>OZ057399.1:72673683-73291183 GCA_964056695.1 Melieria picta | reverse complement strand
TTATCCTTATCCTTATCCTTATCCTTATCCTTATCCTTATCCTTATCCTTATCCTTATCCTTATCCTTATCCTTATCCTTATCCTTATCCTTATCCTTATCCTTATCCTTATCCTTATCCTTATCCTTATCCTTATCCTTATCCTTATCCTTATCCTTATCCTTATCCTTATCCTTATCCTTATCCTTATCCTTATCCTTATCCTTATCCTTATCCTTATCCTTATCCTTATCCTTATCCTTATCCTTATCCTTATCCTTATCCTTATCCTTATCCTTATCCTTATCCTTATCCTTATCCTTATCCTTATCCTTATCCTTATCCTTATCCTTATCCTTATCCTTATCCTTATCCTTATGCTTATCCTTATCCTTATCCTTATCCTTATCCTTATCCTTATCCTTATCCTTATCCTTATCCTTATCCTTATCCTTATCCTTATCCTTATCCTTATCCTTATCCTTATCCTTATCCTTATCCTTATCCTTATCCTTATCCTTATCCTTATCCTTATCCTTATCCTTATCCTTATCCTTATCCTTATCCTTATCCTTATCCTTATCCTTATCCTTATCCTTATCCTTATCCTTATCCTTATCCTTATCCTTATCCTTATCCTTATCCTTATCCTTATCCTTAACCTTTTCATTTTAACCTCCTAGTCCTAGTCCTAGTCCCAGTCCTAGTCCTAGTCCTAGTCCTAGTCCTAGTCCTAGTCCTAGTCCTAGTCCTAGTCCTAGTCCTAGTCCTAGTCCTAGTCCTAGTCCTAGTCCTAGTCCTAGTCCTATTCCTAGTCCTAGTCCTAGTCCTAGTCTTCAAACTCAGTCCCATTCTTACAAAATCGAAATTTTCAAACCATTCGAATTCACTAAAAAAAATTGCTGTCGATTAGATAATTGCCCAGACAAATTGCTTCACTCTCTTAGTACAACTTGAGAACTCAAACGTACTTCTGCATTTAAGTTAAATTGTGACAAAAGAAATTGCTCTCTGTGCGTCCCTTTCCTTTCTCTCTCGTTTATCACTCACACATGCACTCGTAAGCAATAAGCTTGAATTGCGTGTAAATGTGCGGAATTTTTTCTGCAACGATCTAACAATAGCAAAATTAAAAGCATTGCAAGCGTTCGTCAGTTTCATGACAATTCCCTTTTTCATTCCATGTTCTTTGGCTGCACTTTTTCCATTTCTTTACTCATTGTCGGTACAACAGTGCATTTTTTTTGTTGTTGTCAACATGCTGCACACCGTCACTTTAGCATTTAAATGTCGAAAAGGAAAACCAAAGAGAAAGCAAAGAAATCGCAAAGAAAGCGCACCGTCGAGAAATACGTAAAGTCGCAGTGGCAGCAAAAGTAAAGTGGCTGCAAGGAAATGTGAATTTTCATTTCATTACATTAGCATTTCTGCAAGTTAGAGTGGAGCAATGCACGCTGCCAGGTGGTGGTTGGCAACTTTGTAGATGACTATGAGCATCAAAGTGCTTAAGCACACACACATGCGCACCGGCACACTCACAGCTGCATTCATGAGACTATCTCATACACACATACATACGAACATAGATACGTGCACTTGGGTAATAAAATATAAACTTAAAATAGTTGTTCTTATTTTAACGCGCATTGAGTACGAAATAAAATAGCTGCATACTTGCAGGCGCTTACGCTAGCAGCAGCTAGAAATGCTTAGGAAATGTTAGCAGCATTAATTAAATATTGTGTTGCTCTTGTTGGTGGTGTAGTTGTTATTGTTGTTGTTTTGTCGCACTTGTCATCTGGTTCTCTTAGTCTCCAAGCACTTAAATCTAGAGTCCGACCGATACCAAATTTTTTGGCCGATGCCGATGCCGATTAATCGGCCGGAAGGGAGAGTTTGGCCGATGCCGATTAATCGGCCGAAAGGGCGAAAATCGGCCGATTCCAGTGCCGATACCGATACCGATTACATAGAAAAAATAACACGAATGAATTCAATCAAAAACACGGTCTATTTTATAAAATAACAAAAGGACCTATTACATATTGTTTGTAATATTCATCACCAAATAACAAAACAACGAGAAAAGAAATAATTAAAAACTTAATAACAACGAGAAAATAAATAATTAAAAACTAAATAAAATAACAAGAGAATTCAGAATTCTAATACATTAACATGTATTTAAAAAATAATATATCACATTTATCCACTGAGAGAGAAACAAAAATAGTGACGTAAATATTGCATACAAATTCAGTTTTTTATTCAACTTAAAATTACGATTTTTATATTAAAATTTGTACTCTCAAATTGCGACCCGTTGTACAGATGCAGTGAGAAGAAGTCAGTAAACAAATTTGGAAAAAATAAATGGCCTGTTAAAAAAATGCTTCCAATTAACAAGGAAGGATAGGATTGAAAAATTAAATGCCCCTTCTTCTGATATCCACATTAAGAGACGAAATGCATAGACATTTCGAGAAAATCTGTGTTTTTAAGAATACCTAATTTAAAAAAAAACATTTCTAGGAAACATTTATATTAAACAGTATTTAAAAATATATTACTGAAAAGGGATATAAGAACCCGTTGGTACAAAAAATGAAAACAAAAAAATTAAAGCAGAAAAATAGGCCGATGGCATCATCGACCAAAAACGGCCGATGTGGCATCGGCCAAAAACGGCCGATGCTGATTCTTTTTTTTTTGGTCGATGCCGATACTAGCCGATGCCGATACCAATTTTATTGGCCGATACTAGCCGATGCCGATTAATCGGTCGGACTCTACTTAAATCCTAATTTGTGGTACTCAGCAGTAAGTGTTCGATTTGCATGTGAAACATCAGCCTATTCCATGTTTTGTCTGCCTGCTAGCGCGCCTAAATGTATACATTGCACTGCGTATTGACCTTCAAATGGTTAATGACATTCAGGCATGGCGCCGCTCTCGCCGCTCCCAATGAGTTTAATTATATTGGTTGGTGCATTAAATTGTTTAATTTAAATTTGCAGCACACCACAAGAAGCCGTTTATTTACTTATTTGCCTTTGGGGTTTGTACAATCGCCTAAAATTATGCTATAAATATTTGTTTATGGCCACGACCAATTCCCAGAAGTGTGACGACTCCCTACATTAGCTGAAACTTGTCCTAAAAGTATATATAAAATCGAGTTTAAAGCGTTTTATGCTGTTTCATTCATACACACATACATACATACATTCATACACACATACTATACATACACATAACGCTTATTGTAAACGCACTCGAGCGGTTTCCTCTTAAATGCTGGCATATTGTTTGTTTTTTTTTTGTTATCGCATCATAAAATCTTGAATTCAATTTTGTTGTCTTCCGCAGCAAACGCCTCAAAGTAGATAACACTTTTCGGCATACTTGAGTCAAATCTGCAAAGCTGTAATGTTTCTGCTATCCGAAGGGGAAAAACAACAAATAAGGCTTTGTGCGTTTTATGTTGGTGGTAATCACATCAATGACACTTATTGCCGCTGACAGCACACAAGACAAACAAGTCACACATACACACACACACACAGAGTAACCCGATATGCGCTGCAAAATGTTCGCTGAGACTTTTCTGATGTGTTTGGATAATTGCCTTTTGAAAAATTGTTCATACAATTTTGAGGTAGACTTTTGGTATTTTTGACTTTTGTTGTTGTGGTTGTTGTTGCTTCTGTTGCTGTGGGTGACACGAGTTCAAAACTCTTTCCACTACATAAATTCTTGCTCAAATAAAACGGCACACAAACATACACAAGCACATGCACACATACACATACATACATACATACTTACAAGTATGAAATAAGCAACGAAGCCTTCAAACGAAGCGACGAAAAGGTGAAAGTAAACGCTGGCAGTTCCTACAAATCAGCCAAATCGTGTGTACTTACATTGCGTAAAGCCGGGCGATAAGGATAAATTTCGGTACAAATACCAATAGCACAGTGGCTGCCACGCTTCTATGGTTGAGAGGATGTGGCGTGCGCCCGATAAGGCGTGGTGACAGGGGGCGTGCGACTGGAGAGGTTCGCGCAAGTTCAACATGAACAATTTGTTTTGATGTTTATTGATGTGGTTGTGATGTGAGAAGGGATTTGTGGATTGTCACAAAGCGACAACAACAATAAAGCAACGAAAACAAATCCAACAATAAGCAAATAAAGCCGCACGCACACACGTGCAGATATTTGCGCCCACAAGTTGACAAGTAGAGATTTTGCTGTCAGAGAAATGTGCACACAAATGCCGGCAACAACAAATATTAATAACGACAACAATCACAACAATAACAAGAACAACAACAACAATCGCCAGCAACCACATTAACAATGTTTATGCCTTCACAGACACACACACACACACACAAACATGGACATTCGTATAGTCAACAACTCAAAGACAGCATGCGGGCTGTCTGTCTGTCCGTTCGTCTGTCCGCTCGTTCATCTGTCTGTCGACGGTTCTTTTCTGCGGCTTTGTGTGCTCACAGTAGATGAAGCAGATTTCCGCTTAATCGCTGATAAGCATCAATGAAATTTTTCTCAATCCTGCTTCTCACTCTTCCCGTCTCAACAAACTCCACCCAACACTTTTGCCACAATTTTTGGGCGAGCGTTAGATTTCAACGCAGTCACTTTGTCAACAGCGCTGTTCGGCGTAGTCATCATGAGCGTTTTTGTTGTTGTTGTTGTTATTGTTATTATTATCATATCATTTATTGTTATTCATGCTTTAGTCATGCTCCAGTCTTGTTGTTGTTGTGTGAGCCGTCTCGCTTTTACCCACTGAAGTGTGTAAAGTCAATTTGAACGCCTATAAGCACACCAGACATAGACATAGACATATAAATACGTACTTGTTGTCATACCGCACTAGAAAGATAATGTACTACGAATTAGGGTTGTTGTAGTTATTGCCATTAATGCTGTTGTTTTTGTTGTTGTTGCTGTTTTTGTTACTGTCAATAAAATTGCAAATATGCTATTTACGTGGCTGTTACAACACGCCAAGCACTTGAGACCGTCTGTGTGTTTCTGTGTGTATGTGTGTGTGTGTGTGTGTGTGTGTGTGTGTTTGACAATGCTTGTTTGTATGCCTGTTATTTGCCATATAAATATGGATCATTCAATGCTTATGGATATGAGTTTTATGGCATAATTTTATGTGCTCTTAAAAATACCAAAGAACGATAAAATGATTTAGATTTGAAGCATGTGAGGCGTTTTAGGCGCCATGTATCATTTTTATTTTTATTGATTGCATTTATAAGAGACAAAGAGTGGCTTTAATATGGGTTAACCATATGGCTAACAATAAATAAACTAACCGCTTCATGAGAAATGTAAATCGGCTGAGGGTTTTGACAATTTTTGTGAATTCGACCTTGGCGATTACTTTGGAAAGTTGGCTAAGGCAGTAAAAAATTAGACAGACACTAGGAGTACCGGGTTTGGCTTCATACCTACTTATACCGTGAGCGGTCAAATGACGGTATTCAGAGTTTTTAACGAAATCGGTTGAATCTGAAAAAATGTTTCATTGTAAGCATTAAAACAATGTTAAATAAATAGTTTTATACATTTATTTATTTTGAATGTAAAAAAGTGTAGTTTTGGCAAATATTTCAAAAGTGAAGCTACGTGACGTTTCGCCGATAAAATCATGCTTTCACAAAAACATGTAAAATAACGCATTTTGGTTTTGCATTAAAATTTTTCATAAATATATAAAAGTCGGTTGTAAATTTAATATAAAACAGAAGACAAGACATAGGTACTTGTAAAATTTGTACAGTCTCCGACTTTTTTGTTAGGTTAAAGAAGGGGAGTGTGCATTTTGCACTTCCACTCGGAGGCCCTGTTGGGCCCATTGTGATTCCCTTCATTTTTGATTTACCGGTGCCTTTCCCTATCTGTTCGGTTCCCTGTAGATCCAGACCGGATCTTTTGGGAACCATTTGGTCTTCGCGAGGAAGTTGTGTATATCAGTGATCTGGTTTGGAGCCGTCGGTTCTGTAGTGGTGGACAGTGGCAAAGCAGGTGCTCGACTGATTCCACTGCCTCCTCGTCTCCACAGCTTCTGCATAAATCGTCGGTCGCCAGACGCCATTTGCGTAGCATTACGCCGATGGCGCAGTGACCCGTAATTACCCCCGTGACCATGCGCATAGCATGCTTGTCGAGGAGCAGCAAGCTCTTAGTTCTTCTCCTGTTCAGCGCTGGCCACAGCGTGCGAGCAATCTTACAATCGCTCTTGGTTGACCAGGCTCTGTTTGTAGCTTGAATGAGCCACGTTCCGATTGCACCCGCTGTGGCAGAGAGCGGTGGTAGCACCGTGTCGACCGCCTCACTGGCAGTCATCGCTGACCCTGCGCGAGCCAGTTCGTCCGCATGCTCGTTCCCATCGATATTGCTATGTCCGGGAACCCATCGCAGACTTACCCTGCAGTGCCTTATGCTGACCAGTGCGCTCCGGCAGTCCAGCACTACCTTCGACTTGACCACAGCAGATTCAATTGCTTTTAAAGCAGCTTGGCTGTCCACACAAATGACGGCATCATTAAGTGTGGAGTTTTTAATATGCTCGGCTGCTTTCATGACGGCAAAAACCTCTGATTGAAAGACGCTGCAATAGTCCGGCAGCCTGTATGACCAGTGGACCTGCTGCGTTCTACAGTAAACACCGGCACCAGTTCCCTCCTATGTCTTCGAGCCGTCCGTAAAGTAGACCGCTGACGCGTCATTAACTTCGGGCTCTTGCCAGCAATCCCTGGAGGGATACTCGATGGGTATCTTCCAATCGAAATCGTTTCGCTTTACCAGATAATCAGTGGCCTTGTTAAGAAGGCCTTGTGTGGTATCGCTAGTTTCGAGGGCGTTCAGTACGCTGGAGTGTCCATGAGTGGCCTGTTTCAGCTGGTTAGACTCCCTCAGTCTGAGGATTGTCTTTGCTGCACTGGCCTTAATGAACAGTTCCACCGGAGAAAGGTGTAGAACAACCTCCAAGGCCATCCGCGGTGCGCTTTTCGCTGCACCTGTGATTGCCAGGATGGCTAGTCTTTGAACTTTCTCCATATTGCCTCGATTGCTCTTTTTGTCCATGGCTGGCCACCATACGTGAGAACCGTAGGTAATGATAGGTCTCACTATTGCCGTGTACATCCAGTGGATTATGTACGGCTTTAGTCCCCACCTTTTACCGAAGGCTCTCTTGCAGGCATACAGCGCGTTCAGTCCTTTTTTCATTCTTTCCTCAATGTTCCGCTTCCACGAGAGTTTTGAGTCCAGAATGATGCCCAGATACTTGGCTTCCCTGGGCAGTTTCAGGGGGTGCCCATCAATACAGGGAAGGACAAAGTGCTCAAGCCTGGTCTTCTTCGTGAACAGGACTAGTTCAGTCTTTGCAGGATTTATCCCTAGACCGTTGTCCCTCGCCCACGAAGATAAAACAGCCAATGAGGATTCCATCAGTTCACTGATAGTTGGCAGGTATTTGCCCTGAATCATGACCACGATGTCGTCCGCATAGGCTACTATTCTGGTGCGTCTTCTTTCAAAGACTTTCAGAATCTCATCCACAACCAATAGCCACAAAAGAGGTGATAGCACTCCTCCCTGAGGTGTTCCTCTTGTGGCTCTCCTTCTGATGGAAGCTGGTCCTATCGTTGAATTGATTATCCTGTCACGCAGCATAGTTTCAATCCAATCGATAATAAACCTTTCCACCCTGTGTGCGTTAAGCGCTCTTGTTATAGCCTCAGTGGTGACATTGTTGAAAGCTCCCTCTATGTCGAGGAAGGCTGCCATTGTGTACTCCTTCAAGGCCAAAGAACTCTCTATGGGACTAACCACACTGTGAAGTGCGCTGTCGACCGACCTCCCTTGGAGGTAGGCGTGCTGCGCCCTGCAGAGCGTAGAAGCTAGTCCCTGATAGTCTCGTATGTATCTATCCAATAGCCTTTCCAGCGTTTTCAATAAGAATGAGGAGAGGCTAATAGGTCTGTAGTCTTTAGCCGTTGTGTGGCTTGGTTTCCCTGCCTTTAGTATAAAAACTACTTTGACCTCTCTCCACTGCTTTGGAACTACATTCCCTAGTAAGCATCCTCTGAAGATGCTCACAAGGGGCTGAAGAATACAGTGTCCGGCCTGGTGCAGCATCGCTGGGATGATACCGTCAGGCCCTGCGGACTTGTAAGGGTCGAACGACTTTATTGCCCACTCGACCTTTTTTGCGTCTACTATCTTGGCAACATTTCCTGGTAGTGTCGTAGTTCCGAGTTGCACTCCGGGGTTATCGGAGTCAGCAGAAACTTCACACTGGGGAAAGTGTGCCTCTACTAGAGTCTCGAGCGATTCTTCACTGGACTCTGTCCAAGTACCGTCAGGCTTGCGGATGCCGCTAAGAACACACTGTTGCTTAGACAAGACCTTCCTTAGTCTGGACGATTCGTTGACACAGTCGATTGATTCGCAGAAGGCTCGCCAGGATTCTCTTTTGGCCGCGGTAATAGCTTTTTTGAAGGCGTTGAAACTGGATCGATATGCGTTCCAGTCTCTTTCCTACCCGCTTACCTTTGCTCTGTTGAACAGCCGTCTCGTTTCCTGTCGAAGTAGTCGAAGATCAGAATTCCACCAGCTGTCGCTGTGCTTCTTTTTGACCCGACTTAACGAGCAGGAAAGTTTGAAAGCAGTGTTCAATGCCCCCGTTAGAAGTTCAATTGAGTTCTCAATATCGTGTTTGTCAGTGACCAGGTCGAATCGTTTCGACTTCAGTCTCGACTTTACGATGTTAGAGAATTTTTCCCAATTTGCCCTTCTTGGATTTCGGAATGGTGGTTTGCAAACTACGCCAAAGTTGACATCGTAGAGTATGCGGTTATGGTCCGAGAAGGAGCAGTCACCTGACACTCTCCAGTTGTCCACCCTGACGTAATTTGCCTCAGAAAGTAGAGTTAAGTCTATAACTTCTTCCCTGACCCTATTCTGAAAAGTGGGCGTATTGCCCTTATTGCAGATATTAAGAGAAGTGGAAAGAATGAATTGGAAAATAGACTCACCCCGCGCGTTGATATCACTGCTACCCCATTGTGTGTGATGGCCGTTGGCGTCGCAGCCCAACAGTAAAGCTCGCCCTTTCGCTCTGGCGAAGCTGGCCAGATCGCGGACCACCTGGGATGGTGGCTCCTGCTCCTCGTACGGCAGATAAGCTGATACGAGGATCAGGCAATGCCCTCCCTCTTGTTCAACCATACCTGCCGTGAGGTCTCCGTCGCTGTATTGGGAGAGAAGAAATACATTAATATCTTTCTTTGCTACTATACAGGCTCGTAACCTACCTTCAGTTGAGGGGTGATGTAGGGTGTATCGACCTGACCCCAATCCAGAAATCTTTGATCTTACAATCCATGGTTCCTGGATTAGGGCCACATCAATATCCTCCTCCTCCATGAATCTCATCAAGTCGTGGGTTGCTGCCTTGGAGTGATGCAAATTAATTTGCACCACCCGTAGCAGTTCCCTCCGCGGCTTGTTCACGGTGTCCCGGAAAACGCGCCTTGACGGAACCCAACCCGAACTTGATGGCCCCAGAGCGTTGAATGAGGTGGGTGTATGATTGGCGATCGATAGCGAACGTCACATCATTTCCCACGCCGTTCTTGCTCTTGGCATTGGTCACTATTCTCCAATTTTGGATCGCCAGTTCCTTGTTTTGAACGCCTATAACCTTCAGCATGGACTCCGCCGCCGGTACCGGGGGCGGAATCCATACCGAGATTACAGGCCTCAAAGGGAGAATGGAGCGCGATACGACCTCCAACTTGGCGCCTGACCATAGTTCGCCAAGGCCAGCGATTACGGAACGGATGAAATCCAATGATCTCGTGTTACCGCAACCGATGACCTTGACGCCCCTCTGCCAGCCTGCCCCGTCGAAGATGGTTTCTTCCCCATCAGCCCGGATGATGGCGTCCAAGATCTTAGATTCCACAAGCAGCCAGTTTGCGGCCGAGATTTTCCCATCTGGGTCATTTCGGTCTATAACGGCTGCTTGCAACTCGTCTGGGACTGAAAAGCTGGTAGACTGGTGGGTCTTGTGCTTTTTAGCTTCCTTCTGAGCTTCCTCGCCCGATCTGGCCCTCTTAGCAGCTTTGCCAGCCTTGGAGGTAGGCGTTGCCGCTTTTGTGGTGCCAGCCTCGGTGCTGACCGGCTTGCTCCCCCCTTTGGCGGCTTGAACAGCAGCAGCCGCATTTTTAGCCGCGGCTACAGCTGGTTTACCGCTGGTGGAGGGAACTGCGCCGGCTGGGTCCTTAGCAGCCCTGTCACTGCGTGACCTGTTGGCTGCAGCGTGGACTGCCGTCGCACTTTCCTCCCCCCCGGGGGTAGCGTTGGAGCTGTGGGCTACCTTTGGTTTCCCTTGCTCCGCCGAGTTGGTTGTTCCTGTTTTCCTCTCAAATTTGGCAACAACCCTCTGATGCTTCTTGATGAAAAGCTTGTCCCTGTTAGTCAGAGACGAGGCCTCCACTGAGCTCATCTTGCGGAGGTAGTAGGCTGAAGCTTTGTAAGCCTTTCGGGCTTTTTGCTCCGCTGTTCTCCCCGCACTCGTGGTATCTGACGGGGGGTCACCCAGCAAAGTGGCCTCCAGGTCGGGGTCAAGTGTATGGATGCTGCTGCCTTGCGATAAGGTGATTGCCTCATCATCGGTTGCAGCACCAATACGAAGACTGTCCAACCTGGTGCCTATGTCCAGGCTTTCCTCGTTTGCCAAGGCCGGTTGTCGCTGTAGCGGCATTGCCTTCTTCCCAGTAGCATTAGTAGACTGCATGGCCTGGGGTCCCGCCACGCAGCCTGAGAAGTTGCTGGATATCGACGCCAGGTGGCCTTCTCGCTCACCACCTACCGCCGGCACTGGGCATCCGATTCCCTGCACCGTAACTTTATTCTTTTCCTCAGCCACTACAGACGGACGGAAAGACACCCCTTCCCTGTGGGATTTCTTTTGAGTCTGCCATCCCACGCACAAAAAGACTCGGACTCGACCGCCCCTAACCTGGGGAACAGACGTCGTTGTGTGCCGCCCCTAACCTGGGGAAAACAGACGCACACTGGGTAAGTCTTAGTTCGTTCGCTCATCAACCGGCCTGCCTAACATGGGAACCCCTGTCAGGAGGCAGCGCAATTGCTGCCTCCGGTCAGTAAAGTCCGGTGAATCATTGCTGAAACTTAAGCCCCCACACCGCGTCAAGGTGCCTACCCAAGTGGGGGGGCCATGGGGTTCCATGGCTACGTAGTTAACCGTAATTTGACCGCTCCTGGTACTAGTATGTAAAATCGATGATAAAAAGAAAACAGATCGGCGCAGTGATTGCAAAATTTTAGAATATTGAGCTTAATGTAAAATATTAAAAGTCATGGAGAACCAGATTCGTAACTTAAACCGTTTTCGAGCTACGGTTAATCAAAAAGTGAAAACCGTAAAATGACCGCCCCCGGTAGTTCTAGTGTTTACCCTTTACACGGTACAGTTGCATATTTGCAACCAACCGTAAAATTGCCGTAATTTCGGAAGTAATTATCAGAACGACTCTTTTTTGCTATTTTACAACTACGCAAGGTTCCTTTTTTGAAATACTGGCATTAATAGTGGGAAAAAGTAGCTAAATTTTATTTGACAGCACTTATTTTACCGTTTTTGCGAAAAGTTGCACGCCTTTATTTTAGTGAAAAAAAAGTGATTCAAACTTATTAATAAAAAACGCACAAACACTTTGCGAAAAATGCGGAGTAGGACTATGCTACAACAAACGCATTAATTGCTTTAAAAATTTTCATTTAAAACTAAACATATTAAAATAAAAAAACAAGTTTTAATGCTTAATAATAAAATAAAAAAATACGTGTTTTTTTAAATATAGGTTTATATCTAAAAAAACAACATTTGATGAAAAAATTCGCTGTTGCCGTGTAAAGGGTTAAGGGTTCATGATCTGAGACTGGAGGGTAGATGAGGATGTTGGATTCATTTGGGGCGCCGGTAGCAGAATTAGTCATGCAGTTGGCCAATCTTATACTTTCGTCGTTAGTGAGAACTTCTATCATTAAATATGGATCAAATGAGAATCATAAACCTTAAACTTCCGAAATTCTAGAGAACTTCTCTCACTAAAAAGAGACCAGATAAGAATCATGAACCTTGAACTTACGTCGCTCTAGAGAACTTCCCTCACTAGGTTAGGTTAGGTTGCGGTGGCTGCCTCTATAAGAGACACACTCGGAGGCCTATTATGAGGCCCATTGTGATACTACATATTTCACCCGTTTTCGAAATGTGTATGCAACACTGTCTTTCCAACATGTGATACAACACACATTTCAAACGGATGGGGAAAGGGAGGGGAGGGGACCTACAGTTTAACGTCGAATCCGAACGGTGATTGGAAGTTTTTTCGTTCACACTTGGATGTTTTGCCATTGCCTGCCAAGAGCGCACTTGTGCGATTCTTACAATTCTCATCTGCTTCATGTGGATAGCGATAGAAGTAGATGAGTTTTTCACCAGCCCGAGCCAGGAAGCGAACCTGGGGCCTTTGGTATGAGAAGCCAACGCGCTACCCGCTGAACTATCGAGGCCGGCACTTCCCTCACTAAAAAGGGACCAGATAAGAATCATGAACCTTAAACTTCTGCAATTCTAGAGAAATTCTCTCAATAAAAGGGACCAGATAAGAATCATGAACCTTAAACTTACGTCGGTCTAGAGAACTTTTCTCACTAAAAAGGAACCAGATGAGAACTATGGACCTTGAACTTACGTCGCTCTAGAGAACTTCCCTCACTAAAAGGGACCAGATGAGAATCATGAACCTTAAACTTCCGCAATTCTAGAGAACTTCTCTCACTAAAAAGGTATCAGATAAGAATCATGAACCTTAAACTTACGTCGCTCTAGAGAACTTTTCTCACTAAAAAGGAACCAGATGAGAATCATGTACCTTAAATTACCGAAATTCTGGAAAACTTCTCTCACCAAACAAGGACCAGACCAGATCAGGAACGAACCTTAGAATTCCGTCGCTCTAGAGAACTTCTCTCACTAAAAAGGGACCTGGTGAGAACCATGTTTGGTATTCTGACGGGTCACTCTCTATTATGAGAGATGAGAACTACGGGCCTTGAACTTAAGTACGCCGCTCTAGAGAACCTCTCTCTCTCTCTAAAAAGGGACCAGATGAGAACCATAAACCTTAAACTTCCGAAATTCTAGAGAACTTCTCTCACTAAAAATAGATCAGAGAGGATCTTGAACCTGAAACTTATGTAATTCTAGAGACCTTATTTAAATAAAAATGGATCAGATGAAAATCATGAACCTTAACCCATTGCTGCCGGATACCAGTTCCGCCCATACGATTTTGATAAAATTTCATACGCGACCTAGAAGTGACCCAAAATGATCAGAAACAAAATTTTAGCTTTATATCTCTGCACGTTGCTGAGATATTCATTGGGTATTTTTTACCCATTAGGCAGCAATGGTAGCTTTTTTCCATACTTTGTGAAGTGATCAGCTAAACACGTGAACAAAAGTTGTATTTTTTACAGGTGAGTTAGGAGGCAGATTTTTGTGAAGTTCTAAGGCCACCTCCGGAAAATTCACGATTTTTGGAGTCTGGTAACTCTAGCTAGATGGCGGAATTTTAGGGTGACCTTTACTAGGTTAAGGTAGATCCATCTTTACCCTAACTATCCCTATCAATAGTTTTGAGAGATCTCAAACATTGACTTTTTTGTGATTTTTAAAAAAATCAATTTTCATGGGTACAATTTTACCCATTAGGCAGCAATGGGTTAAATTACCAAAATTGTAGAGAACTTCTCTCACTAAATAGGGACCAGACCACACCAGCGACGAACCTTAAAATTTTGTAGTTCTAGAGAACTTCTCGTACTAAAAAGGGACCACACGAGAACCATGTTTGGTATTCTGACGTGTCACTCTCTATTTGACACCCACCAAAGATGTTTGGGTTTGAATTCTAATAACTTCTGTCGAAGCTTTATGGAACAGAAAGAGGAAAAAAAGAGGGAGAAAAATCCCCAGGGCCACTTCTCCTTTTACTAAACTTAATAAGGAACTTACTTAAACCTATCGGGATGAAGGTTAATTTTGAAAACTAAAAAACTCTTGCTAGAAGTGTTCCCATGTTATAAATGTTGGGGATAGAAAATTATTTTGCATACTCACAAATTCTGAAATCATCCTTTAATACGAGGACATATAATTCGAATAAATATTTTGCATGGTCATAATATTTGAATAATTGTTTTGAAGGGTAATAAAAACTTGGTGGGACGTATGATCCGGAAAGGTTAAACTGGTTCAATGAGTGAGCGGACTTAAGTTTGATTGATTGTAATATCACAATGCACCTTTTTGGTACAAGTGGGCCCCGCGTTAGGGCCTCTGACTCTGCCAGGCGTTTCTCTATTCACGTTTCGTCATTGAATTAACTGTTTTATTTTATATTTTAAAGCTGGAATGTTTTCCCATTTCTGTTGGGAGTTTAATAAGTTGTAAGGTCAGTGATAACTTTTTCTTCGCAACGTTTCGTTGGCAGTTTGCTGAGTTTTTGGGGAAGGTCTCGGCCCAGGTTCGAGACACCAGAGGCCCTAGGTTCGATTCCCAGCGCGGGCTGGTGAAACACTCGTCTACTTCTATCGCTAACCACATGAAGCAAATGAGAATTGAGATAAGAATCGCACAATTGCAATGACAGGCAATGGAAAACCTCCAATTGTGAAAGGAAAATTGCCAAAACCGCCGTTCGCATTCGATGGTAAACTGTAGCCCATTCGTTGGATGCATACACATTTTCAAACAAGTGGAATTTGTGATATTACAATGGGCCAATATAGAGGCCTAAGTGTGTCTCATACAAAGGCAGCCACTACAACCTACCTTCATACCTACAAAAATCTATAAAATCCAAAACACACAAGCCTTCCTCTTCGCCATCAATAACTCGTACGCCTTTTTACAAGTTTTCTAAACTCCCTGAAGAAGTCAACGAATTGCTGCCTCTTGCAGCCAGTTAAACTAGAAACAATTCAAAAATTACTAAGAAATGTGGTTTTTCTGGCTACACAGAGAACTGAATCGAAACATTTGTCATTTTAACATTATTCAAAAAAATTATAGCGTAAGTGCTAATCAATCTATATCTATTCTACCTATGGTTCGTAGCACACCAAGTCTTAATATTTTAATTTCCTCTTCCTCCTAAATTGATTTATTTACATTCACAAACTTTATTCACGCCTGTAACTATGCCATATTTTTGCGTAATTAATTTGCCAAAAATTTCTCTTTACAGATCTACCAAAATTTGGCGAGCCTTTGCAAAATGTGACCATACCAGTGGGACGCGAAGCCATATTACAATGTGTGGTTGATAATCTACAAACATACAAGGTACATACTACATAAACACAGCCACACCAATACACTCACATACATAATCGTACATACACTTACACTCGAACACCATTTCTACCACGACAACTAAATATCTGAACGCCATGGCTCAGATTTCACAAGCGAACGCCAAACACGCCGCAGCCAGCATTTGCCGCACATTTCTGGCTTACTCAACTTTCTTTTCGCTAACGCCCTCCTAAAACTATGCCACAAATTATTTGCTCAAAGTGTTTTTCACACGTTCGCTGCCCCCCTCCCCCCGCACAGCAACAACACATCGAACGGCATCGCGCGCGTCATTCACCTTCGACACCTCGCACGCAAAATCACCTTTCAGCACAGTAATTTTCACTCAATCAAAATGAAACGCAAAAGCGAATAAACGTAGGCAAAAGCAAAAAAATAAAACGCAACAACAAAAGAATATACACATCAACAGCCGCAACGAGGAGTGCGGTGCGCAAAGTTTGTTGCCTGATTTCAGGCGCCTACGAAAAAATTCTCAGTCTCGCACGCATTTTCGAGGCGTGCTGTTAGCTTTGACCCTTTTTTCCGTGCTTTGCTTGGCCACGTTTGCCTTTTAACGTTTTTATTTTTAGGTTTTTCTCTGACACATTTTTGTTGTTGTTGTTGTTCCGTTTGCACCTTTTACTGGCGGCAGCTGTTGTTGGTATTTTTGTGGCACGTTCAATCGGTGCGTTGGGCTGGTTGCGTGACCCATAAAAAACATAAAAGCCACACAGAACCGTAGCCACAAGTGCCTGCGAGCAAAAATTGCTAACAAATATGTTGGTCGAATTTTAGGCTGCGACAGTGACGAACGGCAAATTTAGTCGTAGTAAATAAATTGATAAAAACTGGCGACCAACGGGCACCATTTAAGCACTTTGGCATTTCCCTCACACTCCGACACTCTATCCTTCTCTTTCGCACTTAAATTTGCTACAAACTTCCTAATCTACTTCGTAACTATTACCATTTGGATGCCAAGTTCTCTTTAACGTTCTACGCTACCATCTACTTTTCTCCTTCCACCACGAAACGTGCGAGATGAGATGTCACCACCTTTTCATGTTGCTGTCTTGTTCTTATAAATGCTTAAGTTGCTGCCATCATCATCATGTCTCGCAAAGTGAAATCAAACAATTCGCACGCACTCTGACGCATATGTATGCATATATCTGTATATTTATGTGTATGTGTGTGTGTGTGCGTAGGTCGGTAACGATTATTATGCATTGTTAGAAAGTTTGCCACATTTCTTTATTTTTATGCGAGACCAAAAAAGGTGGAAATGAAATAAAATGAAGCCATCGCACAGCAAAAGTTTGAATATTTTCGACTTTTGTTGCTTGTGTGCAAATTGCTTCATATTTTTGGTTTTCAATTTCTTGTTCTTTTTGTTTTTGTATGTTGTGCAGAAAAGGAAGAAGTTTTTCGTTACCCACGTTGCATGTTTTATGACTTTACTATATATTCGAGGGAAATAAGTTTAGTGAAAGTTTAAGAGGCATTTAAAAATTTAAATATTTGCAGCAAAGTCAGGTCAGACACTTTATTTAGAATTTTTCAATAAAAAAGGAAATTTGTTCTATTTGAAATTGTTTTCATTGAGCTCACTAGTTTCGAAAAGATGCTACAAAATAAATATTTGCAGCAAAATCAGGTCAGACATTTTATTGAGAATTTTTTCAATGAAAAAGAGAAAATTTCTTCTATTTGAAATTGTTTTCATTGAGCTCACTAATTTCGAAAAGATGCTACAAAATAAATATTTGCAGCAAAGTCAGGTCAGACACTTTATTTAGAATGTTTTCAATGAAAAAATGGAAATTTGTTCTATTTGAAATTGTTTTCATTCAGCTCACTAATTTCGAAAAGATGCTACAAAATAAATATTTGCAGCAAAGTCAGGTCTGATACTTTATCTAGAATTTTTTCAGTGAAGAAGAGGAAATATGTTCTATTTGAAATTGTTTTCATTGAGCTCACTTGTTTCAAGAAGATTCTACAAAATACAATAAAAAAAGATATTACTAAAGTTGCTAGAGCCACTAGTTGATAAGTTCAAGTCTTTTATAAAATATGAAATTTTCGGCGGCATCCTTCGACTTTCAGTTTACGTTTTTGGAGACCTTCAGTACATTTTTAACAAAAGCTTTTGATGAGACTATCAGATGAGACTAATTCAAGGATTGTATTTCTGCTAGTTGAGGTGCTAAAACATCATCATTGTTATCATCATCATCATAATCATTTACGTTAACTAATTGTTTCTTTATATTCACGTCACGATTCTTTGCTTCGATTTTTGGAGCATTTCTACTGAACAGGTCTTTCTCTAAGTCCTCTGTCCTTTACAGAAGTTAACAAAAAGAATACCAATTTTATTTTTACTTTACTTATTTTATTTTATTTGGAATATTAATAACATTAGGTGCAGTAAGAACTAAGTCTTTTAACTGCACTTCAATCTGGATTAAATTTCTCCAATTAAACTTAAAACTATCAACAACAAAATTAAATTAAATAATAAACTTAAAACTATCAATTACAAACCGATTTTTTGCTTTAATTTACTCAAGGCATACAGAAAACTTTGAGCAGATTTTTTGCCCTTTTTAAGTCCTCTGTCCTTTTCAATAAATAACAAAAAATATACCAATTTGGAAATCTATTTTCTTACTTTAATTTACTCGAGCTTTGAAAAGAGATACACAACACTTTGAGTATATTTTTTATACAATTTTAAAGTTCTACTTTAAGATAAAACTTAATTGAGGTCCTTCACGACCCGAAGCTCAGCTTCGAGAAAAGGCCATATTAGAAGTCCTTCTTCAACCCAATTCAACTAGGTTTGCGTTGGTTTTCGAAAATAGTGAACACATTTTGAAAAGCTTGAAAGACTGTCAATTAGCAAAAATCCGCTGAAGATTTCTAGAGTCCCTTGTTAAATACTTATACCTATTTATTAGATACAATGTTCGAAATATATGAAATTTTTGAAGCCCTGCCTGACTTTGATTTTCTCAGCTTTACTGTCGAATTTGGGCACATTTTCGAAGAGTATGAAAGTTTGGTTACAGGAAAGTAAATATTCAAAATATGTTTCAATATTTCAAAACTCCAGCAACCGAAGATATGGAGCTATAAATTTGTAAAAATTTAGGAAATATGCGATTTTTTTTGCCATCTTTTAGATTTGATTCCTTTTCTGCAGAATTTTGGAAACTTAGTACCCCTTTTTCAAACGATTATTTAGATTTCTCATGCGAGAGTTTCAATCAAGGCATATAGAACTTTGACTTTATAAGGAGCGCGTAGATAGCTATCACTTGCCCGCCCCCCCCAAGGACCGATTTTTGTTGGCTTACGAGAATTTCCTAACAAGTGTCAAAGTTAATCCTTTTCAAATATAGAAAAAGTTTTTCTTTTAAAAAAAATTGTTCGGTGTTTCAGATTCAAGGTCAAATTTCGAAAACATTGAGCCTGTTTTCCAGCTTCTTGAAGATGAGATAAAACATTGAGCTTGTTATCCAGCGTTTTAAAGATTTTTAAGATTATTTACCTAAAATCATTTATTTTTAGTCCACCTTTAAGTTGGTCTTGAGAGGAACGGTCTTAGTGCGATTAAAGTTCCACACGGGGACCTTGACTTTTGAAGCTGTCCATCTCTATGAAAAAAAAACACAACCTTTGAGTGCACAACTTGGAACCATATTTCCAAACAAACGTTATTTAAAAAACATATTTGAACACGTTAAACACCCCTTGCGTACGACACGGTATGATCTCTTCTTCTTCTTCTTGATCTTGTTGTGTGATCTCCTTGCATTTCTATTACTTCAGTTTCCCAATGGCGGTAGTTCAAAAACTTTAATCCCATTTTTTGTGAGCTTGCCAGATTTTCCACAAGAAGCACTTGTTTCAATTCTCAGAATCCCTCTACCCAATTTATCAATTTTTAATCGTTTAAAAAGCATGAGCAAATCTTAAAGCAGATCAAGAACTAGAAAAAGTGCACAACTAGGAACCATATTTCCAACCAAAAATTTTTTAACAAACACATATTTTAACCCTTTAAATATCCCTTGTGTACGACACGATATGATCTCTTCTTCGTCCTCCTCTTCTTCTTCTTCTTCTTTTTTTCTTCTTCTTGATTTTGTTGTATGATCTCCTTGCATTTCCATTACTTTGGTTTCAAAGTGGTCGTAGTTCAGGAACTTTAATCCCATTCTCTCTCAGCTTGCCAGATTTTCCAAAACAAGCACTTGTTTGAATTTTTAGAAGCCTTCTACCCAGTTAATCAATTTCTAATTGTTTAATAAGCAACAAGAAAATCTTAAAGCAGATCAATAACTAGAAAAAGTACCTCAGTCCAATTATTGTAAATACCTGAGCGAACGTTCCGAACGAAACCATCGCCAAACGGCGCATTGCATGTTCCACGCACCCAAACACACAAACACACACACACACATGCACACATGCACACAAACCCACGAACAAATTAACCCATTCATCTTAATAAACCCACTACATAGCATTAACCCTACCGTCGAAATAACGAATCAAACGAACCATACCAACAATTTTCATGCTACCCTCTGACTAACTCTAATTTCTCTGCCGTTTTCCCTCATGTCTTCTTTTTCGTCTTCGTCGCTGCTTGCCGACAACCGACAACGCTGCATGGTACATCGGCAACAAACACGCACACAACGCGTTTAGATTGCGTGGTTACGTGTCGATACACAAACAATTCTAACGATACAAAATCACGTAATAACCAAAAATCATCGAATGAGCATAACTCACGCCGAGAAACGTGCCTGGATATTGAAAATTCGTGATGTTAAGGAATCGGACAAGGGATGGTATATGTGCCAGATAAACACGGATCCAATGAAGAGTCAAGTCGGCTATTTGGATGTTGTTGGTAAGTATACGAGTACAACTACAAAAAGGATATTTTGCTTTAATTTTTTCATCCGCCCATAATTTCGATGTGGCATGGTGCGTGTGGTGAATCCACAGCAAGTTGTGGGAAATTGTGAAATTCAGTTTTCAATGGCAGGTAGTCTAGCTGAAATTATTGTATTCGTATGTATGTGTAGCACAGAGAGGAACAGGGGATAGGTAAACATGTATTGATGAGCCACGGAGCACACAGGTAGTTAAATCAATGCATGGACAAACAATAAAAGAAGCTAAAGTTAAGTATGTAATAACGGATGGGTTGAATTCTCCGGGTTTCATAGATAGAAAGTTGAAGATTTTTGTTGTCGATTTAAATTCAAGTGAGCGTTTTTGCTTGAAAGTGTATTAAGAATTTGATTTGAGACATAATTGGTGCTTTTTGGGCATAAGTTTTCTTCTTTGAATGATTGATTTAATTTATTTAATAATAAAAAATAATAATTAAATATTTAATTAAATAATAATAGTATATAATAATTTAATAATTTAATTAGTTCAAGTCCAGATTCGTCAAATTATGTCTCAAAGAGATCTTTTAATGCGCTTTCTGAACTCTTTGTTTAAATGCTTAAGTCCCAAAAGTTTGAATTTTGTCTCCAAGCTCCTAAGCGACTACACTTACTTGAAAGCTCTTTCACCTAACGCCAAACCTACAAATTTAATCCACTACTCGCATGCGAGAAAAACGCACGCAATGCAATAAACAACACAACTACTTAGAACAAGCTGGGCCATAGCGTTTCTCGTTGTCTACTTTTACTTTTGTGCGCTTTTGATTAGTGTTTCAAGTAGTAGTAGTAGTTGTTGTTGCAGTTTTCTTTGTAATTGTTGTTTGTTTTTATTGTTGTTATTTGCACAACACACGTACAACTGTTCATAGATAGAAATGCGTAACAATCGCTTTGGGTACACGTAACTGTCCACGGGGTCGTATGAGTAACAACAATTAGACACACACACACACGTGTGTTGTGCCAGCAGTCAGCATTGATAACAACTACAACTATACACTGTGCTGTTTGCTAGATAGAATACAAAAAGTTGTAGTTGTTGTTGTTATTGTTATTGTTGTAGTGGTAGTTGTTACTTTTCTTGTAGTTGTAGTTTGTTGTAAAAACTTTTTGGCAACATTTGTTGCCAATTAGTTTTAATTTATCTTGAGTGATTAATGAGCTTGTTTTCCCCCTTTTTCTTCTACACACACACACACACACACACTCACATATATAACTGCACGTCTGTGCGTGTCCGTGTGCGCGAACATCAGCCATATCAGTTTTGTAATGAGCGCGAACTGGGGACCGAATGCGTGGTTGCGGGTCAAATTAATTGTAATTTGTGTTAAGTGCTGTTAGTTGCGTTTGTTTTGTGCAACTATAGTTGTTGTTATTGCTGCTGCTGCTGCTGGCATTTTTGCTATTGTTACAATTTGATGTTATCGCCGGTTGGTTGGTTAGTTGGTTGGCTGATTGTTGCGAAAGTGCAAAAAACTTTTTAATTTGTGTTAATTGACGATGGCGATGCTTGTAAAGGATAGCAACAACAACATCAATAATGAGCATGCCGTGGGTACTTAACAGTTTTGTAAGATTTTACGCCAATTTGGCGAGCCGAAAAACTATTTTGCGTGCGTGTCTGAAACAAAATTAATGCTTTGTGCGCAGTTTAGATTGTTTTATCAGCCAAACTGTAGTGGAACGTTGATTGGTGGCTCTTGTGAGGAGTACCGGGTATGCGTGTGTTTGTGTGTGTGTGTGTGTAGGAGTCTAAAGAAAGGCAAGTGAGTAAGATGATTGTTATAAGTAACGAGTAAGATAATTCACCACAATATAACCAACAACTGGTTGCATTTATCAAGTGATGTCCGCTGCAAGGATTCAAGTGGCATTGATGGCATAAAAGCATTGGGTCATGTTTCCATGTGCATGTGGCTAAGAAAATTTGTATATACTAGGAGATAAGGAATAACAAAGATAAAGAATAAAGACTTCGGGTTACCAAAGAACCAGTTTAGCTACAACAGTCAGTTCTAGTATTAACTTTCGTCCTGGCGGCCTGCAGAACTGAATAGGCGCTCATGTGTGCTGGCTTTCTTGAGAGCAAGTGGCTTTAAATGGGTTCTAGCTTCTATATTTGCTTTTAGGCTCTTCTTGTATTGAGATTTTCCAGCAATGTAAATCTACTGACTGTGTTTTTCTGCATTGTTCATAAAAAAGTACGGAATCAAAGAAACCAAGCTGCTCCAGCAGCCTAAAACAAAAACTAAAAATACTTTACTAGCGGAATCAAACTTAACCCTTTCCGAAAATTTGTACGATATATCGTACAATTTTTCGAAAATTTTTTATTTGACAGCGAACTTTTTATGGAACAGCTTTTTAATTTTCATTAAGTAGGCTGTGTTGTATAATTTTCTTTAAAAATATAAATCAGAGTAGCCGTAGCTACACAGTATGAGTGCGTTCTGTAAGAAGCTTTTTGCAAGAATTTGAAAAACCAGCAAATGACGGTACTTCTAAGGACGAATTTTTAAATATATAATACTTTTTGGTAGTAAAAAGCGAAATAATTTCAAAGTTTGAGTCTCAGTTGATTTATAGAATTTAACATTTTTTTCGTCTAAATATTTTTCCCGAGTCTTTAAAAAAATTGTACGATATATCGTACAAATGCCCACAAGGGTTGCAAAGCTTTGTACGATATATCGTACAAATGGAAGACAAAGGTTGCAAGTTATGTTTGCATTTTTTTTAAGTTATAGGTTTGGTAACAGATTTTTTGCGTTTGTATACCTGCCACGCCCATCTGTAACCCACGTGGCTAATAAAATTCGACTATTCGGCAATTTTCGATTAAAAATAAGAATTACTAGACGATTTTGTGTTTTACTGGGCAGACACGGGTTATGTAAGGTTAGACATGCGTACTTGCCACTCCCACTACGATAAAAGGGATCGGCTATATTCAGTGCCTTTCTGTAAAACTGTACGAATTTTAATTGATTCTGTGTTTTATTGAGAGGAAAAGGGCTTTGCAACAACAACAACGGTTATATTAGGCCAAATAAGTGTGAATCAATTGTTTACTATATATATAATTTATATAACTTTCGATCAAAATGAAATCACGTTTGGATTTTTTTCTTGTTATAATTTATGTTTTCTATCAAAAAACTCAATGAATTGTTCATAAAACTTAAAAAAACCAAAATTGCATGTATTTTTACTCCTTTGCGGACCATTGTACGATATATCGTACAAAATTGATGAAGCTGTAGTTCTCAACCAAAATGATTTTTTTTTAATTTTTATGTATTTTACTGCTAAAATGTTCAATAATAGTGAATATTTTGAAGGAAAAATTTTTCTGTCAAGAAATGTGGAAATTGACCGCAAAGGGTTAAGGCAATTTAATAAAAACTTTAAACGATATTAAAGTCATTGAAGCAATAAATGGAAGAAACAAATCCAGACTAGCAGCATAAAAAAAAATTAAAAATATTTTACTAGATACTAACAACTTTGACAGGGACTCAAACTTCAATTAAGGTTTGGCAAAAGCACTCATATTTTAATGAAAAAATACTAAAACTCTTAAACGTGTCTCCAACTTATGTTGCTAAGGACCCAACAGAGTTCTATGCATGGCCCATTGGCCAACCAGGCTACCATGTACCTTAGTTGATTTTTTTTCAAAATAATTTCATTAACACTTGCAACACTTTTCGAAAAACGTGCTTTCTACATATTTGTGTTTATTTGAACTTGCAACAATGCTTTGCTGTTCAAGTACACACAAATACCATTTTATATACCTTCGCACACACACACACAGACACACACGGCGGTCACGTCATTTTGTCTTGCATGCCCGAACGGCGCTCGAAAACCAACAAAACAAAACCACATAACCGTGAACAGAATATAAGCAAAAGGTAGGCAAAACCGCACAGCGGGGAGAGGGCGGCGTCAACATTATAGCACCGCTCACTGTAGCGCGTATCATTATTTGCCACAAAATGTGGCATGCAGCACATTTTGATATATACATATTATACATACATATATATTTGTTTTTTTGTTTTAGTACTCAAAGCGAGAACGTGCAACACGAAGCAACACTTGGCTGCATGCATGCAGCATGGCGTCGGCTGCATGCATGCAGCATGTGCGACACTTAAAAGTACACAAATACACGTACACGAGCTCAGCAGTGCAAATAGCTGTTTCGTGGAGCACACCAGAACTGGGCACAGTGGCTGCACGAATTTTTCGTTCACCTTTTTTTGTATTTTCTTTTGGCATTTCATATAAAGTTTTGAATTTTATTTTTTCAATTTTTTTATTTTTGGTGCTTTTGGTGGTTGTTGTTGTTGGTGATACCTGCCGCTCGCTCATCAACAGATTGAATAATTTATTTTTTGACCTGCTGTACGTGCGCATGCAGTGGCATAAAAGAATGTCATAACCCTGGTACGTGTTGTTTTTGTATTTGTTGTTTTTGTTATTGTCATTGCATGTCGCGTTGCCTTCACTATTGGCCATGGAAATTGGGCCAATGCACAGTGATTCGTTCCATAGACAAAATTCCAAAAATTTATAGTCTCAGAATTTAACGATTTTGATGTAATTTGAAAGGTAAAACTCCAACTAAGAAAACCCCAAAAAATCTGTGCAAAAAATTAATTAGTGTCTCTGCAAAGGCGGCTCAAAGTTGAAACTTTTTTCACAAAAAAATGTAAACCCATAATTTCTGTTTTTTAGTCTATTAAGTAAAACAAATTTTAAAAAACATAGTTACCAAGAAGTTGCTAAAATTTTCAATATAGATTCAGAAATGATGTGGCCATTTTCACTTTTAATGTTTTCTCAAAATTTGCAAAGCTGAGGCTTTTACATCACTTTTAATTCAAAATATTTTTCTAAATTAAAAATCTGAAAATTGGCAAAACTTAGAGGAAAATATCTAAAAAGTATGTGAAAGTATGTTCCTGGATTTTTTTATTTTAAGAAGCATTCTTTCTTTGTCGGATAATGTAACTATATCCTCCGATATCTTCCGATCTCAGAAAATAATTCAATTTGAAAAGTGATTTAAACACCTAGTTTTCTACAAAATTAATTTTTTTCATCCCTGAAAGTATGCAATTAGCATGAAAAATTGAAAATACTGCACAAATGCAAAACATACGTCTATTATTATCGTTTTTATTGCAAAACGTAAGGGTCCTAAGACAATTTCTGTTAGTCTTTGCAATTATCAATGTTGACGTTACTGATTAAATGTGAAATCTGAAAAATCTAGCCAACACACTCGTTGCTATAGCTTTCCAAAAATGACGAAAAATGCAAATTTAAATCTCAGGCATTGCCAAACTACAAAAGTTTAAGAAAAACAAAATGGAGATTTTACTTCAGCAGACCATGATTAACTAGTATACCAAATTTTATGAAAAACGGACCACTCCTTCTAATTTTGTCCCGCGGTTGTATGGAGTCGAATCACTGTGCAATGTAGCAATTTAATATGTGCAATTTTTTGTCATTCTTTTGCTGAAAATTTAATAATTTTAAAACTTTTCTAATTTGATTTCAAGCATTTAACATTTTTCCTATAAATTTCATTTTAATTTCGACTCTCTTTGTAACATATTTTTTTACAAATTTTATTTTAATTAAATAAAATTTTTTAAATTTGATTTCAAACATTTAAAATTGTTTCTATAAATTTAATTTTAATTGCGAATTTCTTTGTAACATAACTTTTTACAAATTTAATTTTAATTTTGAGATTAAATTAGAAAAAATTTGAATTTTGCAATCATCTGATTTCAATGCTATAAATGGACCAAAACGCCTTGGATAGGCAATTTAAGTGGACGCTTCTAGAACTAAGACGTCATTGTGGAAAACGGGGACTAAAGTGAGCCATTGTGTTATCACGTCAGTGGGAGTACTTCACCTATGCGCGTTCAGTGTCTAAAAGCCACTTGGTGACTCCGATGCGTTTGTAAATGTTGCTCGGGCATATCTTGTCCAAATTAGCTAAGCAGCCAAATAAGTGCTGACCCAAATATCGAAAGCGCCTTCTCGTGCTGGATATGTGTAGAAGAGGGCTCGACGTTTTCCTTGCAGTCTTTATCCTTGCAGGTTCTGCAGGTCCACTTTTGCTTCTCCAGGTTTGCTAAGAAGCTAAAGTATCCAAAGTGCATTCTCGCGTCATCAGCTTCCACAGTTCTGCTTCTTCTTCTCCAGATTCACTAAACAGATAAGAAAATAATAACCCAAGTATCGGAAGTGCATTCTCGCTTCAATAGCTTCTGCAGGTTACCATTTCCTTCTTCAGTTTCGCATAGAAGCTAAGGAAATGATGATCCAAGTATTGAAAATTCATTCTCACTTCAAGAGCATCTGCAGATCCGCTTCTTCTTCTCCAGGTCCACTAAACAAATAAGAAATTGCTGACCCAAGTACTAGAGGATCATTCTCTCTTCAGCAACTTCTGCAGGACCGCTTCGTCTGACCCAAGTATCGGAATCTCTTCCTTCTCCAGGTTCGCTTGGAAGCTGGAAAAATGATGATCCAAGTATTGAAAGTTCATTCTCACTTCAACAGCTTCTGCTGGTCCGCTTCTTCTTCTCCAGGTCCACTAAACAGATAAGAAATTGCTGACCCAAGTATCAGAGGCTCATTTTCTCTTCAGAAGCTTCTACAGGTTCGCTTCTACTTCTCAAGGTTCACTAAGCAGGTATGGAATCACTGACCTAAGTATGGGAAGCGCATTCTCGCCGGCACTGGACATGAGTAGAGGAGATGCTCAATAGTGTATTTGAAGTCTACATCCCTTTAGCTTCTATAGAAGTCATTGTACAACAATTTCAGTCAGATTCCAATGAGCCAGTGTTCAGTTATGACTTCCACAGTAATCCCTATGGAAGGTTTATTGAGTAAAATCAGTTCCCAGGTTTCTCTCTGGTTGTTTATAGGTCACATCTGTGTTGCTGTAATGCGCGTTTGTTCGTTTAGCGAACTGGTGTTTATTTACTTTGTCTAGATATGCATTCTTCAGATGAAGTTTTCATGTAGAGAGTAGTATACCAACCTGCTCTGTGAGAGGGGATGTGGATGCAGTGGAATCAATTGAGCACCTGTCTTTTACTACAGGAACAATAGCTACGGACTCTTGGAGTCAAGTTTCGCGATAGACTCGTCTAAGTAGCTGATTGCAGAAGTATACAATTCTTGCCACGACGAAATGGTTCCCAAAAGATTGCGTCTGAATCTACAGAAAACCCTTCGGATAGGGTACGGCACCGGATCTTTAATTTAAAGAATTACAAAGCTGCACACTTCTCTTTTGTAACCTATCCATCTCTGTGACATTTATGCTTCGTGTATACTTTTGCCATCTTGTTAGCCATACAGTTTCTTTCTACGTCTTAGGACTTGGGACTGCTAGGAGATCTCATTTTGAGATGTGTCCACAATAGCGCTGGCTTTCCGTGTAAATGGTGATAGCCAACACGTCTTGAAAGGCTTGAATCAAAAATTTTCTCTATTCCAAACAAACAAGCATTAATTTTCTTGCATTCATTTTTTGTATTATTTATTTGCATTCATTTTATTTGTATAAACAATTTTCTCTATTACAAACAAACAAGCATACATTCTCTTCTATTTATATGGATTCAATTTTCATGAAATTTTCAATAAAAAAATTAAATAAATACCCATTGTCAATACAAAAAATTAAATAAATGCGCATTAAAAATTTCTGTGTCAAATTAAATTCGTTCTTGCCCAGAAAACTTCCCAAGAGTTGCCCTCGTTCTTTACCCACTTAGTCACCGATCACGCGCTCACATTACGCCAAAATCTTTAAATTCAGCTTTGTTGCAATTTAGCCGTATTCCAGCTGCCGCTCGGTGCCCTCATGCGACACAGCAGCTGCATAAATCCAGCGCGTAGCTCGCGCAATCGCCAACATCACTCACATCCATTGTCAATTAAGACGCACTCCGACGCTAATAAACTCTACGAGAAACGTGCGTTGGGCGTGCGGCACGTTGCACGTTTCGCTTGTTCGGGCTGAATGATATGTTGGCGTTCTTCCTCTACTTCTTAAGGATAATGACGACGTTGATGATGATGTTGTTGTGCTTTGGTCTCTGTCTGTGTGTGTGTTTTCGCTATGCAGCTGACTAGCACTGACGATAAGGCGGCGTTGGCTGCGTCTCGTCTCGTGATGTTGTTTCATTTGCGCCAGACACGATAACAACAAAACGCTTACCTACGTTTGCAAATTTCAACGAATGCTATTTGCTACTTTACTCCATTGCAACACAAGGAACGGCATAACTGACGCTGCTGTACGCTACGGTTGTGTTAGAAAAGCTAGTTAGTGATTTTTCTAGGTAAAAGTTGGTCATTAGTTTCATTTGGAACTCGATGTGAAATCATTTTTTAAAGAGCTTTAAAATTTTTGAATCAGTCTATGAATTGGTTTACGCGAAAAAAATTATTTTGGTTTACAAATGGTTGAATTTGATTTACAAATGGTTACAAATGGTTGATTTAATTTTAAATTTTGTACGTAAAGACCTCATAAAAATTGTCATCTTGATCTAATCTGGAATATATTGTAACGATAAGGCACTCTGTGCTGTGCTATGCATGAATGCTTTTCCAAGCATACTTTTAGGCATGCACTTTGGAATTCGGCAAACTTGCTATAATTCCGATATAGCGAGGATGGTTCGCGAAGGTGATGAGCTGTGCTAGAACAATCGAGATAGAGAGTACAACTAGAATGTGCAAGAAACATCGACGCGATAAGAAAACAACTATAAAAAGTAGCAGTGTGCAGCGCAAAAAGTCGAGTCTGTGTTGAGCAAGCAAAGAGGGAACATGCAATAGTAGTAGTGTAAAGTAGTAACAAGTGTAAATTTGTAAATAAAGCGATTGTTGGTTTTTGACTGCGTTTGCGCCGAATAATTGAAGTAGTTTTATTTTCAAGCACAATCCAAAACGAACTTAGAGAAGTCATTTTCGTAACAATATTTCCAAAATAACTAAAATTTTCAAAGCAATTTCCAACAGGAACCGGAAATAACAGTTATTTATGAAAACTATAATTGAAATTTTTACTATGAAGGAAAAATCATGTAAATAAATGAAATATACCAATACATTTCTTTTCGCACGGAGAATCAAACTTGTTTTTTGTAATTTTTTCGGAAAAATTAAAAATAAGAATTATTTTGTATTTATATTTTAAAAATCTTTTAATAACAATTATTTTTGATTTTTTTTATATTAGTCCACAAATAACAGTTTTATTTCGATTTTTATTTTAGTTGTCCTATGATAACAATTATTGGTGACTTTTATTTTTTTAGTCATCAATAAAAATCATTCAGTGACTTTTATTTATAACAGTCATCAATTAAAATCATTCAGTGACTTTTATTTATAAAAGTCATCAATAAAAATCATTCAATGACTTTTATTTATAACAGTCATCAATTAAAATCAGTAAGTGACTTTTATTTATAAAAGTCATCAATAAAAATCATTCAGTGACTTTTATTTATAACAGTCATCAATTAAAATCAGTAAGTGACTTTTATTTATAAAAGTCATCAATAAAAATCATTCAATGACTTTTATTTTTTTAAGTCATCAATAAAAATCTTTCAGTGACTTTTATTTATAAAAGTCATCAATAAAAATCAATCAGTGACTTTTATTTTTTAAATCGCACTATAAAAGTCATTTTCATTAATGCATACATAAGTTATGATTCTTCCAGAAAACAGAATTGTCAAGACAGGTCTTCTTAAGCTGATCAAGAATATATATACATTTCTATCATATATTTAATGAATCCAGTAGTGCAATTAATGAAAACGACTTTTATATTGCGACTTAAAAAATACAAGTCACTGAATGATTTTTATTGATGACTTTTATAAATAAAAGTCTCTGAATGATTTTTATTGATGTTAGTCATCAAATAAAAGTCATTGAATGATTTTTATTGATGACTTTTATAAATAGAAGTCAATGAATGATTTTTATTGATGACTTTTTTAAATAGAAGTCACGAATAATTGTTATCATAGGACAACTAAAATAAAAATCGAAAAAAACTGTTATTTGTGGACTAATAAGAAAAAAATCACAAATAAGTGTTATTATAGGATTTTTAAAATATAAATAAAAAATAACTTTTATTTGTTGAGTCATTAAATAAAAGTAAAAAAATAACTATTAAAAATTGATTTTTATAATAAAACTTATAACTGTTACGGTCCCTGATTTTCAATTTGATTTTGTAGCGTGTTCGCGAGTTCGCCTATAATCCAACCAAGATTCCCACCAGTGATGCTTCCGTGCGTCGCTTTTAAACACCAACAAACAAACACACTCACACTACCACAATCTCACATCACTCTACTCCCCCCCTACCCCCAACAACAACTTTTCCTTATCCACATTCGAAATAATGCTGTGGCCAAAAGTGATTCGTGATCTCGCGGCGCAGCATTGCTCCATCTTCTGCCACCGGCTGCGGCCTTGGCACTCACTGCCAGCACAACGCCGCGCGGCCACAACGTCGAGTGCTCGAGCTGAATAATTAACGACTCAACACAGCCATGTAAATTGTTTAATTTGAATTTTGCGCCAGTTGCTCTGCGTGTGTTTTCCTTCCACCTGCCGCTGCTGTTGTGGTCGGTCTTCGGTTCGACTGTGTTTTGTCCCAGCTTTGCTTGCCATTCATTTGCTCGCATTGTCAAAGTGTTGTGCTCAGTTTTTTCCTCTGTCACTTGCACATTTTTTTTTGCAACACTTCAAATTTTGCACATTTTTTCGCTTCACGCTGTGCGTATTTGTTACTTTTTTTCAACAGTTGTTTGTATTTGTGTGGGTCTGACCTGTGATTGCTTGATGTCGCCGCCAGTTGCCACCTGTCCAATTCTCGTTGTGTCAGTAGACTTTCAAGTGGCTTAGTTTGAAGCGGCTCACTGATGATTTTTTTCTTTGAAATTTCATGATGTTTTTGCATTATTTGTAAATTTTTTAATTCATGAAAAATTGCCGCGCTAGGCAATTTTGATTTATTTATTTTATTGTTAATGCTGTTGCGTGTTAATTTTCTATGTCTCCATTTATCTTTGTGATTTATGTACATGAGTACAGAATACAATATTTATGTGTTGTGTTTTAAAATTTTTGGAAAGCTGCGGATTTTACTAGAAAACAAATGGTTACAACTGAGGTGAGCAAATTTTGTGTTTGGACAATTGCAAGAATTTAAGTGAGAGATGAATGAACTGAAAAACTTTTGAAGTTGAACTGAAGTTGAAAACATTGACTGACTAATAAGATCAATTGAGACTAAGAAGATCAACTGAGTAGCTCAATTGAGATTAAAGTAAACCACTGAATAGATCAACTTAGACTGAGAAGATCCACCAAATCGATCAACTGAAACTAAAGAGTTCAACTGGGATCAATTAAGACTGAGAAGTACAACTGAACAGATAAAGAAAGCAAAAAAGCTGGGTAGATTCACTGATACTGAAGCGATTCACTGAAAAGACCAACCAACTAGATCATGAGAGAATAATTGATTGCAATCTCAGTTGATTGGTTAATCGAAGTCTATATTAACCGATTAACTGGAATTAAAAATATTGACTGAGTAGATCAACTAAAACTGAGATTAACTGAAACTGAGATCAACTGAAACTGATCAGATCAATTAAGATTAACGAATATCATTACATAGATCAGCTTAGACCGATCTGATCTATAGAATAGATCAATTAATACTGAAGACATGAACTGTTTAGATCAATTAAGACGAAGAAGTTCAACTGAAAAGATCACTTGAATAGTGAGGAAACCTACCACTAAATAGATTTTCTTAAATTAAGGATATCTGCTGAATAGATCAACTGAGATTGATGAGTAGATCATTTGAGATTTAGAAGTTCAACTGAGTGCATTAAAAGACCCATTGAGTTTGAATCAAATTTCATACGTTGATCTCAGTAGATATAATCAGTCGATCTCAGCAGATAAACTGAAATAAAGATTGACTGAGTAGATCAACTACAACTGAGAAAATCAACTGAGTAGATCAATTGAAATCGACGGAAGCCACTACATAGGTCAGCTTAGACTGAGCTGATCTACAAAAGAACGAACTGGTTAGATCAATGAAGACGAAGAAGTCCAACTGAGAAGATTAACCACTAAATAGATTAGCTTTGATTTATACAGGAGATCTACTGAATAGATCAATAGAAACCCACGAGTTCAACTTAGTAGATCAATTGAGATTTAGAAGTTCAAGAGACCAATTGAGTTTAAATTAAAATTGATTGGTTGATCTCAGCATTTATTACACCGTGCGACAGCATTTTTCACACCGGAAAAAATCCATATGTGCCTGAAACAAGAGACCAAATATAGTAATTCTGCGTACTCAGTTTTTCATTTCTACATCCTTTGTCCTTTTAAAAGAACTTCAAAATTTTGAAGGGGATAAAATAAAAAAAATAAAAAAAAATACTTAACCTCGTTAGAATATGGCGATATGTATGTATATCAAATGAAAGGGGAAAGGCTCAAGAATTGAAACAAAATTAATGTTTTATCTATTTGTAAAAAAAGGATATGAAAAAGGTCCTTTGAAAATTTTAATCCTTTATATCCTTGAAAATTTACATAGAATTTTCTTGAAAAGTAAGTATGTTAACTCCCCAAATCTCCCAGATCACTTGTCAAAATTTCATTACTCTAACTTTAGTAGTTCGAAAGTTATTAAAAAAAAGGCGGAAGCTGCAATTCTAATGAAGTACAAAAATTCTAATTTATTTGAGTAACAGTATTTTAAATAATTATAAGATACATAATCAATGAAGCGAGAATAATTCTAATTCTAACGAGGTTAAGTATTTTTTATATTTTTTTTTATTTTTTATCCCCTTCAAAATTTTGAAGTTCTTTTAAAAGGACAAAGGATGTAGAAATAAAAAACTGAGTACGTACTATTACTATGTTTGGTCTCTAGTTTCACGCCCATATGGATCTGAGTCGATCTGAGCAGATAAAATGAAATAAGGATTGTCTGGATTGAGATCAATTGAACTGCATTGATCTATGATCAATTGAACTGCATTGATCTATGTATATAGATCCTTAGAAGATCAACTGGGACTAAGAAAACCCACTAAATATATCAGTTTAGTTAAGGCAAACCACCGAGCAAGTCAACTGTGACCAAAGCAAACCACTTACAATCAACACAAACTGCACTTGTCTCACGTGAACCTTTTACTCTCTTGGTTGCAATTTCACTGTCCTAAAAAAAGTACATTTAACAGCACAGATGTGATCACTTGTCGCAAGCGAATCAAGTCTGGCTTTTCCAAAGGTGAGAGCTCTGACTAAGTCTATTAGAACACATTGGTGCAGTTGCTGCCACATAAATAGATTAGCCGCGTCTTTCGTTACTTGCAGTACGCATTCAAAAATTAAAAAAAAAATAGCACACAGATTCATATATCCTTTCACGCACTCACACATTTACACAGACACACTTATTGATTCAGCCACGCACAATCCATGCTCCGAATAGTGAGCGTTGTTATTGGTTTCAAAATGAACGAAAAAAAAAACACAAAACTTGTGTCAGTTGCCATTTGTTGTTCCTTCACTTGGCACAGACACACCTACACAAATACATTCACGCACAAACACACACACACACACACACACACGTATATTCAAAAATGCAATGAAAATAACAAAACCGCAGCGAATGGCAAACGGGGCTGGCGTGTAGCAATAAAAGGCAAACAAGTAAAAACGACACACACACACACACAAATACACCGATCCCTGCAGAACCGAACGACAGACACTTTATTAGTCGATAATTATTCCTGTCAGGATAAAATGCACACCGTTCGGTAATGTGTCGGCGCCGGCATTGGACGCGCATGCAAATCGAATGGTTGCGTGTGCGACGTGCAACTGAGTCGCTCAATGCTGCACATTTTAACTGTCGATTGGATGTGAAGCACTGCAATGTTGTTGTTGTTGTTGTTGTTGTTGTCATGTTGATTGTGCTACGCAGACACGTATGCGAGAAATCAAATTGAAACGGGACGCGCGCACAGCAAAGCAGACACACCGTGACAGCATCAAGCAGCGACAGACAAATATGTCGGCATTGTGACAGACGTGCTGTTGCCGGCTGCAATGCATGACACATAGAGATTTGTGTTTTGGGGGTTTTTTTGGTTGTTGTTGTTTTTTGTACTTGTCACTGTGCTGTGTTCGAATTTAATTTGTTTGATGATGAATGATGCGCCAAAGTTGTGAAGTAAAGGTGCGATTTGTTGTTGTGGCAGGTACATATGTGAATATATATGCAAGTACATATGTATTTGACTAGGTAGACGAATGTTTAAATGTGTTAGCGTTCGCTCAATATGCACATTTCATTTCATTTATGCACTTTCAATTGTTTTGATCTCTTAATTGTTTTGATAATTTTTTTCTCCAGGTACCGTGAAAATTATAATAATAAATATAAAAATCAAAATATAAAACTTATTTTTCGATTTTTACTTTGCGCCCACCAAATAAAAATTATTTGTTGATTTTTTTTATCAGAAAATAAAAATTATTTGTTGAGTTTTATTTTTTGAGGGGAAAAATAAAAATTATGCGGTGAGTTTTATTTTTCACTTTCACTTCACTAGAATGAGAATTTATTTCAGTCTCATTTTTTCTTCACAAAATAAAAATTACGGTGCGAGTTTTTTTCTGATTTCAAAATAAACACATATATTCAAAATATAAATAAAAATTATAAGCTAAATATAAAAATCAAATTATAAAACTTATTTTTCGTTTTTTACTTTGAGCTCACCAAATAAAAATTATTTGTGGATTTTTTTTTTATCAGAAAATAGAAATTATTTGTTGAGTTTAATTTTTCAGTTGCATCAGTTGCAGAATGAGAATTTATTTTTTAGTTTTTTTTTTTGTTTTTGATTTCAAAATAAGCCTCATGTGGTAAATTTAATTTTTCGAATTCTATTCTGAAAATTATTTTCTGAGTCCAACTTTCAATTGTTTTGATCTCCCTTTTTTTAGTTATTTCTACAGTTGCCCAATTGTTGGTTGGATTATTGTGATAAACCACAGATTTAATGTTATCCTCAGAAAAAAAGTCCAGAAGTGTTAAGTAACAAAATCTGTCCGGCCATTCCACATGAGCTGAGAAATTGATCGATCAGCATCATCAGTCATTGCTTGACTTTTGTGATCAGGGGCGGATTCAGAAAAATATTTTGGAGGGGGGCTCAAAAAGTAATTCTTTAGTATTCATAAAAAGCCATAAAAATTCCTCTTAATTTGTATGTAGTAAGTCGACACTAATATTTCGGGGGTTTCAAGCCCCAAAGCCCCCTAAATCCGCCACTTTTTGTGATAATTTCGGTTCAGAATATTTCATAGCTCACAAAATTTTTAGCAAATAAAACAGACATTTTTATTATAAATTTTAACAATTTCAAAGCACTGTGAAGTAATGTGTAAATTTAAATGCTAACTATGACCGAATAGAAACGTAAAAATTTTACCATTGTCATTTGAAATGTCAGAGCTATAAGCTATGAAAGTTCGGACAAAGTTATTGAAACATTCGTTATCCATGTCGAGACTAATAAAATATTAAAAAAAAAATTTATCAAACTGAAAAGAATTTAATTTTCCACATTAATAATGCTTGTTAAAGCCAGCACATTGTTGCTGCTCTCATTGTGTGCGCTTTTGTGGCTGCATTACAAACCAAATCATTTAGTGGCATGCAACATGCAAGCGGCACACACAAAGAACAACAAATAGTTGCAAGCGGAAAGAAAACTAAGTATACATGTCTACAGGATATTTATGGAAAATTAATTATTGCAGTACGCATAATGAACGCACACACACACACACACACACAAGCGCACACAGCGTAACAGCCACGCTGCTGACGTCAGTTAAAGCAGCGCTCGCTGTACGCGCATTGCGTGCGGTTAGTCTGCTTCTTACAACGTGCTGGCTTATTAACAAACTTGTGCATGTACTCCATGCAGTATAGATGTATGTATGTATTCTCATATGTGAATTTATGTGTGTTGCAGTATGGCAACCATTTAAAAGCAACCACAAGTAGTATTGACAGGTTGCGGTTTTTGCTTGCCAATTTCAATGAAAATCCCAAAACTACTTAACGCACAGGCACGCAATCAGTCAACAGTGAAATAGACACATGCATATATATGATATGTGTGTGTGTGTGTGTGTATCTGCAAACGTACAAACGCACGCCCCCTGATGCCGGAAAATATTGGCCATTAAACATCCACTCACAGTTGCCTGCTGCAGGTATCTGTTTGCTGTTTGCTGTTGCTTTGCGGCTAACAATTTTCATTTCAAAAATGTTTTTAGAACCAATGCATTTACCTCGACTATCTGTGTTTGAAAAGCTATCCGAGTGTGTTTTCATAAATTTAGATTAAACTTTGAACTGGACCTTTAACTATATTTTAAATTATTGAACTGGAACTTTACTGGACTTTAAAACAGACTTCAGCTTTCGTGTTATTGCAATGAAATACTTACAATCCAACATTAGAGTCTTAAAGTCAATGAAACTCCATTCGTATGAATACAAGACGTTAAATTCGTTCCTTCTCCTCAAACCTCAAAAACATTCGCAATTTAAATTGTGTACCACTTGCGTTTGAAAAGCTATCTGAGAGTATTTTGATAAGTTCAGATAAGACTTTGAATTAGACTTTGAAATATTTAATTTCGGCTTTTGTGCTATAGAAAGAAAGCACTGCAATAAAAAAAATACCGACATAGAATTTTAGAATCAATAAACTTCGTTCGTATGGACACAAAACGTTGGATCCCTTTCCTTCCCATAATGAATATATAAGGTGTCCCAATAAAAATGTATGCCTTTTTTGTCTGCGTAAGTGCCAACTTTGGAATTTGACTGCTTTCTGTAAAAAAAAAAATTAAGCGTTCTTTCTAACAGAGTAATGTGTTCATTATGAACACAATCGATTTATTGAAGCTACGATTTCGGTACCGAATCATCTCCCGAAAGTCTGAATTCGACTGCCCACCAAGTTTAAACGATTCAACAATGTTCTTTCTTTTTGGATTTGTGCCATTTCTGACCTGTGCGAATTTACCACAAACCGAGGAGTACACAGAATTAAAGTACTTCAGACAGAGCAGTATTCAGAAAACTCCTCATGGAAAGGAAGTGGCCAGTCACTGCTTACTAACTTACGATCTTAATAATATGGAAATTTCTTCTTCAGATATCTACAGGACATGCAGTCAAGAAACCAAAAACCTGAATACATATTCTTTGTAATTGCTCTGCACTCAGCAGAAAAGACTTCTTCAGTAAGGGACTGCAAACTTAGTCCCAAAAAAGGTCTGGAACTTAGAGTCAGAGCTTAGGGAACAGCTTGGGGCTGTTTTCGAACGACTTCTGTCGCAGTTGTATGGACGAGGAAGATCATATAAATATATTTCATCTTCTATACACTGGTCTTGCTTTATCCAGAACATGGATAATTTCTTCTTCGACAGTCTAGGAGATCTAGCCAATAGGACTATTCGCTGTCTACTAAACTTCGTTAGAAGCTCTAACTTTCAATGAGTGAGCCGTCTTAAGTATGTTCCATATATATGTGGTATTACAATGTGCCTTCATGGCCTAAGTGGGCTCCACCTTGTACCACCAAAGTATCAGATTAGAAGGTCAAACCAAAGCTTTCAGAAAATATTTCCATTAATTGCGGTGCTTAATAGCTTTAAAAAATAAATAATAATAAACCACAAATGATTCCTGAACTCAAGGCCAAGAACCAAGGCGTTATAACAGAGATGGTTAGGTTAGGTTGGAGGAGCAGCCTTCTACGTGAAAGATCATTTAAGCATATCTTATCCTTGGGAAACCAGATATCGGATATCAGTTGGATTCCCGCACGGACTATCTGATCCCATACCTGGATTTTGACACGCGCGCACTAGCCTCATATCCCACAAGGGAGGAATGGGAGCTGACAGGTGCGACGAGAGACGCCTCCATCACCGTTTTCACCGATGGCTCAAAAATGGAGGAGGGTACTGGAGCTGGACTCTACTCCGATGTACTGCAGACCCACATGTCATTCAGACTGCCGGACCTCTGCAGTATTTTCCAAGCAGAGATCTATGCAATTTGGAAGGCTGCCGAACTTATCCGTGGCAGTGGGCTACCACCCACAGATGTCACAATTTTCGTGGATAGCCAGGCGGCACTTAAAGCGCTGGAATCAGTTGTTGTGAAATCAAAGGTAGTGCAGAGGTGTCGCACCGCACTTCAAGGCATTGGGCACCACCAGGTCACTCTCTGTTGGGTTCCGGGACACTCAGGAGTGGCTGGGAACGAAGCAGCGGACGAGATGGCAAAAAAGGGGGTTGCCTTGCCTGCCACCGAAGTGGATACCTCTGTGTTTCCTTCGATATCTGCCCTGTACATGTATATTGACAGGTTGACCAAAAAGGAAATTGAGTCGTCGTGGCGTACCAGGACCGATTGCGGCACCTGCCGGACACTGTGGCCCTCCCTCTCCCTGACGAAAACACGATTCGTACTGTCCCTGAGTCGTACCTCCATTCGGCAGCTCGTTGGAGTCATCACCGGACATTGCGCTATTGGATCTATGCTTACCAAATGGCGCCTCTCGTCCGGTGATGTCTGCCGTAGCTGTGGAGATGAAGAAGAAGTAGAGACGATACAACACTTCCTGTGCCACTGCCCGGCTCTGCAGGAACGCCGACTCCGCACCTTGGGGTCAAGGTTCCTAACAGACCTGGCTTGCGCGGCGAAAGTCGAAATCTCGAATCTGCTCTCCTTCATTAAGAGGTCGAACTGGTTTCCCCTTGATTGAGACTATTGGTCAGCTCCAGAACACAATAAGAAGGGATTCACAATGGGCCATCCTGGCCTCCGAGTGGAAGTGCGGTCCTGCCGCACACACCCTTCCCTACCTAACCTAACCTATCCTTGGGATAGAACTACATATTTGTCAAAATCGTCTAAAACCGAAAAAGAGCCTGAGCTGAATTTTTTAATACTTCATCAGATCATGATTACTTTAGGCAGATAGCGTACGGTGGCTGCCTCTATATGAGACACACCTAGGCTTCTATACCGCGTTGGAATACCACAAAGTCCTCCCATTTAAAATGTGTATCTATGCAACACTGTTTTTTTGGTTGGTAGTTGGCAGTTTTTTCTTTACATTTAGAGTCATCGCCTGCCAAGATCACCCGTGGGCTTTGCTTATAATTCTTACTTATTTCTTGCGAATAACGATAAAAGTAGCTGAGTCTTTCACCAGTCTTAACTAGGAATCGAACCAGGAGCCTCTGGTATGAAAATCCATCGCACTATCCACTGGACAATCAAGGCCAGCAATGCAACAAAAATGTTACCACTAACCCAATAAATATTCAATTTGTTTCAAAATTAAATCGGGCACTTTTACTGGAACACCCTTTCCTATCTTTTTTCTGCATAACATGGGCTCGCTATCAGTTCGAAGCCCAACTCTTCGTAAGGTCTACTTTTTCCATTAAATAAAATGCAGATCTAAGAATTTTTAGGTTTATTCACAGAATTGTCAATTCTTGAATTTTTCAAATTTAATTCTCGCATGCAATGTTTTGTGTCAAGCAATATTTTGTATGCGAAAATTTTTAGATTCATTTACAGAATTGTTAATTCTCGAATTTTTTGATTGATATTGCTTTTTAATTGTTTTCTCGCATGCTACATTTTGTCATATATTATTTTGTGTCATGCAATATTTCATAATTTGCTCTACTTCACTTATTTCAAAATTCACTCAAATGACCAATGCTTTTCAGATCCCATGAGTCAAGTCCAATTGAATTACAACTGAAACGACTTTTTATCACTTAGCAGTTTTTTTTTAATAGTGTTTTGTTATCAATTAAAATTTTACTTTCTATGTGCATTTCTTTTTCAGCACTTTTTTGTAGTTTCGTAAAAGCTTCGCAGTTTGTTGCTCTATGGGACATTTTCTCTACAACTGAAATGCTTTTCTCATTTTTTATTTACTATTTGTATTTTGTTGTTATCTTTTCAATACTTTTCTCTGTCGCTTTTTGTGCGCGCTGCCTTTTGTTTTCAAGCTTATGTTATTTTTGTTGCTTTCATGAAATTCATTTCATTTTAATTTCTCTTGAAAAATTGTCAAGCGTGAAATTATAATGAATTTTTATCAACGCCAACGGTTTTGTATGCTTTCTGTTGTTGTTGTTGTTGTTTTTGGGCGACACTCTATACTTTCGCCACACACGTCAGCTGTGCGCCTGCAGTGTTGTCACGTTGCCATGGCGTCTGTTGTCCGCCAGCGCGTGTTGGCACTTTGTGTCACTGGGCAAAGGGTTCTCGCATGACATTTCTATAATTTCTATTCTATTCATCTATTCTACCTAACACCGTGTGCTGTGATTGATTTTTGATTAGTACACATTTAAGTCAAAACATTGCTTATTGTTAGTTGCATTGCTGTGAAATGTCTTCGCTTGGTGCATGAATTTGTTTAATTTTTGCAATAAAACCGAAAATCCCATATTTTTTTTAAGTATGAGAATTTTTAATTAACTGCCAATGACCAACAATATAACCAAGAACAACAAGAACAACAACAACCATGAACATAACCACATTGCCAACAATGACAACGCCAAATAACCAGTCAACTTGTCTGCCAATTTGCAATGCCGAACGCAACGGCTGCCCGCTGTCCATTACACAGCGGACGCTGGCCGTCATACAGAAAGCGAAATTCTTTGCCACTCGCCATCACCGCAACCTTATCAATTACAGCGTCGTTGTGCATGCAAATATTTTTCATAAAAATATTGGATTTTCAGTGCGCTGTGATTGCGCGCCCGACAGTGCTTTTACAGTGCGTTGCGAAAACAGTTGAAGGCTAGATTGAAAATTATGCTGTGCTCACAATTTTATGCGAACAAGCGGATATCCATGAAAATGTGTTGGCAACAGTAAAAATTGCGCAGGTTTTTTTTATATGAAACTTTGCAATTTTTCAATTAAATGAATGTAATTTTTTCATTTTGTACAAGTATTGTTTAATAAATGAAAGAATGGGGAATTTAAAGATTGTAATATGGTATGCGCCTTAAAGTATGCAGCAAATTGAAATATTATAAATTAAACATTATATTATATATTTAAACAATTTAAATTAAAATATTTAATGCTAGAAACTGACTATAAAAAATATATGAAAGAAGGGGGAATTTAAAAAAGTTTGTTATGAAATGCGCCTTAAAGTATGCTACAAACTGAAACATTTTATATTAAGCATTATACTAGATATTAAAAAAATTATTATTGTAATATTTATTGCTAAAATCTGACTAAATTAAATGTTTTTCTATCTCCTTCTTCCTTTCTCTCACCATTTCTTTGCTCCTGTCACCGCCTTGACGTCAACTGCTGGCATTTCCGTTTTGCTGCACCAACACATCCACACACATTGGCCGCAAATGCCAATGTACAACATTGTTAACGCTGACGCTGTTGGCACAATCTACAACAACACCAACAATTGCAATTGTTGTGATCGCTGTGTGGGCCACACATTTTTTATGCTCAACGCGTACGCTGTCGTTCACATTGCGTCAACATCATCTGTTGCAAAATGCTCACAACAACAACAACAACAACAATAATGCCGGCCACAATAACAACAACAACAACAACAACAATAATGCCGGCCACAATAACAACAACAACAATAATAACAACAAAAACATGTACCACATACGCAAACAATCGTGTTAACGACAACCAACGACAACGTCAACTAATACAATAACAAAAACAACAACAACAACAATAAATACTACAACAACAGTACCACCTGATATCCTTGATTATCCGACCAGCACTGATATGGTAATACGCGAAGGCTCCAATGTTACGTTGAAATGCGCCGCCACCGGTTCGCCGACGCCGACAATCACCTGGCGACGCGAGGGCGGCGAGCCGATACCGCTGCCAAGTGGCTCCGAAGGTATGTAACTCTCCTATATACATGCAAATGTAGGTATGTAAGCATATTTGAGCTGTGTGTGTGTGTGTGTGTAGATTGCATTGGAGTAGATGCAGCTGTAGCGCAGGCAATAGTGAATGTGTGTGTGTGTGTGTCTGTGTATGTATGCGACAGCATGCCACATGCTGTGCGGTTGCTGCGGAAGCTGCCACTGCTGCTGTTAGCAAACGCCGGCAATGGCATTTAATTAAATTTTATTCAATTTTTGCTTCAAATTTTTCGCTCCCTGCCATTTGTTGTTGTGCACATTTTTTCGCTTCACAATAAAATTCGCAATATAATTTCAATTTAAGCACACCCACACACACACACGTTTTATTTGTTGTTGCGCCAAAAAATATGCCAACATTGGCGTTTCGTTTAAATTGCGGCATTATCACAATTTTTATTGCATAATTTTAGGTGCGCAAATAATGCGCGCAGCCAGATATTGATTTAATGCCATTCAATGCAGTATTATAGAATTTTTTGTTATTGTAATGTGGCATAATTTTTAGGGCATTCCCGTATGAGCATAAAAAACGCAGTTTATAAATTTTGTTTTTTCAACAATTTTCTGTTTTACAAATTGATTTGTAAATACATTTTTATTTTCTGATAAGTTTGCATAAAATCAATACAATTGCAATGTTGCATGGCATATGAGAGGTGTTGAGTAGATATTAAATTGAATTTAATTGTAAGGACATAATTTGAGCATCAATTGAAATAAATTCTACTGTTGATTTTATTGTTTTTTTATATTTTTGAAAATTTGCAAAATATGCTACACAAGTAATATTGTTATTTTTATAGAGCAGACTTGTTTAGCTATCAAACGCTATCAAATCTATTCTAACGAACACTAATTTTGTTTTTGTATTGAATAAATGTTTTCTGTGTGCTGTTGAATTGTATTTTAATTGGCTAGAAGCAAACATAATTCATAATTAAAAATAATTGTATACATCAACACAAACTTATTCATATATTCGTGTATGTGTTTGTGTATATTTGTATATATGTATGTTTTAATACATTTGGCGTCTACTGCGCAAATTGCATTGCATCGAATCCCTATCGAATCGTTCGCTATAGCAACAATTTCTTACTCAGAAGAACAACAACAAAAATGCAAACAATAACCTAGCAGTGCCACTCCCGCTGGACGCATTGCTCGTTTGACTCTCACGTTGGTCTAAATTGTTGACTAGTTGTTGTTACTGTTCAAGCTTTTGTCTTCGAAAGCATTTTTTGTATTCGATTTTTCGCAGACACCTGCACTTTATGCCGTTGACTGCGCTTTTTCCAAAATATTTGTTGTGCTGTTTTTGTGCTGACTTAACATGAATCAATACAAACACAAATTCCTTAGCACCGAAAGTGTTGGGCATAATTTGCAAACTTTCAATTAATTTTAATAAATTGTTTAGTTAATTGATTCACAATTTTTTTATTTTGGTAATGACAAAATAAAAGCAATTTTGCTTCGTAGGTAAGAAATTAAATATAAAAATTATTTAAATCTAAATAATTTATTTATTTATAATTATTATTTATAATTATTTATAATCTAATTTGTAATAATTATATAGATTGCAATTAGCCGCAATTGAATAGGTTTTTGTAATCTTCAATTAGTCATTTGTTTTTGTAATGACAAACTAAAAGTGATTTTGCTTCGTAGGCAAGAAATTATATATTAAAATTAAATAAATAAATTATGATCTAATTAGTAATAATTATGTAAATTGCAATTAGCCGCAATTGAATAGGTTTTTGTAATCTTCAACTAGTCATTAGCCACTCAATTGCTAGTCAAATGGTCATTATTTACTTGAACATTAATTAACCAAACTTTAATTTAGTAATAATTTTAATAAGGCTAAACTTATTCAGTCAGAAGTAGTAGTTAGAATTAACAAAATGTTGAAGTTTTTACTAGTCATCGAATTTTAGTCAATAATTTTTTAATATAAGTTATTTACACACCAAGTTTACCCAAATTTTAGTAAGAATTAAAAACATTTAGTCACATTTATCATAAAATAAACAACAACTTGTCATTAGTTGCAAAATTATTAATTAGTTGATTAGTTATCATGATTATCAATGATGCTTATTTAAATATATTAAAATTTAGCCAACATAAACTAATTATAAAATTGAATCATTACTGATAAGTCGACCTACTCGGTCATGATTAATCAATTCACATTTTTAGTCATTGAACCAATCATTATATTAAGTCACTTGGCGAAAATCATCACTAAAACAATAATAAACTTTTTCATATAATCGCCAATTTTTAATCAACGTTAATTAATCATAATGCTTGATCAAGATTTTAGTCATTGAATCAACTAAAATATAGCTCACTTTATGCAAAAATCATTACTAAAAGTCTAGTCAAATTCTTCATAGTTTTATTTTCGCCAAATAATTGATTAGGCAAAACATTTAGTCATGATTAACTAATTCTTAATTAAAGTTAATTAATTTTTGAATGGTCATTTATAAATAAAGTGAATAAAAACTAAAGTTGATTTAATGAAATGAATCTTGATTGATTAGAATTTGATGATTTATAAATATTTGATCATTTATGAATAAAGTGAATAAAAACTAAAGTTGACTAAATTATTGGTGAATCATGACTTAAAATTATACGAAATCGAGCACAAAACTTTTAATTCAAAAATGAAAAATTAATAAATTAAAAAAAGACTGTTGATTTAATGAAATGAATCTTGATTGATTAGAATTTAATGCAGTTAATTATCAAATTCCAATCAATCACTCAAAAATCAATTGACTTTTTCATAGTTTTGTGCTCGATTTCGTATAATTTTAAGTAAAAAATTAAAAGTAAAAAAATTAAAAGTAAACATTTTTGTTAATCAACGTTTATTAGCATTTATGCTTAATTAATCAATATTTCTGTCATTCAAATAATAACTATATTTATTTACTTTATGTAAAAATCATTACTAAAAGACTATAAAAACTTTGTCATTATTTTGAAATAAACAATGACATTTTTAGTCAATTATTTTCACACAACAATCAGTTGAAATTTTACCCCACACTGTCTACCAGCCACAAGTTCGCACACTTTGTTCGTTTCATAGTTTTCCTGCTTTCACTGCATTGCGTTCGCTCAGCGCAACTTATTTTTGCACTTCAACAGCGAAATTTTCTTACCTTTCGCTGCTACTTTTCGTTCGTTCAGTTATCGTAGTTGTTGTTGTTATTTCATTTTATTGTTATTATGCCAATATCCACTGTGGTGGCTGCAGTAAAAGTTCGCACCGTTGTCTGCTGCACTTGATTTTTATTTTTTATTCTACCTTGTGTGCTTTTTTTCTTGCCCATTACTTTGGTGGCCCGCTTGTTGTTTGTACCGGTGGTAATAGCTGTGGTTTTGTTGTTGTTTCTGGTTTCGATATTTCTTTTTTGAGTTTTTATTTTCTTCAATTTAAATCTCATGCACAATAAACTTTAGTGGGTTTTCAGAGTGTGCAGGTAAATGGAGTTGAAATGCTTTGAGAACATTGCATGGGGAGTTTTTTTTGGGGAAGTGTGTACATATAGGTTAGGTTAGCTAGGGAAGGGTGTGTGTGTGGCACAGGCTACACTTCTACTCAAAGGCTAAAATGGCATTGTAATCCTGTATTTGTTTTCCTTTGGAACTAAACAACAGTCTCAATCCAGTGCAAACCCGTTGGATCTCTTATTGAAGGAGAACATATCCAAGGTTTCGTGTTTTGGAGATTTCGGTTCGTAAGGAATCTCGATCCCACGGTATGAAGTTAGCTTTCCTGCAGAGTAGGACCGTGACACAAAAAGTGTTGTATAGTTTCTACTTCAACTTCATCTATACAGCTTCTGCAGATATCACAGGACGAGAGGCGCCATTCGACCGTTCGGTCAGTTGATACCTATACAAGTTTAAAAATTAAAAATTTTCGAAATTTCTAATGCAAATTTTTGATCAAATTTGTCAATTTCTTAAATTTCTTCAAAGGTAAATGCTCCTGAGCCTAGAAGTATGCAGTAAAATTATAGTTTAAGTAAATTTGACCAGATTTGAAAATTTCTTTGATTTAAAAAACTGTATAAAATGTAGGCTCAATCAAATTCTGGGCAGTGCTTTTTGCATGCTTAAAGGTAAAAATTTCCGAGCCTAAAAGTATGCAGTAAAATTCAAGCTTAAGTTCATGTACTGTTGCCAAACTGGAGGAATAGAAAAGAGAACCTTCTTGGTTTCAGCTGTTAGGAAATTTTTCTCACTGTCCCTTTCGGTGGCGCATGCAGAATTTTATTTTAGGGGGTCGAAGATTCAATACAAAAATTTTGGGTTCAATACCATTTGAAACCATATATCTATGTCACCGAAAATTTTGTTTTCCCTTTTTTTCCATCCGAAACCATTTCATGCCTCACGCAAGACACATCCTTTCATTTAAAAGAAATGTAAAAAGATTTTGAAAGTAATACATTTTTTAAGGTGTATGGAACACACACACACATTTCAATAATTTTTTTATTAAATTAAAAAATGCCTTAGTTCGTATGTAATAAAATTTACAGTCATTAAAAATGTATACATATTTTTATAAACTTTCCACAATCGACTTTTGTCATTTGCACTAAATCAGCACCATCAAAAGTTCATTGCAATTCAAATTAAATATGCTGAACCATTAGATGTCGAGCTGTGTGTTGTTGTCCGAGCGTCAATGCCTTTCATCATCACTAAAAGTCCATTTAAATTGACATCAATTTTCAGCTCCATCAATGTTCGCCCAAATGCCCAAAGGATATTTGGCGCTAGTTATAGTCGCATGCCATTGCCATCTCTTTCCACTTAGACGACTCGTCATGGCCACACACACACACACACACACACAAACAGAGTGAACAACATTAAGTATGCCATTTCTAATTAGTGGCACTGAAATGGCTAATAAATTTTGCAATTGTGATTTTATAATAATACAAATATTTTGCATTCTACAGCGAAATTCCCAGCTGAGTGCACGACTGACAAGTTGGGCGCAAATAAAATTCAATTATCGCATGCGGCCATTTTTACCATTGTTGCCATATTCCTCACTCACACAAACATAAATAGGGACACTTTGCATTTTGCTGCATTTCTGTTGGCAAATTATGCACTTTACACTTTGCAACAGTGCAAATGAATTGGTGTTTTTTTTGGTGCTTTGATGTTTTTCACTCGACTTGTTGTTGTTGTTGTTGGAGTTATTTCCATTAACCGGAAATTACTTGGAAAATGTTAGTGCCCGAATGGAATTGTAAAATCAATTGAATTTTGCATGAATTGCACTCGAAAATTAGACACAAAATGCATTTAAATTTTGCACAAACACACACACACACACACATGCTGACAGACATTTACATGCACACAACCAGTGACAAACACAAAAGTACATTTGCATATATGGCCAATGAAAATTTTGCTCGAATCCCTGAATTGGCATGCAGACATAAGTGCCGCTAGCTGAATTTAAGTGCGGCCTTGTGTCAATGTGCACATGTACATCCATATAGATAGATGTGTGTGTGTGTTTCTTTGTGCTTGGAAATTTGGTCATGCAGCGTTTAGCGTTAAGTCATTTTGGCATATTATCAAAAATGCAACAATTGGCAGCAAAGTTACGAAAAGCACAGCGCTTCAGACACCAAACGCTGCTCACATAACTACATATAGTACAATACTTACGTATGTAGTGTTGTATTCGTGTAAGTCTGTGTAAAATTTTAGTGTGCGGCAGTTGTGTTGACATTTTTAGTGGGTGATTGAATTGAATGTGCTTAAAATTTTATGCTCGATTTCGCTTTGATTTCTCGTTTGCCTACTTGAAAAATATTGATTGAAAGTGAAAGAATAAAACCAATGAAAAGGAAAGGAAAAGGAAAAGTTGTGCAGTCACCCAAGTCAGTGTTCAAAATTTATAATTTTTTCTGAGGATTCTAATTTCTTTGTGCTCAGTTCTAAAACTCAAAGCAATGTTCAATATTTGTTTTCATATATGAAAAGTAATATTTGGTAGACGAAGTAGTTGAAATTTAGTTAAATAAATGGTGGAAAAAATAATACAAAAGTTAATATGGAAGCTTACCAGGTCCAGGTACTCCATCTGGTACTGCTAGGGACCCAACAGGGACCATGTGTGGCCAAATTACGCACGAACCGCAGCCGCTGCAAGTCCCTGCGGGTAGACAGCATATACTACGTTTTGCACGAATTTACCACCAGACCCATTTTGACAGATACTCTTTGATTGATTGGGTCAAAAAGGTCACTTCCAAGCTTGTCGGAGTTGCAACTATTGCTCAGCGTCGCTCTATAAAGTCTCACGAGCTTTGCAAGGCTACCAAATTCGGACAATGCGGCGTATGAGTGATCCCTAAAAAAAGAGTAAAATATAACCTCTAAAAAAGATTAGCACAACAAATGCAGTGGTAAAGCAAAGTCGGTATGGAAATTTTTATGAGTTCCAGAGTTCTTTGAGAGTTTTGGTGAATACCAAAAATTAGAAGTTCTTTTAATTATTTTATATATATTTATATTTTATTCTTTTCTTTTAAATTAGTGTAATGAAAATGTTTCACGCAATTCACTAAAGCAACCAGTATTCGCAACTATTCTAAAAAAAACTACTAAAACGAAAAAAACTATTTATAAAATGTATTGCTATTGTTATTATTATTATTAGTTACTATTATTATTATTATTTATTGCTAATTGTTAAAATTTACAAAATAATTATAAAATATATATAAAATAAGATAATGAATAATAAATAAAATAATGAAAATATTATTATAATTTTTGATAATATACAAAATATAAAATTAGGAATTTGTTTTTATAAATAAAAATAAATTAAATAAACAATAAATTAAAATATTAAGTAAAAACTAAAATATCTTAAATTTAAAATTGCTTAAATGACAAATAATAATTAATAATTGACTGGCACGAAAGCCCGCTTACGCGAGACTAAGGCCTAGCTTCCCGCAACCACCCGTGTTGTGCGTGTGAATTTGTACGCGGGTGGAAGGGACCTACAGTTTTATGCCGGTTCCGAACGGCAGGTTGGGAGCTCTTTCATAAGCAATTTTTACTCTCAGAGGTTTGCCATTTCCAGCTGTGAGGACAGCCACCGAAAGAGAAATATTATAAAATTAACAAATTTTAATCAGAAATAAAAAAATAATAAAAGAAATTATAAAATTAAAAAATTGTAATTAGAAATGGAAAATAAATTTTTAAAAATAAAAAAAAATTAATTAATTAATAAAATGTGGAATCAGAGGTCAAATTGAATAAAATGAAATAAGAAAAAAATATTAAACAATTAATAAAAATAAATTATACAGAAAATTAATTCTAAAAACACAAAAATGTATAAAAATTACAAAAATGAAAAATATGTGTAAAGTACAAATCAATTAAATAATAAATATATATTATAAAAATTTAAAAAATGTATATATACAATTTACAAATTGTAATCAGAGAAGATAAAATATAAAGCATTTGCTAGGTGCGTGAGGATTTTTCCAAACATTTTTGTCTCCTTGTATTTTTTTTTAAATTAATGTAATAAAAATATTTCACTCAATTCTCTACAGCACCCAGTATTGGCATCTACTCTCTATCAAAAATCTCTGTTAAATTGTTATTTGAGCGACAACTAAGCACACACTGAAGTGTATTTAATGAAATTCATCTGTTTCGAGTGAAAGTTAAAGTTTGTAGGCAGCCTTGAAGTGCTTCAAACTGCGTTCATGCTATTTTATTTTATAGAGTATTTAGTTAAGTGTTTATATGTTTTGTGTATGTGACACACTTTAACAGATTCACACAAAGTTATTTATAAAAAATTCTATTGAAATTTGAATAATTTTTAGTCTAAGTTTGTACATTTTTTTGTAAACTTTTTTACTGATTTGCATATTTACTTTTCATATTTTGCAGTCATCAGCTATAATGGTTCGTATTTGACCATAGCGAAAGTGAATCGACTAAATATGGGCGCCTATCTGTGCATTGCCTCGAATGGCATCCCACCGACAGTCAGCAAGCGAGTAATGCTAATTGTGCACTGTAAGTATTTCTCTTTGGTATTTTCAATTTAATTAGAAAACTGAAGCTTGGAAATGTGTGAATAATAAGAAGAAAAAGTAGCTACAAGCGGTTGAAAAACTAGTTATTAAAAATTATAATTTAAAAAAAGTTTATAGAAAAATTATGGCAAAAGAAAATACAATACAAAATACAAAATAGATAAAAATAAAATTTTGAAAACATTATTAATTAAAAAAATTACAATAAAATTAATGAAAATAATGCTGCATGAATTTGGTGCATGAAGGTGGACTGAAAAGTTTCCGACATTAACATGAAAATGGCAGCAGTCGTCAACAAAAGAGAGAGAATCTCTCTGTGCCTCTTTTCAAAGGTTTTCACCAAAGTTTTAGCCAATTTGTATGCGCAGTTGTTGTTGACAATGGTTTGAGTTAGTCAAAGTGAGTGTTTTGCAGTCGAGTCCAGAGCAGTCATGAAATATTTAAAGAAATATTTCATGTATCTTTGTTAGGTTGGAAAATTTTCAGACCAATCTCGTTAGAAGCTCAATAGGTACCTAATGTTTACTGATTTTATATTAAAAAAGCAAACACCAGCAGCTTCACTCATGCGTCCGAAGAGAGTCCAGCGGAGGCAGAGAAATCCGCTTTTCCTTTCCATTGAGGAAACTGTGAGAATAGCACAAAGTTGTATCAAATGCTAGTCAAAAAAATATTAAAACTCTTAAAGTGAATTTTGAGACCTTAATGAACAAATTGAAAGACAAATATATATATATCAAAAATTGCACAATATTTACTTTCAAATTAATTTTGCAAATCAACAAAAATATGCTACTCACTTTCGCCAACTCAACACTTGTAATTTTCTTAATTTTATTGCATTTTAATTCGAGTTTTGCAGACAAAGTTTGCAGTTTCTTCTTCTACTTAACGCATAACATACATATGCATATAAATATACATGGCTGTGTATTTAAAAATATGTGTGTATGTGTGTTTGTTTAAATGCATGCACGACTTGTTTTTTGTTTGTTTTGTCTGCCTGCCTGTTGGCAGTGTTGCATTTTAATAGTAACGTTATTTCTTGCGCCTCGCTGTTGTCGTTGTTTATGCAAATTTCTTTTTGTTTTTTGTTTCTTATAATTTTCTTTTTTATTAATTTTCCCCACGCTGCATATTACGCAACTCACATGTGTGTAAGTGTGTTTGTGTGGGTAGTTTTAAATTTTCATAATAAGCGCGCAAAATTGTTTTGCTGTAAGTAGGAAGTGTGCAAAGTGCGACATGAGGGAAAACTTCCACTCGACTGCAGCAGCAGCGGCGGCACAGCAACACACACACACACATATACACATTGTGCGGATAGCGTGTTCGTTCTACGTCTTCTACATTTTCTAGTGCTTTGTTTGACAACGTAATAGAATTTCCTGTTGCTGGTTTGGTACATGGCGGGTTAATAATTGAATGTAGTTGTGTTTTTGCTTTCATTTTTACAAGGAATTCAATTTAAATAGTTTTTTGCTAAGAAATTTCTGCCATGTTTCCTCAAGTATGCGAAATGTGTGTCTCAACAAAATAGCGAAAGTAAAAACTAAGAAAAATTAATTTGAACTTTTGCCTTCTTAAGCTGCATAATTTGTGACTGTAAAAGGAATAAAAATAAAATAAAATAAACACATAATTTAATAAAAATAAAAATTAAATTTAATTAAAATAAAAAATTATATATGAATATATATCTATTTAAAAATTTGAATAATAAATAAATTATAAAAATTTAACAAAACAAATAAAAATATTATAAATATTAAAAATTTTAATAAAAAAAATTATTTTAATTTTAATTAATTCATTTAACAAACGAAATAAAAATAATTATAAATCTTAAAAATTGTGATAAAACAAATTAATGAAACAAATTTAGAAAATGAAAATAAAAATCAAATTAAATTAAGGGGATAGTCAGGTAGAATCGACCATGTTTTTCAGTAATTTTTTTCATACAAATTTTTATTCCACATTAAAAATTTTTTTATATGTTATTGTACATAGTTTTGAGTACTGAACAAAATTTTTTCATAAATTTTCGTTTATATCCCGGGGAGATATGGGCGACCGGAAGACGCCATTTTGAAATCTGGCTGACCCGATTTCTCCATTTTGGATGATCTGAAACATACCAAACAAATTTCATTTTGAAGTACAAATGAATGGCTCTCGTTTCACCTATAACTGTAAAAAATATTAATAAATAAACATTTAGTGCAATTGTAAAGTTTTTTCCTCTTTTTTTGCTTGTTTTTTGTTAATAATTGTGTCATAACGTTGTTACATAGAAATTTACAATAATGATCGTAGTTCACGCGATAGCCAAACCTTTTTTGAAAATGTAAAAAAAAGTTTAAGCAAATCGGTGCAGTAGATCGGCCGTAATCGTGTCAGCCAGCTCAAAAAATACGGTTTTGAGAAAAACGTGTTAAAGATCTTGCTAAAGTTATCAATACTTACTTTTCTTAATTAATTAATTAACTTAATTTTCGATTTTTTGAAACAAATCTACCTGTCTACCCCTTAAAAAAAATACATAGGTATATAAATATATTTTTAAAAATTTGAATTACATATAAATTATGAAAATTTAACAAAACAAATAAAAAATATTATAAATATTAAAAATTGTTGTAAAAAACAATTATATAAAAAAATTAGAAAATCTGTAAAATAAAAATATATTAGAAACAAATATTAAATTAAATTCAGTTAAAAAAAGCGGAAAGAAATAAAAACCACATTAAATTTAGTTAGAAAAATAAAAATAAATTAAATAATAAATGAAAATCTAAAAATTAAATAAAAAATATAATAAATAATCAAAATTAAAATTGTTTATTGTCCGAACTTACAAAAGAAACATAAATTAAATATAAATAATACACAAATTTTTAAAATTCAAAAAAAATATATAGGTATATGAAGTATACAATCTACAAACTGTTTTTAAAAATTAAATATATAGAACTAAAAAATATATAATATTATGCAAAATATATAAAATGTTTTAAAAATCAAAAATTCTAATCAGAAAAAAATCAATTCAATTAAAGAATGTATAAAACAAAAATTATGTACAAAGATATTAAATAATAATAAGATAAGATAATTAAATAATAAATAATAAACAAAAATTTCATGAAATAAAAAAAATGAAATAATAAATGAATTATAAAAGTTAAACAAAATATATATTGTATAAAATTATGAAACTCTAAATAATTTATGGAAATTTATAAAAAAAATTGTTAAATATAAAAATTATTTAAAAAATGTAATCAGAATTAAAAATAAAATTTAATAGGATTTTATTAAAAAAAATATAAAATTAAAATTATAAAATAAATTATAAAATTAACAAATTGTAGTCAGAAATGAAATTTAAATTAAATAAAGTTTAAAAAAAGATATTAAATAATATATAAATTATAAAAATTAAATAGAATTTTATTAAAACAAAAATTAAGAATTAAAATTAATAAATTAATTATAAAATTAACAAATGGTAGTCAGAAATGAAATTTAAATTAAATAAAGAAGGCAAATTTTAATAAAATGAAATAAGCAAAAATATAATATAATGTAAAATTAAATAAAAATAAATTAAATGGAAAATATTTTTAAATGTTATAAAAATTAGAAATATATGTAAAATAGAAATCAATTACATAATAAAGAAATTATAAAAATTCATAAAATATATATGTAAAATATTATAAAATTTACTCATTGTAATCAGATAAGATAAAATATAAAGCTTTTGCTAGGTGCGTAAGGAATTTTGGTGAACGAATAAGTAGTCTCGACTACTTTTTCAGCTCCTTAGCTGCTTAAAACCCAATTAGCTGTCATATAGATATTCGGCTCAGAGATAAAATGATACCAGACAGGTGCCCCTACACTCCAAAAAATATCACTTTAATGATAACTTCTAAGCGCTAAAGCCGCAATCAACTGGGGCCCAGTGCAAATAAACTGCATAGACAAGCAAACAAACAAACGTCGAGGCAAACATTTCCTTATTTAAATAATTCAAATGCTTTTTACACTGACTAAAGCAACTAAAACCGGCTGCCTGCCAAAGCCAAAGTGTCAAACAAACATCCAGAAACGCAAAAGGGCGACACAACGAGACTGCAAGATGAGGAATGAGAGAGCAAAACTGTAATAGTAGTAGTACGAAAACTGGTGAAAAAGTAGTAGAGGAAATGCACAGCAGGCAACTCTAATGTATTTTTGAATTATTCATTGGGGATTTAGAAAAGTATTAGTGAGTGTTGGCCGTGCAAAAGTGGGTTTAAATGTGGCGCAGCAATGCTGCGTTGAGCATTTAAGTGCAGAAAAATGGTCAATGAAGTGCAAAGGTGACTTATTTTCATAGCGAGATGCTTTTTTTTTTGTTTTTCTGTCAGTGACTGTTGCATTTTACAATTTCTCATTAAATTGTATTTTACTGGCATGAGGGCAGTTAAAAAAACACGATTACTTATTTCCACTGGCACCGTATTTAAGCTGCAATTTATTTTCTTCATTTAGTTTTCGTCTTAGTCGAATGTCCACTTGCATTTTATGTGTTTGTTTCTCGGCGCTGCCGCAACGATGTTTTACTCATTTCCTGCTTTTTTGCTTTCATTGCAGTTCCACCCATGATTTGGATTCAAAATCAATTAGTTGGCGCTGCAATTGGTCAGAATATAACGCTGGAATGCCAGTCGGAAGCGTATCCAAAGTCCATAAACTACTGGATGAAGAACGACACCATCATAGTGCCGGGTAAGTGGCTTCAGCTCGAATTTCCAACACGCTGGCGAGCAGCTTGCAGCGAGGCGGCCAGGGGTAGGGAAATGACTGTGGTTGGCCCCCAATGGGCCGACAGTGGCTGCATGATTTACTTCGCTTCAAAATGAGTTTATTTGTCTTGGATTGCTTCGGTGTGCTCGGGCACAAAGTGCTCTCGGACAGCTACAGAACCGATAGCCATGGTGCGCTCTGTGTGTGTGTGTGTGTGTGTGTAAGATTTTAATTTACTTTGCCTTTAGTGTTCGTTTCGGTTTCCGTTTGCCAATTGTTGCATTTACAATCAACGAAAATCTATGTTTGTACTTAAAGGCGAATGTATGAAAGTGTATGTGTGTTGGTTTTGTGTTTTTTCAAAATTCATTTCTCTGGTTTCAAGCGATTGACGCAAAAGTCATTAAATCGAAATGTACGCATGTAAAAGGATGCAACTATGTTCAGCCAGAGAACATTGAAACATGGAGAAAAATTGCACAATTCTTATATTTAATGGATCATTTTTAGATTGAATCATAAACAACATTCATATATGCACATTACACCGTGCGACAAAAATAAAAAAAATTTTTAACACCGAAAAAATTGATTTTGTATCTTTTACTGATTTAAAATACTGATCCTCAAATAAATTAGAAATTTTGTACTTCATTAAAAATGGAACTTCCGCCTTTTTTTAAATAAGTTTCGATACAATAAAGTTAAAGTAATGAAATTTTGACACGTGATCAAGGAGATTTTGGGTTTTAACCCTTTCGCTATTTTGTTGCCATATGGCAACATGCTACTTTGTGAACGTCTGCACCCTCTATGGTTGGAAGAATACATTTTTTTGTTGGTCTTTAGAATAGTTTGAAGTTTTAGGAAAACTACGAAATTAATAAACTGAATATTTAAGTTTAAAGAGAAGTATACACGTTTTTTTAATGGTATATCTTGACATAGTAAAGGAAGAAGAAGCAGAAAAAATTAGAGAACTTTTTAATTTGACGTTTTCTTTCAATTTAAATACTTTTTTTTTTAATTTTGACTGAAGTAAATGAAGACATAGTCAAATTTTCGTTATGCGTAAAAAGTTTTATGTTTAAGTAATTATTACAGCCACAACGATGTGGCTGCTCTCATAGAAAAACACTCTAAAATACAGGGTCCGAAAAAAAATAATTAAAAAATGTCTTATGGAATGTTGCTAATATAACCACATAGAATCCTAAGACGTAAAATTAAAAATTTTGTCCCCAATAAAAATCTGTAGCGAAAGGGTTAACGGTAATGGTAAATTTTCAAGGATATAAAGGATTAAAGTTTTCAAAGGACCTTTTTCATATCCTTTTTTTACAAATAGATAAAAAAATCAATTTTATTTAAATTCTTGAGCCTTTCCTCTTTCATTTGATATACATATCGCCATACTCTAACGAGGTTAAGTATTTTTTATATTTTTTTAATTTTTGATCCCTTTCAAAATTTTGAAGTCCTTTTAAAAGGACAAAGGATGTAGAAATGAAAAACTGAGTACGCAGTATTACTATGTTTGGTTTCTAGTTTCACGCACATATGGATTTTTCCCGGTGTGAAAAATGCTGTCGCACGCATTATATATGAATCTGTAATTGTGTGTATGAAATGTAAATACTTATATGTAGTGGCGGCTTAAGATGCTCGGTGGCCCGGGGCGGCGACGGCTGAGGGGCCCCCACAAACGGTGCAGAATAAGTTTGCGTACAAAACTAATAACTGGAATTTCCGGTTATGCTTTTTAATTTTTTTTTTTTTAAATTTGTATTCCATTGAACAGTAAATGGACGGTAAAGGGACAAATTATTTTAAAACGTATATGTTCTTGAAATTTTATAGAAAGCAATAGAATCCCAGAGAAAAAATGAATAATGGATAAAAGGATAATCTTACTAAATCTTTCCAAATTTGATAAAAACTTTCGTGAAATTAGGAAAACTTTTGGGAGAGCAAACTCGTCATTTCAAAAAGCGATCTTAAAACTTAAAAAAAAAAACATAAAATCTTGCTTCGTTACTATGATCTGGCCATTATTTTAAGCGATCCGAGCAGGAGGATTAGATTGTTTTGCGATCAGTGCATCATTACACTACTCGACAAAAAATGGGCCAATCGCGTGCACCTAAAAATAAAAGTATTTTCTAGACTAACATTGGCCGCTGAACACAAAACTGAAAATTAAAAAATTTTTTAAGAAAAGTTTTCGAAAAATCTTTGAAAAACGAGTTTTTTTCCGGTTGTTTCAGTTATGAGCACATATCTCCTGAGAGAATTATCCAATTAACACGAGCTGTCCGTCGTTCAAAAAGAAGATAATACCTTAGCCTTTTTAGTGATATATAGATTGTTCAAATCAGATGAGATTTGGGGAAATTACTGACAAGTAACTTCCCCAAAGGAAAGTTGTAACCAAGTGAATTTTTCGACCAAAAAATCATAAATTTTCGAATATTTTTTTTATGGATAAAAAAATGATCTCCCCTAGTTTTAAAATCTAAGATGAAAGATATATTATTATTATACATTTTTTGAGCAAATTATTACTTGAGCAAATATTAAGCCTAACATCAATAGAATTGAAAGAAAAATGACAAAGTTATGATGCAGTGAGTAAAAACACCAACTTTACATTTATTTCACTGTGCGAAAAATTTTTTTTTTTTGCCGAGACCCATCCAAATTTGGATAGAGACGTGAAACTAGAGATCATTTATAGTAATCTGGCATAGTCAGTTTTTCATTTTCTGGCCCAAAGTCCAGTTAAAATTTTAAGGACATACACATTTCAAATATTTTTTTAAATATATGCGGTTGTGCAATGATGGAAATATGGGTATCAAATGAAAGACATCCTTTTAACTAAATTTTCAATTTTGAAGTTTCAGGACCAAAATATGTCAGGTAGGGAAAACATACATGATTTGGATTTCAGTCTGTAGATTCAAACATCTAAATTTTATTCTATTTCAAAGTTCCAGTCTAGAAAAAACTTTTATTTTTAGGTGCATTTTTCGTGTCGAGTAGTTCAGAAATGTACAGAAATATTTTATAAAACCCAGTAGCAGTAGCTTACTTACAAGGAGCATAGTTGTTTTCGTAAAAGAGTCTATCAAAAAAGAAAACCGGATTTCCGGGACGATGTGTTGTTATCCAACCAATAATTATAAAAATAATAATAATAACTGTAAATTTGTTTGACGTCTACAAAGTTTAATGAGGTTAAGTAATTGCGTAATTCGCACTAGTTTACAAGCAAACTCTAAGATTGCGATATTTAATTTTTAACTTAGAATTTTGTATTTGCATACTTTGCACAAAATTTCAAGTTAAAAATTAAATATTGCAATCTTCGAGGGAAAATTTTTTGAAAATTTGCAAACAATTGTTATTTAGAAAGGATGTTTTCTTGCTTTTATTGAACTGAATTTGTTATTGCAATTTCAAAGTCAATTGCCGATACTGTGTTTCTTTCAATTGATAAACGCGACAAACAACCTTTCAACAACCATTGTGGAGCGCAAATAGCCTTTTATAAGCTTCAGTTTTGAAAAACTTTACATTTTTATATACAAGCTACTCTCGGGGCCCTCCGCAGCCCGAGGCCCGCGGCGGTCCGCCCCTCCGCCCCCAATACTCTTATTGAAATTCTAATTCTAAAAATTTTTGTAATTTAGGGAATGACTGTTTCTGTTTCATTTCTTACAACTATTTCATTTCTTACATTAGCAGATCAATTAAATATAACTACTAACTATATAACTTTTGGTTTTAAAAAAATACTTCAAATACTTCTTTCTAATTTGTCATTGCCAAAGCAAGAATAATTATTTAAAAACATTTCTACAACATTTTTTACACATTACCACACCACATTTTTTCATGTGTAGTTTCTTTAATTAAATTTCATACACATTGTAAATGCCTAAATTAAATCTTTAAACATGACCATTCATTATGAAGTTCAAAGATTGCTTTTCGAAATGTGAAGTGAGCATTTATGAGATGTGGCTGTGCGTATGACTGACTAATTGTGCAGCAACATTTTCATTTCCAACCACAGACACACACACACACACACATACCAACTGGCATATGCATATACACCCTTCTGTGTGTATGTATGTCTGTGTATTTACCCAGGCTGTACAAACACATAAGTCAACTGCGACCACACAAATGCATTAAGTTTATTTCGTATTTCATTTTTTTTTGCGACTCTTTCATTTGCGTTCCGTATTTGCATGAGATTTCAATTTGCTGCACTTCAGTGTCAGTACTGAACCTTATGAACGCCGATTCACAGACACACACAACACACATATTCACACAGCGGTAGCTCACTCAGTGCTGAGCTCAGCTTCATTGCACAGCAGCGCACTGCAGACGTCCAAGTGGTGCTCTGTGGTTTTCCCTTTCCCCCTTTTTTTTACTCAGCCACTCCCACGTTAACTACACAACAAAACCAACCATTGCTGTTGCCACAAAAAATACAACAACAACAATAACAACATCTATAGGAAACGCACGCATGCACACAGCTGTTCGCATGCTTCGTTGTGTTTAGTGTATAAACTTTATACAGCCACAGCAGGCAGCAAGACACACATACATACAAATACAGATCATGTATGTATGTGTATGTGTGTGTGTGACACGATAAGCATAACAAATTAAAGTGGACTTCTAAGAAAACCGCAACTGGGAGTCACTTTTGGTTTTCATTGGCAAAGCCTCTGAGTTCACCTGTGTTTCATTCTCCATTTCACTTTTATTTACTTGCAACGGTTTATTTTTGTTGACTGACTAACTGACTGACTGTGGCATCAGCCTACTTTCAAGTATTGTTCTATGCCCACAGCGCACGTTGAGCTGAGCGCAGGTCGACCTTAAGTCAAGTGTATTCTCGCCCGGACACACTCATACACACACATATACAGTTTGCAGTCTGTTGTGACTTTCCACTGCTGGCCGTTGACTTTTTGTGACTTTTGGTTTTTCGTGTGCGGTCAAACTTGACTGACAAAATTTTAATTAAATGTCATCAACAATGTGAGCGAAAGTTTACTATGAATGCTTAAAAAAATTTAAAATTTACTTGAATAAATTTTATACAAAGAGAGTTGAGAAGGAATTTAGATTTATTATTTCAAATTTATTTATTATTATTTTATTTTATTATTTTTTTTTTTATTATTTTCTATTCATTTTTAATTTTGTTATTTATTATAATATTATTTTATTATTGTATTATTATATTATTTTTATTTCTTTTTTATAGACTGACAACATTTTAATTAAATGTCATCAGCAATGTGAGCGAAAATTTACTATGAATGCATAAAAAGTTTAAAATTAACTTGAATAAATTTTATACAAAGAGAGTTGCGAAGAAATTTATATTTATTATTTCAAATTTATTTATTTTTATTTTATTTATTTGATTATTTTCTAATTTTTTAATTACTATTTTATTATTTGTTATTTATTATTTATTATTTATTATTTATTATTTTTTATTTAATATTTATTATTTATTACTTATTATTTATCATTTATTATTTATTATTTATTACTTATTATTTATCATTTACTATTTATTAGTTATTAGTTATTATTCATTATTAATTATTTAATATTTATTATTTATTCTTTATTTTTTATTATTTATTATTTATTAGTTATTATTCATTATTCATTATTAATTATTTGTCATTTATTAGTTATTATTTATTGTTTCTTTCATTATTTTGGAAAGAGTAAAATTAGAATAAAAAAACAATAATTACGGTAAATTTATTACTACAAAAAATACCTTAAAATAGCACTAAAAGTATCTTTATGAGTTGCTCATACGACCCCATGAACCACAAAAAAGTTATAACTAATGCATTAACCATGATTCCACATAAAAACTCACAGCCAATTTTAAATATAAATTTAAATTTGGAGTATGGCATTAAATCAAGCTTTACTATAGCTGCACATAAACTAACAATGACCCAATGAATCCCAAAAATTTGTAAATACCAAAGTATTAAATATGACTCGATAAGCTTCGCATCAAACACCTACTACAACAAACAGCAACAACTAAAAACAACAATAAAACTATTAACAAATAAGCACAAAACCAGCCTACACTAATCATTTACCCAATGACAGAATATATGTTTAGTTTTTTTTTGGGGGGAAAATTATGTACTTAAGCTAAGTTGACTCATTAGGGTCATAATAATTTCATAAATTATACACCCACCACTTTGGCACTAAATACAAACTTGGCAACCAAACACACACACACACACACAAACATATAGATTCACTAGCAACAGAGCTGCGCACAGCACACAATTCATTGGCCCGCTGTGCTTGTGAAATGAAGGATTTCATTAAATCCACAGCCAGAAGACGGCTGCATGGCACTCAGCATACCAATTAGTTGCACTACAAAATACACACCCACACACAGACAGACAGACAAGCATAGACTAACTCACAGACAGTGTCGTACAAGTTCAGCTTGTTTCTATACAGATACAACACACATTCATACATACAAATATGAAAATACATATGTGTGTGTGTGTTTGTGTATTTATAAAATCATAGCCAAATCTGTTTTAAGTGCTCCACTGGCATTTCAGCACAGCAACACAGACCATTGCCATCATTTCTCTCACCCTTCCTTCTCTGTGCTGTGCTGTGCTGTGCTGTGCGGCGGCAAAACCGTCTCTCAGCGCAGCAGCGCGCTGTTAGGTACCCGAACTACAGCTGTTGCAGTATTTATGATAGTAACTTAGTAGGAGGACATTTTTTGTTTACTTGGAGATGCGAATCACTCACATGACTTTCATTCAATAAGAATTTTTTAAACTTTTTAGTTAACAATCAAAAAAATATTTCTGTGAAAACAGCGACGGTATTTAAGATTTTTCAAAACTTTCCAAACATTTATATATAAATATTTTATTATTTTTTATTTTAAAACATTCAAGGCTTTTAAATTACCTCCTGAAAATGAAAAGCTCTCATCAATTTTCAAATTAAATAACCTAAGATCAGCCATTTAGCCAGGATCCCTTTTAAGATTAATCTACGAATCAAACTGGTTTAACCTGGTTTTTGAACAACTGCAGTGTAATATAATAAATCTATAAATCTTTCTCATGTGGTATTACAGTGGGCCCAACCTGTGACTTAAGTTTGTCTTGCAGCAAGGATCTGGTGCAAGACCGTCACTTCAACCACAGCAACTGCCACTTTTATATACGCAGAGCTGGCAAGATCCAAGACATGTTTAGCAAATTCAAAATATGAAAAATTTTTTTTCATATTTTTAATAATTTTAAGTTATTTAAAACAATTTAAAATTTAAATCATTTAAAACTTAAATAATTCAGTCATTGCTGCTTATTTTTTTTTTTATAGCACGGTACGACTGCCAATTTTACAGACACAAAAATCGACATACTTATAAAACTAGGCCTCAAATATAGTAAAACTGTGTTTTTAATTTTTCTCTTTGACGTCAGTATTATCTTTTAAAAAGCTTTGCAATTTCAAGGACATGAATATTGCAAAAAGTTTTTCTAAAACGTGAGCACAAAATAGAATATCATTATTAAATAAATGAAAAAATAGCCTAGAATTTAAGAAAATTTCATTTTTGGCGCGCAATGTCCGTTTTCAATTTTATTCTTGAATATACTTGAAAATTTCGAATACCGTTTTTGTCTCTAAAATATGTCTAAAGGACTAATATGGACACAACCACAGCGAATTAAGTCCTTTTAACTTTATTATATACATAGATTTACCGCTATACTTTTTTTCTACCCCATATCAACTCCCCTTTCTGCTAAACATTACCTACGTCACTGTACAGGCGCGCTGAGAAAATTATGTTTACATGGATGTGCGAGTGAGTGTGTGTGTTTGTGTGCGTGGGTCGTGTCACTGCTTAGCACAGATTTACAACAACAATACAACAAACTACAGCTTGTTAACTTTCGCAACATGCTGCACGCACACGTTACACAATGTCCCCCTCTCACCTACACACAACTTACCTTTAACGCACCCATTCCACTCAAACGCTTCCAGGCCCCTTTACACGCTACCACAGGCTCACTATAGCTTTTAACTCGTTTACTTTATCTCCTACGGCGACTCGAAACACTCATTCAAACAGCCAACGCTCTCTCTCGACACACCACTACCCGCCCTCGCACCTGTGCGTGCAGGCAAATACGAGCACAGTGGCCCTAAGGAATAAAGCAGCACATTCAAAAATTTGGCCGTTGTGCGTTGTAACTGTATTTGTGACTTTCTATATGTGTGTAGGCACCCGAATTTACACAACTCTGATTGTATTTGTTTTTCCTGATATGTTCACCATTATGCCGACACAACGCAGCCTATCAGAAACGGCCAGTTGTTTCAGTATCGTTCGACTTCAATGTCATGTCACAAGCCGCTACAGGTTGACCGAAAGCGTTGCACACAAACCTATTTACGAGTAAAACACATCGTAGCCACTTAATTTGCTTTAGCTTTGTTGGTAAATTTACTTGAACTGTTGCCATTGCCGTTGCTTACCTGAGACATAGACCGACACAACTGAACAATTCACACACACACACACGCACACAGCTGCCACAACAAAGGAGCGACCCCCGGCATGGGTTTCTCTACTTTCATGCATCCAACTGTTCGCACAGTTAGCCTTGTCCATTTTAAATCATTTCTAATCCTTGATAGAGTGATATGCACTAATTTGGCGTTTTTATTTCATTGAACACACAATCATTGTGTAGTAGGATGACGCTGCATTCGAGCCATGGCGAATGGTTTCCATTAAAGTGAATGTTTGTGCGAGTCAGTTTGTATGTGTGGGGGTTTGCGTGCCTTGGACAACACACGAGTGGAAATGAAAGTGATGTGTAGGTATCTGTGGGCTGCTGCTTACTATGTTGGCTTCTCCTTCTTCCTGGAACAGATATCTTCAGTGAAGTGGCCCAAAAGTACCAGCAGACAAAAGTGCAGTCACAGACAATGAAAAAAGTTTACATGTTATGGATGCTGAGAATTTTAAAAATATATTTTTGAATAAAATATAACATAAAAAATAAAAAATATAAAATATAACATATAAAATATAAAATACAAATACAAAATATAAAATAGAAAATATAAAATATAAAACATAAAATAGATAGAAAATAGAAAATAGAAAATATAGAATATAAAATATAAAATATAAAATATAATATATAAAATATAAAATATAGAATATAAAATATAAAATATAAAATATAAAATATAAAATATAAAATATAAAATATAAAATATAAAATATAAAATATAAAATATAAAATATAAAATATAAAATATAAAATATAAAATATAAAATATAAAATATAAAATATAAAATATAAAATATAAAATATAAAATATAAAATATAAAATATAAAATATAAAATATAAAATATAAAATATAAAATATAAAATATAAAATATAAAATATAAAATATAAAATATAAAATATAAAATATAAAATATAAAATATAAAATATAAAATATAAAATATAAAATATAAAATATAAAATATAAAATATAAAATATATAATATAAAATATAAAATATAAAATATAAAATATAAAATATAAAATATAAAATATAAAATATAAAATATAAAATATAAAGTATAAAATATAAAATATAAAATATAAAATATATCATAAAATATAAAATATAAAATATAAAATATAAAGTATAAAATATAAAATATGAAATATAAAATATAAAATGTAAAATATGAAATATAATATATAAAATAAAAAATATAAAATATAAAATATAAAATATAAAATATAAAATATAAAATATAAAATAGAAAATGGAAAATATAAAGTATAAAATATAAAATTTAAAATATAAAAATATAAAATATAAAGTTAAAAAAATATAAAACATATAATATAAAATATAAAATATAAGATATAAAATATAAAATATAAAATGTAAACTATAAAATATACAATATAAAATATAATATATAAAGTATAAAACATATAATATAAAATATAAAATATAAAATATAAAATATAAAATATAAAATATAAAATATAAAATATAAAATATAAAATATAAAATATAAAATATAAAATATAAAATATAAAATATAAAATATAAAATATAAAATATAAAATATAAAATATAAAATATAAAATATAAAATATAAAATATAAAATATAAAGTATAAAATATAAAATATAAAATTTAAAATATAAAAATATAAAATATAAAATGGAAAATAGAAAATATAAAAAATATTAAATAAAAAATAAATTAATTAATTAATAAATAAATGAAAAATAAAAATACATATTAAATAATACATAATAGAAATAATATATTACTTGGAGATATACCTAACTGTATAGTTTTGAGTGGACACTTTAACAGTGGAATGCCTAAAGAATTTTTGCTGACTTTAATGAGATTATTACAGAACTTTTATTGGCTTTTCTTATAGAACTTATATGGCTTTCGGAAAGGAAATCTTTTTTGAGTTTTAGTATTTTAAGGCCAAATTAAATAAAAAAAATGAATTTGGTTTTTTTTATTTTAGTCCATAAAATCCATATTCAAAAATTGTTCTACGTATCACAATACTTCTGGCCACCACTGTACTAGCAAACTGCCAAAAGCACAAGTGTCCATTTTCTCTCATTTCCATACAAAAACCCACTTTGTGACAGCTCTGGCTATGTACGCTGACTTTACGAACGGCCTCGTACATGCGCGCTTTGTCAATCTGCAAAGCGACCAACTGACATTTGGAGACTTTTTGCACTTTATTTTGCCAACGCTGCCACACTCACTGTAATCACTCTTTCAAACACTCTCGCTCTGGCATCATTGCAGGTGAACGCTTTGTGCCCGAGACCTACGAAAACGGCTACAAAATTACGATGCGATTAACCATAAACGATGTTGACATACTGGACTTTGGCTCGTATCGGTGTGTGGCAAAGAACTCGCTGGGCGACACCGATGGAACGATTAAACTTTATCGTAAGTATCGTCGACTCTGACGCACCAAATTCAGGCAAACAACAGAGAACAGAAATGAAAATGAAAATGTTTATGTTTATGTAGATGTAAATGTAAACGTAGATATATTTGTAGATGTAGATGTGAGTAGTCGAAATGGCTTTAGAGTTGAAGTTGCACGTGTAGCCTGTAGCTGCGGCTGGAGACAATTCCAATTAGGCCAAAACGTAGTGGCCGAGTGGGCGCCGCAAGACAGCGCCCGTGTTTAATTAATTTCAGTCTCAAAAGGATGAGACAATTGAATAAATGGCCTTGCGACCACACAGCCAACACAAATGCCACACACCAGCGCTGCCCACATGTGTGAGTGCAATGCACTCGTATGTGTTCGTAGTCAGATTGACGGCGCGCTTTGGTTAACTGACTGAGCGCACCGACGGTGATTGATTGAATTTTAGCAACACAAATGGCAACTCTAATGCATTGCTACGGTCTTTTTTAAATATTCAAAAGATATTTACCTTCCTTGCTGCTGTTGCTTATGTCTGATTGTTGTTGTTGTTGCCAAAAGCTTAACTTAAAATCGTAATTGCTTAGCAGACGGCAACGAAACGCTGAGCTGAGGCATGTTTGGCCAATGTGTGAGCGACTGCCTGAATTTCGATAAGTGAACGCTGCATAATTAATGCAGCACTAATTGTAATTGAGAAGTCACATTGCACTATCGCTGACCAGCTCGGAATGCTTGAATAAATACAATTTGTGAATTGTGTGCAAATTTATGCGACTTAATTAGCAATCAGTGAAATTTTGTTAGATACTTTGGAATCGGAAATAACTTTGGGAATTGTCTAATGATGTTTGTTGTAATTGAAGTTGAAAAGCAAAAGTCATAGAATATGTAAGAATTAATTAGTTAGAGATTATAACTGTAGCTAATCTTATTTTTCACAACACATGAATAACTTAATTTTTAATTAAAGGATTTTCAAAATACAAAACATTCGGAAAATTTTAATATAACTACAAATTTAATTACTCACCACTAAAAACACAAATTAGTTGGAGTTCGATTAGAGTTTAGTCAATCATATCCACAGTCATTTAATTAGGTACAACAACAAGTTTATTCAATCATAATGAACATTTTGAATACCATAACTGCTTGGGATTATATAATTTCAAGTTTTTTAATTAATTGCTAATTAACATTAAAATTATTATTTATTAATTCAATTTAATTCAATTATTTTGTAATCTTTTTTAATTGTATAGTTATGATTGTTATAGAGTTATAATGCTTCAAATTTCGTCCAAAAAGTATTTCTTGTTTTTCTAATTAAATTAATTTTCATTAAATCAATTAGTCAGCTAATTAGATTAAAGAAATAATTAATGAGGATTCACTTTCAATCAAGTAAATTAGATAACTATTAATAACTATGAACCAATTATCAACAAAATTAAATCAGATTAATTAATTATTAATAAAAATTAATAATTAATTATTAAAATTAATAAGAAAATTAATCCAGATTTCACTGTTTTGTATTTAATTTGAATTGAATGAATTTGAATTTGAATTTTTATTGAATTGAATTGAATTTGAATTTTTGAATTTGAATTGAATTTGAATTTGAATTTTTATTTATTTGAATTACTGTATTTGAATTATTATAAATTAATTAACTAACTAACTTATCATTGGCATTGCAAGTAGAATTATTCAATTTATTATAATTAAAATTAAATTATTCAGTCTCTTCTATTTAATGGTTAAATTTAAATATAATTAATAACTAAAGTCATTTAAATAAATTTAATATTTCCGATAATTGGTATTTCATTAAGGATACAATTGAATAATGTGGTCATGATTGAAATTTTTGAGAGTATATGTATATAAAAAATTTTACTTGCGAACTAATTATTGAATTATGGTTAATAAGTTAGTTAATTTATCTTTGTAATTAATTATTTAAAATATTCGCCATAAATTAGAGGAAAACGTTTAATTCGCACTTAAGTCAATTATGTTACTATTTTTCTGGTAATTGGCATTATTTGTTGGTTTAATTATTTATTTATACTCAGTTTCAGTGGCGCTCACAGCATTTCATTTTTGTGAGGTTTTGCGTACAACTTTTGAGCCGAATACCATTCGAAACCATATTTTGCATTAGTAATTTTTGTGTTTGAGATGGTTTGAACCCCCTAAAACCCCCCTGTTCAGTTTAGTAGCATAATTACCTAATCAAACATTACCTTATTCATTCAACTAAATAATCATTTGGCAAAAAGCTTTTTATTGTTGAGAATTAATTAATTGAAATATTAATTGACATTTAATAAAATTGGTTTTGGTTGGCTTGGTTGGTTTTTTAAATATTAAATTGAATTGAATTGAATTGATTTCAGGTGAATTGAATTGAATTTAAATTGAATTAAATTAAATTGAATTGAATTGAATTGAATTGAATTGAATTGAATAGAATTGAATTGAATTTAATTGGATTGAATGAAAATGAGTTGAATTGAATTGAATTGAATTGAATTGAATTGAATTGAATTGAATTGAATTGAACTGAACTGAACTGAAGTGAATTGAATTGAATTGAATTAAATTGAATTGAATTGAATTGAATTGAATTGAATTGAATTGAATTGAATTTAATTGAATTGAATTGAATTAAATGGAATTGAATTGAATTGAATTGAATTGAATTGAATTGAATTGAATTGAATTGAATTGAATTGAATTGAATTGAATTGAATTGAATTGAATTGAATTGAATTGAATTGAACTGAACTGAATTGAATTAAATTGAATTGAATTGAATTAAATTGAGTTGAATTGAATTGAATTGAATTGAATTGAATTGAGTTGAATTGAATGGAATTGAATTGAATTGATTTAATTTAATTTGAATATAGAGTGGAGTGTAAAATATTAAAAAAATGTTAATTGGAAACATCTCATAGTCATTTAGTTAACCGAAAATTAGTGCTATGAATAAAATTCAAGAAAGTCCAAAAATTTATAAAATATTTATTTAATTGTAAATAACTCACAGATGACCTATAGTTGATAGGAGTTAGTAAACAAATTACTAAATAATTAATTTTTTATTGCTAAATATTGGTTTAGTCAAATAATCAGCATAATACCTATCCATACCTAAAATCCTGTCCTCAATTGCTCACTCCTTGTAATTCTCTCTGATTCAAATATCCTTCAAGTGCATTCAAATCCAAATCAGTTCATCAAGTTTGTTCAAACGTTTTCTTTCATCTCTTTCCACCGCACACACATTTTGTCGTTAATACACCAAACACCTTTTGCTCTTTGGACCCACACACAATTTAATGCGCGCTCTCCCTTTCTCTTTGTGTTTGTTTTTCCTACACGCTCACTTAACGTTGTTATTGCTTGGCCGGTACGCAGACATACCACAGACAACGACCATCACAACTGTTGCACCAACAGTGGCCATAAACACGGTGCCAATGGTGATTGTTAAATACAACAAAGGTGCGTATCTGGCTTTATTTTCACTAGCATCAATTTGTTGTTGTCTTTTGTGTTTTTGTAGAAACTTTATAATTTAGTTAGTAAACATTTTCCACTATGTTGGTTTATGAGCATTTGATGCTTCTTTGTTTGTTTTAAATATCATATTTTATTTTTAATTTCTTACTAGTAGTTTTCTATACGTTTCTACACGCCTTCTTTCTTTGTTTTTCATATATGTCTTTGATTTTTCTTTTATTGCCTCACAGAGCAACGTTATAGTAAGAAAGTTCATCGCACAAAATCCAATGCCGATACGCCGCCATCATCGCTGAACAATGTGTTTGTGGGCGCAACATCGAGCTTATGGAACTCGCAAGATCATGCAGCGGGGAGAGACCATCATCAAAGTGAGTACCAACTACTAAGTTATACAAATAATCGCATCAATATGTGCAAAGTCTGCATAGAGGAAACTCACATTGAAGTAGTAATTGTAGATGACTTAGTTGGTTTTTTGTTTCTAATTATACAATAAATTTTTTCATTTTTACAACACTCATGTAGTGATTAATTATTTAATGTAGTGTTCTGTATTAGTTATAATTTGTATTAATTATGATTTAAATTAAAAAAATTTTTTTTTTTGAAGTTTTGGATTGGATTTTTGCTTAAGGTTTCTGAAAGATATTTGAACCTAAAACAGATAAATATGCCCATTTTTAAGCAATTTTTAGGACTCAAAAAAACCAGAAAGGGTTGCAAAATAAATTGTTTTCTATTCAATGAAATTAAGAATCAACTAACTAATTAAATAAAAAAATTTCAATACCTCGATTTAGTCAGAAATACTTTGCCACCACAATTTCCTCATCAAACCAAAACCAATCAGAAGCAATTCAGCACTTGTAATCGACTTTGTAATTCATTCAATGCCAATTTTAAAGCCAATGTACGCACACATTAAATATGCAAAGACAAGTTACATTGAAAATTTCCAGCACACGATTATCGGTCGGTCCCCAAACGGTGGCCGCCTTTGGCAAATTTCACCACTCAAAATCCATCGTTCGTTTGGTGGCGGTGCTACGTTTAAGTTGCAGCTGCACTCGATTTGCATTCAACAACACATTTCCGTGCGCCAATATGACAAACGATTATGCCAATAAAACGGCAGCGCTGCCTGACAGTCAACCGTCGCCTTCTCTCTCTCAGCACTCTTTAGCCCTTTAGCCCCTTTCAACTCGAAAGGACGAGTCGAGCGCCATAAAGTGGAGCAGCAGCTGAACTGATGGCTGGCTGCCTTTGCAATCGTTACTGCTGCTGCATTGCAACAAATTTTTCAGCACACGCCCTGCTGCCCGACTGTCTACCTACCCAAACAGACCGACAGCTACAGTTCGAGTGAACAGCAGGAAAAAAGGAGAAAAACGCCCGTCGAGTGAAAGGAGCAAAGTGTGAAAGTGTGAATTATAGATTTTCACTGGAGAAATCAACGACATACGCCTGAATTGCCGGCAGGCTGCAGCCAATATGCGCCAGTAACAAGTGCGACGTTGTGTCTCTGCATTCGTGGCTTAGTTTGTGTGTCTGTGTGTGTGTGTGAGTGTGTGTGATGGCTGTGCAATCTGTGCACAGAATTTTGAATATGCTTGCAACTTTTACACGTTGCTCGTTGTGCACGTCTCGTTGGCTGTCTTTGCAGCGCGTCTGCGTATTCCCAGCCGATTCGGATTTAATCTAAGAGGCAGCGAAAGTTGCGCACAAGAAAATGCAATTTATTTGAACGTCTGTGATTTGCGGCAGGCCGCAATTCTAAATGCCAACGACAGCAGCGCATTTCCGTTATTATTTCTTTATTTTTTAAACGAAAAAAATATTTAAAAATATTAAAAAGTATGCTCTATTCCAATAACAGTTAAGTAGTCAATAAATTTTTTTTTATAAGTGTAAAATATAAAAATATAATTTACTATTGCTGACACTGTCAGTAGTCCATAAACTTTTTATGAATATTTTTACAAACCGCTTTAGACAAACCTTTAAGCCTTAGAACACTTAAAGAAACTTTTGTTTTCTTTATTTTGATTATGAATGAGGTTTCGCCAATACATTTTGATGTTTGCTTCGTAGAAACTTAAAAGTTAATAACTTCACACCTTTATTTATATGAGAGGCGCCCTCTAGTGGTGAACTTTAAAACCTTAATTAATTTTGTATTTTTGGCAATGAAGAATATTATCCAATGTTGAAAGAGTCGTTCGAATCAATTAAGTAGTTCATGAGGTACGACGTTTCCTCAATAACCTAACTAATGGAACTTAAATTAATTTTGCATGTCTTGCACAGAAGAATGTTGTCCAACATGGAACGAACTAAAGGGACCTTAATTAATTTTGTATTTCTTACAACAAACAATGCTGTCCAATGTGGAATAATACGTTCAAATCGGTGTAGTAGTTTACGTGGTACGAAGTTTCCTCAATAACCTAACTGCCAATTCCACTACTTGGTGGAGAGTCATGGAACGTTAATTTATTTTTTTTAATTTTTTGCACAGAAGAATGTTGTCCAATGTTGCATAATTCATTTAAATCGGTTCAGTAGTTCTATAATGCATGCTTTAATTTGTTATGTATTTTTTTCACTGAAAAATTTTGCCCAATGTTAAGTGAATCGTTCAAATTGGATCCATGGTTTTCGAGATGCCGTATTTTCTCATTAACCTTACTACTCCCACCATTACTTGACCCTTAACTCTGGTAGAGAATTTTCAAAGCTTTAATTAATTTTGTATTTTTTGAACTAAATATTGTTGTCCAACATTGAAAGAATCGCTCAAATCGGTTCAGTAATTTCGGAGTACGATATTTCCTCACTAACCTAATTATTACTGCCACTACCTAACTCTGGTGGAGAGTTTTCGATCTTAAATTAATTTATTAATTTAATTGCTTAATTTTGTAGTTTTTGCATTAAATATTGCTGTCCAACATTGAAATAATCGCTCAAATCGGTTTAGTAATTTTCGAGTACGTTATTTTCTCACTTACCTAATTACTACTACTGCTACTTAACTCTGGTAGAAGGTTTTCAAACTTTACTTAATTTATATATTTAATTGATTAATTTTGTATTTTTTGCATTAAATATTGCTGTTCAACAATGAAAGAATCGCTCAAATAGGTTTAGTAGTTTCCGAATAAGATATTTCCTCATTAACCTAACTATTACTACTACTACTACTACTTAACTCTTAGTTCTGATAAGGAGTTTTGAAACCTAAATTAATTAATTATTTTAAAGGATTAATTTTGTATTTTTTGCACAAAATATTATTGTCCAACATTAAAAGGATCATTCAAATCGGTTCAGTAATTTCCGATTAAAATATTTACTCACTTACTTAACTATTACTAATACTACCACTACTCAACTCTTAATTCTGATAAAGAGTTTGGAAACCTAAATTAATTAATTCATTTAATAGATTAATTTTGTATTTTTTGCACAAAATATTACTGTCCAACATTGAAAGAATCGTTGAAATCGGTCACTCACTCGATCACTAACTACTACTACTAATATTTAACTCTTAACTCTACGAAAGAGTTTTTGAATTAAATTATTTAATTTATTTACTTGATGAATTTTGTATTTTGTGTGCTAAAGAATGTTGTCCAATGTTAAACAAATCGTTTATATAGGTTTTGTAGTTTGTGAAATACGATGTTTCATTACAACTACAATTGCAATTAAAAGCTACTTTCAGAAAAATAGTCATTTTTGTATGGCAGCCCCCTTAAAAGTTAGAGATAGAGATTAGGTATGTTTGAAAAAAAGATTTGTATTACAAAATAAATGAGGGTCTGTCTTACATTTGACTGGTCTGATGACAACCTGGTAGCAGTGGGAGCCCATTTTATAAAATTTATCATTTTGTATCAGAGACCCATTAAGGGTTAAAGATAGGTGGTAAGTATATTTGGAAGAAATGTTCAGAAATGAAAATTAGTGGTAGTCAGTCATAGATTTGAATGCTCTACGATCAATGTCTGTGCAGATGTGAGGGAATTGCTGCGTTTCCTATCACTTTTGTAAACTTGCGCCTCGGTGCAATGCCATTTACCGTCACTCTACACCCCCAGTGTTTTTGGCTCATGCATTTTTGTGTCAAATATCATAAAATTAAAAGTTCTGGAATGTCGTAATCAAAAATTCGTGCACTCAATCATGACTAATTTTCATAAATTCTTACAAAATCTTTTACCTAAAATCCCTAAAGAAATACTTACCACGCATTGTTGAATATGGTCGCTATATCCAGTTATTTGATTAATTCTTGCCAGCAATTAATTTTTTTATTCTCAGCTTTACAACTCTGCTGCAATGCAATGCGGCTCAAGTGGCTCACTGCCAGGCGGCTTTAGGCGGCCGCAATTTTTGCATATTTCAAGGGGCTTTTGATTTTCGCACTTCTTTTTAATCATTTCGGTTTTTGCTTTGTTTGATTTTTTTCGACTGTTGTTTTTGTTTTTTGAGATTTTTGAAGGTCCCAAAGTTTTCAGCATGCGGCACTTGTGACATGCCAGCAATAAGCGCCCCAGTTACCAGCTACACTTGCCGCCACATATTCATACACTTCTATGCTGTCCTTGCTGCGTTGCCCAGTTGACGAACGCCTGCACATATCAATACACACACACACACACACATACATATGCACACAAACGAGCAAACACAAATTTCGCGTGGGCGCGCGATTTCAGATTTATTGCCTGCGAAATGGTTTTTTGCAGCATACATGCAACCAAACATACATGTGTGTGTGTGTGTGTCTGTGTGCATGTAGTTGCTAGAACAGTATTGAAATGTCAACTAGCCGCATGTATGTATGTGTGTCGGTGTGAATGTGTTGTTGTGTTGCGCGCGCGTAAAATTGCTCAACTTTTGCAGAAACAATTTTTGCGTGGCGCTTTTACCATTATTTTTGTTTTTTTTGTTTTTGTTTTTGTTTTTGGCGCTACTTCTGCTTTCATTTTTTTGTTGTTGTTTGTTACATGTTTCGGTCTGTTCGATTTTCATCTACAGTTTCAACTGTCAGCGTGTAGATTTAGTATTAATCGTTGGCCAACAACAAGAGCGCTGCTGCGCCTATGGCACACCCGCTCACAGCCACTGATAAAACAGTTAAAGGACATTCATATGTATGTGTGTGTGTGTTAGTGTCCGACCGAAACCACTTTTTTGGGCCGAAACCGAAACCGAAACCGAATATTCGGTTTTTTTTTAATATTCGGCCGAAACCGAAACCGAAACCGAAACTTTCTAGTTAAAATAAAAATCACCATATCAAGCATTTTTTTTTCAACAAACGAATTTTACATTAAGTAAATAAAGAACAAACACACAAACATAGCATAAATAAATAAATACATATTAATAAAAACCATTTATTCATTTTTTAAAAACGTAAACATAAAAAATCACCCTTTCGTACCTTACTCGCTAATATTCAAAATTAAATAATTTAATATTATATGCTAACAAAAGAAGTTTATTTACATTGCTGGCATCTAAATTACTTCTCCTTTCACTATATATCTGATACACAATAAAATGTAAAAAATATACTAGAAAGTTTCGGTTTCGGCTATTCGGCCATTTTTTGGCCGAAACTGAAACCGAAACCGAAACCACTTATTTGGGCCGAAACCGAAACCGAAACCGAATATTCGGTCGGACACTAGTGTGTGTGCATGTGTATGCGCGCTTGTAAATGTATTGGACATGAAAACTTGTTGGCATATTGGTGAGCGCTTCTAGTTGAATTCTAGCTGTGCGCAATTTTTTCCACGTATATCGAATGGCGATTAAAAGTGGATAAGCGGAAACGCACTGAACGGCAAATTGTTGTTGCTTTCAGAAAATCCGCAAAGCTTCTCTAGCAACTGGTTTTTATTGAACGACTTGCAAACATTTCAGTGTTGTTCACAATTTTAAAAAGAACTTGAAGTGATGGCATTAAATACTGGAAAACTTGCAGAGGATTTAAACAAATTATTTTTTAATGTTAAAAAGTGTATTCAAGTTAACTAATAAATAAATAAAAAATGCTATTTCATAAAAACAAATTTGTATTAGTAAAAATAATATGTATATAAATATTATATATGTAAAATATTATATATGTAAATATTAAGATTTCCTAAAATTATGCCACACAATTTATAGTAATTCTAATATGACGGTAACGTACCGGGGCATAATTTTTTTCTGTATGTGAGTTTCCATAACTCCACAAAACGTATGGATTCAAGTCAATTTTAAGTTGCCCTCTAAAGTTACCCTGAAAGTATGCTATACACTAAAAAATATTTATATGTACAAATGTAAATATTATACTTAACCCTTTCGCTATTTTGTTGCCATATGGCAACATGCTACTTTGTGAACGTCTGCACCCTCTATGGTTGGAAGAATACATTTTTTTGTTGGTCCTTAGAATAGTTTGAAGTTTTAGGAAAAGTACGAAATTAATAAACTGAATATTTAAGTTTAAAGAAAAGAAGTATACACGTTTTTTTAATGGTATATCTTGACATAGTAAAGGAAGAAGAAGCAGAAAAAATTAGAAAACTTTTTAATTTGACTTTTTTTTCAATTTAGATACTTTTTTTTTTAATTTTAGCTGAAGTAAATGAAGACATAGTCAAATTTTCGTTATGCGTAAAAAGTTTTATGTTTAAGTAATTATTACAGCCACAACGATGTGGCTGCTCTCATAGAAAAACACTCTAAAATAAAGGGTCCGAAAAAAAATAATTAAAAAATTTCGTATGGAATGTTGCTTATATAAGCACATAGAAGCCTAAGACGTAAAATTAAAAATTTTAACTTTCCCCAGTAAAAACCTGTAGCGAAAGATTCTCCCATCACACTCTACGATATCTTTAACCATAAAAAATATACCAAATATATTAAATTTCATTTATGCATTTTCTTAAATTCTTTACACCAAAAGCGACAAATTCAAGTGTGTAAATATTTACAAAATTTGCCAAACTTCCGCCCACAAATTAACCATAAGCCAAAAAATATGCCACACTCCCACACTCAACCAATATTTACACATTTATCACACTTTTGGCACAAGCCAGCAAATAGACAAATACTCGCATGTAGACAGACAGACGGACAGTCAAATAAATAAATGGGCGCTCGAAGGCAGAGGAAATTCTCATATCAATTGTCAACAGTCGCCAGGCAAATATTATAACAGGCAACCCGTAATAATATCCTTGTGTCAATAAGCAAACACACACACCCACACATATGTAAACTATTACATAAACCAAATTGCTGGCCATCAAAGAGGTCCAGTCGTCAGTAGAAGGAAAATGTCAAAAATAAAAACAGTCTGAAAAAGCATCAAAAGAAAGTCAGTGAAAAGTGTGATAAAAAGGACACCCCGCACAGTCAGTTGTGAGACAATAAAATAAAATTTCAGTCAATTGCATTGCATGCCTATATACATACATGTTTGTATATAAGTTCATTTATATGTGACTGTATGTATGTATAATTTTATTTTATTTTATGCTTTTTATGGCATTCAGACAATTTCACTTTGACTGTTGTAGTGCTCGCACTTCATTTTAATGGCAGCATTGAACGCATTTCCGACGCATTTCAACTGGCTGTGTGTATGTGTGTGTGAGCGGTTGTTGGCTTGAAGAGTGAATATGAAATCTGTGGTAGTGGAAAATTGAAAAATACTGCGCAAAGCATCAACGAGTCAACAACTATAAAAAACAAAAGTTAATTGGAATTTACTTAAGCTTGAAGGCTGTGGTTGGCTTTCTGAGTTTTGTTTGCCTAAACGTATGTTAGAGAAAGCCCACATGAACCATCACTCGCTTATTTCTTTGTAAAATCCAGTAATGATTGTCGTGCTACTTGCGAATAGCAAAATGGTCACTGGTCTAGTTTAGGTGTCCATTGAATCAATCGTTCATTTTGCCATCATACAACTTATTCTCTCAACCATTGTATGACTCGTTCATCTATTTTCTTGAGCAGTCATACGTCCCTTCTGCGTATGAATCTGCTATTGAATTCAACCTTCAATATATCCTCCTTCAATATATCCTCAACTCTGATGTAATTTCTACGTATATCAACAATTTGAATAGACGAATCATTCGTAGACGTAATTTACTCGTGCATCTATTTTCTTGTCTATTCCTACGTCTGCCGTCTTTTATTTACACGTAGCTTCACCTATGTAATCATTCACATTTTTGGTTGATCCATTGTCAGCGAAGTTAGGTGCCTGCTTATTTAAATTACATCCTTCCATCCTTTATGCATTGAATCAGTCTTACTTTACTCAGTTTAATTATTCACCTTTACATCTTAAAAAACCAATCGTTCTATCAATTAATCCACTTTTCGTCTATCTAATTTTTTTCATTTCAACATTTATTCATTCATTCATTCATTAATTTATTCATCTGTTATATTCCTCTTATTATCCACTGAATTGGTCATACTTTCATAGGTTTAACTATTAATACATTCGTTCATAAATTCAATTAATACATTCATTCATATTATTCATCATTCATTCAATTAATACATTCATTCATAAATTCAGTCGTTTATTAATCCAATTATTCATCCATTGTATCTTTTAATTAGTTCCACATTTATTGATCTATAGTATTCATTTCGTTTCATCATACATTGAATCGGTCCTACTTTACTCGGTTCAATTATTCACCTATACATCCAAAAATCAATCGTTCATTAATTCATTCATTAATCTATTTTACTTCTTATTCATTTAAACATTTACTCATCTGTTCTAGTCATCTTATCATCCACTGAATTGGTCATACTTACATAGGTTTAACTATTAATACATTCATTAATAAATTCAACCGTTCATTAATCCATTTATTCATCAATTTTATGTTTTGTTTTATTCACTATTTATTCATCTATTCTTTTCGTTTCATCATACATTGAATCGGAATTACTTTGCTCGGCTCAATTATTTACCTATACATCCAAAAACTAAACGTTCATTGATTCATTTATTCATCTATTTTATTTATTATTTCCTTAAACACTTATTCATTCTTTCTATTCACCTTTTTATTCACTGAATCATACTTTCATAGGTTCAACTATTTATACATTCATTCATAAATTCAACCGTTCATAAAATCATTTATTCATTCATCTTATGGTTTGTTTAGTTCAACATTTATTCTTCTATTCCTTTAATTTCATCACACATTGAATCGGTCATGCTTTTATTGACTTATTTATTCATCTATTCAGTCATAAAAATAATTTATCATTAATGCGTTTATTCATCCATTTTATGTTTTGTTTAATTCAACATTTATTCATCTATTCTTTTTGTACTATCATACATTGAATGGGTCACACTTTCATTGGTGCAATTATTTATACATTCATTCATAAAATCATTTCATCATTAATATTTTCATTCATTCATCTTATGTTTTGTTTAGTTCAATAATTATTCATCTACTCTTTTTGCTTAATCATACATTGGACCGGTCATGCTTTGATTGACTTAATTATTCATCCATACATTTATGAAATGATTTAATCATTAATACGTTTATTCATCCATCTTATTTCTTGTGTAATTGAAGATTTATTCATCTGTATTATTTGTCTACTAATCCATTTATTTACACTTATTTCCTGTTCTTTCAATTCATTTAATTGAACATTCACGGATTAAATCTATTCGTCCATACATTAACTTTATCTCTAAAAAAGTATTCTCTCATCCTTTCACTAATCCATCTATTTATTTATTTATTTCTGCAATCTCATTCATTATTTTGAACACTTATCACTTGTCGCTATCTGTTTCGCTATCTTCGTCTGTATGTTCAAGGGATTTGTCGTCTTCTCTGTACCCAACAACGCATTCATCTATTCATCCCTTTGTGCATTCATTGATTTCGACTCCCGCTCCTGAGTTGCTGAGTGTGCTTTTCAGCTAAATGGAAAACTTTCCCAATAGCTAAATTTTACACTATTATTTTTTATTGTTGTTGTTGCAGCTATTCTGAATTACTGTCGTTGTTACTTTTGTTGTTGCAATGCTGCTGTTTCTCAGTTCCGACTTGCAGTTGTTGCTGTGTCGGCAATTATTGTGCACGCTTTTGTTTTTGTTTATTCTCTTTGCCAGCCTGTGATTGTTGTAGTTATTGCAATTATCATTGTTGTTGTTGTGCTTGTTTTTGCACTTCATTTTCTTTACGTATGTGTTTATTTTATTTATAACTTTTTCACTTTCGCATTTTGTCCATTTCGATTGGTTTCACTTTGGCAGCGAGCGCGCTCACACACAAACACACATGTGCACTCTCTCTTCAAACACACAGAAACACACACACACAACTACATTCATACTCGTTTCGCTCACATTTAGCACAGTAAAACAATTTCGAAATTTCGTTTCAATTTCGCCATGATGACTTCGACCCAGCAGCGGCGCAAACGCAAATAGCGATCAGAGCGGATGTGCAGAGCGACAATGGGGGCAAGGGGGCGCTACTGAGCTGAAGAAGAGCAAGAAGAAGCGAAATTGTTACGATTTTATTGCTTAAGTGCGTTAAACCCCTTCACTGGCCAAACGGCGCACGTTTCCTTTTTCGTCCTTCGTTTGGCACCCGGGCGGCACCCATGGCCCCTTGCTGCACCGCCTTCACTAACGAATAGTGCCGGCAAAGCGTATAAAGTATTGAATTTCGCTTTTATGACCAGAAGAGGTGCCTTTGCTATTTTGGAGTGCGCAGCATCTGTATGTGTGTCTGTGTGAGTGAGTGAGTCTCAGTGTGTGTGGAGTGCCTTTTTGCAGCTTCGTTTGTTTGGCTGTGAGTGCATGTGTGTGTGTGTTGCGAATCGCAACACTCTGGCTCGCAATTTAATGCCTTTCGAAAAGGTTAAGGTTGGCTTTTTTTCGTTCGTTCAAAGTGGAGCCGGCGAAGGAAAGCGCAGCGTGTGAAATACTTTGGCATTGATGTCCATGTGTTGTGTGTTGCATGTGAGTATTGTGTATGTGTGTGTGTGTGTGTGGTTGGGTGCTGCACATAACCTCAATAATACTTTTGCGGATTCGTCTTTCATTTCGTGTGTTTTTTGTCTTCTTTTGCAATGTTTTTTCTTCATTGTTTTTTGTTGGTTCATTTTGCGTTGTTGGTTATATATGTTTTTGTTGCGGTTTGCGTGTTGCAAAAATATGAAAAAATTTGCTCTTTTCGTTGCTTTTGCTACTGAGAAAAAAATGTATATATTTATTAAATTCTTTGACAACTTCATCCGGCTGCCGTCAGTTATAAATGGCAGCAAAGTGTTGGCTGGTTGGGCGCATAATTCAGCTTCGCGGCAACCTCCACCTTTTTTTTTTTGTCTTCCTTTCGTTCTCAATGACTGCCAATACTGAAGTCATTGCATCACATTGCCGCAGGCAACTGACTGAATGGCAACAGCGCAGCGAAAGTTTTGCCACATCTGATGGTTGTTACTCTTCAGGATGTTTCCTTTTTCCTGTATGCCAAAAAGGACAGCAAAAGTTGAAGGACAGTGCGCTGAAATCATGTTGTTTTAAAGTGAAATTTGTGGCATTTAAACAAATTAATTGCACGATTTTATTGATTTATTGCAATAACTTTAACTATCAATTATTCTTTTAATTTTATTTGTATTTTGTTGTTTACATTTGGCTCAATGGATTTATCAATAAATGATAAGGAATTCAATAATAAATAAATATAAATTAATTATTTAAATTATTTAATAAACAGAACACAAAACTTCAGCAACTCTAAATTAATAATTATTTACTTTTAAGACAGCCAGTAAATCATTTTACATTCCCTTTTTGACTAATCCTGAATAAAATCATCAACCTTTCGTTTCTTCCTCTGTTTCCCATTGCAGCGCCCGATCACAGCAACTATCGCAGCGATGCCAAGTCGGCAACGAGCAAACATGACGCCAACTCACTCACCGACGACAGCGACAACATGCATGACGCTGCATCGCAAATCTCCATTTTTTACTGCTGTCGAACCAACACAGCCCACACACTCTTACGGTACCTTCAAGTAATGCTTTTCGTTGTGTTCTATGCGAACGTGTAGCAAACACTCGGCTGAGACTGCAAAATTGGCGGCTGAAGTGCAACAACAGTTCTAAACCAACTCAGCTGTAAATTGTATTTGTAAATTGACTCTAACAAAACCGATATTTAATAACACAAACATTATATTTGTATATGTTAAGGCATTTACAAAAAAAAAATAACAAAAACAACCAGTAAACTAACAAAAATTTATACAAACGACACATTGTATGATTAGCTGTAAAATATTTACAAACATACAAAGCTACACACTACTTCAAAAATGTGTGTGATTGAAGTGGAAGTGTTGAGTGTAATTCATGAATTGTGCATGTAAAGAAAATGAAAACTAGTTGTAGACAACGCAGCGGTGCAACCGAGCGTGATTGTTGATGCATTTGTAAAAACAAAACAATTAAATATAAATCATTAAAAGAAAATATGGTTTAAATAGGCTTACAAATATTTAACAAAAAATTATAAAAATTAAAACATAATAATAAAAATAAAAAAACATATATATTATACGATAATGCGAATTGAAGGCAAAGAATTTCACACAAATATATCCATAACAAAGGGTATAAATAATGAATTATGCGCACAGATCACAAGAAAAAATGCTAAAACATCTCAGCCCAACCATACAAATGGGTTTGATAAAGCAATTAAATAGTTGTTGAGGGCGTAAATTAACATAGAACTAAACATTGGGTTGAGAATTGGCCAACCGAAGAAAAAAACATGCTTTAGATAAAATTATCAAATGTAAAGATTAAAGGCACCCTGTACACAGTTCTGTAAATATTGATTTTATTTTTCTGTACTTACATTTTGAAGCTTCTAATTGCAAACAATGAGCTCTAGCAACTGCCGAACGAAATGTTGCATTTATCTGCCTCTGAAGTTACTCATACGCCACGTAGAACAATATTTGCTCAGAATATACATATTTTAATGTTTTCCTAATCAGCGCATCTGATGTGCGGAAGGAATTAAAATGAGTATATAAGACATAATTTAAATTCAAAAAATTTCAAATACAAAAGTTGTTTCTTCAATTGCTTTTGAAGTTACTCATACGTACCGTAGAACAACGTTTGCATAGACATTACACTACTCGACACGAAAAATGCTCCTAAAAATAAAAGTATTTCTTAGACTAATCTTCGGCTGCTGAACACGAAACTGAAAATCAAAAAATTTTCTTAAGAAGCGTTTTCGAAAAATCTTCGAAAAACACGTTTTTCCCTCTTATTTCAGTTATGAGCACATATCTCGTAAACCAACCATCCGACTAACACAAGTCAAGTAATCCGTCATTCAGAAGGTAACTAACTAACCTTTCCAACGATATATAGATTGTCCAAATCAGATGAGATTTGGGGAAGTTACTGACGATGAAAGTTGTAAAAAAGTTAATTTTTCGACCATTTTCAAAAATTATACATTTTCGAATCGTTTTTTTATAGATAAAATAAATGACCTCCTCTGGTTTTAAAATCTAAGATGAAAGATATATTATTTGAGCAGATATTAAGCCTAACATCAATAGAATTAAAATAAAAGTGACAAAGTTATGATGCACGGAGTGAAAACACCAACTTTTCATTTATTACACCGTGCGAAAAAATTTTTTAATTTTTCCGAGACCCATCCAAATGTTGATATAGACGTGAAACTAGAGTTAATTTATAGTATCTTGGCTTAGTCAGTTTTTCATTTTCTGACCCAAAAACCTTCTTAAAGGACTTTAAAATTTTAAGGATATACGCATTTCAAATATTATTTTTAATATTTGCGATTGTGCAATGATGAAGATATGGGTATCAAATTACAGAGGAAAATTGTTTCCTTTTAAATAAATTTTCTATTTTGAACTTTCCGGACCAAAACATGTCAGTTATGGAAAACATACATGTTTTGGATCTCAGTCTGTAGATTCATACATCTAAATTTTTTTCTATTTCAAAGTTCGGTTAGTCGGATGGTTGGTTTACGAGATATGTGCTCATAACTGAAATAAGAGGGGAAACGTGCTTTTCGAAGATTTTTCGAAAACGCTTCCTAAGAAAATTTTTTGATTTTCAGTTTCGTGTTCAGCAGCCGAAGATTAGTCTAAAAAATACTTTTGTTTTTAGGAGCACTCGATGAACCCATTTTTTGTCGAGTAGTGTTATTGACTCTTTTTGCAACCAAGGCACCTATGACTTATTATTGGGTCTTGAAAGCTTAATTTAACTTCTAAAAAATGTAAAATATTCAAAATGTATTAATTTGTTTTTAAAGTTACTCATACGCCCCGTCGAAAATTATTTGCGCAAAAGTTGCTGACATTTTTTCAATCAGCGCATCTAAGACTTCTGAATGGATCTGGAAGGCATTGTTTAACTTCTAAATAACTTCTAAATAATTCAAAATATTCAAATTTTTTTATTCAGTTACTTGTTAAGTAACTCATACGCCCCGTAGAACAATGTTTGCTTAGAAATTACTGACTGTTTTCGCAATTAGGGCATCTGAAACTTATGAATGGGTATTAAGAGCATAATTTAATTTCTGGAAAATTCAAAATATTCAAAATTTTGTATTAATTGTATTAACACGATACACGATACGCCCCTTTAAACATTATTTGAGCAGAAATTACTGATGGTTTTTTTAATCAAAGCATCTGATAAAGATTATTGGGCAACTTAAATTTCTAATTAACTAATCACAATTATCTGCATACAGGGTGCCGCCACTCAAGCGCAAGTAACAAAATTAAAAAAAAAAACTCAAACAACAACATTAATATAAGCACTCAATTATTTTTGAACAAGAACAAAACATTGTATACAAAAAACAAAATCTATAAATTTAAATTCCAATACACACACACGATACACTGATACTCTATCTACAGTATTTATGTACGTAAGTGTAGCTAAGTTAATTAATTAAATAAAAAAAACAAAAATATGAAAATAAATAAAACTGAGTATTGAGAAACAAAAGAGAATTTAACTATAAATCGTTTTAGTTTTAAGTGCGGCACTTTATGTAATTTTTAAGTGATGAAGTGCAAACAAAATTATTGTAATAAATAAATAAAAAAGTAAATGAATTAAATCCAATCACTTAACAAAAATATAAAACATAACATAAAACAAAAATGCAAAATAAAAACGGATGAGATTGAGATTGAAAATAAGTGAATGTGTTTTATTTATCACTTCGAAGGCAAAGGCGAGATTTTAAATGGTTTGGATGATCATTTTTAAATTTTTAAAGCAATATTTGGAAGGCATCATTGACTTTTTTACATTCAAAAAAGTATAAAATTAAAATATCCTTTCATTAATTTCATACAACTGCTATTCCCATATTTGTAGCATATCTTTAGGCTATTTTTGTTTATCAAAATTTTTAATTACATTTTCACCACTGCACAGTTATTTGTGCCATAAAGTGAAAAGCACAACCAAACCAAACGACCACATGCAGAAATCAAATTAAAATTTGCTACTAAAAGTGACAAAACCAAAGTTAAAGTTAATTAAAAATTATTGACACTACTTAACGTAATCAATTAAAATGTCAAGCATAGTTTTTACACTGTTGACATTTTTTTGATATTTTTTTAGATAAACTTTTGTAACTTTTTTTTGGTTTTGCGCATTTCAATGCTGAATATTTTCAATTCAATATTTTTCATATTTTTGTTTTTTTATTAATGATATTTCATACTAATAAAATTATTGTGGTTTTTTCAATGTTTATAATGTTGTTGTAGCATTTATTAAATTTATTATTTTTGTCATTTATTGGAAAACAATTATTGTCACTTTAAATTGTTTCAAAATTTCAAAGAGTTAAATATATCAAGTTTTACGATCATAAATCTTTTTTGCGCTCGTTTTTCATGTTAAAATAAAGCAAAACAATACAGGACATTGAATCTCTCTGGAACAATAGAGTCCATCAAAACAAAACAGGAACATTGAATCTCTCTGGAAAAGTCTAACAAAACAATGCAGAGACATTGAATATCTTTGGAAGAGTCCAACAACACAATACAGGGACATTCAATCTTTCTGGTAGAATAGAGTCCATCAAAATAATACAGGGACAGTGAATCTTTCTGTGAGAATAGAGTCTAACAAAACCATACAATGACATTGAAGAGTCCAACAAAACAATACAAGGACATTGAATCTGTTTGGAAGAACAAAGTAAAAAACACAATGCAGGGACTTGAAGTCTTTCTGGAGCAGTCCAATGAAACAATACAGGGATATGGAATCTGTCTGGAAGTGTCCAACAAAATGATACAAGGATATTGAATCTCTCTGGAAGAATCCAACAAAACAATACAAGGACATGGAATCTCCCTGGAAGAGTCCAACAAAATTATACAGGGATATTGAATCTCTCTGGAGGAGTCCACGAAAATAACACAGGGACATTGAATGTGACTATAAGAATAGAGTCCAAGAAAATAACACATGGACATTAAATCTCTCTAGAACAAAAGAGTCCCACAAAATATTTCAGAAACCTTTAACCTCAAATTCAAAAACATTTAACCTCTCTGGAACAATAGAGCCATTATGCATGAAGAAGACCAGATATGAGTTGTTGCTTAGTCGTACTTCTTTCAGGCTGTTCATTGAAATCATCACAATGCACTGTTCTAGGGAATCTATGCCCATAAAAAGGCATCTCTCATCCTCTGATGTCTACAAAAGTTGTAGTGAAGGAAAAGAGACATAGCTGACAAATCAAAAAAGAAGAAGATATCTTTTCAGAAGATAAAAGATACATAGAAGAGATGACAGAAACATAGAAGTCTAAACACCTTCTGTCCTCTCACTTTCCAGTTCTACAGAAACACCGTTGCTGCTTTTTGGGGATTTACTAAGCTGAGTAATTGAATCTGCTGAACTTTATCAAAAAGCTGAGTTGGTTTACTATTTATTATTATTATTTTTGTGTTAATAAGTTTGTTATCATTTGTTTGACTTTGTTGTTATAGCAACAATCAAACAAAATAGCATCGAAAACAAAAAACAAACTAATTAACTGCCAAACAAAAAAGAGCATATACTGTTTTTTTTTAATTAAATTCGCTTAGCAGTGATTTATGTTTTTCTCACAAACATTAATACAACATATTTCATAGTAATTATTTAGTCGTAACAAGTTGCGAAAAAAATTTGTGTTAATTTTAAATACCGACGTATGAGCAAACACACTAACAGACAATGTTTCAGGGCAGATAGGTTGTTTTAAATTAAAAAATACAAAAAAAATAAATTAAAATATTTAATTTACTATATAGAAACTGTAAGCATATACATATCTATTATTTAAATACATGCAATTTAATTTGTCGGCAACTCATTGAGGCCGGTTATATGATTAAGCCGAGTTCAACTGCGCCAACAGCTGACGCAGTCCTTTATGCCTCAGTGGCTCATTAAAGGTAATTTAATGCATTTAGGTGGATGCATGCGTGCAGCAAATGTAGTGAAACATGTGTGTGTGTGTGTGTGTGTGTGTAGAGCTGACTAATAACACACAAGCTAATGCATTTATATTTCATACAAACACATCAACACAAACGCAATGTACGCGCTTTAGGTGAGAGCCAAGCAAAGTGCAGCACTTGAGACTTTTGAACTGTGTATACTTATGTGGTCTGTAGACATGCGGAACTTAAACAAATTTATAAATTACACTTTATAATTGTTTGATATAGTTTTGTTGTACAAATAGATCTTTTATTGTTTTGTTGTTGTAAGATAGTGAGTTGCCAAGAGAACTGCTGTTCGTGGTTGCTACATGACTACTATTGCAATTCTGCGACTCATAGACTTAGAATAATAAGGTTTGGTTAGGTTGAAGTTGCATCTAATGTTGCTCTCATAGTCCAGGACTGACGGGTGGAAGAAGACATATGAAACGAGCGATACCGATATTGTAGACGATTGTCAGGATGGGCACGTCAAAGAAAAGTCACTGAAACTGCCTTATGAAACGAGCCATAACCTTAAAGTCAATGGTTGACAGGTTGGGTAGGTCTACATGAAAAAGGATCCGAAACTGGCAGAGTCTCCTACGAAACAAGGCCTGAACAATGTCACATAGATTAATTAAATAGCTTAGATTAATGGATTACTAAACTAATTTAAATTTATTTTTGCTACCCAGGAGACTATGGCAGCAGTTTTTCTTTAACATGAGGTCAACATTTCTAGGGGCAGATATTTGCTAATTATGAGGGAATTTGACAACACAGTCCACCTTTTCTTGTCCATTTACAGCAACATTGTTGTATTAACCCTTTCCGGTCAATTTCCACATTTCTTGAGATAAAAATTTGTCCTTCAAAATATTGACTCTCATTGAACATTTTAGCAATAATTACAGCTCAATCAATTTTGTACGATATATCATACAATGGTCCGCAAAGGAATAAAAATTCATGAATTTCTGGTTTCGGTTATTTAAGTTTTATGAACAATTCATTGATTTTTTTGATAGAAAACATAAATTATAACAACGAAAAATCAAAACATGATTTAATTTTGATCGAAACTTATATAAATTATATATATAAACGGCCTTATATAACCGTTGTTGCAAAGCCCTTTTCCTCTCAAAAACACAGAATCAATTAAAATTCGTACAGTTTTACAGAAAGATGCTGAATATAGCCGATTCCTTTTATGGTAGTGGGAGTGGCAAGTACGCATGTCTAACCTTACTTACTCGTCTAGTAATTCTTATTTTTAATCGAAAATTGCCGAATAGTCGAATTTTATTAGCCACGTGGTTTACAGATGGGCGTGGCAGGCTTACAAACGCAAAAAATCTGTTACCAAACCTATAACTTAAAAAAAATGCAAACATAACTTGCAACCTTTGTCTTCCATTTGTACGATATATCGTACAAAGCTTTGCAACCCTTGTGGTCATTTGTACGATATATCGTACAATTTTTTTAAAGGCTCGGGAAAAATATTCAGATGCAAAAAATTTTTAATTTAATAAGTTTCATAAATCAACTGAGATTCAAACTTTGAAATTGTTTAGCTTTTTGCTACCAAAAAGTATTATTTATTTAAAAATTCCTCCGCAGAAGCGTCGTCACTTGCTGATTTTTCAAATTCTTGCAAAAAGCTGCTTACAAAAGGCCTTCATACTGTGTAGCCACGACTATTATGATTTATATTTTTAAACAGAATGATACAACACAGCCTACTTAATGAAAATTGAAAATCTGTTCCAAAAAACGTTCGCTGTCAAATAAAAAATCTTCGAAAAAATTGTACGATATATCGTACAAATTTCCGGAAAGGGTTAATTAATTAATTATTTTATTTATTAATTTATTTGCTTACTTATTTTTTTATTAGTGTTGTTGCTTTAGTTTACAACAATCGTTTTTATGAATTTCTTTGTTAATAAACCTAAATTTTTTAAATTATTTCCTTTCCTAAACATCTAAACAAATGTTGTTTTTAAAGACTGATATTTTAGTTGACTATTTCTTGCAAGAACTTTTTTGCATTATGTGCGATTTTTTATAAATTTTTTTATAAATACAGCATCACTAATATTTTAATTGGGAATTTTTTACAACATTTTGCATTATTTTCCCTTTTTAATTTTTTATAAATTTTTTATAAACACAGCATCAACTGATATTTTAATTGACTATTTTCTGCAACAACTTTTCTGCATTATTTTCCTTTTTTAATTTTTTATAAATTTTTTATAAATACAGCATCAACTTTATTGTTTCAGTGTAGTTGTAGCGGTGAAACTATTTTAATCTCTCTGCCAATTATGCGCTTGAAATGTTAATAACAACTTTTTGTTGCATACTTTTGGGGTACTTGATTAAGCGTTATATTTATGCATTCGCCTGAGGTAGTGAAAGTGTTGCAACTTTGTTGCACATGTATACAGTGTTTTTGTTTTATAAAATGAACAATTTAGCAAACTGCCCAAAGTTGCGCCAATGTTACGCACAAAATTCGCTCACCCACTCAGTTGTTTCACCTTTTTGCTGCTGCTTTGAGTAATAGAAAAAACTATTCTAAAAGTGGCCATGCATTATACACAATAATGACTTACATTATTGTTTATTTAATTTTGGCGCTTTTAACTAGCTTTTTCTATGCTAAGCACACACACACACACACACACACATACATATAAACTAAGAGGCTACACACTTCAGTGGCGGTTGGCGCTCGTTGCCGCAGCCAGTGTTACCAACTTTGCAAGCCACATGGAAATTTTTAGAACAAACAAAATGCTCATTGTTGCATATACAAACAGCAACAAAAAGAAAAAAGTAACAAAAACAACAACAACTGCTGCAGCCACAATAACAATGCATGAACTCACACATGCACAACGCTGCACGGCTTTGCTGTCTTGCAGCCTAAGCGGGTAAGTGCATTTTCGTTTTCATTTGTCAGGTTTTAACGTCACACACTTTTGACTTTTTAATTTTTGTTGATTTTTTTGTTGCGTACTTTTTTTTGTTTTTCTGTTGAGTTTTTTGTTTGGTTTGTTTACTTTGCGCTGCCCACTTCTCATGCGCCATGTGCGCGCAGCCTCTTTAGCTCCGCCCTCCCTCACGTTCCCCAACTCTCAAAACGTTCTATCGCTGCGTCCACTAAGCAATGCAATGTGCCGTTTCCGCTGGCGCTCACAAGCAAGTGTTGCATCTGTATGGGTGTTGGGCGCCTGGCACATATATCTGTGTGAGTGTATTTGTTGCCTTTTCCGCTTCACTTCATTGCTTGCTTAGCGGCTACATTACTTCTCCTCACACATCCATCTACGCATTCTCACTCATCCACCTTGCCACCAGTCCACTTAATGCAAAGTGTTGCCTCTTCACTCTTTTAGCCCTCATGCAATTCGTCTGTTTGTCGCTGTGCTGTTAATGTTGTTGTTGTTGTTATTGTTGTCAAGTGTTGCATGGTTTGCCTTTATTTAGTGTTGTTGTTGTTGTTGTTGCTGTTGCTGTTGCACTCATATGCATTTTCAATGTGTGTTATATATTTCCTTTTTTTTTCCACCCACTCGACAACGTTGAGTGCCCCACGGGGCTTTTTTTTTCTTCTTCCACTTGGCTGGCGCTGCATGCGCGTACGCTTGTGTGATAATTAAGTGGCCACAATATTTGTTCTCGTCTTCTTCTTGGGTAATGTTTTGTTGCTGTTGTTATTGTTGCATAACTTTTGCCTTTTCTAGGTTCGCTTTACCCGTCCATTACAATTGTGTTTGTTTTATATGTGTTTTTTTTTTTAATTTTGCTTTCTTGCTTGACGCTAAAAATAAAATGTAATTTATGACATTTTATAAAAGCCACTTTTACTTAATGAAATTATGTTCTTACATATGGTCGCTAAAGTGGCTCCTCACCTGGTTCGCTGCGTTCCACTTGCCGTAAATGAAGTGGACTTTGCGTCGCTCTCATGTTGATTGTTTTCTAAATATCCGCAACGTATGCAATTTTATTGCAACAGTTTCAAGGAGACTGAGAACTTCTTTTGGTGCTAAAGAGTTGAGAATATTTTATGAAATTTTATTAATTCAACTATTCGTTTGTAAGTTCTCAAGTTCGTTAGCCTATCTGTCTATCATTGATAAGACAATAGTTGAGCAATGGGCACTCAATGATCGATTACCATATCTAATCTAATTGCTCATTCCTCCCATCATCCGATTGTGCATCTATGAGTTCATCTGTCCACCATTTACTCTATTCACTATTCGTTTGTCAAACAAAGAACCAACCACTAACTACGCGTTTTGATCCTTGAAACAGCTAAATAAATACCAAAAAATATATATAAAAAATATTTAAAAAAATTAGGTTATATAGGCTTCAATAGGGACTGCAATGACCATGCATCAGTCAGCATTAGAAAATTTCCATTTAATTAGCACTTATAAATTTCACAGACTTGAGAAGGCATTCTACAAATTGTCTAAATGAACTTTTCTCCTCCTTCTCTTGTGCCTTAATAAAAATTTTATGGGTTGTACAGGCTTCAATAGGGACTGGATTGACCTCATATCAGTCAACATTAAAAAATTACTAGAATACATCCATCAATTTCAGAGACTTCAGAAGGCAATCTATAGATTTGCTGATTGAACCTTTTCCCTTCCTTCTCTTTTGTCTTAATAAAAATTTGATGGGTTTTGTAGGCTTCGAAAAGGACTGGAAGGACCTCATATCAGTCAACATTCGAAAATTACTATAATACATCTATAAATTTCATAGACTTGAGAAGGCAATCTGTGGTTTGTTGGATCAACTTTTTGCCTCCTTTGTTGGTGTCTTAATAAAAATTTGATGGGTTGTATAGGCTTCAATAGGAATTGGAACGATCCCACATCAGTCAAAATTTGAAAATTACTAAATGACATTTAAAAATTCCATAAACTTGAGAAGGCAATCTGCAAATTTGTTGGATGAACTTTTCCCCTCCTTCTTTTGTATCTTAATAAAAATTTGATGAGTTGTATAGGCTTCAGAGATTGGAATGTTGACTGACAACATTTAGAAATTGCTTGAATAAATCTATAAATATCACAGACTTCGGAAGGCCATCTACAGATTTGATGCATGAACTTGTCTCTTCCATTTCTTCAATTCACTTTTAAGTGAGTCTGTCGCCAATGCTCTGACGGCCATTTTGACTTAACCTTACATGCAGAGGGATGCGATTAATGTTGGAAATGTAAAAAGTTTAGCGTTAGGAAAACCATGAAGAACATTCTGTCTTCATATTCATGTCTTCACAGAAATTCACTAGAAACCTTCCAACCTACCAACAATAGAGACGCACCCAAGACTAAGGTTGGCTGACACGGCCTGTCAGCTTATGTAACCTTCGTGTTACGAAACGACGTAAACGTGATTGGTGTTCCTACCGAAGAACAGCAGCCTAACCTAGAAAAACGAACCACAGAAGAACGAGGCCCTTAAGAAGATTTCTCTGGCATCATCATCTCATGGCAAGTAATAATTTCTGAAATAATAAAAATATAAAAAAAAAAATGCGCGTAGCTCTTAAAGAAGAAGAGAAGAGGCCTAAAACTTTGCACATCAAGTTGCACCTTTAACCTGCTGTAACTTCTACAATTTTCGAGCTACAGCTACGAATTATGGCTCGTTGGACAGTAAAAGTTCTCAGCTTTCCAAAATGGGTTCGATCTCAATGCTATTCCAACGGGAAGGTGCTCAAATCAATTCATAAACTTTAAATGCGTGTAGCTCGCAAACGAGAAGAGATAGACCCGTAAAACTTTGCACATCAAGTTGCACCTTTAACCTGCTGTAACTTCTACAATTTTCGAGCTACAGCCATGAATTATGGCTCGTTGGACAGAAAAAGTGTTCAGCTTTCCAAAATGGGTTCTATCTCCTTGATATTCAAACAGAAAGGTGCTCAAATCAATTCGTAAAACTACGATTTAAATGTTCCTTTTACGTTAATGCTTTCTAAAAGTCGAACCGCTAAAAGCTCAAAAGCACAGTGCTTTCTATTTAGCTTATGTGCCGTTACAATGAACACAAATTAAAATACATCACAGACTCAAACCCATTCCACTTCAGGAGCTATGAAAGCTATATGAAAGAAGACATTTTAGCTTTTAACAATAAGCTTTAAAATGCTTCAACAGCCTTTAACAGAGCTTTAATAGTGATTTCACAGAGCCTTTGGAGCCTTTAACAGAACTTTTTATATAACGAGAAAACTGCGACAACTCAGATGTTCAAATAACTGCAAACTCCAACCTACTATATGTGGCACTGGCGCACACAGTGGGGGGAGGGAGGGCCGAAGGGATCATATCCCCCGTTCCCAAATACAAAAAATTCTGGTCAAAAATTCGGTCGCAAAGGGTATTGGGCTCCAAAGTTGCACGCAAGGCCCCCTCCACCCCAAAATAAAATCCTGGGTGCGCCACTGATAAGTTGTAGCTATCGAATTTAACTATCGGACCATCAGACCAAGACGTCGTTAATTAACAGTTGAAGTACAACATTATGTAAGACATACCTGTAGCCTATTGGTCGTGAGAGGGTTAAATGTTTAAGGCAATTTTATCTTAAAAAAAATTTAATTCTAATGTACCCTTCCATGACTAACATAATATGTTATAATATATATATAATATATATAGGTATATATAACACCGTGCGACAGCATTTTTCACACCGGGAAAAATCCATGTGTGCGTGAAACTAGAGACCAAATATAGTAATACTGCGTACTCAGTTTCTCATTTCTACATCCTTTGTTCTTTTAAAAGGACTTCAAAATTTTGAAGGGGATAAAAAATAAAAAAATATAAAAATACTTAACCTCGTTAGAATATGGCGATATGTATATCAAATAAAAGGGGAAAGGCTCAAGAATTTAAATAAAATTAATTTACTCTAACTTTATTAGTTCGAAAGTTATTAAAAATAATGAAGTACAAAAATTCTAATTTATTTGACTATCAGTAATTTAAATAATAAAAAGATACAAAATCAATGAAGCGAGAATAATGAAATTTTGACACGTGATCAAGGAGGTTTGGGGTTTTAACATACTTACTTTTCAAGAAAATTCGATGTAAATTTTCGAGGATATAAAGGATTAAAATTTTCAAAGGACCTTTTTCATATCTTTGTTTTACAAAGAGATAAAAAATTAATTTTATTTAAATTCTTGAGCCTTTCCTCTTTCATTTGATATACATATCGTCCTTTTAAAACGACAAAGGATGTAGAAATGAAAAACTGAGTACGCAGTATTACTATGTTTGGTCTCTAGTTTCACGCTCATATGGATTTTTTCCGGTGTGAAAATTTTTTTTAATTTTTGTCGCACGGTGTAATATATTAAGTATTATATAATCGTACTATGTGTTCATTTTACACTCATTGAATTAGTTACATTTTAAAAACAAAGCATATGCCAAATTCTCTTAGCTATCTTTGCTTATTTAAGAAAGGGTTAAAGTATTAAAATTGTAGTGATCTAAAATTCGAAAATATCTCTGTCTCATATATTTTATAAAGCTCGAACCGAAGCTCATTTACTTTGGTCCATAGTCAGTTCAACTCACCAAAACTTTGTTATTAATTTTTATTCTTATTCTCATATACACACACACACACCAAAAATAGTGTGACCCTAGTCCGCAGTGAAATTCACAAGCATTCACATAACTCGTGCCCACATGACCAGTTAGCGGCCATCAATTACGCCCAACCAGACACAACTTACAAGCTGCTTCTCACCCGAATGTCACATTAGACAAATGCAACATTGGCCTCGGGCAGATGGCCGCAGTTGACCGCTGATTACAGCAGCACAGGTATTTGACCAAAATTGTGCGATCGCCATTCATCATTCGTACACGCACCGCAACAACACCGACCAACCAACCTTGTCCACGCACAATGCGAAACCGTTCGGCGCGTGCGCCAATTGTAAGTTGAGCGATTGAATTAAATGATACCGGAATACATTACGCACACTAATACATTAACATTTTCATTTATCCACACACACACAAACACAAACAAACATCACATCAAGCCGCAGTGAAATGGCACTGACAGGCAATGCTGATAGTGTTGATGATTGTGTTTAAAATTAATTTTCATTGGCGACATTAATGTTGCATGTTAGTGTGGCTATTTTTGTTATTATTATTTTTGTTGTTGTTGTTGTGCCTAGCTAAAATCGTAATTGCAATTAAGTGCATTATTAATTGATAAGAAATTTAAATGGCTACACCAGTGTGAAAATGTCGAACTTGAAATATGTAGTTTTGTACGTTTCACATTTTTTACAGTGTAAATTTTTTCACTTTCATTTTGTTCTACTCTTATTAATTTTTTAAACTATAAAAAAGAAATAACTCTTTGTCATGTGAGGTTATGGGTTTTTGTTATCAAAATATGACGAAGAATCGTGTAAAACGTCACGTAGTTTTTTGTGCATAAAACAAAAATGGTTTTGATAATTATATAGTTTTCAGCCAGCCAAACAAAAAGCCCACAGAGCATTCAAGTGTGCGTCTTTGAGCTGAGAAGCAATAAAATTGTACTAAAATCTGATATCTTCTATTTTTAATTGCTGTCATAGCTCACAGAGGAGTTCAATTTTCTTCTTCATCAATTTTACTTTTTAGATGGTAGATAGGTTGCAGTGGCAGTGATACCAAAAATGTCCACCCGTTTGAAAATGTGTATTCAACACACATTTCAAACGGATGCACAAAATCCATAGACAAAATTCAAAAAATTTTTAGTCTCAGAATTTAACGATTTTGATGTCATTTGAAAGGTTAAACTCCAACTAAGAAAAGCCCAAAAAATCTGTGCAAAAAAATAATTAGTGTGTGTGCAAAAGCGGCTCAAAGTTGAATCTTTTTTCACAAAAAATTGTAAACACATATTTCCTGTTTTTTAGTCAATTGATTAAAAATAATTGTAAAAATACATGGTAGCCAAGAAGTTACTAAAACTTTCAATATAAATTAAGAACTGATGTGTCCATTTTCGCTTTCAATGTTTTCTCAAAACCACACCTTCTAATTTTGTCCCGCGGTTGTATGGAGTCGAATCACTGTGGGATGAGGTAAAGGGCAGTAAAGGGCAGACCTACAGTTTAACGCCGAATCGAAACGGCGGATTTTGGTAATTTTTCTTTCACACTTGCAAGTTTCGCCATTGCCTGTCAAGAGCGCAGTTGTGAGATACTTGCAATAGAAGTAGACGAGTATTTCACCAGTCCGAGCTAGGACTCGAACCTAGTTCCTCTGGTGTGAGAAGTCAGCGCGCTACCCGCTGGACTATTGAAGACTGCCGACTTTTCATATAGTGAAATACTAATACTTTTTTCAAAGCTGTTTTTAGTATTTGAATAAAAAATATTTCTACTACAAAATGTAACATTTTCAATAGTTACTCTTTGCACTGACTTATCCAGTAAATTTGACACGTAATTTAATGTTTATAAAAAATTTTAAATGCTAGCACTATGAATACCTTTTTTTTAAGCCATATAACTATAAAGATATAGACAGCAGTTATATGTATAAACGTGTGATATGGTCATATTATAGTCGACAACAGTTTTGCTAAATCTTCACAAACATATAAATTTACTTTGATTCCAAATGTCTACAGATGTGATTTATCTTCCTTCAACTTGATTGCCGCTGACCTACATTCCACTAAGTTACACTATTACACTAAGTTTTCTTAATTTTCTAAAAACTAAAGTGCTCACAGCTTTCTTATCTCGTGAAAGACTTTTACTATCACAAGAACTGATAAGCAAACTTTCTCAAAGAGTTGATCTTGAAGTATGCAAAGTTTGAGTAGGAGACCAGAAATGCATTGCATATATTATGACACAAACCACCCAAATACAATTTGTGAGGCTTATCAGACAAGTGTTTGGCTTATAATGAAGATAAAATCTTTGCTAGATTATACAAAACGCCCAGTCGCGTTGAACAAAAGTGCAGTTGATGAAGAGACGCGCTGTGAACATTGTAAAGAAATAATGTGAGTTTTGAGTGCTAAAAAAATAAAACGAAAAAAAACATTCAAATGAAAAGTTGCGTAACAACATTTTTTATAAATAAAAATGTTAAATTTTAGTAAAAGTGGCAATACAAAAATAATAAAAAAATTCAACATTTGTAATTAAAAAAAAAAATGAAAAATTGTAGGACAAAATTATTTATATAAAAAAATTTATGTAAAAAACAACTAACTTAAAAACTTTAAATTTTAAAACACTGCAAAAATTAAACAAAAAATTAAAAATTGCATAACGAAATTATTTATAAATAAAAATTTCAAATTAAAAAAAAAGTGTCGCGAATAACAACTAATTTAAAAATTCGTATTTTAACCCTCAATCGCCCACCCTGAGTCCAGGGGACTCACTACGAACTTTAATAAGTTGGTACAGGTTGTGTTTTTATGTTTTGGCGTCCAGCTTTCGTATACCTTCGTACAGGGTCGCGCTGAACGCGAAGACGATCGGAAGTTAGCGCACTACAGTTACAAGGGTGAATTTTGGCACGGAGTGAGTCCCAGGGACTCAGGGTGGTGTTTTGTGTTACAAAAATTGTACTTGTAAATTTTTTTTAAATCGTGTTAATTTAAATTTAGGATGCCAAAATGGCTGCGATAAGTTCAAGAATTGAGATTGTCAACCCTTTGAGAGGTTTTGCTACTAACAATTTGCCTTAGTTTTGCTAAAAAGGTATGTGAGGTATGTGCACAACATATGAAATTCAACCTGCTGCACGTTTTCTTATTTTATATAATGAAGTATTACTTTAAGTTTTTTTTTCTAAATAGTTATTTGGGTTTTAAGTAATTTATGTAAAAAGAATTGTTTTTGTTAATTTATTTATATCTTTTCTTTTTATAAAATAGTGTATGTTTTTTAGAGTATTTTTTTCTATCAATTAAAAGGTGAATTTTTATTTGAGGTCTTAATGTGGCCTACAAAAAAATAAAAAACCATAACAATTTAATAGGTGTTGCGTTATTTCCAAAACAAACATTGTGAGTCCCGGGGACTCAGGGTGGGTAGATACGTGATTTTAATAGGGGTGGGTGATTGAGGGTTAAAACACTTAAAAAATTAAAGGAAAAATTAAAAATTGCACAACAGATTTTTTATAAAAAAATTTTGAATATCAATAAAAGTGTCAATAAATAAAAACAATTAACTTAACAATATTACATATTAAGACACTGCAAAAATTAAAAAAAAAATTAAGGTTGCATAAAAAAATTATTTATAAGATTTTTTTTAATTTTAATAATGTTCAGAAATAATAAAAACTAATTTAAAAATTGTTAATTTTAAAACACTGCAAAAATTAAAAAAAAATTGAAAATTGCATAACAATATTATTTATAAAAAATTTTAAATATCTATAAAAGTGTCGATAACCATTTCATTTAAAAATTAAAAATTCTAAAACGCAAACAAAATTTTAAAAAAATTATACTTGCATAACAAAATTATGTATAAACAAAAACAATTTTCAAATTTTAATAAAAAATTTCGAGAAATAACAACAATTATTATAATTTAAAAAATTTTAGTAGGAAATTAATTTGCATCACAAAACCATTTATAAAAAAAAATTAAATATCAATAAAAGTATCAACAAATAAGAACAACTAATTTGAAAAGTGTGATTTTAAGACACTGCAAAAATTAAAAAGAAAAACAATCAAAAATTGCATAATTGCGAAATTATTTATAAATATATATATCTATAAGTATCAATATTAGTGTGAATAAAAACAATTGACTTACAAAATTTTTAATTTTAAGACACCGCAAAAATTTTAAAAAATTAAAAATTGCATTACAAATTTATATTTTATTTATATATATATGTATATATATTTATAAGTATCAATATTAGTGTGAATAAATGGAAACATTTCATTGAATGGACGAATTTAATGAACAATTTTAAAACATAAAATCTTTTTAGAAATCATTTCCTTCGCAATGAGTTTCTACTTCATAATCATATCGACGCTGATATCGGCGCTGTTCGGCTACCTGCGCTACAAGTACACCTACTGGGAACTGAAGGATGTGCCGCAGCTAAAGATGCATTTTCTCTTCGGCAACCTGTTCCGTCTCAAGTCCATTCACCACAGCGAGTTGTTGCACGAAATCTATCAGCAGTTCTGCGGCAAAGCCAAACTGGTCGGCACCTACTTCTACACGAAGCCCATCTGCGTGGTGCTCGATCTGGAGCTGATCAAGACAATACTCATCAAGGACTTTTTCAAGTTTATCGATCGTTTTGACCCTCACGTCGCGAAGGTCGATCTGCTTTCGGAAAACTTGTTCAGGCTGAACGGCGAAAAGTGGCGTACGCTGCGCACCAAACTGACGCCCACCTTCACCGCGGCCAAAATGAAGTTAATGTTTCCGATAATTGTGACCGTGGCACGTCAGCTGAAGGATGCCTTCGAGCGGCAGCTGCAGAACGCACACGGCGGCTCCATCGAACTGCACGACTTGATGGCGCGTTTCAGTACCGACGTGATTGGCAACTGTGCATTCGGCATTGAATGCAACAGCCTCAAAGATCCGAACGTGGAATTCCGCCAAATCGGACGACGCATCTTCTATCCGCACTACGTATCCATACGCTGGCGCCTGTTGATGTCGACGTATCCGCAGCTGGGCCGGCTGCTCGGCCGCACGCGCTTTCCGCAGGATGTCGAGGAGTTCATAATGCGTGTGGTGCGCGAAACGGTCAAAGCGCGAGAGGAACAGCACATACAGCGCAACGATTTCATTAATTTGCTGCTGGAGCTGAAGAACTCCAAGGATCTGAATGGCGTGTCGGGCATGTCGATCGAGTTTCTGGCCGCGCAAGTGTTCATTTTCTTTGCGGCCGGCTTTGAGACCAGCTCGAGCAACATGAGTTACGGTCTGTACGAGTTGGCCAAGAATCCGCACGTACAGGAAAAGTTGCGTGAGGAGATTTTGCGGGTGCTGGAGAAGCACAATGGCGAATTGAGCTATGATGCAATGATGGAAATGACGTATCTGGATCAGACAATTACCGGTAAGTGGGCATGTAGGAGATGAGAGGGAATGTGGGTTGGTAGGTGAAATGAGTTTCAAAGAAAGTTGGAAAGCCATAATGAGACTGGCAAATTAAATACAATGCAACTTAGACATTAGATTCTAATGGCTGGATAGATTCTTGGATTCTAATGGATCCTTTTGGATTCCCATCAGTACTAGCTGCCTTTCCATGCAGTATTTGGATTCCTGTTTTCTATTGGATTCTTAACAGTTTCAGCGGCTATTTCATTCAAAGTCCTCCCTAGCTTTGAATGTTACTGGTTCCTATTGGATTCCCATCACTACCGGCTGTCTTTCCGTTCAATGCTTGGATTCTTGTGTTCTATGGGATCTTTAAAAGCAGCCTCGCTTTGGATTCTATAAGATTCGCATCAGTATCAGCTGCCTTTCCATTCAATATTTGGATTCTTGTGTTCTATGGGACCCTTAACTATCATTTTTCAGCTATTATTTTGCTCAAAGTTTTCGTTAATTTTGGATTCTACTGGTTCCTATTGGATTCCCATCAGTATCAGCTGCCTTTTCTTTCAATTTTTGGATCCTTTATAGTACCAGCTACATTTCCATTCAAAGTCCTTCCTAGCTTTGAATTATACTGTCTCCTAGTAGATTCCCATCACTACCGGCTGTCTTTCCTTTCAATGTTAATATTCTTGTATTCTATGGGAACCTTAACAGCAGCTTCGCTTTGGATTCCATTAAATCCTATAGAATTCTCATCAGTATCAGCTGCGCTTTTCGTTCAATGTTTGGATCCTTGTGCTCTTTTGGATCCTCAACAGTACCAGCTGCCTTTTCGTTCAAAGTCCTCTCTAACCTCATACAAAAAATATTTCACACTATTTACATCATTCGCTGCCAACTCTATTCGTCTTCTTTGCAGAAACACTTCGCAAATATCCCGCACTCGCCGCCCTCACACGTGTTGCCGCCGACGATTACGAAGTACCCGGCACTGAGATTACTCTCGATAAGGGCACAAACGTCTACATACCTGTCAAAGAGATACACTACGATCCGGATATTTACGACAATCCCAATGAATTTCGACCGGAACGTTTCGATCCCGAAGAGGTACAAAAGCGACATCCGCAGGCATTTCTCGGCTTTGGCGATGGACCGCGCAACTGCATTGGTCTACGTTTCGGGCGCATGCAGGCACGCATCGGCCTCATAACGCTGCTCAAGTCGTATAAATTTAGTCTGTCTGAGAAGTCACCGCCCGAGGTGGAGATCTCCAAGTATAGTTTGGTGTTGGTGCCACAAGGTGGTGTCTGGCTGAAGGCAGAAAAGTTGCCCAATTAGCGCACACGAAATGCCCATAAAAACTACATTCGCCGTTACATAAACCGAAACAAGATATCATAGTAAAAAGATTAGCCGTAAGATAGCAGCCACAAGCTGAAAACTTGTACAAATCTCAACTGTTTAAATAAAGACCTTAAAAGCCAACTAAGTCAAACAAATGTATACAAAATGACGTCAACAGTGTCCGCCCGTGTCGTTGCCATTTGCGGTGAGAAAAAATCAAAACAACTGTAGCGGCAGCAACAACTTAATATGTAAAGTTAATTAAAATCAATTTGTCAAAATCTGTCAACGTGCACGTTAACCGCAAAATCTCTCCGGTTTGCTTCGCTTATACGCTCATAAATACACACACACACTCATACACTGACGAGCATATAAACTCACATCAACCGTCTGTCTGCCGGCGAGCCGACAACGTGGCATTGATATCTCTGTTGTCGACACTGCTGCCAAGCAACTGTGACACGCTGCAGCCAATTTAACCGCTTCTGATGCGTTGCAATAACAAAGTAATATTTCAAACACACTTTCATCAGAATGTTTTTATTTGTGTGACACAATTGGGACAAGTGTTTCATGGTCTTAGAAACTTTTGCTAGTGGTTGAGCGAATAAATTTTAAAAGATACTTTTTAAGAGGCTTTTTATAAGTGTGACATATGTGGGACATGTGTCCCATTGTCTGTAAAATCTGTATTAACTAACAACTAACAACTAAACTGACAAAATTTGAGACTTTCCCAGAGGAATTTTACATTGAATCACGCAAGTGAGACATGTGTTTCATTATTATACACAAAATGGTTGGAAGAAATTCTTCTCCAAATACTCCACGTGGGTGCCAACTAGAAATTACTATACAGTAATCACTATACAGTGATACTCGTTTTCAGCAGAGAGGTACGATTGTACTTCAGTATAACTACACTTTTTAATAGTTAAGTTACATGGATGCATTGGACCAGATCGAAGTATGTGCTGGATTGAGACGCAATTATTCAATTAGTTTTTCACAATTAGGTGAGTTCAACATTTTATTATAATAATAACTTACCAACAGCAAAAATCACTCATATATCACAACCAATGGTGACATATGAGTTTTTGATATAAAGCACATATTTGTGACAACTGTCCCATGATCAAAAATAACTTACTAACAACAAAAATCACTCATATATCACAACCAATGGTGACATGTGAGTTTTTTAAATAAAACACATATTTGTGCCAACTGTCCCATGATCAAAAATAACTTACTAACTACAGAAATCACTCATATGTCACAACCAATGGTTACATGTGAGTTTCTAATACAAAAACACATATTTGTGACAACTATTTCATCGACTAAAATCTCTTACTAACAACAGAAATTGCTAAAATATTAAAAAAAATGTCTAATTTGTTAAAACTCATACAACGTATACGATTGAAAAATTAATCATACCTCAAGGGGTTAAAGCCAACCATAAACATGAAATAGGCAATAAAGGCAGACGATAAGCTTCAATGATGCTGGGGTAGCGCAAAAAACACACCACTCTCCCTCTGTCTCTCTCTTTCTCTCTCTCACTGTGTTGGCTGTCTTTCCGTTCAAACTTCATAACAACGACAAACTCAGCTACAACGAGCGACAGTTATAAATTATGTTGTTGTGACACTTGCCGTGCTGCCATTCCAATCCTCCTGCTCCTCCTTCTCTTATTCAACTTTTGCCCGTCATGCTCATAAACAATCAACTTGTAACGACTTTTTCTCACACTCTTCAATTTTATTACCGTTGATTTTTGCAGGTATCTGCAATGAACAGCAATTAAAAAATCACACAAAAAATTAAAAGTTACACTCTCCGGCTACGGAAAGCTGTCATCAATGCTGAGCGATGTGCCGGCTGTTTATTGTTTACTGGTTTTGTTTTTTTTTTTGCGTTGTTTAAGGACAATTTCAGTGGATTGAGGTCGAATGCTGATTGGTGCTGCATGTGGCGGCGTATAATTTTCTTGTTTATGGTTTTTTTATTTTATAACCTCACTTAATTAGCGGTTGACAGGTTACTGTCAGTTGGTAGATTGTTTTTGTGTTTGCCGATGACACATAGGCCGCTGGAACTTTGAAGCAAGCAGGTGTACTTAAGGTAGAGAAGAATACAGATAAGGAATTTTTGTTCTGGAAATAAGTTATCTATTTTTTTTTTAGCCAATTGGGACAATCTGTCAAAAGTCATGTTGACTGTACAAATATATAGTAAAGTTTACTTCAATTTTGCATTGCATAGTTAACAAATTGTAAAGAAGCGTTTATTATATGATTTATTTCCAAGCAAATTGGGACAAATTGTCACAAATAATGTCGACTGTACAACTAAGCAGTGCAGTTTAAAACAACTTTACACTGCAAAATTAATTGATTATTTTACTAACCTGTTTTTAGGGTGTCCCAAAACTGTCCCACATATTTAGCTATCATATTTACGCTTATTGAAGCTCACTCTAAAAGACTGGAAAGGGTCCAAAGGCGTTTCACCAAGTTCGCCCTTCGACGTCTGTACCCATCCATGCCGCCTTATGAACTCAGATGTAGAATTCTAAATCTGCAGGACCTCACGAGTAGGAGAAGGATGTATGGGATCCTGTTCATCAAGGATATATACGATAGCAAGATAGACTCGCCAGAGCTACTGACGCTTTTACCTTTTTATGTGCCGGGTCGGTGCTTAAGAGAAAGATATATTTTTTATAATACGGCCCATAGAACAAAATATGGTGAGAATGAACCGATTCACAAATTTACATCTTTGTGTAACACTATTTGCAATAATGTCGATTTTGACTTAAGTCGAGAGCTTTTTAAGAAAAAACTGTGCGAAATTTTATATTAGATTTAAGTTGTTATTAGACTTAAGTTGTAAATTCTTTGTAGTCTGTGAGGGTTAAGCCCGGTAGACGAATAAATAAAATAAAATAAAATAAAAATATTACATATGACATAATTAACTAATTGGATAAAAAAATGTCCTGGTTCTATCAAACTGTCCCAAAGTTGTCCCAAATATTTAAATTTCACACAAAAAGATTTATGTATATTAACATGAGCGCCAAATTACTAACAGATTGAACTAAATAGCTCTAATTCACTAATAGCCAAAGTGTTACAAAACTGTCCCAAAGTTTTCTGCTTTCACTGCTAGTCTTGATTAACTTCTTCTTCTTCTATCCTCATTTCTAATTCAACTCTAACTAAATTTGTCAATGACATTTTTTAACGTATATCGTATTAAAGCTTCTCATAGCTGTCCCAAATGATGCATGCCTGGAAAAGTCTTACAAAGTTGTCCCAAAAACCAGTTCTTCTTGCTCTGATTGAACTTGTTGTACTTCTGCTACTACTTCTACTATTTCTACTTCTACTCTAGCTTGCACTAATACCTCTATGCAGTTTTCCAACTGCCTATTAAAGTGCCCCAAAGTTGACTCAAAAGCTTGAACTTCACATTAAATACATATTTTTGTCTTCAATTGCAAACCATTAACCATTGAGACCTTATGGCTCTCATTTGCTACTCAGTTTAATGTCACAAAACTGTCACAAATAATTATTCTTCATTTTAAATAAATGTCTTTCCCTTTAACTTTTCTAATTTCAAACACAAACATGGTCATTATGACCTAATAACTCTCATTTTTTAGTCAGTTAGATGTCACAAAAGTGTCATAAATAATTATTCTTCATTTTAAATAAATTTCTTTCCCTTTAACTTTTTTAATTTCAAACACAAATATGGTCATTATGACCATACTCTCATTTTTTACTCAGTTAGATGTCACAAAAGTGTCACAAATAATTATTCTTCATTTTAAATAAATTTATTTCCCTTAAACTTCAAACAACTAACAAAAATAATAAAATAGCTTATATTTACTACCCAACAAAGTGTCCCAAAAAGTTTGCCACCAGGTATTTACTTCACTTTAAGCCTACTTTCCTTTCTTACTTTCCAACAGTCATAATTTCCAATTTCCATAGCTTTCCAATGTTTCACAAAATTATTTATCGTCAATTGTGTTTCACTTACGTACAAAATAAGCATATCTGTCGATGGGTGGATTGAAAATAAATGTCTGTGGTTCACCTGATTGACCACAATTAATTTACGCCGTACGGAACAGTGCAGTAAGTAATCACCATTGCATTGTCATAAATTAACAACATTACAAATTTACCATAATTTATTAGCCATGCAGCTAAAGGGAATTTCTCGCATGCGAGCCATAAAATATGTATGTAAACTGCACAACGTCCTTAAGGACGAAAGTGAAAAAGGCACAAAAGCCACTGTAGACTACAGCTTTGGTCACACAACCGAACCTCATGCCATGAAATCAGGTGGCAAAAATTCGAAATATCAATCAAACTTGATCTTCTATTTCAGCAAAATGTGTCCTGGTGGACAAGTAGCCATGCACATGTGAATAGTGTTGGTGGAATTGTGGTTACTTTTATGATGGTTACATTAATAACACTGTGCAAGTCCAAAATTTAGACATGGGGGGGACCTACTGGGTGAGTTTCCTATAGGTATACTGAGTTGAGATCCACCAGCCGTTTGGTAAGATTGGCTCTAGTTTATGAGAAATCCGACTTTGAAGTTTGCTCATGTTAGTCCAGTTTGTCGCTTAAGTAAGTCCTAAATCGTTTCGAATATCGCATTACTGTCTTCGGCAAGTTTGTAGATATTTTAACGACCAACAAATTTGCTTAAGACACCAATCCAAAAAAAGTACATTTAAACTGTGTAATTGCGATATGTGCATTTTTTTGCGCAGCGCTACGTGGCGTATGAGTGTCATTTAATTATAATTAACACTCATATAATTGACACTCATACGCCACGTTACGCTGCGCAAAAAAATGCACATATCGCAATTACACAGTTTAAATGTACTTTTTTTGGATTGGTGTCTTAAGCAAATTTGTTGGTCGTTAAAATATCTACAAACTTGCCGAAGACAGTAATGCGATATTCGGAATGATTTAGGACCTATTAGAATTTAAACGTTCGAAGACTTATAGTATAAACAGAATCAAGTCGTCGGCCGATTTTTACGCACCGAACGTACGCTCTCAAAATTAAAACACACAGCAGTGCATGTAATTGCCCACAACGACGACGACTGCGATAGTCGGCCGACGACCAGTCGTCCGACGATAGAACAAATTCTAATTTGGTCGCAGTCGTCGTGCGAACCAATCAGCTGTGCAGCTGTCAGAGGTGAAAATCGAAAATGTAAACAAACGAAAAATTCTGCAAAAATGTTGTGATTTGTGCTACTTTAAGGTTGCAAAGTTGTAAGTGCTTCAAATTTTAATAAAAAATTGTGCCAAATAATCAATTTTGTCTTTCCCTTTCGTATGTTTTAGAAAATGGGCAGGTCGGAGCTGCTAATTGAGGAAGTTTCCCCTTGACCTATCGTATGTTTGCAGGAATAATTTTTGTACACAGCTGATGCGAATTTTGCACCCATTATGTTTCACTGTGCGTTATTCACGACGACTGACGCGCTGCGTCATTTTTCGGTGCGAATAAATTCGGCCGACGATTTGGTTCTGTTTATACTATTAAGCGACGAACTCGACAAACTTCAAAGTCGGATTTCTCATAAACTAGAGCCAATCTTACCAAACGGCTGGTGGATCTCAACTCAGTATACCTATAGAAAACTCACCCAGTAGGTCCCCCCATGTCTAAATTTTTGAGGGCAAATTTCACGCACAGTGTAATCAGCACAAAAGTAACTTTCTTAAAGTGAGTAGAGAAGTTTTTTGGTATTTTTGAGATATTTATATATATGAGCACGTGGCGCGTAGAATGGATACTGTCGCGTAAAGACATAGTGGCCCTTGGGGTTTTCAAGAGGAAGGTAAATCTTCGGCCCTGTTCGAACGAACAACAAACTGTATGAGTCGTTTAAAGACATGGACAAAGCAAATCTGGCTTAGCCACATGGTCAATGAACCTCCGGTGAAAAAGTTATTCGACCTGGTAGTTGAGTTCAACGTCGAAGAGGGAGACTGTGTCTTTAGTGGAAGCACCAAGTTGAGGACGCCATATCATCTCTTGGTGTGACCAACTGGAAAAGACGCAAAGCAGAAGTCGCCTGAAATTAACTTTTGAAACCCGGTAACGAGTTGTTAACCAATCAACTAAACTGCTTCTACCGTAGAACTCCAATGGCCAGCACGCCCAAAAGTATGCACTCAATTATGACACAAAATATCAATTGGTGAAATTAAAATTGAACGCAAGTAAAATTACAACCGAAAACCCAAAACACAACCTCAGCCTGTCCGGCGACTAGTAGCCAAGTGCAGCAAAGGGTGAGAATTTGCCGAAAGCAACACTTCAAAGCGTAACTGTATGGTTGCATGCATGTGTGTGTGTGTGCGTAACCGAAAGCTACTAAGCGAATCACGCATGTAATTAAACAGCAAACTGTATACAAAATCAATAAATGTAGCCAAAACAGGGGCAAACTAAAAGAAGGAATAAAGGGGCCTGAAGTCAATTAATAGACAGAAAAATATTGAAATTTATTCACAAAATATTTAATAAATAAACAGAAAATAAAAAAGGGTTTTCTTTTTTATAATTAAAAAAAAAAATTTTATTTACAGAATATTTTTCGCCTCCTCCAAAACAATACAAAACGCCGCCCCTGTTCGACATACAAGTGCAGGCTCGGCTAACGGTAGCGTATAATGCAAGCGCATAAGCAATTGGTATAAAATTACCTCAAATACACACACACACACACACACACAATTGCACTAACACACACACACACACATACGCACACGGCAAGTGCGCTCGCATATTTTCAGGATTATGGCATTTACATGTTGCGGTCGGTAAGAAACACACACGCTGCCAGCGAGCGACATACTAAACCGGCAAACAGACACACGGCCAGACAGACAGACCCAGTTGTGGTGCATGTGTGGCGCGGGTATTCGGTGCGTTGGTGTGCAGGAAGTCAGCGGTGCAGTCAATTTAAACCAAAATGTTGACGTACTTGGCTTAGACAACGTCCGATAAATCATACACACACACACTTTTGCATACACATACACGTGCACGTATGTATGTGCATGTGTGCGTAGACAACGAGCGAATTCACCATCGAAAGCCGAAAAGTTTAATATGAACAGGCCAACAATTGCAACAACAAAAACTCAACGCTGGTAGCAGTTACCGATTAACATTTGATAGCTGGGTGTGAATGTGTGCAATAATATGTACGTATATTTGTATGGATGAGTGAATGCACCCATACAGCAACGTACAGTTGACACTGCCACCAATAACAACAGGGAATGCAAACGCAAACACGATAATTAGCACGACAGATACACCGCATAAGGATGCGGCTGTCGCTAAAGGACATCGACGCTTTAAGTACAGTGGATGCAAAAGTTGCAATGACAGATATTGATTTGATAAAAGATGAAGATACGACGTGGTTCTACTGAAGTTTTCGGTAGTTTTTGTTCAGAAGGCTCAAAGATATCTTTCGATCTTCGCACTACTAAAGAAAGCTGAAGATAGGGCATGTTCTACTAAGATTGTCACTAGTCTTTGTTCAGAAGATTTAGATATATCACTCGATTTTTATTCTCCAACACTACTACAACACAACTCTTTCAAGACTACTAATAAAGCTAAAGATGCGTCGTGGTTCCACTGAAGTAGTCATTAGTCTGTGTTCAGTAGACTCAAAGATATCATTCGATCTTCATTCTTCAACACTTCTACAAAAATACTCTTCCAAGACTATTAAGAAAGGTGAAGATATGACATGGATCTACTAAGATTGCCACTAGTCTTTGTTTAGTAGACTCAAGATATCTTTCGATCTTCGTTCTCCAACACTACTACAAAAATACTCTTCAAAGACTATTAAGAAAGGTGAAGATATGACATGGATCTACTAAGATTGTCACTAGTCTTTGTTCAGTAGACTCAAAGATATCACTCGACCTTCATTCTCCAACACTACAACAACACTACTTTTCGTAGTGGAACCACTGAAGTAGTCATTAGTCTGTGTTCAGTAGACTCAAGGATATACTGTCCACCCTACAGCCTGCAATTCTGCTCTTCGATTATTTATTTATTTAGCAGGAAAACTCTCTGAAGCTTAGTTTTTTAATAAAAGAGACGTTGTGGTTTTACTGAGACAGTTTCTAGTCTTTGCTCCAATCTTTGTAGTCTCAAAGATATATCGATCCTATAGACTTTCCATGCATTATTTATTGAGCAGAAAAATTCTTTGTAGCTGAGCTCTTGTAACTTCTTGGTTCTCTATGTTCTTCTAGGCTCTCTCTAAAGGGATGAAATGGTTGTACTAGAATTGTCTCTAGTCTGTGTTCAGTAGGCACAAAGATATCTCGATTCAACAGCCTAATATTTAACAGAACAGTTCCATATATTTAACAGAAAAATTCTCTGCGGCTGAACTCATGTAACTTACTTATATGGTCTTCTAGGTTCTCTCTAATAGCAGAGATGTCATGGTTCTACTAGAATTGTCTCTAGTTTTTGTTCAGTTAGGCGCAAAGATATCTGAATTTTACAGCCTAAAATGCTTCCCATACATTATTTATTTTATCAGCAAACAAATTTTCTGCAGCTGAGCTCTTGTAGCCTGCTTCCATACGCTCATGAATTTTTATTTCAGGTTATAGCTTATAGCAGAGAACTCATGCTTCTACTTAGATTAATTTAGTCTATGCTGAGAAGGCTCAAGAATATCGCTCGATCTGCTGAGATATTATCTACAGCTGAGCTCTTGTAATCTAAATACTTAAATGTTCTTCTACATTATCTCTAATAGAAGAGATGTCGTGGTTCTACTAGAATTGTTTCTAATCAGTAGGCTAAAAAATATCTCGATCCTACAGCCAAAAAAATGTCCCATATATTATTTATTTTTTCAGCATTAAAATTCTCTGAAGCTGAGGTCTTGCGTCTAGAAATAATAATCAATCAATAAATTTTGATTCTACTGGTTCCACAGAGATTAACTTAGTCTATGTGCAGAAAGCTCATAGAAATCTCCTGATCTGTTGAGATATTATCTGCAGCAGAGCTCTTGCAAGCTACTTCTATATGCTCGAAAAATGTTAAAGGAGGTTTCATTAAATATTTCATTACAAAAATTAAAATGAATTTAAGTCAACAATTTCACCATTCAGAACCATCGTGCACCAATATTTTCCACACATGCGTGAATTTTCACATGTGTATGTGCGTGTGTGTGTGTGTGAAGTTCACTCAATGCCAAGTCAATAGCTAATACGCAGGCGATTGTTATTGGCGGTTGGTTGGGCAATGGTGAGCTCGTTGCTTCCTTGAGCGCCGCCACAAAAATGCCAGAAACTTCAATTGGCGCACAGATGAGTTGGCGTTGATTTATGCATTCGGTGAATGAGATATGCAAAAGCAAAGGACGGCACAGCGGCGTTGCTGACTATAGCCACAACAACAACAACAACAACATATCCTGCATATCCTGTACTCGCGCGTACTGATGAAGGAAACGGAAATGCGGGCGTTGCGTTGCGTTGATGCGGTGCGGTGCGGTGCGGTGAGGTGCAGTGGTGTTGGGCGAATGCTGAAGTGCTGTTGGTTACGGTGAAGTTGGCCAACATTGGAATGTGAAGTGTTTGTATGAATTTTGATGAAATTTACACTGCCGCTGCAGAGTGTAATACACCCACCTGCGTGTGTGTGTTCTATATGTACTAGTATATATGTTTGTATATGTGTGTGTGCTTGTATGTTCGTTGCAATGTGTGCATCGATTTTGACTTTAACTAATAACAAAATCCACTGCGGCTCAAACAACTGTTTGCTGTCAGTGCACGCTGCGGTGGCGCTGTGGGCAAAGGGCGTCGAATGCGTCGCGCAGCGTCAGTTCGGTTAAGGGGAGATACAGCTGCTCATGCATGCTATGTTATGATGTATGACAAGTAAACAACAGACAGAGGCGTAAGTCATAAAATAATGTGAAAATTACAGGGACCGAAAATAACTGTTATATTACAATTTTCAATTCAAAAAGGCATAACGAAAAAATTGCCAGTCGATCGAAATGGCCTCAGCTTCACGAATATTAAACGCCTTTTAATTTTTTTACTTTTACTATAAAAGTTAAAATAAAAGTTATTTTGTGCTTTTTATCATTTCAGGCAAAAATAACTGTTACTTTTGACTTTTATTTTATCGGTAAAAAATAACAGTTATTTTGTGACTTATATTTTTTCGGTCAAAAATCTCAGGCAATTTGAATTTTTTCAAAGGCCGTTTGACCGACTGAAATGATAAAAGGCACAAAATAACTTTTATTTTTGTCGGGAAAAATAAAAGTGAAAGATAACAGTTAAAATCTGACTATTTTTTTTTAAACCATAACCGGTACAGTCCCTTGAAAATTATCATAAGTGAGTTACATTGATATTGCGCCAAAAAGTATGCAATAATTTTCACTTTTCCATGAGACTGAGCTGATTACTAATGCATTTTCGTTGCATACTTGTAGGCTGTATCTAATAATGATTACTTTTTGATGTATATTTTTCACCGATTCATTGCGCCCCTTTATTCCCTCATTGCTGCATACGTCACTGTACGCACGTCGCGCATCGCCGCACACTCGCTGACGTGTGTGTATCATGTGGCAAGCGAGCTGCCAGCAAAAAGACCAAAAGTCGTAAATTTAATGCGGCGAGCAGAGAAAACGCATTAATAATTAACACTGCCGATAATTAGGAAAATATACTAAATGCTTGTGGATGAAGTGTAGATGAAGTGTGTATATGTGAGTGTGTGTGTGTGTGAGCTGCGGTTTGACGGACTCGAACGCTGTGTGATGTTGTCAGCAATGGATGGTTTCGCTTCCGCAGCACAGCAGACAGTTCAATAACGCAACGGCAGCACTTAATTGAATTTTATGCTTTTTGATATTTGCCGGAAGAGCAGAAGTGATTGCATAAAGTAAATAAAAAATAATAATTAATGAGATATTCAATGAGATAATCAAAGGAGGATAGAGAGCATAGAATAAAAAGCTGCTAACGTGTGTTGGCGGCATGTTAAAGTGGCTGTTGGATTTCTCTGATTTACTAAAGCATTATTAGGTTTTTTATTGATATCACATTGCCATTGACATTATTGATATCCACTTGCCAGAAAAATGTCTATGAAAAATATGAGTCAAAATCAAGAGTTGGTCAAAGCAAAGGTTATTGCTAAACAATTTTTGCACAAGTCACTATGAAAGCTTTCAAAAAGGCATCATCCTCATCATCAACTTTTCATGTAAATAAAACTTTCCAAAAAACTAAACTTCTTCATTTCTAACCTCAGCAGACTTCGAGCTTAGCTAACTTCAACACTTCCTAACAAATTTTCTATGGAATTGCAAATTTCACACTTAACCAAACAATGCTTCCACACTTCAAAATTGCCTCAAGTAAGTAAAAAAAAAATTTGCAACCTGCAGGTTAAACGCCCATTAAAACTGCCCTCACTCAACAAAGCATAACTCTGTTAAAACAAAAATCTTTTCTCTTCTCCTATCGTCGTTACAAGTCGTTACAATCTTCCATTAAGCGTTGTTACTTTGCTTCTTCTTCTCACCTCGTTCGCACGCTGAGACAATTAGTTGCACTCGAGCACAAGGTGCCTTAATTTCCGCACTTTTCACACCGCACATCCGGCGCATAGTTTGCCTTAATTTCTTTTCATAATTTTTCAATATTGGTGCCTGATTGTGTCAGGCACCGCTCCAGGCCAAACTAATTGCGCTAATATTTCAAACTGCAGGTGGGATAGCAACAACAATAACAAAATCATTGCAACCCAACAGTAACAAAGGAGGTAAACAGTTGCAGAAGAATCAGTGTTGATATCGGAGTTTGATTTAGAGTAAGAATTTTTTGTAATCTAAATAAATTTTTAAAAATATTACATTGTGTTTTCAAAAAGTTGTTTACAATGTTTTTTGTTTAAAAATTAAATTGAAGTTTCAAAAACAAATAAATAAAAATTTAGAATCTTATTGAACACCCAATTCGTTTTTTGGGCTTTGGATGCAGCTTTAAAAAGTGCTCTTTGCTGTAGTAAAATTCTTATGAAGACCAACTTAGAGCTTCATACTCAACTCTGTAGCATTCCTGCATGTCCTGAAATGTGTGTGTGTCTCAAACAGACTTTCTCGACAGGATATGACTCAATATTTTGGTCAATTTGTGGCAACGCTATGGGTTCTTTTTCGTGCCTTTGTATAAACTTATTCTACGTCTTGTTCTACTTAAAAAAGCTTTATACAAATGCCCACCACTGTTCTAGAGAACTTCTCTTAATAAGAAAAAACCACTTGAGAGAACCAAGATTGGTGCTCTGCCTTTTTTTTTGACTGGCACGACAGCCCGCTTACGCGAGACTAAGGCCTAGCTTCCCGCAACCACCCGTGTTGTGCGTGTGAATTTGTACGCGGGTGGAAGGGACCTACAGTTTTATGCCGGTTCCGAACGACAGGTTGGGAGCTCTTTCATAAGCAATTTTTACTCTCAGAGGTTTGCCATTTCCAGCTGAGAGGACAGCCACCGAAAGAAAAAACGAGTTTTCCTGTTATTTTTTTTAGGTGTTATTACAGGCAGTATTTGAATCTGGGTCGCTGCCTTCGACTCGCGGTCCAACGCACTAACCAACTGAGCCACGGCGGCTGCCACGTGCTCTGACTACCCACGCAAAAAAGTGGTTACTGCTGACTGCTTTCTGATGATTTCTGTAAAAGTAGATAAAGAAGAGAATGAAGCGGTACTTTATCTACTCTTGTTCTACACTCTTATACTTCTTGTTCTACTTGTTCTACACTTTCTTGGAACAGCAACCTGGGTAATAGTTACTGCCTCTGTATCAGAAGTGGACGAGTGTTCCACCAGCCCGAGCTAGGAATCGAACCTAGAGCCTCTGATAAGAGAAGCCAGCGCGCTACCCGCTGAACTATCGAGGCTAGCAATCTGACTTGAATAACTAATTTTTCTCTGACAAGCCGATATAGATACCGGTATAGTGAGATATAGCCGATAGGACTATACCTAGTTATCTTAGCTTTGATAAAACTCAAATGGTTTCTGTGACTAAGGACATCTGAAGACGATTTATTGTGGTATTACAATGAGCCTCTTAGACCTAAGTTGGGAGCAGCCACTCCTACCTTAAATACAAAAAATTTGTGAATATTCAGAAGACGTTTTAGAACTTTTGCATTCCTACTTATAAATTATTATCTAGAATCCCAATGTTGATCTAAGGCAACCAGAGAAAGGACAATCACTTGATTTATAAATTCCCCATCCGTTTAAAATGTACTTATAGAAAATTTTTTTTCTAGAGATGGAAAGCATCAAAAACCAAGGCCTCGTCCGTGTGGAACTTTAACCTCACTAAAATCATTCTTCTCAAGTCCGAATTACCTTCCTGGTACGACCGTCAAGCATTTGGTCAGGATGTATAGAACATGTCGAAAAAAACAGTGTTGCATACATACTTCAAACGCGTGGAATTGTGACATCACAATGGGCTGTAAGTGTGTCTTACATACAGACAGCCACTGTTAACTTACCAAACCTAACCTAACTTTTGTTCAAAAACTCTGAGTTTGAGTTTCTAAACACTCTGAGCGCGCATAAAATTAAATTTTAACATAAAAAAATGCATCATATTGTGCATTCACCATTGAATAATTACACTGTGCAAGTCCAAAATTTAGACATGGGGGGGACCTACTGGGTGAGTTTCCTATAGGTATACTGAGTTGAGATCCACCAGCCGTTTGGTAAGATTGGCTCTAGTTTATGAGAAATCCGACTTTGAAGTTTGCTCATGTTAGTCCAGTTTGTCGCTTAAGTAAGTCCTAAATCATTCCGAATATCGCATTACTGTCTTCGGCAAGTTTGTAGATATTTTAACGACCAACAAATTTGCTTAAGACACCAATCCAAAAAAAGTACATTTAAACTGTGTAATTGCGATATGTGCATTTTTTTGCGCAGCGCTACGTGGCGTATGAGTGTCATTTAATTATAATTAACACTCATATAATTGACACTCATACGCCACGTTGCGCTGCGCTCAAAAATGCACATATCGCAATTACACAGTTTAAATGTACTTTTTTTGGATTGGTGTCTTAAGCAAATTTGTTGGTCGTTAAAATATCTACAAACTTGCCGAAGACAGTAAAGCGATATTCGGAATGATTTAGGACCTATTAGAATTTAAACGTTCGAAGACTTAAGCGACGAACTCGACAAACTTCAAAGTCGGATTTCTCATAAACTAGAGCCAATCTTACCAAACGGCTGGTGGATCTCAACTCAGTATACCTATAGAAAACTCACCCAGTTGGCCCCCCCCATGTCTAAATTTTTGAGGGCAAATTTCACGCACAGTGTTATTAAAACACTGTTTCGAATGGACAAAAATTTGATAAAGCATAACAATTTCTCAAAAATTGCCTACCAACACTGATGAAAATTCTTTCGTTTTCACGCGTTCTACACACATTTGCAAAGACACGTTTACAATAAACAATGTTGTTGTTATTGTTGTTGTCAGACTGTTTTATTGTTTTGGTAACTCACATTGTTTTTGCTTTTCTCGGTGTTTTTATGGTTTTCGCAACGTAAAACGAAAGACATCCAAGCTTGGAGGTGAGAAAGAAGTAACAATTATGGGGCGCTATAATCGGTATGAATCGGTTGATGAATCTATATTCATCAACTCAACTCGTATATAGTAAATCAACTCATCAACTGGTATATAATAAATGGAATAACAGGGAAAATATGAATACAGTATGAACATTTCACAAGCATTTTTTGTATAAAAATTGAGCTAAATAGAGATAAGGTAAAGTTATACTGGCAGCTTTCTGATCATGAATGACTATGTTACATTTTTGAAAACTCAAAAGGTTCCATTGTGAAACTGGAAGCTAAAATTAGTAGCTTTTTGATTATTCATGATAAGATTTTTGAAAACCTGATTTGAAATCTGATTATTCATGAGAACATTTTTGAAAACTTAAAAGATTCAATTTGAACCTGACAGTTTCTGATTATTCATGAGAAAATTTTTAAAACTTAAAAGGTTGCATTGTGAATACTGAAAGAGCTCCTCGAGCTATGTATATACCAACAAATATACCTTTCATATGGATAAAGTTGATTGAAGTGATGGAATCGCTGCAGCACTTTCTATGTCAAAGTCCAGAGTTAGTATTTAAATATTTGTAATCATACTCAGGATTTATTGTTTGCCTAGTCTGAAACTGTGTCCTGCTTTCCGGAAAGAAAGAAGAAAGAATATCTAGAAAGGTTCTCAGCAATTCCGTACTCTCTGCATATATATATATATTTTTGAATTTTCCTTCACTCATCCATGCTTTATACACCAATCAAATATGCTTTGATATTCTCAAGTAGCGCCTGCGAACCTCTAGAAAACTATTTAAAAAAGAATGTTGAAAAGGATATCCGCGCACTGCAGTTGCGTGCCAATCCATGTGCTCCACAAATCATTTTAACAGTCAAGCGTTGTTGTTACGTACACTTGCCAATAGTGTTGTTGTTGTTGTAGTTTCCTACAGCAACAACAGTAACCATATCTTCCACAAATTCTGCTATAAACTTGCCACCACACAGCCGACAGCTGCTTGGCCAAATGTGCGCCATCACTCGTTCGTCGACAGATACGAGCAACAGTGAGACAGCTTAAAGGGTTAAAATTGTTGAGCCACTTGTGTGGTTCTTCCCACTCCGGCCCCAAAGTCGCCCCCACTCCAAACTGACTTCATTCCAGGCTACAGTTTGAGCTTGTTTGCCGCTTCCTTGGCAACTTTCTTGCCCCCAGTAACCTTAGCTGATAATATGAGTTTTGACACCTGATAATTGCTTTTTACCCACTTCCGTCTGAAACTGTTTGCCTGTACCGTTATGTGAGTGCATTTTAAGGGAAAAATCACACATAGGCCAAAAAGCAGCTCGGTTGCATGGCCGCGCCGACGTGAAGTAATGAGCGCAAGATGCGTTATGGTGAAAGGACATGCAAAGTACAATTGACGGTCGATGCGGGTGTAAATGTGTGTGTGTGTGTGTACTTACATGCATATGTGTTGTACAGTGTTTGCAGGAAGTTATTTTGAAATGTGTTATTGAGCGGTTGTGTGGTGAAAAGAACTTAAAAGAAGCAGTAGTGAATTTTTCGCTCTCGTGTGGGAATATTAAATTAAACTAGGTACTAAATTAAATTATAATTTTGTTAACTTATTTTTAAAAACAAACTTAAATGTGAAATAAAATTCGTAAAATATTAAATTGTCTTTCTTTTGTAATTTCAAATCACTGAAAATCGTCCAAGTATTGCAACATACTTAATATTTTTTTCGATTATGAAATAATTAAAGCCAATTAAAATCCCTCGAATCCAACAATCAAACAATTTCAAAGAACCAACAAAAGTGCTTTCCTCGCTCCATGTAATATGTTGCAAACTATTTTCCACTAGTGACCCCTCCAAATAATTTGCCATTATTTAATTTTTCGCTAGAAAAATCGTTAATAAATTACAGAACGCTAATAAACCTGTTGTTGCTGCCGCCGGCATTGACGCATTGTTATGACTTTTATTGTTGTTGTTGTTGTTGTCGCCCAAAGCTGTTGAGTGCCGCAGGACGCGACCGGCAAATTTCGAAACTTTGCGCGCTGCACTCATTGGCGCACGCGATGTACGCGCCGACACAGCACGTCAAAGCAGGACGCGGTTATGGGGGGGGGGGGGGAGGTAACGTTTGAAACGGCAACAAAATCTCCGCACTGAAAGTGGAAATGTTGTGCTGTGGAAATTTCTGATTTTTATGCACCGCAATAGCAACAAGATTGCAGCACATTGGCAAAACCAGCAACAACAACGCCAACGTATGCGTCGCTTGTGGATCATGGACGGCTTTGATTGCAGCAGGAAGTAGGAAGTTTTAAATTTGGTACCAATTTGCCGGCGCACCAGAGCACCTGCTGAATTTATCGACAATGCTAACCGGCCGCCCCGCCGCCCCGCCGCCCCCCCTGGCACCTTCCAGACTAGCCAGCATATCGTTTTCAAACACATTTATCTCGCACTGTGTGGAGCTGCCTGCCCTCTGGTCCCTTCGGCATAAGTAGAATTTTTTTTGTTTGCAGCACGTTGCCACTTGACTAAAAATTTGCACGAAGGGTGCTTTAAGGGACGCAGGGTGCAGGCCAAAAATACCGTTCACAAATTACCACTTCGCATGTTGTTGAGTGGTGTGTTCCTTTTTTTGTTGGGTTGATTTTTGTTTTTCTTTTTTTTTTGTGAAAATGATTTTGTTGTGTGTTTGTTGTTGTTTGCAGTTGGCGAGTGTGATTTTTTGATGGATTTTCACTGTGCCAATGTGCGTTGTGGCTAAGTTTAATGTTCGCAGTTGTTGTTATACATATGTATTTTTTTCGTTTTTGCTGTAGCTGTTGTTGTTATTGTGTTAGTTGCTGTCAGAGATGTTGTTGTAGCTGATTTTCGAGCTATTGTTGTTGCTAGAATAGTTGTTGGTGGAATTGTTGTTGTTGTTGTTGGAGATGTTGCTGAAGCTAGAGTTGTTGTTGTTGTTGTTGTTGTTGCTGTTGTTGTTGTTGTTGTTGTTGTTGTTGTAAGAACTGTTGCTTTTGTTGTTAGACCTTTTGTTGATGTTATTACAGTTTTTTTTTAGAATTGTGGTTGTTATTGTTAGAACTGTTGTTGTTGTTGTTTTTAGAAGAGCTGTTAGAATTGTTGTTGTTGTTGTTCTTTTTGTTACAGCTGTTATTTTAGTTGAGTTCATTGCTTTTTGCAAGGATTTATTTTAAATAAATTTTATATTATTTAAATTTTTTTGTTGATAAAAAACCAAAAAATTATTAAATTTATTATTGTTTTAGTTATGTTATTTTAATTTTTTACTAAAAGATTTATTTTCAATGAATTTTATATAATTTAAATTAAATTTTTGTAATTGAAGCATTTAAATTGTAATAAATGTAAAATAAATTTTATAATAAATTTATTAATTAACTTTTTTTTAACGAGCAGAAAGCATCTTAATTCTATCCCGTCAATCTGTGACTCTAACACACCAAACCTCCTCCTGTTTCCCCTCCGGACACTACCGCTAAGTGGAACGGCACTAAAACTTGGTAAAGTGTAGTCTCTGGTAGAGAATGGCGTTAAAAGGTGCAATCATCGTTCAAAGCAATCACTATTCAATGCTTTGGTATGTAAGATATTTTCAAAAATCTCATACAGTTGTTTTTTTTCCAACACGATTGGTAGATGAAAAAACGCACGTCAGATTTACCATAAATGTTGTACCAGTTGTTGCTTTTTAATACACTTTCATGCCGAAAAGTATGCAACAAAAACATTTATATAATTTAATTATCATTGACGGTATCTTTCTGCGTGCTTATAATAAAAACGTACTAAAATTTTATCTATATTTTTGGGTGGGGTTTTCGAATATATTTGTTTTTTATATTCCATAAATGGTGAACTAATTATTGTTTTTTAATATATTTTATGGCCGAAAGTATGCAAGAAAAACATTAACATAATTAAATTATAACTTACGACATAGATTTCAGATAACATCGTCAATAGAACAGATCACACAATCAACAGGTTTTTAAGCCAAAAAGTATGCAAGAAAAAATTAATATAATTTTATTACGTACAAGAAATAAATTACGCAAACGTATAACAAAACTAATACAAATTCGATCTAAATTATTGATTTTCCTTTTAGAAAATATATTCAGCCCTATCGGCAATCTCGGGGGAAAATTTTTTCCATGGAAATATTTCTCTTCCCCCGAAGGGAGTTCCTCTATCGTGAATTTCCATCGGAAAATGTTTCCAATCGAAAAAAATGCTACCGAGAAAAAATTCTGCTTTCGGAATTCATATTTTGACAGTCAACGGAAAAAATAACTTAAATAAAATTGCAAAAATGTTCCGATCATGTTTATTATAGCGGCTGAAGAAGAAATCTCAGCGCAAAAAAAACAAGTGAGATTAGTGCGAAGGAATATACGAGACAAATCCAATCCTTTGGAACTCTCAGCTACGCTGTACGTATTAACATCTAAAATTTCAGAACAAATATGCTATTTGATTATTTGCTTTAGATTTGTAAAATACATTCGCGTCAACAAACCCGCATTCAAATATTTGCTGGAAGTGCTCACAGAACCTTTGCCGCCAACGCGAAAAAATTTTACTGTAACGACAACTATAAAGTTATGCGCTTCGTAACGGTTCCTCACTGAAGGCCGACGGTACCAAACTGGAGTGGGCAAAGACTTCGACATTGGGTTGGCACAATCTTCATTTTCAGAAGTGCTTTCCGAAGTGTTGAGCGTTTTAGAACGCAAATTGTGCCCGAAATGGATACAAATGCAGAAGACCGCGGAGGAAAAAAGTGCCACAAAATTGCACTTTTACAACAAATTTAAAATCCCAGGGGTGCTGGGCTGTATTGACGGAACGCACATTCGGATCATCGGTCCTCCCGAAAATAAGCATTTGTACTATAACCGGAAAGTGTTTTATAGTTGCAGTAAAATTATAATAAATTTGAAATTAAACTTAAATTTTTCGGTATAACATTTATTTCCCGCACAATTTGTTGATGGAAATCACAGTGAAAAAATTAGCGAGTTTTTCCATCGGAATGCCTTTCACGATAGCAAAATTTCCTCCGGAATTTTTCGAACATGCTTCACGATTCCAAATTTCGGAGGAAGAGAAAAATTCCAAGGAAATTTTTGTTCGCGATCGGGCTGATTTTTTACTGACCATAAATTTTGAACTGGTTAGTGCTTTCTAATAGATTTTTATGCCGAAAAGTATGCAAGCAAAACATTAACATAATTGAATTATCACTAACTGCATAGATTTCAGATGCCGAAAAGTAATAATATTATAATATTAATGTAATTTTATTCATCTTTGCTTTGCTTTTACTACAAATTCATAGTAGAATTTAGCAAAAATTGGCTAAAGTTCGCTAAAAAATTAAATTTGTATTACATTTTTTTCTAAATTTTTTTATTTACCATAAATTCTGAATTCTTTATTACCATGGAATAGATTTTGTTGCCGAAAAGTATGCTAGAAATATATTAACAAAAATTAATTATCACTCATAACATATTTTTTCGATAATAAAAGGTTGTTATAATGAAATCGAAATACAAAATTTTAAATTCGATATTTTTAATAGAGCTTTATGCCAAAAAGTATACAAGAAAATTCAATTAAATTTTTTAACGACATAATTCCGCTTTTACTACAAACCAATTGTAAAAACTACGTCATTAAATTTCCCCCACTAGTAAAACTTTCATTCACAAACCCAAATAAGACACAAAGTTACTTCAGCAACTCAACACGAACTTAATTTCAACAAAATCCACTACCCCATGGTTATTGAACGAGCAAAGCCTTTCAACTTTCCTGTTTCAATCAGCACGAACAACAATAATTGCCATGGCGAACTCACCACACAATCACTAACAACCATTTCCCCAGCCTGTAATACACCACAAGCAGACAACGGCTACCACAGTCCACCCCCAACAATTGGCAACGAAAACAAATCTGTTACAACACAGCGAGACGAAACAGATTTTCTCCCCACCTTTTCGTACACACACACCCACACATAGCCACAAACCCACACACAAACAGCCAAACATGCCAAAAAACCATTAAGAAAAAAGAAAATTCATAAAAAGAAAAGAAAACGCATACAAAAACAAAATCACAGTTGTCTGATTCGTCGCGTGGTGTGTGTGGTGCGTCTGCCTGCGCCCTCGGCATCAACGACGACTTTGCGTTGTTGTAGCCTTCGTTGCGCCAGTCGCTGTGTATAGGTGTGCGTTTGTGTCGATGTGTGTGTGTGTGTGTGTGTCGTTGCCATTAACCATAGGCGACACGCTGCACTGTCGCGTGCTCGGCTACCGCTCGTTGCGCATACGACCCGGTGTGCATGTTCGCGCGCTGGTCACAGCGCCGAACCTCGGCCACCAATCAGTCGCATGTCAACGTGCCGAGCTGACGGTTTGTTCATTGTGCGCGTACGGTCGATTTTGCGGCGTACCAATAACGCCGCATAAACGTGTGTCCGATTCAAGCAATAACGACAATTTTTAATTGTAAAATAAATAAAATTCAGTACAAACAAAATTGTTTAAATTACAAGAGAAAAAAATAAAATACACTGTGCAAAATTTTGTGAGAAATTATTGCGAAAAATTTACAAAATAAAAATAAATTTTCGCTCATTACATGTCAGCGTGCAGCTGTGCAAATAAGTCAAGTAATTAACGCGCCATAACAACAACAAACAGAACCAACATATGCAAAAAATACAGAAAAGCATGAGCGGCAAATAAATAAAAAAAAACATACACACAAAACGCGAAACAACAACAAAGAAAAACGCCGCATCGCGTGTTCCCGCCAATTGCTGTCGCCACTATTGTTCTCGCCATTGTTGCTGTAAATATTAGCAATTCTTCTTGTGCTTGCCGTCTGGAGTGGCCAATTGTTGGCGCTGCCAGACCGCCGCCACTGTCCAGCGCCAGTTTGCGTTTAATGGAGATTTCGTGATTTTTGTAATTATGACAAAAATGTGCATTGCTCTGCGTTCCAACGCCGGCAACACACATCACACTACACTACACACACACACACTCGTGCAAATGTGCTGCTGTCGCACCCCACGCGACCGCACGCGGCCACTTGTGCACTTGAGCGGCGCTGTAACTGCCAATTTTGCGCCTAACTAATTTCATGTCTTCTAATAAGCACATTGTAGCGCTGTGGCTCAGACATGCAGCCGCACACCAACTCATATACATACATGCAAATGTATATTTGTGTGTGTATGTTGTTGTTGTCGTGTGTGTACATCTGCGTGTATATTAGTGGCGATTTTTTCATTTCAAACGAGTCCAGCCTAACCAAAGTTTTATTTAATGTCGCATATTTTGAGGCGCGTTTGCAGCACATTTAAATATCACAACATTGCTCATATTATTCTCGAGCACACAAGTGAACACACAGTGGGCATGACGCATGAACTGCATGTATAAAAAATGTACATTGTAAACAAAGGTCAACAAGTTATGTTAAATAAATAAAAGATGAGTTGAAAACTCAGAATATTTAACTAAAAGATATATCTAATAAATAAATAAATTCAAAAAAATTTTCCTCAAGTTCGCATTGCGTTCGTTGCGGTTTGAAGCCCCTGTTCCGTCTTATGGTTCGCGGCTAAAACTTATTAATTTAAGCACTTTAGAAAAGAGACGGACAGTTCTTTCATTATCATTTACTTATAGTCTAATTATCGGCGTCATTGATTGTCCAATCTTACTCGAGCGGATAAGCTTTAATGTTCCACAAAGAAGTCTACGAATTGTTTACCCTTTTTATGGTGAGCACTTTAAAACTAAATTTGCAAGTAATGCACCGATTTCTCGAGCTTTACGTGAATTGAATGCATTATCTTATTCTCAACAGCTTGACTTTTCTTTACCTAAATCGGCTTTTATAGAAATTCTTAATTTAATAGTTTAATTCATTTATTATTTAGTTTGTAATGTACATTGTAAGGTAGTCTTTATTGGTTAATTTGTACATTTCTTGGATTTATTATTATCAATACTTTATATTTTGTCTAGTCTGTAAGGTACATTGTACTGTAGACTTAAAATAAAATAAAATAAATAAATAAATAAATAAGTTAGAGATGGAAAGTTAATAAGTACGTAAACATTCATTTGGATCAACTTTACAGATGATAAACCAATGTAAACCAATATAAGGCTGTGTAGATAGAAAGCAGTTTAAAATTTTCTAAAGATAAATTTGTCATCAGAACAAGTTATACTTTCTTACTTTGTTCATACTTTGAGACTTCTCTGGTTGGTTTTTTTCAATCGATCAGATTCTATCAGAAAAATAAAGATTTGCATTATGCCGAGATCAATTTAGACAACGGAAGCTGTCTAGGAGCCTCTCAGAGTACTAATTTCATTCACATCTCCCCTATCAGTCCGATTTATGACAAAGTTTATTATGGTTTCGATCAATCCGAGAAAAAGTTTCGTCAAAAGGGAAGGTTTTATAAACTTCAGAAGTTTGCTTTGCTTTTTGACCATCACTTAAATAAATGTTATTAGAAGGCTTCCCAAACTTCTCAGCTTTTCTAGCTATCGATTTCTTTACCTTTCCCTATCGATCTAATTCATTTTTAAGATAAGAAATGTTTTCAATAAACCTGCAAACAACTTTTAAGAAAGACGTTCAATAATTTCAAACTTCTCTCTGCTATCGAAATTTGCTCGCACCTTTCTAGTTATTGATCATAACTCAGGCTGAAGTTTGCTTTTCATATTTTTGAGCTTCTCTAGCCATCGATTTCTTTACTATTTAAGACCAATAATGTTTTCCACTAATCCGCAAAGAACTTTTAGGAGAGGAACACAAGTTTCCTATACTTTTAAACTTCTGTTTGCTATTGAAATTTGTTCAAATCTTTCTACTAATCATTATTAATCCTGAAGTTTGCTTTCCATTCTTTTGAGCTTTTCTAGCTATAGGTTTCTTAACTAAGAATAACAATGTTTTCGTTTAACCCGCGAAGAAATTTTAGGAGAGGGGCAGGAGCTTCCTATACTTTTCAATTTCTGTATACTATAGAAATTGAATCAAATCTTCCTGCTGATCATTATTCATCCTGAAGTTCGTTTCCTATACTTTTGGGCTTCTCTACCTTTCGATTTCTTTACCCTTACTTATCAATTCCGAATTCTAACAATGTTTTCAATCAACGACTTTTAAAAGAGGAGAGAGCCCTCCAATACTTTCAAGCTTCGATATGCTATCCACATCTTCCAGCTGAGCATTATTCTACCTGAAATTTGCTTTTCATACCTCTGGGCTTTTCTAGCTATCGATTTCCTTACCTTTTTCTATCGATCTAACAATGTTTTTAATTAACCCGCGAACAATTCTTAAGAGAGAAGATTCTAACTCTTTTAAACTTGTAAATGCTGCTGATATTTCTACTATCTTTCTACTTATCAATCATCATTCATTCTGAAGATCTCAATGTGTTCTCTAATTACACTGATCAACAGCAAAATTGCTTTTCTGGGTTTGACATCAGTTCTAGGGTAATTAGGGAGCGCTGATTTCGAATCTGCAAACCGTTTTTAAAACTTAGTTTCCGTTTTCGCAAAAAATGGGCGTGTCACTTTTTCGGATTTTCCATGACTTTTTTCACGTTTGGGATTGTAATTTCTAAACCAATAAACCGGTTGACATGATTTTCTCTTTGTGGCATTTACCACACCTCACGGCTTCTTTTCCAATATAATTTATTTTTATAAGTTTTAAAAATCCGCGGCAATCGGACCTCAAAGTCGAAAAATATGGAATTTTAAGGCGTTTTCTTTGATGGTCAAAAACATGCACATTTTTCGTAAATCAAGTATCAAGTTAGGTGTTAAATGAAAGCGGAAACATGAAGTAATAGAACACAGCCAAATTATTTGGTGTGATTCCCATTCTCATCGAAATAATAGCAAAAATGTACCTTAGTCATTTTCATCATTTCTCATACTTGTTCCTCGAAAAATTAAGGGCCTCAAAATATGCTCTTTTCTATGTTCCATTTACAGTCTGGAATACAAGCAACAAACAAAAAATTTTGAATTGCTCAAAACAAACAACATTAAAAACTTTGTATATTTTGAGGCCCCAAATTTTTTGAGGAACAAGTATGAGAAATGATGAAAATTACGATGGTACATTTTTGCTATTATTTCGATGAGAATGGGAATCACACCAAATAATTTGGCTGTGTTGTATTATTTGATGTTTCCGCTTTCATTTAACACCTAACTTGATACTTGATTTACGAAAAATGTGCATGTTTTTGACCATCAAAGAAAACGCCTTAAAATTCCATATTTTCCGACTTTGAGGTCCAATTACCGCGGAATTTTAAAACTTATAAAAATAAATTGCATTGGAAAAGAAGCCGTGCGGTGTTGCTAATGCAACGAGGTGAAAATGATGTCAACCGGTTTATTGGTTTAGAAATTACAATCCCAAACGTAAAAAAAGTCAGGGAAAATCCGAAAAAGTGACACGCCCATTTTTTGCGAAAACGGAAACTAAGTTATAAAAACGGTTTGCGGATTCGAAATCAGCGCTCCCTAATTACCCTAGAACTGATGTCAAACCCAGAAAAGCCGACCAAAAGTCGAAATTTGTTGCCCTGTGTTATTGACCAACGTTTGAATATTTTTTTCATATCTTACCCTTTTGATCTGATTCGGGCGAGTATTTTAAATGATTTTAACTAACCAGAAAGAACTACTGGAATGGAGCTTCCCATACTTTTGCTACCTCTATGGGTATCAACTTGTTTTCACATCTTCTTCGAAACCTGGAGCTGTTCGATTATCATAAGAAAGTCTTTGACTCTTTCCATATTTCTGGGCCTCTTTACTTTTCAAGTTTTTCTTTAAACTTATCTCTATTTATGCCGGCCTCGATAGCTCAGCTGGTAGCGCGCTGGCTTCTCATACCGAGCGCCCCGGGTTCGATTCCTGGCTTGGGCTGGAAAAAACACTCATCTACTTCTATCGCTATCCACATGAAGGGAATGAGGATTACAAGAATCGCACAAGTGCGGTCTTGGCAGGCAATGGCAAAACCTCCAAGTTTGAACGAAAAAACTGCCAATCGCCGTTCGGATTCGGCGTTAAACTGTAGGTCCCCTCCCCTCCCTTTCCCCATCCGTTTGAAATGTGTGTTGTATCACATATTGGAAAAAACAGTGTTGCATACGCATTTCAAACGGGTGGAATCTGTGGTATCACAACGGGCCCGTTAAGAGGCCTAAGTGTGTCTCATACAGAGGCAGCCACCGCAACCTAACCTAACCTAACCTATCTCTATTTATTTGATTAGTTTGAATGCTTTAAAATGGATTTAACTAGCTCGAGAATAAATAACTATTGCCTGGAAAGCTTCTCATATCTTTTATACATATAAATACAGAAATTGTTCCACACCTCCTACCGAACAGATACCTTTGAAACCATGAGTTTCTCCATTATTGTGAAAAAAATTTCAACTACAGGTTCTTTACATATATGCGATCCTCTTCGACTTTAAAATTTTCCCACATCCATATATTTTGTGATTATAATGACAGCTATCACAAAATATCGAAAAAGTACCTTCGAAACTTGAAGATACTGAATTATCGTAAAAACATCTTTGAACAAAAAAGCTTCTCATATTTTTTAGCCTCTCTGGCTCTCGAATTTTTCTCACACCGATATTCTCACATCCAAATATTGCAAAATATCAAACCGATACTTTCAAAAACTGGAGATGACTAGAGACGCGTTCGTTGACTAGAGAAGAGAAGGGAGTAGAAAAATATGGATATTTTTTAAATTCGCTGGCTCACAAATTGTTCCCATACCTTGTAATATCGACCATATGGGTCCCAAATTTTCTGTTTATATCGATCACAGTTGTGATGAGAAGAACTTTGCATACTTGGAGTACTGAATTTTTTCCAATCCTTTCCCTCTAAGCCGCGTAAGGTTAATCATTGCGGTAATAACTTTGACCACAGGACCTTTTAGAATGTTCAAACATCTTAAACTTTGTTCTGATTTTGCTGAATAGAATAATAAAGTTGTCTTCTATCAAATTTTCTTTTGTAATTCTTCGAACTATCGATGAATATTTTGGTAGATTTTTCAGCAGTCCATCCATTGTGTCATTTACTTCTTATGTACACAAGACACATCTGGACATGTAAAAAGTTCAACTAACCTCTATAAGGAGGCAATTTGTTCCGCTCTTTCTCCATCTTAGCATTGCTCAAGAAAGTCAACACTCCACTTGATCCAGCAATGAAAACCAAAATTCCTACTCAAGTGGGTAATTAAGTTTACAGCGACATAATTACAGCTTGAACGGTGAACGTACAATAATTGAGAGCGCGAAGCTGCAAGAGGTCAGCGCATGTAATGACACGTGTAAGCCTAATAATAATGCAGCGAATAACAGCATCGAATATGCATAATAAAGAGTGGCTGTCAAGGCGCCAACAACACACTCGATACAAAAAAAAACAATAGCAATTGAAATGAAGGTAATCAACTTTCAAATAAGCCTTGGCAACAACAACCGAGAGGAGAAGAATATTCCTCAATGGAATTGTGATATTCAAAGCAATTCTTATTCATTCAATGATTGCTACAATACTCGTATTTTGGAAGTAAATTAAATTTTTTATAATTTGCTAACATCTTATGCCATTACTGCACTCATATCATATACAACTGTACAATTATATTCATAAATGACAACCCACAGATATGCAAAAGCGATCAATCGATTGTCCAGCGATTATAGTCATTAAATTTTTAATAACATTTAAAATGTACCATAGCATTACGCAAAATTGTTTTAAAATTAACTCGGCAACGTGCAGTGAAGTGCGCGACTGCAATGACAAAATCACAAACACACACACACGCATACATATACACTGTGCATTCGCTCCGTAGAGAGTGACGTTTAATTTTGTGAAATATGAAAATGTCAATTTTCCATGCAAAAGCCAACAAACAATTCCAAGGCACGAATACACACACACAAAAACGAGGGCGCGCATACGCACAAGTCGCCGCAAATGCCACATATGTGCGGTATTTTCCGGCCGTGTCTGTATGTCTGTCCGCATGCCTGTCTGTCCGTCTGTCTCTCTGTCTGTCTGTCAGTCAGCCTAGCTGACATTTCAACGCGGCCAACAATTTTCGCCAGCAATCAAGGCTGTGTCGGCCAATGCATAAATGCACACATACACACATACCACTCAAACCTACACCTACATCCATGCGGCGCCTTGCATATGCCGGGCAGAATTTTGTTGCCGCTATGTTGTTGTTAATTACAAGCGATAGTAATCAACTTCCGTTTTTAAGTCAACCCTTGAGTTCTTATGCCGAGCGAAGAGACGAGAGCAGTGAGTCGCGTAGTTGCCATTGTTGGCACCTTTGGCCATTTTGTCGTCTGATTTCTTAGCGCTGATTTTTGCGTTTTGTTTACATTTTGATTTATGTGCCATAAGTGTCAAGTAAAAATGAACCCATAGATACATTTTATAAATAGGGAATAATATTAAAAATATATTAAAAAAATATAAAAATATATAATATATAATAGTATATAAAAAATAAAAAATATAAAAACAAATAAAGATATAAAAATTTACAAAGAAAATCTTTCAAAATATCTAATTCGTAAACCAGTGTAGTAGAAATATCAAACACAATAAAAGATTTGAGGCCAATATTGATTGCAGAGAGATTCGGTATCGATTTTTAGGTGAATTTTTTGCACTGAAAATTCAAAATAAGCTTGTATAGTTAAGCCAAATATTGAAAAATAAGTTATTTAACCCTTTCAGAATGTGTGTGCACAATTATATAAAAATATATATAATTATAATTTTACTTATTATATTTTTATTAACTTTTTATTATAATATTAAAAAAAAAATTGTTCCATTAATGTATATTTTTTCAGAAATGTTTAGAAAATACTAAAACACAAATTTAAATATATATTTTAAAAGCAATTTTTTTAAATCAAACAAAATATTATATGTTTTATAAATACAAAAAATTTTGTAAACAAATTTTAGTGTTTTATTATATTTTATTAAATTTTTTAAAATATAAAAATATTTAAAAATTTTTTACAAATACTAAACAAACTTTTTAAAATATTAAAAATTAAATATATTAAATTTTTTTTATATTTGAAAACAGGCTAAAATATTTTATGAATATTTCTTGTTAATTTTGTTCCTATTTTTCTATTTTCTTCGCTTTTTTATTTTATTTTTACATCATTTTTATTTAATTTTAATTCATTTTAATTGCTTCAATATCAACAAAAAAATTGTTTTTATGTTTTTTTATTTCTTCACGGATATTTTGCAAATATTAATAATAAAAATTTAATAATAATATTATAAAAAAATATTAATAATAAAAATTAATAATAAAAATTAAATTTATACTACTGCCTCGTTTATTTTTATTTTATTTGTTTACTTTTTATTTATCCTTTTTTAAAGTTTATTCATTTTAATAATTTTTCATTTTTATTTTGAAACAATTTTGTGGATTTTTTATTATATTTTATTTATTCAATTTAATTTTTATATTTTTTTATATTTGTTTTGGGTTTACTTTTTGTTTTGTTTAAATATTAATATAATTCAATTTATTTATACATTTAAAACAAATTCTTTTTATGTCATTTTTCAGAAATAATTCAGAAATATTTAAAAAATAAAAATTTTATTGTATTCTAGTTTCTTCGATTTTATTTATTTTTTAAATTTTTATTTTCTGATTTTTATTTATTTGTTTTCATTTTTATTTGAATTTATTTATTTTTTTTAATTTGAATTTTTTACTATTTGTGTTTTGATTTTAACTAATTTTTATTTTATTTATTTACTTTTTATTTATATAACAATAATAGTTTTTGATTTTTAAATTCCTTTTTTATTCTATTTTGTTTTAATTTTTATTCATTCTATCAGATGTTTTTGTTTATTTGTAATTTTGTTCTTTTTATTCTTATTTTTATATATTCCATTTACTTTTTACTGAAACAAATATTTTTATATTATTTTATTTCTTCAAAAATATCCTACAACAACAACAGAATAGAATAAAATATGATAGCTCAGCTTGATAGATACACAAAGCTATGTATGAACGATAGAATGGATCAAAAACTGCTGTGCAAGTATAGAGTCACAAAACCAGTCATGGGCTGCAACTGACAAGAGTTGCTTTCTACGCTCTTATTTGTCCTCTTTGAAGATTCGTTTTTCATAGAAAATTTCATGCTTTTCCCACTACTAAAAGACTTTATTATGTTAATGACAAAAATAGCTACAAATAGTTTCAGCTGTCCAGTCATTCTGGGCATTTTAATTGCAAATTATGATAATTTTGCATTGCATACTTTCATGCGCGCAGCAGGCATAAATATTAAAACCGACTAGTTTGCGGCCATTTAAAGTTAAGTTCGCTGACCTTGTTAGGCGCAACTCAACACATTTGCACATAATTTAAATTGGCTTTTATGGTGTGCGTACGCAGTAACGCAGTAAAACAATTGAAGCGGGCAATGTTGAAGGCGTCAACATTTGAAACGCGCACAACTCGAACGCACAAATTGCATGACCGAACGCATAAAACTAGGCTACAACTTTTAACCTTATTATAACAAAGCAACTTTGCGCGTTTGTCTGTGTCTGTGTGTGTGTGCTGGCATGTGTGTCACTGGCGTGCGGAAATGGGTGAACGCGCAAAACTTTCCTCGCTGACATTGATTTTTTGCCAAACCAAAAAACATTTGCAGTAAAAATTTTAAAGAATTGCTGAGCGTTCGTTTGACGATGGAAAGATTTTTCATTTACAATAATTTGCCTCATAAGCGGCTTACGACCCAAAACATAAAGCAAACTATGTGCAATTCATGGGTAATTAGTAAATTAGTTTGGATTTTGTTTTTGTCAAATTAATTAATGTTGCTGCAGTAAGTGGCCTTACAGGTCGTTGCCGTCGTCGCCCTACGGCCAAACATATTAAACGAAACACACGCTGCGTTGACATTTTAATGCGCTTTGCGTTGAAATTAATTTTGAAATTATTGCAATCGCTCTCGATAAGGTTTCATTCATGGCTGGCAATCAAAACGAGGCGCTACTCAGTTGACTTTCGAATATTGCGTGTATGTGTGTGTGTGTGTGTTGGCCATTGGTAGCTAACCGACAAGGCGCAGGGCTTCGCTGCCGCTTTACTTTTGTCTTTTGTGCTTTACTTTGATTTCTGCTTGTGGATAATTGTTTGAGGCTCGCAGTATGAATGGTGCATGTGTCCTTGTTGGCGGTTCTTCCTCCTTTCTCGCGTCATGAATTATGCAAAGCAAAAATGAAAAATCGATCGCGCATTTTTAATATGAATGACATTTTAAAGTAGTGGCGGCTCTGCAAAGCTATTATTTCTAACTTAACGAACATGTCTTTGTGTTCGCTAAAGGAGGTCATTGATTTCAGATATGTACATACTTTTGCCATTCGAAAGCTATTTTTGGATAGTTTAGATAGTCCAGTATGTGCAAAAAAATTTTATGCTTTTAAAATTATCTACACTTGGTGTCACTCACTGACAAAGAAATAAGTTACTATTCCTAGAAATATTTTATAAGATATAGTAAAAAGAAATACATTATTTGTTCAATATGTGGATTACGTTATATGTAACTAGCGTTGTATAAATTCTAATGCGCTACGCTGAATGGCGTTAGAAAGGTAAATGTTTGTACTAAAAAAACTTCTCAGACAGTTTTGTGATTGCTTGAGTCAATTTTTTTCGAGCGCGCATCAAAAATTTACTTTTCAATAAGGACTCGTAAAGAGTGCTGAAGTCATAAGTATTTTTTTTTTAATTCTTTAATGAAATTTAGAAAAACTTAAGAAACTTAGGAATCTTATAAAAACTGAGTGACAAAACTAAATTTCCCTGAGGCTCCAAGGACTTTTTGGAAGAACGATAAAAACTATTAAGTCATAAGTAGTTTTTTTTTAATTCTTCAATGGAATTTAGAAAAACTTAAGAAACTTGGGAATCTTATAAAAACTGAGTGATAAAACTAAATTTCCCTGAGGCTCCAAGGACCTTTTGGAAGAACGGCAAAAACTATTCATGTATAGTAGATCGAAATGCTTGCGTCTAAAAATTGTTACAGAGTGACTAAATAATCATGTCTTAGATAAGAAGGAAAAGGGACATTTTCTCGATTACTGGGCCTTTTTATTATATAGTTAAATCGTGCAATCACCTCTGAGGATACTGTGTATATACTTTGCCACAGTAAAAGCTGGCCTAAAGGCTCTGCAAGTCCATGCGGCATTTTTAAAACGTGTCAAGAATTTGCCGTAATCTCCTAAATAAACTAAGAGGCCGTAACTCTACAGAGTTATACTGGATCCCAGGACACGTGAGTCACGAAATCACAACAAACAAGTCAACCCTTCTGCAAAAAGAGGTGCAATGAACGCACTGTTAGACCCAAAGCCATCCTGCTCAGAGGATACTCCGGTAGGTCCACAGTCATTCAGTGGAAGCAGTGCATTGGGAAGAAGTGCAATGGGGCCACTAGTAGACCCAGAGCCCATTCAGTGGACTGCTCAGAGAATACATACGAGAATGGTTAGAAAAGAGGTGCAATGGGCCCACTGATAGGTCCAGAGATATTCAATGGACTGCCTAGAGATTAAATTTAATAATGACTAAGGAAAGTGGTGCAATTGGACCACTGTTAGACCCAAAGTCACTCGGTGGACTGCTCAGAGAATACATTTAAGAATGATAGGGAAAGAGGTGCAATGGGCCTATTGATAGGACCAGAGACATTCAGTGGATTGCTTAAGGAATGAATTGAAAAATTACAAAAAAAGAGGTGCAATCGATGCAGTGGTAAGTCCAGAGCCATTCAGTGGACCGCCCAGAAATGTCTGAGGAAATGGTTAGACCAAAAGTTTGCCGAGCAATGGACCAACATCACAAAGCAACGCTGGGCAAAACGATTTTTAACTTCAGTCAAAGAATTGTACAGAAAATTTCTCATGAAAGAAAATACATTTGAATCCTCACAGGATACCTGACTGATCATTGTTTACTCAGGTATCATCTAAAAAATTATGGGAACTTTCTCTTTAGATGTTTACAGAAAATCAGAAGCTAGAAAATTTCATACATGTTCTGTTCTCAGCTGAAAAATATTTCTCCAGTCAGGGGCAGCAATCTTAGAGGATTGTCCAGAAAACTCCTCATGAAAGAAAGTACATTTGAATCCTCACAGGATACCTGACTGATCATTGTTTACTCAGGTATCATATAAAAAATTATGGGAATTTTCTCTTTAAATGTTTGCAGAAAATCAGAAGCTAGAAATTTTCATACATGTTCTATTCTCAGCTGAAAAATATGTATTTCTCCAGTCAGGGGCAGCAATTTTAGCCCCTGGAACGTGAAACCTTGAGATAAAAGGCTGTCGTATGATTGTGGTTTAACTGTTTAACCCTTTCAAGCCGAAAGTTGCCTGAGAGCAACTTCACCTATTTGTCATCTTATAGCAAAAGCTACGCTTGATTTATGGGCTTAATTTAAGTAGGCACCAACAAATTAATATTTTTAGAAGAGAATTCAAAGCAAATTAAAAAATTTTAACTGTTATCCCCAAATAATTTGCAGCGATATCAGGGAAAGTTTGTGTACTAATTGAAGTCTACGAATTGGGCGCGTTTGATCAAAACCCTGTTTCTTTAATAATGGTTAAACAAAATCAAAAAGTGATAATTTTGTATTTTTCCATAAATATTAAATAATTTTTCTGTATCTAAATAATATTGATACAAAATGTATTTAACCCGTTTTGAGCTAAAATTGTTCAAAAGTAAACTAGCTCGAGAATTCTAACAAGGAGGCGTGGCGACTGTCGCGTGCACACTTTTTAGGCAAGTATTTCATGATTTGAATACCAAAAAGTAGTATCGAGACACAGGGTAAAATTCGGCGTCGAAAGGGTTAAGACTCAAAAACAACAAAAGCTAAGAGTGAACCCACCAGAAAAAACACAAAAATTCCAGCTAATTTGCATTCATAGTGAACTTGTTTAACACTGGAAAGACCATTGGGTCATAATGACAAATTTTCATTTTTAAATATCTGCATTTTCTTTAGTATTTCTGTCAACTTTTGCTTTGGTGACTTTTATTTTTTTTATCGTGGAAAATTTTATGTTTTTTTAATTTATTTTGTGAGAAATTAGCCAATACCGATGTGTACTTTTCAAGATATCAGCGCTTATAACATGTAGTCTTTGTAGAAATGGAAAACTTGCGGCCTTTCTAGTGTTAAGGAGCCCGTCACCATTATCAAAGCATACTTTAAGGCTTAAAAACAATTATAACTTTATGAACATCTTGAATCGACTGTCACTTGCCATAAATAAAGAAATAACCCATAAATAACTCACACTATAGAACAAAATTGCATTTTAATCAAACCAACAATCATTGAAATTAATCCATTTCATTTCCCGCCAACACAACACCAACTTGCAACGACAGTCGAGAGCAGCGTGTGCTCACAATTTTCAAGCAGAGAGGAGAACACACATTCAAACTGCGCTCCGAAAAGTTTTAATAGCACCCTCGACTAGTTAACCACGTCTTCACCATAACATTTCGCTTACTGCCTGCCAACAACTGCGCCACACTCACACTCAGGTATGCGCTGGTGGCGTGTCTGTGTCTGTGTGTTGCTGTGCATGCGTGTATGTGTGCTATAAGTTGAATTTACGACAGTGCAAAAATTTTAACATTTCATTTCCGTTTTTATAATCAGTTTTTGGGTCTTTCTTAACACATGCCGCCTTTCAACTTAAATGTGTTGCTGGCCTTTGAGCCGCCCTCGCAGTGCTGTAGTGCGCTTACACACGCGCTGCGCCACACATTCGCCGAACTGATAGTGCGCTGACTATTTATATGGGCAAGGTGGCACGACAGCGAACGCTATTTTCACCTGGTCGACGTTCGCATTGCAGATGCGACGCTACGGCGCTGAACTTTAAGACTGCCTGTTTATGGTTTTAGTGTTGGCTGATTGCAGTGCGGGCAATGTGCGCACCCGCACACCTTTTCAGCGTCGTCTGGTTGTACTGAATGCCGCATAGGCATTAACAACACTAAATGGAGTGACTGTGTGTGGTTTTGGTGGGTACTTAACGACTGTTTTGGGCGCTATTCTCTACTAGAATTTAAAAAGCAATGCATTGAAAAAATTTTAAGCTAACTAAATATTGTTACGAAAATGACTTCTCTAAGTTCGTTTTGGATTGTGCTTGAAAATAAAACAACTTCATTTATTCAGCGCAAACGCAGTCAAAAATCAACAATCACTTTATTTACAGATTTACGCTTTGCTTGTATCTACACTTGTTATTACTTTGCTCATTCAACTAAGACTCGACCCTTTGCGCTGCCACTGCTGCTTTTTATACTTGTTTTCTTATCGCGCCGATGTTTCTTGCACATTCCAGTTGTACTTTCTATCTCGACTATTCTAGCACAGCCCATCACCTTCGCGAACTATCCTTGCCATATCGGAATTATAGCCAACCGGCCGTACTCCAAAGTGCATGCCTAAAAGTATGCTTGGAAAAGCATTCATGCACAGCACAGAGTGCCTCATCGTTGCAATATTATGAAAAAATAAATCATTATGCCCCGTTCTGACTATGTCATATATGGTGTCATTTGTAGTCAGTTAAATGAGAACGGTTTGTCTGTCATATGGTGTCATTTGCATTTGCCTGCATGTATGACTTCGATTTGCCATACGAAACGACAATCAAATGAGAACGATCGAATTTGTGTCGAACGAACGATTTGACTATGTTTGACGAGAAAACAAAAAATGTCAACATGCTGGCAAACCTTGTCATATGTATTTTTCGTCAGTTTTTGCCGTGCAATGAGAACGCATTTGACGACATAGGACGAACATGGCATATATGGCAGTGTTTGTCGTCAGTGAATATGACACCATATATGACATAGTCAGAACGGGGCATTAGTCAGTGTTGACAAAAACTTGGCCTTAACATTCAGTTTCAATTTTCCTTAAAGCGCATATTTCTAGCATACTTTTAGGCTATTTATTTCTGCTCATTGTAAAACTCTACACCTGACTGCAACCAAGAGCATTGCGTCCCTCTTCTACGCTTTCAGTGACTTTATGATTCTGAACAAATAAACCACAGACCAGACCACAGTGCCGTCTGTAGTGCGCCGAGGTAGCGCAACTAGGGGTGCCAGCAGTTCGGCTGCAGATTACGAGCAACAACTTGAAAAGTGGAAAAATTTACTCAACTTAAACACGCAAATTGGCAGCAAATACAAAAGTAAAAAACAGAAAATTAAAAGACATAAAAATAAAAACCGAAATTAAAATCAAAACAGCAACAACCAACAGTGAAAACCCCCATTGAAATGAAAGCACTAAGGAATAAAATATACGGCCGACTCCTTAGACCTTTGCCTTGCATACAGACTTGTATGTAGTTTTCTATGTGTGTGTGTTTGTGTGTTTTCACATTTAGGCTTGACGCGTTGTTGGGGGAAATGAGTTGCATTACAAAAGAAAATAGCGGAAAATGCTTGGGAATTTTCGTTTTAAACTTGAAACTTTTTAATTTGTTGCCTGTCTTTGGCTGTTACGTCAGCCATTTGTAGAAAATGGCACAGCTCTGTGAAGGGACTAGCGAGTTGAAGGAGACCGAGACGGCGCATAGTTGGCGGTTTTATTTACCGACTTATTAGCGCTCAATTGTCTGGTAACTTCTTTCAAGTGGATATGCGCAACGCGCCGGCAGTGAAAGCCAGCTGCACAAACAGGTGTGGCGCGCCGTTGGGTCGACCGTTGTACATCGAGTGGCGGACGGTTTTTAGAATAAGTTCAAGTTTGTAATTATGATCGATTTTGGCTGGGATGCAGTGCAGCAATTTGGCGCTTGTTATTGATATTGGAATCTGAAAATCAATGCAACGAGTTCTAAAGAGGAATGAAAAGTTTTTTGATTCAGAAATAAGTTCTGGTGTTGACTTGATTGATTCAGCCTACAAGTATGCAATGCTCACGTGGATAATTTTTGTTTACAGTGAAGCTATTTTTGAAAGCTTTGCATTCATTTAGCATACTTTTAGGCGACATTTTTAGTCAGTTAAAATTTCCTTTTTTGTCCAGTAAAAATTTTAAACTCCTCTCATTTCTAGCTGCCCAAACAATGACAACAAATCCACCTAAATATCTCTGAAATGCAGCAATTAATTTGTTTGCGCTTTGCACGCAGCTCGCTAACAGTTCACATTGCATTCGTTATGCAATGTGCAGTTAGATAATAAATCGCTCATGTGTGTGTGCATACAAAGGAAAAAATCTAAAATACAAAAATACTAACAAACACAACCAAATACTGCGCCAAAATTGAATCGCTCACATCGCTCGGCGCGCTTTTTAGTGCATAATCAACGCATTCAATACGCAACATGCCGCGCTTATGGCGAAATTATTTCGCCAAATCAACGACATCTGTAATGCCGACACAACCTCAAGCCGGCCTGCTGTTCGTTTTGATACTAATGTGCCACAAAAGTAATTTCAATATAATTGAAACTGCTGCCGATGTGATAAGTGAGTACATGCGTCAAATATATTTTCATATATCAAATTTATTATTATTAATTTAAACGATTACAGACAACAAATTACTGCACTCAGCCATCAAAAATTGCACTTAAATGCTATGTTCCTATATGCCGTATTTATTGCAAATTGTTAGCCAAAAAGTATGCCACAAAATGGCGAGTGTCGAAACCATTGAATTCGCCGCCAGCATTATTGGCAAATTTTTTCAAAGCATACTTTTTAGCGGTCATTTGACGAGCATTAAACTAATTATGAAAAGTATTTGTATTTCATGCTAATTATTTGCTGCAATTTGTGCAATAAATCTGGCTATTAAAAATAAGTTTATGTTAACAATTTTCTAAATTAAATGCTAAAAATATCTGAAATGAAATACAATTTTTAATACTTCCCTTGGGGAATTTTAGGGAATTAGGCAATTTTAATGAATGAATTTTAAAGGTAATTATGCCACAGCTTTGTGATTTTAGCTTTCAGGGAAATAATGCACGAGTATGTAAAAAAACGTTTTTCAACAGTGACTTAGGATTTATAAATAAAAATTTAACAGTTTTGTTTTCATTATCTGATTGGCATTCAAAAGCTGAGAGTCTAAAAATAATAATGATGCTAAGGTATGGTATGATTTTATAATGGTATAGTGTTAATAAAGTAATAATTAAATGGGTGAACTATCGTGTTATGAATTCTTAATAAAAAGTTTTAATTTACAATCACAATCGTCAGTAATTATTATCAATAATTAAGTAACTATTATTTTTTTGATTCTTAATAAAAAGTTTTAATTTACAATCACAATCGTCAGTAATTATTATCAATAAATAAGTATCTATTATTTTTTTGATTCCAGCTGATCCTAAATTTAGCTTTCCCATTGCAAATGTCACCGCTTCGGTGGGACGTGAGGCGTTGCTCACATGTGTGGTTCAAGATTTGGGCGCTTATAAGGTGAGAATTTAATTTTCAGTCAACACAAACTAGAACTTGTATGCTTCAAAGCGTTCATTAGCTGCAGCTTCAGACTCAGGCTGGACTCACACGAAACTTAGACCAGACACATATTTTTTTCAGGCCAGACTGAGGCCAGATTCAAACTAGACACCAGACTCACACTTGATTCAGACCAAACTCAGCCTAGATTCGAACTATGCTTAGAATAGTGTCAGACGGGAATCAGACTATTCTCAAACCATACTCAGGCTAGACCTGATTCAGACTAGACCTGATAGACTAGACCACACTAGACTAGACTAGACTAGACTAGACTAGACTAGACTAGACTAGACTAGACTAGACTAGACTAGACTAGACTAGACTAGACTAGACTAGACTAGACTAGACTAGACTAGACTAGACTAGACTAGACTAGACTAGACTAGACTAGACTAGACTAGACTAGACTAGACTAGACTAGACTAGACTAGACTAGACTCAGACTCAGACTCAGACTCAGACTAGACCCAGATTCAGACATGACTCAGACTAGACTCTGACGAGACCGACACTATTCTCAAACCAGACTCAGGCTAAGCTTGATTCAGACCAGATTCAAAACAGACTCAGACAATTACTTGAGTCAGACGAGACTAAGACTATTCCCAGATAAGACTCAGACTAGACTCAGACTATACAGAGACGGAAATTCACACTAGACTCAGACTAACTATAATCTTCTAATTATAGTCACACTGGACTAAGACCAGACACAGACTAGACTTAACTCAGACTATTCTCAAACTAGACTCAAACTAGACTTGACTCAGACCAGCTTCAGAATAGACGAGACTAGACTAGACTAGACTAGACTAGACTAGACTAGACTAGACTAGACTAGACTAGACTAGACTAGACTAGACTAGACTAGACTAGACTAGACTAGACTAGACTAGACTAGACTAGACTAGACTAGACTAGACTAGACTAGACTAGACTAGACTAGACTAGACTAGACTAGACTAGACTAGACTAGACTAGACTAGACTAGACTAAGGTTATTCTCAAACCAGACTCAGGCTAAACTTGACTCAGACTAGATTTAAACCAGACTCAGACGAGACTCAGACTATTCTCAGACCAGGCTGAAACTAGACTCAAACTATACAGAGACGGAAATTCACACTAGACTCAGACTAACTATAGTCTTCTAATTATAGTCACACTAGATTGAGACCAGACATAGACAAGACTTAACTCAGACTATTCTCAAACCAGGCTCAGGCTAGACTCAGACTATACTTAGACTACATTAAGGCAAGACTCAAACTATACTCAGAATAGTCTCAGATGAGACACAGACTATTCTAAGACCGGGCTAGATCCAGACTTGACTTAAACTATGGTTAGACTAGACTTAGACTTGACTCAGATTAGACACAGACTAAACTCAGGCTAGACTCAGACTAAATACTAACTATATTCAGACTAGACTCAGGTGGGACTCAGACTACACTCACACTAGGGTCGGATTGGGCTCAGACCAGAATCACACTATAATCCGATCAAAATCAAAGTATACTCAGACTTGACTAAGACTAGACTCTGGCTAGACTCGGATTAGATTCGAACTGTAGTCAAATCGGACTCAGACTTGTCTCACACAGACTCAGACTATGTTGTAACTATAGTCAGACTAGACACAGATTATACTCAAGCTAGACTCTAGAAAGCCTAAATCTTTCTGGAAGAAAAATATTTCATGTCTTTGACTTTGATATTTAAAGAAAAATTAAATACCAAACCTGACAGTGTATTTCAAAAAAGTTTACCCTTATCTTGAAATATAAATCCATAAGAACATTTAAGAACGATTGATTTGACCAGTCATTCTTGTGTTAAACACTCATATAATAGTTAAATATTTTGTTAATGTTTACACCTCTACACACGCACAAACAGAAGCACAATTACACGATTACAAATACACAAATTATATACAAACCGTTAAACACTTTCACTATGCCAAAAATCAGATACTCACAAAACACTAATAAACATCACAACAAACAATCTCATTTTCATTTTCATTAGCACACAAACACACACAGTCACACAGACACACATATCCCATTACAGACGCAAAATCCACTAGACCAACAACACTAATATGTATAACAGCAATAACAACAACCAAACAACAATAATGCTAACCAAAATCACAACAGCAATAACAATAAAAGCTCATAAAAAATAATTGAAATATGAATGAATGCCAGAAAGCAACGCAAAGCATTGGGGAGTGGCACCTGGTCGTAGATGGGAAGGCTCAAGCAAGGCGTTAGGTTGGCAGTGCCTGATGGCAGATAAATTAAATTTCCAGCAATTTGCCTTAACCGACGGCCACTCGAAGTGACTGCAAAGTAGATGCGCACACATAGGCGGCAGCTGCGATGGGACAACGACAAAGGTGTCAACACAACGAACGATATGGCTCGATGCGTTCAATTTCAATTTCAACGCGCACAACACAAACGCACAGACAGAGACATACAGACATACAGATTCCCACAACCAGCGCAGCAAACCTCGAGCTATGCAAACAACGATATCTTTGCGCCACCGTGGCGGCCTTTCAATGCGAGAAGGCATCATTTCGCACACAAACACATACAAACGCTTTCAGGGAGTCTATCATCACTTAGTTAAGGACCCACACAGGCGGTCGACTCATTCCGACACCACTCACCACCCACCAAAGTTGCTCATTATCCACGCCACATGTTGGCATCTCCGCCCACACGAGAAATCATGAGTGCCTGCACTCATCCCACTGGCAAAGCATAATATGGGTAAATGCCGGTATTTTGTTTTCATAAATGATTTTCCTCCAATTAAGGTACCCGCACATCCCCCCCGCGCAGCGCTGCTTGCCGCAATTTGGTGCCGAGTCGAGTCGTGTTGTGTTGTGTTGTGTCGAATCGTGCCGCACTTCCTAAAGAGATAATCGAGCAGGCTCATGGGTGTAATTACTTATTTTATGGTCGGCATTATTATTTTATGCTTTTTCATATTTCATTCATACAACCACAATAATAACAAAAACAATAAGCAAAACGCACTTCATCCCCTTCGCTCCGTTGTTGCTTTGTGTTCGTTTCTCAACGGCCGCAAAGCGGTGTTGCTTTCATTTTGTTAATTTTTGTTTGTTGTTATTGTTGTTTTTCAGTGCAGCTCGTTTCATTGTGTTGCCATCGAGTATGTTTGTTGTTTTTTTGTTGTTGTAATTTTTGCTTTGTTGCTATTGCTGCATTGCTTCGTCGTTTTTTGGGCGCACTTTAGGCTGTTTTTTCTGTAATTTTTTCGATTGGGTGTTTTGCTGTTGTTGTTACTGTTGTTTGTCTTTTGTGGTTATTGTTGATGTTGTTATTGTTGTTGTTCTTATACGCTGCATTTGTTTTGTTAATAACAACACAGCACTTCTCTTTACGCCCAATTAAACTGTGGTTGGTTAATGGTTATTGTTGTTGTTGTGTTTGTTCACTGAGTTGCTTCGTCCTTTGTGATTACTTGCACAGTTGTCTCGTTATTTTTTTAAGTAATTGAGTGCCTTCTTTGTGCATTCAGATTATATATACTTGCATGAGTGTTCTTTGTTTTTTCTTTTCATATTTTTTATATATTTTTTTATTTTTGTTGTATATTGATATATTCGGTATATTTTTGTGTTTTATTTTCACTTTTTATTAACTTAAATTAGTTTTTAATAATTTTTTTAATTTTTAATAATTAATTAGTAGTAAGTAATTTTTTTTAATCTTTTTTATTCAAATTTTTTATTAATTTTCGATGAATTTTTAATTTTATATCTTTTAATTTTTTATATTAGATATACACATAATTATTTCTGTAAAACAATTTGTTTATGTTTTTTAATTGATTAAGATTCTGTTTTTTATTTTTATTTTATTCTCATAATAATTAATTTTCTTTTTATTGTTAATTTATTTTTATTAATTTTCTGTGAGTTTTTTATCGTATTTCTTTTTAATTTTTTTTATCATATTAACAATTATTTCTGCACAATAAATTTTATTAACAATTTTTTCTTTAGATAAAGCTTTTGTTTTTAATTATAATTTTATTTTCAAAATAATTGATTTTTCTTTTCAATCTTATTTAAAATAAATTTCTTTTATTTTTTATAAATAATAAATATAAATTTTTGAATTTTTAACCCTCGGATGGACTTTGTCGTCTGGCCAGACGAAATGGTTCAAAAAAATAAAAAAATCACAGATTCATCTCCTTTTTACAGTGTATTTGTGGGTAACTAAGTAAGTATATATGAACATAATTTGTATATATATATACTTACATACGTTGCCTACTATATAAACATAGTAAACTTCATCTGTCATTGCGCTTTGCCTTTGTCAAGATTTCGGATTTCGTCTGGCCAGACGATAAAGTGCAAATGTGTTGTAACTAATTACTGCCCATCGAAGGGTTAAATATCTTTTTTAAAGTTTTGTTTTTATTTATACTTTTTTTATAAAATTAGTTTTGTTAATTTAATTAGGTTTTTTTTGTTTTTTTTTTTATTTTATTCTTATAATAATTGATTTTTCTTTTTATTGTTAATTAATTTCTTTTAATTTCTATGAATTTTTTATTCAATTTCGATTTATTTATTTTTATTTTACATGAATCTGAGTTTTTTACATGAATCTGAATCGTTTTTCCACGCTGTTTTCAAAACCATACTCCGTTTTTATGTAACAGCTCTAGTTTTCGCAAAAAATGGGCGTGTCACTTTTTCGAATTTTCCTCGGCTTTTTTCTCATTTTCGACTTTAATTTCTGAACCAATAATCCTATCAACATGATTTTTATATAGTTGCACTAACAACATCTCACGCCATCTTTTCTGACATTAATCAATTTTATGCGTTCTAAATTGGCGTTGTAATAAGGTTTCAAAGTAGGAAAATATTGAATTTCAAGGCGTTTTTTCTGATGGCGAAAATTGTACAGATGTTTCATAAATCAAGTTACGAAGTATATGAATATCTTAAGAAGAAACATCAAGCAATACAACACAGCCAAATTATTTGGCGGAATACACATTCGCATCGAAATAATAGCAAAAATGTACCATAGTCATTTTCAGTATTTTTCCTTAAAAAATTAGGAGCCTCAAAATATGCAAAGTTTTTAATTTTTTTTTGTTTCGAGCAATTCAAAAATTTTTTTTTGCTTGTATTTCAGGCTATAAATGGAACATATAAAAGAGCATATTTTGAGGCCCCTAATTTTTTAAGGAAAAAGACTGAAAATGACTATTGTACATTTTTGCTATTATTTCGATGCGAATGTGTATTCCGCCAAATCATTTGGCTGTGTTGTATTGCTTGATGTGTCGGCTTTCATTATACACCTAACTCGTTAATTGATTAACAAAAATTGTGTATGTTTTTGACCATCAAAGAAAACGCCTTAAAATTCCATATTTTCCGAATTTTAGGTCCAATTACCGCGGAATTTTAAAACTTATAAAAATAAATAGCATCGGAAAAGAAGCAGTGCGGTGTTGTTAATACGAGAAGGTGAAAATCATGTCAATCGGTTTTTTGGTTTAGAAATTACGATCAAAAATATGGAAAAAGTAGAGGAAAAACTGAAAAAATGACACGGTACCTATATCTCACTAACTAGAGCTGCTAGAAAAAGATGAGGATAGATTCGAAATCAGCGCAAATTAGTAAGAAACAGTAGAAAAACTCCATGCAACAGAAAAAAAGTGTTTTTGTTTTATTTAAATTTTGTTTTTTCATTTAATTTTTAATTTTAAATTTAATTTTCATATTTTTTAATTTTATTAATTTAATGCGTTTTATTTTGTATTATTTTTTGTATTAATTTACCTTCGTTTTTTAATATACTTTTATGATTTTAAAATGATAATTTTTTTGAATTTTTAATTTTTATTTTAAAATAATTTAGTTCACCGTATGGATTCTTTAATTTGAGTGCAACAATTTATGAGATCAAAAAAAAACTAGAATAAGAAAAAGAATTCAATGGCGAACGGTGAGGTTGGGTTAGGTTAGGTAAGGAAACTTTGGTTAGGTTTAGTAGGGAAGGTTAGATCTAAGCGCGATAGAGACCGCACTTCCACTTGGATTTAACCAACAGTTTCAATCAGTGGGAAATAAGTTTGACCTCATCATGAAGGAGAACAGATTCTAAAATTTACTGTTCCCGCCCGGTCTGTGTGGAATTTTTATTCCGGGGTACGGATTCGGCATTTCTACACAACCGGGCAGTGATACAGAAAGTGTTGTATCATTTCTACCTCTTATTCATTTCTATAGCTTCTATAAACATCACTAGACAAGAGCTGCCATTTGATGATCACCGATCTGATAGCTCAATGTCCGGTGATGATTCCAATGATCTAACGAATGGAGGTTAGAAACAGGCATCTTTGTCACATCTTTTTACTCTCAACGTCAGAAAGTAGCAAGGTTCATACTGAAATCTTCATTACAGAATCTTTATGCCTTCTGTCAATCTAACCGAATACATTGTATGTTATATATTTCAATACATAAGTCAAATCCTAAAAAACACTCAAAATTGTAGAACACACAACAGACAGTAAAGACAAACTCACACAACGGACAACAATGCTTTACAGAAATGCAGAAAGCTACAATTAAGCAAATTGTCTGCTTTTTCTTAACTGGCAGAACCTTTCTTTCCTATTAGAAATATAAAAATGTGTTTATGTTTTTCTTTGATCTTCTAATGGATTTTTGTCGACCTTCAGTATAAAAGCTACCCCATATGACATTACAGAACACTTCTATGGGGTTTGGAAAATTGTTATTTTCTATTTTATTATTTTTTGTTTCAAGAACCTTTCAAAGTTTTCAAATTTAAATTTTTCAAATAACCTTCCGCTGAGCTCCGAAATAATTTTAATTTATGCTGGATTTTTATTCTTTATGTAAGAAAAATTTTGTTTCATTTGCTTTTTACAGGTAGCGTGGTTACGTGTAGACACCCAAACCATTCTAACCATACAGAATCATGTTATAACGAAAAATCAACGCATTGGCATAACAAACTCTGAACACAAAACATGGACAATGAAAATAAAGGATATCAAAGAGAGTGACAAGGGCTGGTATATGTGTCAAATAAATACGGATCCAATGAAGAGTCAAATGGGCTATCTGGATGTGGTAGGTAAGTGCTGAGCGAAAAGAAGATGAAGGAAAAGAAAAGAGTAGTGTCCGACCGAAACCACTTTTTTGGGCCAAAACCGAAACCGAAACCGAATATTCGGTTTTTTTTTAATATTCGGCCGAAACCGAAACCGAAATTTTCTAGTTGAAATAAAAATCACCATATCAAGCACTTTTTTCAACAAACGAATTTTACATTAAGTAAATAAAGAACAAACAAACAAACATAGCATAAATAAATAAATACTTATTAAAAAAAACAATTTATTCATTTTTTAAAAACGTAAACATGAAAAAATCACCCTTTCGTACCTTACTCGCTAATATTCAAAATTAAATAATTTAATATTATATGCTAAAAAAAGACGTTTATTTACATTGGTGGCATCTAAATTATTCCTTCTTTCACTATATATCTGCTACACAATAAAATGTAAAAAATATTGTAGAAAGTTTCGGTTTCGGCTATTCGGCCATTTTTTAGCCGAAACTGAAACCGAAACCGAAACCACTTATTTGGGCCGAAACCGAAACCGAATATTCGGTCGGACACTAGAAAAGAGTCTACTAATATAAAATTTATGAAAAGGAAATCACTAAAACCTTTTAAGGCTGTTAGAAAAATTTAATCATTATTTTCACTACACTAAACAAAAATCATAAAAACTGTTAAATACCAAATATATCATTAATCGTATGCGAAAATACTATATTTGGCCACAAAAACAACATATAGCCACTTCTAGTGACTATTAATAGTGTTGAAAATGTAACCAAAAGCAACAACAAAAATCAAACACATTGTAGCGTTGCACTTTCATGCAGAAAATAAGTCAACCTCGTTACCAGTCGTGCAGAAATGACTTGATGAATGCCAATTTACCAAAGAAAACACGAAACGATGCATATTGCATTAAAAAAAAACAAAAACAACAACGAAATTGCCGCAACAACCACTCGAGCGCAAATTACCAATTGTTGTAGAGGAAAAGAACAAATTTGTATAAAAAAAATGTATATAAATAAAATAAAACAATTTCAAAATGTGGAGAAAAATCCACTTAAGCGCATAAAATGACGTTTTTAATGCTCATTTAATGCAGCGACAAAAACCAACCGAAATGCACACAAATTAAAAAGCAAGAAAAAAGTATAATAAAAAATTGCATGCAATACAATGAACAACAAAAAATCTCGCATGCAATTTTTGCACAATTTCTGGGCGCATTTTTTTTCATTCACTCCATGAACAATAACAACGTTCGTCAATTACGTTTCGCGTGGCCATTGCTGCCAAACTGACCAAAAATGAATCCACCAGCCAAACAGGCTCGTGCAGTCAGGTGGCTTATACTACTTGTATACTCGCACATAGCGGCACGTACAAAAACACACACACATACACATATACGAACACATACCAGCGCAAACAAAACGTTTTGCTGTAGCGTAAAGCAAAAGCGACCACAACGTCCGGCCCATTGTGTTCCCATTAGGTACTGCCGAACCGATGTTGATGTTGGCGCTGGGGCGCTGTGGTGCGGACTGTGCGACAATGTAGAATGGGCAGTGTGTATGTGTGTTGGCAACCAGCTGGCGGCCAACGGTGTCGACAACGGCACTGCGCTGCATTGCCGGCCATTGTGTGCGCTTAAGCATGTTAACCGTCCACTGAACCGCAGCGGCGTTGTTGATTTTGCATTAAATATGCCCGCTTAATACGCTAAACGGCGTGGACGCCACTTGAGTCAGGGCGCAAATTTTCGTGCACAGCCACAGCACAGTGCTGCATTTAGGGCAAATTTGACAAAGAAAACATTATCAAATAATTTTTTAAAACAAAATTTTTGTTATGTGAAAAAATGTATTAAACTTCGGGCAATATTCAGAAAATCATTGAATGTTGAATTTCGAGTAAAGTTTTGTCAATAAGCACCACTGTGACAAAGCTTTTTTGCATTCCTTTACGACTTTGTGTGCGTTCTGGTGCAACATTTGGCGTTGCACTATGGAAATTGGCTTAAAAAATTGTCAAAAACCTGCAGCAACACACGAAATGTGCAGCGGTTGAAATTCAAAAAACGAGTCCAAAAAAAGCGTTCATATCTTTTGTGACTAGATGCAGCAGGTGTGCAGCATTTGAGACCAACCTCAACTCTGCTGCCAGTAATAAAGCCATCTCTGGCTTTTAGTCTCCCCAGCAGACAAGGGAGAGAATCAACGCGATGCGAAACCAAGTCCAAGGCGCACACGTTGCCATAATCAAGCAAAGTGAGAGCAAATATTTGAATGCTACTTGAATGGGCGCCGCCAGTGCGCCTAAAACGCCAACGCGGTGCAATTTGGCACTGAAAATTGGCTTCAAAGAGAAAAGAAACGGGCGACTAAAAGATTGCAATAGAGAAACATTTTTTCGAATTTTCTATATCCATGTAAACATGTCATCAGGCGAATCTTTGATAAAAAATACCAGCAGACGGAAGATATTGAATGTAAAAATATGCAACAAATTGAAGTTGAATCTATTTCGACAAAAATAAAAAAAAATTTTCACACCGGAAAAACTCCATATGGGCGTGAAACTAGACACCAAACATAGTAATACTGCATACTCAGTTTTTTATTTCTACATCCTTTGTCCTTTTAAAAAGACTTTAAAATTTTGAAGGGGATAAAAAATAAAAAAAATATGGCGATATGTATATAAAATGAAAGAGGAAAGGCTCAAGAATTTAAATAAAATTGGATGGAAGGATATGAAAAAGGTCCTTTGAAAATCCTTTATATCCTTGAAAATTTGTATAGAATTTTCTTGAAAAGTAAGTATGTTAAAACCCAAAATCTCCTTGATCACCTGTCAAAATTTCATTATTCCCGCTTCATTGCTTTTGTATCTTTTTATCATTTAAAATACTGAAACTCAAGAAATTCGAATTTTTGTACTACATTAGAATTGCAGCTTCCGTCTTTTTTTAATAACTTTCGAACCAATAAAGTTGGAGTAATGAAATTTTGACACGTGATCAGGGAGATTTGGGGTTTTAACATACTTACTTTTCAAGAAAATTCAATAAAAATTTCAAGGATATAAGGGATTAAAATTTTCAAAGGCCTTTTTCCATCCTTTTTTTTACAAATAGATAAAAAATAATTGTATTTAAGTTCTTGAGCCTTTCCTCTCTCATTTGATATACATATCGCCATATTCTAACGAGGTTAAGTATTTTTTTATATTTTTTTTATTTTTGATCCCCTTCAAAATTTTGAAGTCCTTTTAAAAGGACAAAGGATGTAGAAATGAAAAACTGAGTACGCAGTATTACTATATTTGGTCTCTAGTTTCACGCACGTATAGATTTTTTCCGGTGTGAAAAATGCTGTCGCACAGTGTTTTAGGTCAAATCATTTTTTTTAATATTAAACTATCAACTTTTGGTCCTTTTAAACAAATTTCGTTCGTTCGTTACTCTGGACTGTCCTCTTTCCTATTTCCTCTTTCCATTCTCCACTCGTCTGCTCACAACTCTCGCCCTTGGTCGCATTTTAATTACACCCAAACGAAAAGTCGTTTTGCTTTGCTCCAGCCAGCAGTAAATTAATTTGCTGCAACTCTATTTAATTTGCAAGCCACATTTGTATTCACCCAACTCAACCTGCTGCACACACACACACACACACACACACTCACAAAGCTCACTCGCAACAACGATGCATTTTTGCAAAACAACAAAAATCATAATAATCACCGCCACATAATGACCGCACATGTGAAAACACTCAGCCAATGTTGTCATTGTTGTTGTTGTTGTTGTTGTTATTGTCAACACCGCAGTTTTGGTTTTCGCCATTTAACCGCATAATTGCGGCCACTTTTATGGGCCACTCGCCGGGCCGATAGCACCGAAGCGGAAGCGGCGCCCAACGCATTGTGCCGCCATGATCGCACACTTCCGTTTTGTCTGTGCAGTTGCACTCGGCCAGCAAAAAAGCCAAAACAAAAACAATAAAGACAAAGGAAGCAACAACAACAGCAGAGAAAAAATAGCAGAGCAACAGCGGAAATCATGGCTGTAGGTGACATTTAATGGGCACAAAAAAGCCCAACCAAAACAATGAAATAGAAAATGTATAACGAGTGAGAGGGAGGATGAGAGCGGCTGAGCTGTAGGCAGAGAGGCAAAAGTTGGACAAAAAATATTGAAAAAGTTGCACGTTTGGTGATGCTGCAACCCAGCAACCTGCAGCAGGTAGACAGCAAATGTTGGTTGGAGCGGGAAAGGGGTGCTGAGTGAGAAGGGGGTAGCTGTGTGAGTGGCGCGAAATTTGTACAATATTTGCGCCGCATTATAATTTACTGCCTGCAGCGGGAATTGGCGGTTTGGCTAATAATGTTTGTGTGGCTGTGTGTGTGTGTGTGTGTGTGTGCGCCACGGCCACATTAATGATAACCGCAATGGTGTTGGCGATAATGCGAACTGCTGCTGCCGCTACCGTCGTCGTTGCTGGTGTTAATGTTGGTGTCGTTGCTGACAGAATGTGTGTGTGTGTGTGTGTGTGATTTTTTTGTGTGTATGGTTGGCGCCAACTTTGGCCAAGCGGTGTTGCAAATGTTACATGCAATTTTATGGCATTCGTTGCTTCAGTTGATGGAAAAAAGCTGTTTTTTTGGGGGAATTTAAGAACATTTCTCTGTTCATATTGTAAAAATAATAAAAACAAAGTTATTCTCAAATTAAGTTTCGGAAAATTTTTGTATCCATTATTTAACAATCTCTGGGATTCCAACTCTCTGGGTAACCAAACATTTACAATTAAAACTCGCACAATTATCATTGTAGGCACCTGGAAAAAATTCCAAAAATTCGATGCGATTTTTAGAATACTTTTTAGAAATATTTTTAACAGCATTAGCACACATTTCTATGTAAAAAATATTTATATATACTATATTTGTACTGAAAACACACAATAAACAAACTAACAAAATGTATATATTTTCTCTTTCTATTTTCATGTTGCTAACACCGCTGCGCACTCGAAACGAAATTGGCATCTCATATAATTGCCACTAATGACACTTGCCGACAACGATAATAATAATAATAACAAAAACAACAACTACAATAATAATAAAAACCACTGCAAACACAATAACAACCAACGACAAAACAACAACTGCTAACAATTAAACGACATGCATTCAAATGGTGCCAATGAAAACAACAACAACAATTAAAATCTACATTCTCACCCAAACAACAAACCCATTAACCCATCCACAAACCCCCACACCCATACACCCATGCAACCAAATCATCCAACTAACCCAACCAACCAACCAACCAATGAAAATCAACAAACATTGCCGACATCAACAATTGAAAATCCGCTATTCATGTCAAAACGACAACAACAACAACAATAACAAAAAACTATCACTAACCATGTAACGTTGAATACAATGAAACCATTATCAACATCAACAATTGCAACAAAAACAACAACCAACAACAACAATCATAACTACAATAATAACGGCCTCTATGAAAACTTGCCAACATGCAATAACAACATTACACGTTCAACATGACCAACAAAACGAAACAATTGAAAACAACCATAACAACAACAATAATGAAATAAATACCGAAAAAAAATTGCACTGTTGGCAATTTTTGCGCACTTGTTTTTTTAATTTTCTATAATCTGCGTTTGCGTGTCAATGTATGTGTGTGTGTGTGTGTGCTATTTTTCAACACTACAAAATATCTGTTTCCGTGTGGTGCATACTTTTTAACATTTATATGATTTGAAATGAAAAAAACAACAACATTGTTATTTTATTTCTGATTTTTCAACAACAAATCCAATGGCCACACTTCAAAACACTTGACGCCCGGAACCCTGTGGCACATTTGTCTGCCGCCGGCCTTTGCAATGCCGATGACGCGCTAACATAACACCAACAACAACAAAATCGTCTACAACTGCAATACAACTACTACAACTTGCCTGGGGCCAACTTGGCGCTCTCTTTGCTGTCGTTGTGCAGTGCCGCCGGATATCCTCGATTATCCCACAAGCACGGACATGGTGGTGCGCGAGGGCAGTAACGTGACGCTCAAATGTGCGGCGACCGGTTCGCCAGAGCCGACAATTACATGGCGACGTGAAAGCGGAGTACCCATCGAGCTGGCCAACGGCACCGAAGGTAAGTACCGGACTGCCTGTTCACCTGCCTACATACGAATTTACAGATATGTATGCCAACCTGTAGAGAGGTGGGGGGAAAGAAAAGAGTTGCAGGAAAAATTGATGCCCATGAAGCAAGACGTGCACAGCGTCAAACACAGAGTGAAAAATTATGGGAGAGGGTTGAAAATTTTAATTTTTTTAGTAACTTTTTACTTAGTAATATTTGGGCAACTTGACACTCACTCTCATGGTAACTGGAAGTCGATTTCGCCCAGTGATTGCCTTGGAGAATTTTTTAAACTGTGCTTTGGAATAATTTATGGAACCCTGGAAGAATGTTGTCTTTCTTTATAATTTTGAACTTTTGGAATATAAAAAAATAATTAGCTTTTCTTAGTAGCTTTAGTTTTGTAAGTTCAATTGGCAATGTTTTGCATGAAAATACACTTTGGCTCACATTCATAGCTCACTGCAATACACAAACGGACAACAGACAAGACATCCTCGCCAGGAACTATGAAAACTTCGTAGCAAATCTGGCTGTCTCTCTAATACCCTGCGATATGACCCCAGCTCAGTCCGATTAGAACAGCAAGAAGCAAACAAGTAGACTGCTTCTAGCAAGTGACAGGCATTGGCACGTAAAAGACAGAACGATCTCTTTCTACTGTTTCGACCCTCAAGCACCACGGAAACGATAGTCTTTCGGCGTGCCTGTCAATCGAACAGAAGGTTCGTCTATCTTTTTGTACAGTATTTCTATATCTTTATTATAGTTTATGATCCACTTTAACTAACGTAAGAGATTTTCCGACAACGAGAGACGGGATCAAGTCACTAAGCAGTATTTTCGATTTGGCGAGCTCCCCACAATGCTCCTTTGTCACGATATCCGGGAATTTTAGTTTAGTAAGCTTCCTCCTAACGTGTCTAACTAGCTTTGAACATACTAGGACAACACAAGCACACAAGCAGCTATCAATGCTTGAGTGTCGAAAAAGATTAGATATTTGAGATATCTCATATAATGTAAGGTTGACGTCAACGCTATCCAATAAATGCGATGGACAGGACAAGATTGCTTCAAGCGTGCAAACGGTAGCATCTATGGGTAGCTGTCATGCGAAGACATCTGAAATATCGTTATCATGTCGAGCAATAAGTCATATACATATATCAAAAAAATATCAATAAGTCATAGGACCCATAGAACCCATATAGCCATCTAACTGTAAAATGCTGCAGTAATCAGATAGACAATAGTAGTAGTAGTTGAGAAAGTATTAGTACTATAGTCTAACCTATTCCTGAGCTTAGAACCGTTCATAAAGATACCAATTGAAACGTCAATTTATACACTATTCTCATAGCAATAATCCTTGCTGGACATACAAGCAGTGAAGCTATGATCATGCAGGAACAGAACCATATGACCTCTGATATGCTTCGGGCCAAAAAATGTTTTGTTGAATTCAAAATGACTTAAAATACCACCATAAGATGGTCGTTGTACTATATTTAACTTTTTTTCAAATCTTTAAAAATGTATGCTGCCAGATTGCTACCGGCTAAAAATGGCATCTCATTGGTAATTTGCTAAAAAGGATCACTTAATCGGGACACTTTCTGTTCCCTATACGAAGATGATTTTTCATCTAGAGGTCTGTCGTAGTCATCAACTTTCCTTTAGAAGATTTTACTCTTCGTTAATCGGAACAAGTTTTGTTCATTGGTCGAAGAAAATTAGTTGCCCAGAGGTCTGAAGTAGTCATCCTACTTTGCTTTAGAAGATTTGCTCTTTATTAATAGGGCTCTTTTTGTTCCTAGACGAGTTTACTCTTCGTTAAACGAGACATTTTTTTTCCTTTATAGGATGAGAATTAGTCGTTCAGAGGTCTCAAGTAGTCAGCGACTTTCCTTCAGAAGGTTTTAATTTTCGTTAATCGGGACACTTTTTTCCTAGTCGGAGAGGATTAATCTTCCAGAGGTCTGTCGCAGTCATCGACTTTCCTTCAGAAGATTTTACTCTTCATAAATCGGAACACTTTTTGTTCTCTAGACAAAGAGAATTAGCCGTCCAGAGGTCTATCGCAGTCATCGACTTTCCTTCAGAAGATTTTAATTTTCGTTAATCGGGACACTTTTTTCCTAGTCGAAGAGAATTAGTTGTCCAGAGGTCTGTCGAAGGCATCGACTTTCCTTCAGAAGATTTTACTCTTCGTAAATCGGAACACTTTTTGTTCTCTAGACAAAGAGAATAAGCCGTCCAGAGGTCTATGGTAGTCATCGATTTTCCTTTAGAAGATTTTACTCTTCGTTAAATGGGACATTTTTTGTTTCCTAAAGGAAGAGAACTAGCCGTCCAGAGGTCTATCGTAGTCATCAACTTCCCATCAGACGATTTTACTTTTCGTTAATCGGGACATTTTTTTCTAGTCGAAGAGGATTAGTCTTCCAGAGGTCTGTCGCAGTCATCGACTTTCCTTCACAAGATTTTACTTTTTTTTTAATCGGGACACTTTTTTTCTACTCGAAGAAAATTAGTCATCCAGAGGTCTATGGTAGTCATCGACTTTCCTTTAGACGATTTTACTCTTTATTAATCGGGACTCTTTTTGTTTCCTAGACGAAAAAAATTAGTCGTCCAGAGGTCTATGGTAGTCATCGATTTTCCTCCAGAAGATTTTACTCTTCGTTAAACGGGAAATTTTTTGTTTACTAAAAGAAGGGGATTAGTCGTCCAGAGGTCTGAAGTAGTCAGCGACTTTCCTTTAGAAGATTTTACTCTTCGTTAATCGAGACACTTTTTGTTCTCTAGACGAAGGGAATTAGTTGTGCAGAGGTCAATGGTAGTTATCGCCATTCCTTTAGAAGATTTGCTCTTTATTAATCGGAACTCTTTTTGTTCCCTTGACGAAAAAAGTCGTCAAAAGATTTATCATAGTCATTGAACTCCGTCCTGATGATTTTCTACGAATAGGTCGAATATGGTGAATGAATAATACTTCTTGTATGAATTTTTTCCCCCAAAAGGCATTTCACCCCGCTCGGTTTGCTGAAATTAGCTGTCGCTTCGAACCATAACCTACAAGTTTTGTCTTCAACGAAATTGAGTTATTATATGACACCTTACTATTACTTGTATCGACCTACGAAAAAATTTAAATAAATTCTGGATTTCTAAGGAGGATCAAAATATCAGCGCCATAAACCCCGAATCTGATTCTAAGGCAAAAGCATACAAAATATTCAGCCAACGCATCAGTTTTCTTACAGGATTCAAAGAGATCATTGTTTCCTATACTAAACATTTCCATGTAAATACTTTGCCCATGTAAAATGATTCGAAATTAATTCAGTAGTGGATCTGCATTTCCTTTGTCTAATGATACGAGAAAACCAGACCAAAGTTTGGTTCTACCACTGCAGGACTGAAGCTCCCACCTTGACCAGTTTACAGTATAAGAAGGCGCTAAACTTCAAATATATTGAAATTTAATTAGAATTATCTGAATTTTTTCTAATACAAATCGAAGCCATTCAATTGACCAGATTCTGCAAAAAAAATGTTGCATGAACAAGTCACCGTGGTGTGCTCACCGCTCAGTGTACCTTTTCAAAAGGACCGCAGTTGTATGTGGCGCAAAGCGAATAGCGAGGAATGGCGAATTGCGGACGCGGCGTGGCCAGTTGGAGTGGCGTTTGCCGGGTGGCGGCGCGGACCAGCGTGCAATAGCGCACAACCGCAGCACGTAATGCTGAAATCAAATGTGGAAAATTCACTTCAAACAAAAAGCAAAAAACGACAACAACAACAAAACACAAACACACACATACAGAGAAGGCAGCGAAGAGTCAGAAGGCAACGCAAACTGTTCAGTTGTAAAAGGAGTAAAAGGCGCAAACGACGAGTGCCGACGGCAGGCAAATGTCCAAGTGGCACTGCCAGCGGCAACGATTGGCGCTGTTGTTGTATTCGATGTTGTTGTTGTTGTTGCTACAGAAAATGACCTTTTCACGTCACAGCTTAAATGTCTGCAGTACTTTTAATGCGCCGTTATTTTACTTTTACATATTCGCCATTTTGGCGCTCTGTCGCTCATCCGTTGGCTTTGTTCAATTCGTTGTTGTTGTTGTTTCAATTTTTGTTTTTGTATATTTTATTTCGGTTTGTTTGCTTTGACGACTGGTACGCGGATTATTTTCAAATTGCTGCTTGTTTCAAAAGTTTTTATTTCAAATTTGATTTTGTTTGAAAAGTGAGCGGAAACAGTGGTCGGTTATCTGTGCGCCACAACTAACTAACGAAAGCTTAGTGGCACTGGCAGAATGTAGAAATGAAAAAAAAGTATTGAAAAAGTTTATTTTATTTTATTGCATTTCATTTTTTGGCGTGAACTTTTACGTTTTGATGAGATTACTTGCAATTACAGAACTACAGGTTTACATACCAACACATACACACAGACATAGACAGACACACATAATACAGACAGACACAGGTATTACATACAGTCATGAATACTACAGACAGTCGTTTGGAAATATTGCGAGCAGTGGGTTGAAAGTTTTTTCAAGTTGCAGTCGACACAGTTTGACCGCAACTGAGGTTACTGAGTTAATTTTATATGCGGTTTAAGCTGTTCTAATATCTCGTATACTTTTCGAGCTATACAGTGTGATTCTCTGACTGTTGTATGCTTTAAATTTTTTTAATAAATGTTCAAGGTGTTGTTTTTGACCTGAGTTTGAGCTAATTAGAAAATAAATGCATCATGGATATGGTTTTGTTTTTTCTAAAATGCCATTCCCTCATGCACCATTCAGTCATGATGCCTTCAGCTGTTCGATCACAATTCTATGATATTCCTTTATACCTAAGTCTATCATGTTCCCGAAATTTAAAAGATCATCCGGACATTAAGAAAATTTCCATATGATTTTCCGGGCTTTGCGTTTCAGCAAATATTTGTCCGAGATTTCAAAAAAAAGTACAATCCACCAGGGGCGTAGCCAAGGGGGGGTTTAGGGTGTCAGAACCCCCCCATAGCCTATAATTTGTCAACATTTTCAATCACTATGCATCGTATGTACGTTCCCACATTCATCTTTTAATATTTAAAAGAATATTAACAAAACCCTTTTTTTACCGAAACTAATTTGTTTTTTTAATAGTCACGTTTAGGCTTAATGCAGCGATTTGCATGTTCTAAAAACATGTCTAAAGAGCAGTTTAGTTCGTCGACCGGAATGTCCTTCAATACAAGCCTTTTGGATGGTTTCTACGTTCTCAAAACGCATTTTTTCATCGGCAAATGCATTCTTTGAAAAGGTGAAATTCGCACGGTGCCACATCATGTGAAATGTTCAGTTAAAATGCAATAAATTTATGCTATTGAGATGCTTAACCTTCGCCTTACTAAAGATGATCCCAGGCACTTCCGCCGCTAGTTTGAGTAAAACTCACAATAAATATATAATAATTTAGAAATATTTTTCATACTTCAGTATTTAGTATCTTCGTGTGGCGATAGTTCGTATTTCGAAAAAAGGCTAACTTTAATGATTTATTTTGAGACTATGGAAAATATTAGAAGATTTCTTTCCAGAGGGTTTATTGAACACATAATGAGGTACGCAAAAGAAATTTATCGTGACTTTTAATCAAAATGATAGCGAAAGCGCCTGGGATCACCCAGATACATTTGTATAAAAAATGACAAAATTCAAGTTTAAACATGAACAAAATTTCAAAAAAATATTTTTTCATGTCATTGGCAAATTACCTTAAGATTTGTGCAGATATTAAACATGAATATTAAAAAGATCACCCGAGTGGGTATAAGTAAAGCGAAGGTTAAATCCAATTTCAAGAATTTCAATGAAGATTTTGGCTTATCTTTTATGAATTACCGCCCAGTTTTGATCTACGGTGATCGCGGATTCAGTTGGCTAACACTTTGGTCATCATTTATGTTCTGACAATCGTTTTGAAATCGCTCTTACCACTTATGAACTCCACCACGGTATAAACAAAAATCACCATAAACTTGGTCCATCAATTTAAATGCTTCGGTTAAAGTTTAAACATTTTTAAAACAATAGTTAATATTGGATCTTTGTTCGATGCACATTTTTGTACGATGACACAAACATACTTCCACTTCAGACGCAATAACTTCGCTTTCAGTCCACCAAAATCCATGAAGTTTTTACTAAAAATCAGGGAAAAAATTTAGTTTTTAATGCATTAAGTCACATAAGCCACAAAAAAATGCCCTATTTGGAAAGTGCACTTTACTTTAAAAAACATGTAATACTAAACTGGCAAAAATTTTTTTTAAACCCCCCCCCCCCCCACATGACCAAGTTCTGGCTACGCCCCTGCAATCCACCAAAAACCGGTTCGAGCTCCTTACAAAGCCTAGTGACTGTGAATAGTCCTATCGTCCTGACGCCCAAAATATAATAGAAGCTGTTTAGATGAATCTTCCTTCTAGATAATGCACGACAAGTGCTTCGAAGATGAAGTGCGTTTTCTACCCCTTCTTCATTCATACAGCTTCATTAGAAAGCAAACCCAACCTTCTTGCATGGGTGTCAACTACACATTAACCCGTCAGATGCTCAATCCTGGTACTCAGCTGGTCCCTTTTTGGTGAGAGACAATCCTTAGAAACGAAAATTTTTCCAGAATTACGGTCTGGTCTGGTCGCTTTTTAGTGAGGGAAGTTCTCTAGAATTGCGAAAGTTTAAGATTCATGGTTCTAATCTGGTCCTTTGTTGGTGAGAGAACGATGTAAGTTTGAGATTCATAATTTTCATCTGGTCCCTTTTTAGTACGAGAAGTGGTCTAGAGTTACGGATGTTTAGAGTTCATCCCTGTTCTGGTCCCTTTTTATTGAGAGAAGTTCTTTGGAATTTCAGAAGTTTAAGGTTCATTATTCTCATCTGGTCCCTTTTTAGTACGGAAAGTTGTCTAGAATTACGAATTTTTCAGGTTCGTCCCTTGTCTGGTCCCTTTTTATTGAGAGAAGTTCTCTAGAATTTCGGAAGTTTAAGATTCATTATACTCATCTGGTCCCTTTTTAGTGAGAGAAGTTTTCAAGAGTGACGTAAGTGTAAGGTTCACGGTTCTCAATTGGTCCTCAATTGGTTTTTAGTGAGAGAAATTATTTGGAACGATGGAAGTTTAAGGTTCATGGTTCGAATCTGGTCCCTTTTTGGTGAGAGAAGCTTTTTAGAACGAAATATGATCAAGGTTGGCCAAATTTTGTGCACAGTAAATCTGTGCTTAGTCTGTGGTTAGTAAATCTTAGCTTAGTTTCTTGTATGGAGCTGGTATGAGTACGAGGTTAACAGTTTAAAGGAGAGATACCAAGCATTGTGATGTCTTGACGTAACTATTCAGTCGTACTCTGCCGAGCGAGCTCCACTGCTCAACAGTTCTCTGGAATGTGCCGGTACCCAGGATAAAGAAATATGAAGCTGCCATAGGGACTCGTTAAGAGATTTGTTGCAGCTCAGATCAGTCTTTGATGTTATTAAAACTTCATCCAGAGCTTTTAGAGCGGACTGGCCATCCGATAGTATCAAAATATTTGGTGTCGGCCATAAGTCAGATTGCAGATTACTATACTTCGCATTAAAAAACAATTTATTTATTGGTACAACAATTCTCAGACCGAATCATCTGCTGAATTATCTCCGAGGTCAGTTGGCCACCAAGATTGTGCAATTTAACGTCGTACGATTTCGTTCTTTAGGCTTTTATGAAATCTCTGATCTATGCGAATAAACCACAAAGAATTTCTGATCCCAAGGAAGAGATACAACACACTATCGTTGAAATAGAGCCACATTCTTCTGAGAAGGTCATCAAAAACTTCATGAAAATTGCAAAGGTCCTGTGATTAGATCCTTGGGGTAAATTTTCAATTTTCGTATATTTTATTCTTGACGTAATCGGAAAATGTCTATATTATTTTATATATTGTTGAATTTCCTTGTAATCCATTTCAGTTTAGTAGTTAATTGTAACATATTTAATAATTTTTTCGTCTATTTGAACAACACCGCTTATTATATTCTATTTCAATTTCGATTTATCATACATGTTTATATCCATAATAAATAAGTGCGTACATATTTTTAGTAATGCATCACTTTCCATCCCACCAAATTCAATTCAAATAATCAATTCCAATTTGTTCCAATTTATCATATTTATCCATCATAAATAAGTACATAAATATTTTTAGTAGTTCATCACTTTCCGTACCACCAAATTCAATTACAATGTTCCATTCCAATTTCTTCCGATTTATCATATTTATCCATCATAAAAAAGTACTTAAATATTTTTAGTAGATCATCACTTCCCATACCAGCAAATTCAATTCAAATAATCCATTCCAATTTGTTTTGATTCATCATATTTTAATCCATCATAAACAAGTACATACCAGTACTTTGGGAATCACCACTTTCCATACCACCAAATTAAATTCAATTGCATTCATAATACAAACTTATTTGTTAAAGGTCACTTTTTGCTCCTGCCAACAATTTCATACTCTTTCAATTAAAACTATTACACTCTTCTAGCCAATCCATGCTTCCCTTTGCATACTGACCTAGTTTTGTTTTTCATAGAATGCCTTCGTATCAACTCTGATCATTCAATACGACTCTGCTATGGGCATTAACACAACGATTTCATGGCCTTAATTAACTCCAACTCAATTTCAATGAATTCCAATGCAAACAGTCGTTTTAAAGTACACACAATTTTGTTCTTTTGCTTCAAATAAAACCTAATACACAACAATGACCATACAATACAAAAACAAAAAAATTAAAGCCAACCAAAAAAATTCCCTGCAATATATCCTTCATTGGCTTTCACTTTTTGTGTTGCACAAATTTTTAGATAATAATGCACAACAAGTACACCGGGGTGCAACGTATCGATTGCGGCAAAAAGCGCATTTCCATGCAGTCGCTCATGTGTGTGTGTTTGTGGACACAAATACCAACACACAAATGCATTCGATCGCACACAACCGGCCAGCCGGCAATGTAACGAGAGTATAATTTATATGCAGCGCCAAACTAACTACACATCCGCTTCCGGGTTTTTATGCCAAAACACATCATGACCACATACCCACATGCCCGAATATTTGCACATACCGGCACGCACACACATACACCAACATTAGAGGTAGACAGCGCATAATCGCACATCGACATACAGACACACAGTTATGGTCATAGGGTAACCACAACAACATTGCAGTTTATAATATTTTCCAAATAATATTCTTCAAAAAAAAATATTGAAAATCAAAAGAACGAAACGGCGTTACATTAGAGTGTCCATGAAGAGCAGCAAAAAAATATATAGAAAGAAAAATACGTGCACTACATGCTGCCAACTGGAGGTTGAAATTGTTACAACACAAATGGCAAAAAGTGATGGCATGTGCCACTTTTTCCGGCACTGTTGGCCATAAATGTGGCTAATAATGAAAGCGCCTAGTTGGGGGCCAAGTTTTGCAACGACCTCAATGCTTTTTATAGCTGACAACTAACCAAAATTGCCCCTAGCAAAGCTTGAAGTTATGAAAAAGCTTAAGGAGAATGTCACAATTTGTTGCAAACTTGGTTTTCTTAGAGTTAGTTTTTGGGTATGAAACATTTTCCGGTGTCTAGGAAAAATTCAATAGAATACAAATCACTGAGTTGTTGAGATATCTTGGCCTATGTGTAGCCTCCGTTCAGCCACTTAAACCTAACCTAATCCCACAAAAAAAGTTGTATGATTGGTTATTGCTAACCACATTTTGCGTAACAATATTTCTTTCTTGTCTAATTTCTTCATTATCTTTGTCCTCTTTTTTAGTGCTAAGCATTGAGGGCATAAATCTGGTGCTGCCGCGTGTCAAACGACAACATATGGGCGCATATCTGTGTATAGCCTCGAACGGGGTGCCGCCCTCAGTCAGCAAACGGATAACACTTATAGTGCACTGTAAGTATTTTCTCCTTTACAGATTTTTCACAAACTTCTAAACATAAAATATTTTTGATTTAATATTCGAAAAGGAATAAGAACCTTTAAATATTTACAAATCTGAAGGGAATTTTATTATTTTTTTTATTATAATTTTATTATTATTTTATTTTTTATTATTTTTTTTTATTACTATTTTATTACTATTATTTTTGATTATTATTTTTTGTTAATTATATTGTTGGGAGCAGTGGCGCACATCATTTCATTTTGGGGAGCAGATTTTTGCGTACAACTTTTGAGCCCAATACCATTCGAAACCATATTTTGTTCCAGCAATTTCTTGTATTTGAGGGAGTTTGAATCCAACCCTCCCACCCTCGTCCCCCCTCCTATGTGCGGCACTGATTGGGAGTGCCCATGGACATAAGAACATAGACATTTATCTCCATTTTATCATATTACCTATTTCCTTCCCCCTTAGCTAAAAAGTGACTGGGCTCGCAACTACTTCAAGTAAATCTGGCCAGCTCCATCGTTGAGTGGTTTTACAGCCTTCAATAGGCATTGAAATAAATTTTCGCAGAGTGTCTGGATCTCTTTTAGCCGGTCAGAGACATTTGTAGAGCAAAGAAAGTGCGCTAAAGCAAAGAAAGTTCGCAAGTGTGCCTAGAACGTTCTCAGCCTCTCTAGGGACGAGCCCCATCTGAAGCGGATGCCACAACCTTCAGTAACACTGTGAGACAGTTTTAGGGTAATGGAATCTGACCTTAAATTGGTTAGAACTAATCGGTAGTACTGGTATAGAGTAACAAAAGTCTAGCTTGGTTTTACGACGTTAGTATCCTTTTAAAAGTTACAGCCGTCTAAAATTTGTGTGTCTTAGTGTGTTTTCGATATCAGCTTTTCCTTTATAAGTCTTAAGATATTCAATATTTTTTGTTGTCTTCACCAAACTTGCTGCTGATGTTTAGAGTAATAAATCCTGTGAGCATTCTGTAGTCTAATAAGTATAACGAACCGAATTTTTGGAAGCCAATGTTAAAAGATTCGACTTTTTTTGGTTTTCAATAGAAAAATTCTTATTCTATATCATATTTAAATAAAAAAAATATATAAATAAAATATATATTGGTTATATTAAAAATAAAAACAATAAATAAAATAAATAAAAATAAATAATAAAAAATAAAAAAAAAATTTTAAACCTTTTAACGTTAAAAATCGATTTCTATTCATAGAACAATGAAGTCTTTGTACCTTCATTTGGCATTACCAATCAATGTCTGCTCTTTGACCGAGCGATTTAACCAAAACTGACCTAAAAACTATAAATTTCAATACATTCACTTCCCAATGAACTATTTTTCTATTTTATTTTTAATTTTATCAATTAATCTACTGCCATCAAAATAGCATCTCTAGTTTTAATATTAATTTCTTGATAATTTCCTTTACAGTTCCTCCCATGATAACAGTGCAAAATCAATTGATTGGCGCTGTTGAGGGCAAAGGTGTCACATTGGAATGCCAATCGGAAGCCTTTCCCAAGTCAATCAACTATTGGACGCGCGAACGTGGCGAAATTGTACCGCCCGGTAAGTGTTGCCTTTAATAAATAAATAAATAAATAATATAAATCGAAATGTCGAACTTGTACGAGCTAAAATTATTACCTATTATTCAATCAGAGATTGGTGAAAGCAACTACTACCTATTGGGTTTTTTTCTATCTGGTACTGTCTCATGCTCCACTAAGCACAGCCTGAAGAATTGATCTATTAGTCAACCTCAAAGTTAACGAGGTAATGCAGTGCTGCAATTGTCTCATACTCCACTAAGCATTGTTTACAGAATCGATGTATCAGCCAATCTGACAGTTAAAAAGATGATCCACTGTCTGAGGCACGCCATGCATTTCAACCTGATATATCGACGCATATTCCCTAAAATGCAAGCTGAAAGTTAGATTCAATACTCTTCCGAATTCCCCTGCTTTTGCTATGACAATCATCAGAGTTCGAACCATCAAAAACTGATTTCATACTCCTCGTATTTCCTTTTCAGGACACCACATCAATTGGTGTCTTGCTGTAGCTCTCGGTCTGCTTATATTCACTCTGAGCATCAGTTTTCTATGAGCATCTGTGTCTACTTGATTCCCCTTTACCCAATCACCATGAACTAATTTACCTAATGTCAGAGAAATATTTTTCTGAATATAAAATTTACTATGAATTTTTATTAAATAAAATTCAAGCAAATATTACAAGTTCTAGTTGTACCAAGTTTGTCAATTAAACACTTTTCACAAAAATCAAAATTCAATTGAAATACAATTATGTTGAAACCAATTAAAATCACTACCAACTTGACGCAAATTTAAATAAAAAATAAAAATTAAAAATAAATAAAATAATCATAAAATAACAAAAAAGTTATGTGGCAACTTTGTACACGTGTTGACACCTTGCCACATTAGCTAGTCGAAAGTTTGCAACAAACAATAATAAACATGTGATTTGTCTAACCACTACACATGTCGCAGCAACAAAAATTTCTGTTCTCCTAAAATACAGGAAAATTTCATATTAAATATGCAACAGTGAGCATGAAAATTTACACTTCCTGACCACAGATGTAAAAACTGAAAACCACAGTGAACATCTCAAAATACTTATACAGTCATAATTAAGTTTAAATTGGGAGTAACTCTCACAGGCACACAGATTTACATACAGACATATGTATATATGCCCAGATTTATGTGTGTGTACGTAGATGTATTTTTTTGTAGTCTTATGCGGTCAGGCGAGACCAAAAAACTTGTGTGCAGCCATAACAAAAATTAAATGACACAACTATCTCAACCCTCTCCTAAGCATAGACAAATATATTAGTTTTTTAAACTATTTTTTAGAATATTTTTTTAGATTAGAACAAAGCGATACCGGTTTCTTAGAGAAACCAAAAATTGGTTTAAATGGTCTTCGATTGTACAGAATATGAAACGAAGATCTTAAAGATGGGCTGTGAACGGACAGAGCAACAAATATGATTGAAAAGGCGTCTGTATTGGAAATTAGATAACCCAGTGATAGACTTACTACGTCGGACAGAAGCACAAATATGAACGGTTTGACGACTATATTTATTTATTTATTAGGGGAATTCTTTGTAAGCCACCCCATAGCTTTTTTGCGCATAACTCGTTAGAAAATTAACGTATCGCCAATGTTAATATACCGTTGGAAAGAGGGTTTAAAGAGCTATGATTCAAGGTAACACTTCATTTGAATTTTTCGTAAATACGATTTTACAGCCAATTTCCCAAAGTGTTCAAAATCGACACCCTAAAATTTTTTAATGTTAAGTGCCACCCCCTAAAAAACCGCTAAAAACGTAAAAATCTCAAGTAAAAATGCATGATTTAGAAAATGTATGAAAGATTATTGAATTTAATTTGAATTAAATATAAAATTACCGAAAGCAAAATGAAAATTGAATGGTAACGAATAAAACGAATAATTGTATGGAAATTAATAAACAAAACTGAACTCATTTATTCCTCATGATAGGATTAGAGAAAATTTGACTAAGAACTCTTTAAATCCATTTTAATGACGATTCCGAGCAATAAAAAGTCATTTTACCGATATAGGATCACAAAACAATGAAAAAAGGGAGGTGGCACCTTACAAAGAAAAAAAGGTGGCACTTTACATATTTATGCCATTTTGGAAATCATTGTATAAATTTTTTCCTTTTACGATATGCTCGGATATCATTTCGGATTATGAAAAACCATTAAAAATTAAGTCCAACAATGATATTTACCTTTATTTTTTATAAGTTTTTGGTTACTTTTTCACAGCAAGAAAAACCTTCAGTTCTTATTTTTAAGTTTTTTCTTAACCAAATTTGACACTTTTTTTACCCAGACCGTGTTATTGCGTCTGTTCCCTCAAAAACCACATTAAAATTGATGTTGTCATATATACCTTAAATGACGGTAGGAATTTTTTTGCTTGGATTGCTGGAACGTCGAAATCGAGCAGGGGTGGCACCTTACAAAGAGTGGCACCTTACAAAGAATTCCCCTATTATTTATATTTATTTTCGAATCAGTAGTAGACAGAGTGCAGACAGAAGGAGGAACGAGAATCATGGAACTTACGGGTGAGGAGAGCTAGCTCAGTAGTAAACATAGAACGCTCCATAGAACGAACATAAAGGCCTCGGATATTTGGTAATGACCTGACCTGCCGTAGACCTGAAATGAAAAGAATGACAGCCAAAAGACGAGCATGAGAAGAAATACTCAATTCAGATTCCACATGTTACAAAATAACTGAACGACTTTTTGTCTATACCACTAAGAGACTCGATTAAGATTAGCATTCAATAGTCGTAGTGACCGGTAGAAGACAGAGAACATTGGATGAACAAAAGGAAATTGCAGAATTTTTTGACTATATTTCAGAGATGCTGGCTCAGTAGAGAAGTTCTCGGGTCAATAGTAAACAGCACAAGGACGACAGTATAACAGTAGAAGGACGATTGGATAGAATGAAACCTGTAGAATTTGTTGAATTTCTGGTTCAGTCGTAAACGAAGCACTCACAAAAGGACAAAAATGAAAAACTTGGAGCTAATATTTCAAATTGAGCTAAACTGCAGTAGACAAAGGACGAACCAAGTGGCAGACAAAGAGACGAAAAACAATAATTTTAGAATCCATAAAAATGTGACCTTTAAAAAAAAATTGAACTTGAGTATTTTTTACCTTTTTTTATAGATTGAATAATACACCTAATTCTGTTTTTACACGGTTCTTTTTTAAACGGTTTTGATTTAGCACGGTTTGAAAATAAAAAAATTTTTAATTTTTCGTGCTAAATGGAATAAAATCGTGTAAAAAAATTAAAATTTTTTTATTTTCAAACCGTGTTAAATCAAAACCGTGTAAAAAAGACCGTGTAAAAACAGAATTAGGTGTATTGCAACATTTTGCAACACTTGGTCACACTGTGCTTTGAATAATCTGCAACAACAACAACACCAAAATGCCAAAATGATAAGCATTTTTGAATGCAGCATGCTGCATGAAAACAATACTACAACAACAAAGAGTCATAACACAAAGCAAGGACAGCAACAAAACTTTTTAATTAACTGATTTAGTAAATGAACTTTTCGGACAACAGGCAACAACAAAAAAAACTGAAAATGGCAAAACATAGACAAAGCCATAAACACACACACACACACAGAGCCAACCTCTACTTATATATTTACATGTGTGTAGAAGTGAAATAGCTGTTCGGTGTTGTTGTTGTTGCATGACGTTGTTATTTGGTTTTAAGCGCATAATTCGCGCTTTCCACTGCCAGCCAGTCAGCCAACCAGCAGCCGCGCATCACATAGTGACAACCACACACACACACACACATACCAACTAAATATATGTATGTACGTTTGTTTGTGTAGTGGTGTTTTTTTTTTTTTTTTTTTTTTTTTTTTATAGAGATGGAAAGCATCAAAAGCCAAAACCCCGTCAGTGTGGGACTTTAACCTCACTAAAACCATCTCTCACATGTCCGGTTTATCCCCCCGGTACTACCGTCAGGCATTTCGTCAGGAGGCGGAATTGAGCGTTAGCTCGAAAATCTTTGTCAGTTGTCACAGTTCTCCTATTTACCTGTTTGTCTCAGTCGTAGAGGTTTGTCCGTTTCGTTACCTCACTCCGGTTTCTGAGTGGCGCTCGAGTCTCCGCCTGTTTTGTTCGCTAATGCGAAGCTGTTGTATCACTTGAGCAGCCATGCAGCATGCCGCGCTCCAGTGCTCGCTGGTAGTCGTCATCAGCTCGACCACATTCTCTGGCGTAGCGGTAGAGCCCAGCGCCGTGTTCATTGTCCACCTCTGACTCTCGAAGCGTGGGCATACAAAAAACGTATGTTCTGCGGTTTCTGGAACACCGCAGAGCTCGCAGTTGGGGTCCTGCTCGTGCCCAAAGCGGTGAAGGTACGCCTTGAAGCACCCGTGGCCGCTGAGGATCTGTGTCAAGTAAAACTCGACCTCTCCATGCTTTCTCTCAAGCCACGCCTTGATGTCTGGAATAAGTCGGTGCGTCCACCTGCTGCTGGTTGAGTCGCTCCACCGATTTTGCCACTGGGCTATGCTGTCTCTTCGCAGCGCGTCCTTGAGTGCGCTACTTCCTGCTCCAGGCTCTGCTCGCCTTGCGCTATGCATCGAGTTGCGCTCGTGTGCCAGCAGTTCGAGTGGCAACATGCCCGCGATGACCAAAGCCGCGTCTTCGGATACAGTTCTAAAAGCCGAGCACACTCGGAGCGCGCACCGGCGGTATGTGCTTTTAACGCCGCGTACGTACGATGGGTGCTTAAACGCGCTGCACCAGATTGTCGATGCGTACAGCAACATTGATGTGACCACGCTGGCCAGTAGGTGCCTGCACTGCTGCCTTGGTCCAGCGAGGTTCGTCATTATTCTGGACAGTGCGGTCACCGCCCTTGCAGCCTTGTTGTTGGCGTACTCGAGATGGTCGCGGAAGCACAGTCGGTGGTCCAGTATGACGCCGAGGTACTTTAAGTAGGGCTTACACTCGATCACGCTGTCACCCACGTTGATGGCAGTTGTTTCCACTTTCTTGCGGCTGCTGATCAGTACGGCTTCAGTTTTGTGGGTTGCAAGTACCAGAGACATAGTGTGCAGCCATTCCTGGGCTGCCGTAATTGCGCTTTCTGCTATTCGCGTGACATCCTTCAGCGTTTTCGCGACCACCACTACTGAAATGTCATCAGCGAAACCCACAAATGTGGCGCCTTCGGGGACTGTCAGCCGCAGAATGCCGTCGTACATGAGGTTCCATAGCAAAGGCCCCAAGATGGACCCTTGTGGAACCCCAGCCGTGACCTTGTGCAGTACGGGACCGTTTTCACTGCTATACTGCAAGATTCTATCACGCAGATAGCTGGAGACAATTTTGCATAGGTATGCCGGGACATCAAGGCTATTGAGTGCGTTAACTATTTGCTTCCAGCTGGCACTGTTGAAAGCGTTCTTGACGTCTAGTGTGACCACCAGGCAATATTTTTTGGCTCCGCCTAGCCAGCGCTTGCCGTCGATGGCTTCCTGCGCCAAGTTCTTGACCACGCTAATAGCGTCAGTGGTCGACCGTCCTCTTCTGAAACCGAACTGGTGGTCGGATAGTCGGCTGTCAATATGGCTTTCTAATCGGGATTTGATGATTTTCTCCAAGACCTTGCCGACACCGTCCAGCATGCATAATGGGCGGTAGCTGGAGGGGGCAGAGGGATTGGCAGTTTTCGGAATCAGCACAAGTTTCTGCAGTTTCCATATGCGTGGGAAAGTGCTTTCTCGCAGGCACAGGTTGAACACGTGCGCAAAGATTTCGGGACTTAGTTTTATTGCCCTCTTGACCGCTACGTTTGGAATCCCGTCGGGGCCTGGTGCTTTGCAAGTCTGCATGTTATTTCCCGCATCGAGGACCTCGTCAGCCATGATTGCTGGGAATTCTCGCTCCGGCTCAGCATCATCGGCTCGCTCAAACTCAGCTTGCGCTGGGAAGAGCACTTCAACTATACGCGCCAGCAGTTGAGGGCATGTTGGTTGCGTCGAGCTTTTTAGTTTTTTTAGCACTAACTTATACGCAAAGCCCCATGGATTGCTGTCGGTTTCGGCGCATAGTTGCCTAAACATTGCTTCTTTGCTTCCGCGTATCGCTTTTTGGAAGAGCTTGCGCTTTTGTTTGAACACGAGACGCTGTTGCTCGAAAAGTTCTGTGTTTCGCGCACGTTGGTATGTTCGTCTCGCTCGGTTGCACTGCGCCCGGAGCTCTGCGATCTCTCCGTTCCACCAATATGCCGGCTTACGGGTTTTGGAGGCTTTCCTTCGCACCATTGTTGCATCGCAGGCGCTTGCCAATGCTTTAATTAGCTCTGAAGCCGCTGTATCCGCGTCCTGCTCGCGCATGGCGTGCTCAGCGCAGAATGCCGTCTCAAACAGCGCCCCATCAAACCCGTCAGTTTTCCACCCCAAATGCAGGTGATTTTTATTGGCGGCTTTGCGCGTCCGCTTCACCTCAATTACGATCGCGCGGTGATCACTGTGGGTGTAGTAGTCGCTGATGTGCCAGCGGGCATCTCTGTGCAGCCCTCCACTTATAAAAGTCAAGTCTATGACAGACCCAACACCATTTTTGGTGAACGTGTGTTCGCTCCCGGTGTTTAGTAGGAGTACGTTTAAGTTGGCTAACGCGTCCAGCAGCGCCCTGCCTCTTGGGTTTGTTTTTCGGCAGCCCCATTCTACTGCCCACGCGTTGAAATCGCCCGCTATCAGCACTGCTCCCCTCTCCCTTGCATCGCTGACCAGCGCATCCACACTGGAGTTGAATCCAGCAAGATCAGTGCTGGGCGGGATGTAGCAGCTGTAAATGTGGATGCCATTTATTTTAGCGCATACGAAGCTAGTTGTGCTGGCAAGTGTCAGAAGTGGCGGCGCGTTGTCTGCGCAGCTCCAAATAGCGCACTTGTTAGCATCATTGCTAGCCCATGTTGCCTCACTTTTGTTTTTGTACTGCTCACTTAGTATAGCAGCGTCGTGTGTAGTGGTGTGGGTGTCATGGTGTGCGCGTTTAGACTTGCATTAAAATTGCATAAAAATGCCATAAATGCTAATAATTTAATTTGCATTTTGTTGCCACTTTTAATTGGCATAAATGTCTCGAGCTCTCAGTCACACTGACCCACCCCCATCCCATTGCTTTGCTTACTGCTGCGCGTGTTGAATGACCAAAGGATTACACACATTTTTACATTTTTACATTTTTTACATTTTTACACACCAGACCATATGGTCAGCTGTCTGCTGACTTGCTGCTTTTTGCTCAATGCCATTTGTCCATGTGCAGTTGCGTATGTGTGTGTGAGTCTTTTTCACCACACAGCCAAAGCTTAATTTGTATTAATTTTCAGTGCTCACTGCATATGAATGACAAATTTAGTGAATTAAAATAACTAAAAAAAATTTATTAAAATTTTATATAGAAATGTTCATTGCTATTTTCTTTTCGGGTTTGCTGAAACTGTTTCAGTAATTCTGAAATTTTGTTTTCTAATTTTTATGAAACACAAGTCTCGTATGTCCTAAAATTGTTGTTGGTGTTGATTTTTTTCAGGCGGCCAGTACACAGCCAATGTTACAGAAATAGGAGAATATCGAACCTCCATGAAATTACACATTAACCCTTTGTCGCAGACGGAATTCGGCGCTTATCGATGTGTGGCGAAAAATTCGCTAGGCGACACCGATGGCACCATTAAATTATATAGTAAGTACAAACACTAAATTTATAACGATTTTGATTCTGTTTCTAAATATTCATTCAAAAATTAAATACCTTCAATTTAATGCGCTTAAGTTTTGTGAAAAACGCTTTCTTAAGCCACGGATTCATTAAAATTCAACTGCACCAAAGGTTACACCTGCACACGCAGTTTTTATGCCCGCACCCCATTCAAACGAGTTCAACGTATTTACGAACGTTTTTTGTTTTTGTGTTTTGTATTTTTCAACCTACAGAATACAAAACAAAACCAAATGCTGGAATAAAATAAAGCAAGAAATGCATATTCATAGCGAAATCAGCTTAGAATTGAAATTCGCACGGGGCGCGCACAATTCAACCGCGGTCGCGCCTTCTGCCCGCCTCTGCGCCGAATCGCAATGAACTCATTTAGCGGCGCGCACTTGTCCGTAATTGAATTTAAATATTTCACTCACCCCCATTCGCACGCGAAACGGCGAATGCAAAACGAACAAAAAACAAAATTGCATTCTAATGAAGTTTTTTTGCGGCTGCAGTTTTTATATATTTTTTAAATTTTATTTCAACATTTTTATTTTTTATTCATTTATTTCTTAACTTTTTATTTTTTAATTTTTCAAATTTTTTTTAATTTTGATTTTTTTTTTATCTCACAGATTTCATTCATCAAACCATTTGCTGTTCATGCGCTCTTTCTCTCTTTTTATCTTTTTCGCTCTCTGCCACCTTTCGACTCACTTTTTTCTCTTTTTATTTTTCAATTACTTCCGCAGGAATACCACCGAATGCCGTTAACTATGTGGAAAATTTCGAAGGACGTTATAAAGGTGAGTGTCAGCGACCACAGCCAGTCAGCCAACTCAGCTGTTATCACGCGTTGCCTTCGCTGCGACCAGGGCGCGAAACTAGTAAAGAAAATACGCGAGCCAGAATAATGGCCACTCGGCATAAATTTAAGATGAGCACCTCTCTCATACACGGCGAGTCATAAATTTTGCGGCACACTAAATACAGGGAATTGCCACAACAGCGCTACACGCCATGACACACACGGCACTGTGGTGTTAAATGCTGTTTATTGTTTTAAAATTTCAATAAGGACAGTGGAATGTAAACTTCTAAGGACTGTACGGGGTACAAACTCGGGTACAAGCATTTCACTCAAAAACCAAAAGTCCTTGTACTCAAAATACTCATCGCTTATATTCGAGTATAAACATTGCACTCAAAAGAAGAAGTTTTGGGTACTCAAAATACTCATCGCTTGACTTAAGTATAAGCAATGCACTTAAAAGAAGTTCCGTTTAGTCAAAATACTCATTACTTTTGCTCGAATACAGACATTTCACTCTTAAAAAAAAGTTCCAGGTACTCAAAATACTCATCGTTTACCTTGAATACAAACATTTCACTCATAAGAAGAAATTTTGGGTACTCAAAATACTCATCGCTTAACACGCTTATACGCATTGCACTCAAAAGAAGTTCTGGTTACTCAAAGTACTACTCATCGCTTGTACTCGAATAGAGACTTCTCACTCTTATGAATAAATTCCGTGGGCTCAAAATGCTCATTGCTTATAGTCGAGTACAGCTATTTCATTTTTAAGAAGTTCCCGTTGACTTAAGTACAAATATTTCACTTAAAAGAAGATCTTTTTGGTACTCAAAATACTCATCACGCGTACTCAAGTATAATAAAAACATTTTACTCTTAAGAAGACGCTCCAGTGACTCAAAATACTCATCGTTTACACTCGAGTACCAACATTTCACTCTTAAGAAGAAGTTGCGGTTACTCAAAATACTCAGAAGAAGTTCCGATTACTCAAAATACTAATCGCTTATACTCAATTACAATCATTTCACTAAAAAAAAACAAGTTTCCGGGTACTTAAAGTACTCATCGTTTGTACTCGAGTAGAAACATTTCACTCTTAAGAAGAAGTTCCGGTAAACTTGAGTACAAACATTTCACTCAAAAGTAGGTTACTCAAAGTACTCATCGTTTGTACTCGAGTACTAAAAAACCAGTTAGTTAGTACTCCATTAAGGATGCAGAATTTTATAAAATTTCACACAATTTCCAATAAATCAGCTTCTAAAAGCATGAGATTTATTTTAACATATGGCTCGTTTCTTCAAAGTGTCGGTACCGAGTACCCAAAGTAGTTGCCGCACTTGAATAAAACTTGTAGCACAATACTTGCTACTGTTTTCATTAATTGAGCACATTTTTACTCAACATATTCTGAAGGTTCAAAACGATTGAACAGAATGAACACAATTACCCAGAAAAATTCATTCCGAGTACTCTATAAAATCGGTTACTTATTAGCAAATTGCTCTACCAGTACTCATACCTCATTTACAAAGAATCTTTAGACAAAAAATACAAAAAGAATCATAAAAAGTTTAGGAGCATATTTTTTGATTTGTTTTAATTGAGATTTTCTTGACTTTGCCCCACAGTCGCATTGTAAACTATATCCTAGCTGAGTGAGCCCAAGTCGCTTATGTGCATTCACCTTTTTTTTACCGGCGCCATTCTACCACCACATCGTAAGGAAAGCATGAAAAATAAATAAATAATTTATATTGCATTCAAATGTTATGGGATGAAAATTTAATCGTTGCCATGCACGCGTCGGCAGCCGGCAGTTGGCGCGACTCGACATGTTGGCCAGACGGCATTTGCATACCGTTAGCATTGACAGTATTTGATGAATTTACACACACATACACACACTTACTGTGGTAAATGTGGAGCTAGAACACATTTTATGGCGTTAAATTGTACCTTCCTAAAATTTTTGTTTTTTTTTTGCGGACAGACCAACAAATACAAAAACTGCATAATTTGCACCTTGAATAAATTTAAACCAATTTCTTGCTGTCATCATTTTTTTCATCACTTTTAACTGCATGTCCGATTCTCTTTCTTTTTCTACGCGCATGCCGCACTTGACGTTCGCATTCAAAGTGGGCAAAAAACGCATCAAAAGTTCAGAACTTCATCATCAGTCAAAGGCAATGGAAAACGGCGAAGCAGAAGCAGAAAATCCGGGCAAACGAAAAGGTGAGCAGATTAGAGTTAAGCCGCCAACACTGGTTCTCTCACTCTCCTCCACCTTTGCAAGTGCCTTTTTTCACTCTCTGCATTGGCTCCAACACTTGCAGTCGCACCACAATTGCCACTGCCAGCGGTGAGGATTAGGTATACCAAATTATCGGCCACTTGAGACCGAACAAATACACCGTCCTGAATTCCCCACCCCTCCTCATGACAACCCGAAAAGATGAAGCAAAGGAAAGACTAAAAGAAAATAAAGTAGGATTTGCACACCATGAAATTTTGGGTGGACGCGCTCTGCTATAAATACTCGTATTGTGGGAAAAATAAGTGGGATTTTGGAGGAATTTTTTTTTATATTATTGTGAATGCGCTACACATGAGTTGCTGAGATCTATGGGTTCATGTGATGAAGATTAGGTGCAAGTAGTTCTACTAGAAAATATGTAGCTGGGTTAAAAGAAAAAGAAAAAGGATGCCATAATAAGCGGTGTGCATCAGCCAATTAGTTCCGCTCAGCGCTTTACAAATGGCCGCTAAAAGAGAAGAAAATGACAGCGAAATGTTTTCTTTAATTTTGGTTTTTGTTAGAACTATAGAACCCATCGATTATGAGAAAGTACCAATCGCTAGTGCTAATCACTACAATTACACCTAAAAGTATACTTCACTTTAATAGTTTGGTTTAGTTATAATTAATAATATTAGTAGCACGCTTTTAGGGTCACACTATAATAGCTATTAAATTTAGATTAGGTTAGAAATATATTTATATGTTGCATACTGTTAGGCTTGGTTTAATTTCAATTGGAATTACAATTTTATGTAGTATATTTTTAGGCTTACACACCACAATAGTTATTAATTTTATTTAGGTTAGAATTATATTTGTATATAGCACACTTTTAGGCTTATCTTTGCTTTATAGATTTTTAGACAAAAATTGTATGTAGTATTTTTTACGTAGTATGCATTCAGGCTTACACTGCACATTAGTTATTTGTTTTAATTTAAGTTAGATTTTTAATTTGATATAGTATACTTTTAGGCTTACTTTTGCATTAAAGATTTTTAGAGACTTTTTATGTAGTATTTTTTATGTAGTAGAGTTTTAGGCTTACACTGCACATTAGGTATTTGGCTAAGTTTAAGTTAGAATTATACTTTCATAAAGTATATTTTTAGGTATAATTTTAGTTAATACATTTTTAGAGAAAATGTTTATCTAGTATTTTTTATGTGGTATACTTTTAACCCTTCACTGCACAGTAATCATTTGGGTTAGTTTAAGTTAGAATTATAATTTAAGAAAGCATTGGTTTAGGCTTACTTTTGCTTTATTATTAATAAAGAAAAAGTATCATAAATAAAATAAAAAGAATAACTTTGTAGATTTAAAAACAGCACATACTTTATTTTAATCAAAAATTGTCCAATCAAAACTCGCATAACTCCACTCTGCTGTCGAGTTGACCGATTCTGTCTCAACTCAGCAAAACCAGAGCAACATAAAACGACTTCAACGCTACTATCCGCCGCAAAGGTAGCGGCAGACCAGAAAAAAACGTCACATAATTGTATATCAATAAATGTTGTATTTGTGGCTTTTGGGTCGATGATTTTCTTACCTTTATGGCAGTTTAATGATTTGTAAATAAAGAGTGTTAAATTTAACGAAAATTTAGTGTATTTGAGTCGACATTTTGGGGTCAAGCTTTAGTTGAAGTAAGAGAGAAAACAATGTGTGCCCAACGAAATCGGAAAAGCTTTTCGCTTGTATAGAAAAGAAATTGTTAGAATATATTTCCATAAAAGCACATAAATTGTATACCCTAAAAATATGTCACAAAAACCTATTTTTGAAACCATTAGACATGCCATTTAACTGCTGAATAGTAGCACTTTAACTGCATATTTTTAGGCTGTGTCCATTAATGACAGCATAATCTTTAACACTTAAAGTTTTTGTCGAAATAATTAAGCAAAGAATTAAGCAAATGTAAAATGTCTTCTTCTTATTCTTCTTCTACTTCTTGTTCATATATTTGCATGCAGACATAATTCTTGACATGGACAACGATGATGTTAACTTCACCAACGCTGCAACCAGATGGCACCGACATAGCTTTACGCTGGCTACAACAATGCTATTGTTGTTGTTAATGCTGAAGTCATACGCTATGGCCACATCGCTGTCCGATGTCTGACAGTTCGCCACAATGGCACACTGATGATTTGTGGTGTATTGTTGATGTTAGCTACACTTGTTGTTGTTATGATTTATACGTCTACACAAAAGACATATATGAAGCGAAATGTATCGATCGATGGAAATCAAAAAGAAAATATGAATAGTAAGAAAATGTTGCTGGAGCAATAAATTAAGATTTGCTGTTTATAAAAGCAACTTGTAAGTAAAACCATGGATTGACATTTCGGCAAAAAGCGTAAGTTCTGTTCATTGCTTCAAGCTATTAAAAAATTAATTACTAAATACTGTATACTTAAAAATAAATGGGTTACAAGTACGAGTCATGTTTGAGGATTTATGTCAAGATGAAAATTTTGTGCTAATCCTTAGAGCTCCAATTCAGGTACTAAATACTCCAAATTGCACTAAACCTGGTATTTTCCTATACCCTTTGCATGGATTTTATCTTCCAGCTACAAATTGGCAAACAAATTTTTTGACAAACATTTTTAGTATTTTACTTTTTATGCGCCAATTTAAATTAACAAAATTGACTGAATGAAATAGCAGGAAAATTGTTGTATAATAACACTAATAATTTTACATAATTAAACTGTAAATAAAATTTGTAATTTATGACAAGAACACAACGTGAGAAAAAATGTTAATAAAAATGTAGAAAATTAGCGCTGAACTTGAAAAAGTATAAAGTATAAACAATTCAAAAAATATAAAAAATCAAATGAAAATTTGAAAATCAATAAAAATAAGAATAATAAAAATGTGAAAAATAGATAAGAACAAATGAAATTATAAAAAACAATAAAAACAAAAATAATAAAAATTCAAAAATTACAAAAAACCACGAAATTATAGAAATCAATAATAAAAAAATGAAGCAAATGAAATAATTACATACCAACTATGAAACTCATAAAAATCAATTAAACGAAAAACATTAAAATATAAAAATTAAATCGAAGCAAATAACGTTATAAAAATCAATAAAAATGATACTGATAATAATAATGCAAAAATTACATTAATAAAAATTATAAAAGTAATTAAAAACAAGAACAATAATATATAAAAATTAATTGAAAACAAATAACCTTATAAAAATCAATAAAAATAATAATAATAATGTAAAAATTGCATTACAAAAATTATAAAACCAATAAAAATGGAAATTAAAAAATGGAAAAATTTCAAAAAATTAATAAAAAGTATAAAATTTAAATAATTTACAAAAATCACAAAAAAACAAATCAAATGCAAGATTCATATTTAAAAAATTATAAAAATCAATAAATAAATTGCAAAATCAAAACATGATTATTCAAATTGAAAAAACCGTATCAGACTTATTTCAAGAAATTGTTTATCAAAATATTTTATTTTTTTATCAAAATATGAAAATAATATGCAACGAAAAATTTTGCATTTCATTTCATTTTAATGAAAATTTTAAAATTTATTAATTAAGATTCCTGACGAAACTTTCTAGCATGGCGAAAGCCGAAATCTCGGATCTGCTTCCCTTCATTGAAAGGTCGAACTGATTTGCCCCAGTTTGAGACTATTGGACACCTGGTATACGCATCTATTGACCTATTTTAAGGACAATCAATAAGGTGGTCCCAAGCATGAGTCAGTCCAAGGCGAGTCTGCCTGGTCCCAACTATCTTTTAAATGCAAAATGCCAGATAGGTTCATTTTTTTAATAACATTTGCTTTTCCGCCCCAAATCATTAGTTTTTTTAATGTACCATTTATATTGATAATATTTGTATAAAAATATGGAAACACTAAGAGATCTAAGAAAAAATCAATGACAAAATATATACCAAAAATATTTTTAAAAAATGCTGCTTGTATGATACCAAAGACTGTGTGCACAAAATTGAATAAAACGAAAATATATAATGAATTGTTGCTATACGTAATTAAAAAAAAATGTTAAAGGCTTAACATTGAGATTATATTGAAAAATGGGCAAAACTGTTGAGTACTTAGTTATGGTAGAGTATAGATTATATCTTTATATGCACAGATATATATATAGACATAAATATTTATGTAAATTTATATATGTGTGTATAGAGACCGTTGTCGTTATATTAATAAAAGATTGAATCGCAGCCCTTTCATCAAAATAAAGAAAGCAATTTCGAGCTCTTACCAGAGCATTTCAGTCAAGTTGCTTGCGAATGTAGTAAAAAATTACATTCTGTTATGGCCTCGCCTCGGTCTGTAAACGGCTGAAGATCTGAAAACATAATAAATATATTTTAAAAATTAAACAAAAATATAATAAAAATATAATTAAAAAAAACAATAAAAAAAATATAACAAAAAGGGAATAAAAACAGAAATACAAATATTATAAAAAACATTAAAAAATGTTATAAAAAAATGCAAAAAAAATTTTATAAAAAAATTATAAAAAATTTTATAAAAAAATTATACAAAATTGTATAAGAAATATTATAAAAAATATTATAAAAAGTATTATAAAAAATAAAATAAAAACATAATACAAAATATGCTGTTAACAGCACAACTTGGCTAAGTATAAAATCTAAAAACCATACACATTATACATACATATCATTTGAAGCGAATTCACCAAAGTATCATACAAACTAATCGTAACCCTTGTTGAGCCTCAGACTGGCGAGAGAGATGACAAAAAAAATGATAAATTTCTAAACATTTAGAGTACCAGAAGCAACTGTACATTATTGCAAGCACAACAAAGAGATTGAAAATGTAATACACATAATAAAAAATATATAATAAAAATATATATAGTATAGAAATACCGCATAGCTTCTAGACTAAGCTCCCCTGCCCAAAACTACCCTTTGATCCCTGACTAGTTATGTTAAATAGTTGAGCTGGCAGTGCCGCATATTTTACATAGAGTTGCCATATAATGTTGCGCACATTCTTTACATAAGTACATACATAAGCAAATTTATATATATGTGTATAAATAAACATATATACAATACATATATGTAATTATACATACAAATAATACATAATGGCATTATTCGATAAGTGAAAATATGAATATGTATATGAAATATGGTTGGGAAAAAACAAAACAAAAACAACTAAGACGAAGCATGCTGAAATATGTATAAATAAAAGCATATTAAAAAAAATATATAAAAAAATAAAACAAAAATAAACAACATATAAAACCAAATAAAAATAGCTAAACTTTGTGTTTTAATTAAAAAAGATTGAATGATTAAGGAGCAGCCATAATGAGGTCGCAGCTAATGAGATGAAGGAGTCTGTAAGTCATCTGAATTGCCACTTCTTGGGTATTTACAAAAATATGTAACAAGTTTTGGGCCACCAATTCTTCAATGACTTGGATGAACTCAAAACTATCAACAGATCTTTGACTGCAAGGTGGCAAGCTTTGGGAATCCACCTCTTCAATGACTTGAATTATTTCGAAACTGTTTGAAATCTGTTCTGTTTCAATCACAAATCACATCAGCTTCAGTGGTCTCTCCACAGACTGTGGCAGAAAATCGTCGCCTCAGAAAATGAATGTCATATGTTCCATTGAGCCTAGTACGACATACGACATTTGTATTCTCGGGCGACGAAATGTTTTCCTCTTATTTTAATTGGGGTATCACAATCAAGGCCTCAATAAGCCCAGCTTGAAGTTCACTGAACTTTTATTCCAGAGGTTGTAGGTACGATTTCTACCTGACTTCGTTTGTGACTTTTCCAAGTTTCCAATTTTTTACTTCTTTCTAATTGTTTCCCATTTCTGGGTTTACCTAAACCCAGTCAAATCATTTACCTTTAAGCGCCTAACGTTTCTACTTCAGTCTGTTATGATCAGCTACCAGAGAAAGATTTTAATATCGAATAGCTATAGTAGAGCAACAACAACAGCACTAATAGTGCCAATTTGAACTAACAGAAAAATGTCATAGCGCATACATCATCCAAAATGAGCTCATCATAGACACAAACCTCTGCGTTTTCCAACCACTCTTCCTACCTAGCAGCAACGGATGCTCAGAAGACGCTTTACACAACCCAGTAATAAATTTTCACATACGGAGGCGTCCCCCAAGAGATGATCACTCACTCTGGCCTTGTTGAGGTCCTACGCTCCCAAGCAGAGTGAATAAGAAAAACCAAAAATCACAATGAGTCCATCTGTGGACTCTGTGGACAGAATGTCTTTGGACCACATCTGTACCCTGCCAAGTTGAGTTGCTAACCCAACCTAAGCCTGGAGTTTCACTTTCAACAAGTGAATAGAAAAGCAATGCTATGTATAGGTTTTCCACATATTTCATTGCCCACAGCAAAACTATTCAATATCCAAACCTTCGTTCTATTTTTATATGCACATTCACTTTAATACACATCAAAGTTTTTCACTAAACACCTCAATCAAACATAAACCTAACCACAGAAAAAAAAGCGCTTCAACGACAAGTATTCAATCATGTCGTAAATAACCAAATCCTACACATTGCATTCTTAAACGAAAATTGCCCGCAAACTTACCACAAAAATGCCACATAATAAAACAACAATAACAACAACAATAACAAAAGCATTCAAAATCCCCATCAGGATAATGAGTTGCGAACAGCAAAACGATAACCGCAAAGGAATGTGCAAGTATTTGCGCATATTTACATACATACATATGCATGTATATATGTATGTGTATATTAACAGCAAAACAACAACAACCAAAACAAAAACCCAAAATTAATAATAAATCCAAAAATGCTCATTAACTTAATTACGGTGTTTATTTTCATTGCCTTTCCGTTTGCCTTTGAATTCGTCAAATAAAACAAACTCTTGGCGCCACTTCACATTTCTCATTTTACGTTAATGTTACGTCGTCACTGTGGCAATTCCATAAAATCAGAGTTTTCAATAACAACGCAGCTAAACTTTAATCTTACTAGCGGTTTTTTTTTGTTTTTGTTTTTTGTTTGCTTTTTTGCTGTGTTTTGTTTATTTTTGTGCCGGTGCCATAGGTAACTCTGCTCAACCCATTGGTGGCGAATGGGTATTAAAATAGCCCAAAAAAAGTGTCTACACGAAAGGAGAGTTGACACTCGATGAAAGATATCCAGTGTGATATTTTGATATCTTTGCTGAACAATACGCAAAGATGGGACAATTTATATCTTTTAACCGTTTCTGGTCACTTTCCACATTTCTTGAGATAAAAATTTTTCCTTCAAAATATTGGCTCTTTTGAACATTTTAGCAATAAAATACAAACAAAATTTCAAAAAAATCATTTTGGTTGAGAATTATAGCTTCATCAATTTTGTACGATATATCGTACAATGGTCCGTAAAGGAGTAAGTAAAATTCATCAATTTTTAGTTTCATTTTTTTAAGTTTTATGAATAATTCATTGATTTTTTTGATAGAAAACATAAATTATAACAACAAAAAATTAAAACGTGATTTCATTTTGATCGAAAATTATATAAATTATATATATTGTAACGATAAGACAGTTTGTCGCTGTGCAAAGCAACCCTGTCGCTACGCGCCGTACTATAATTCGACCTGGCAATGATGGCAACTTCTAGTCCAATCTGGCAATGATGGTCGCGATCATCATGGAAACCTTTAGTCCACTCCGGAATGTGCGAGAACGATCTGCGCGATGGCCGGACAGGTATAAAAGACAGCCGGGTGCGGCGCAGCGAGTCAGTCTGATTTTGACTAGTGAAGGTGCCACACGGAGTAATTAAGAAAATAATTAAGTGTAAAGACCGTAAAGTGTGAAAGTTGTGAAATAAAGTGACTGTTGGTTGTTATTGACTGCGTTTGAGAAATTAAGTGTGTTTTTATTTTGAATTGCACAATCCAGAGATACGTACTAACCCACTAGAACTGGTATTCGTAACAATATAAACAATTGATTCACATTTATTCGGCCTTATATACCGTTGTTGTTGCCCTTTTCCTCTCAATAAAACACTTAATCAATTAAAATTCGTACAGTTTTACAGAAAGATACTGAATATAGCCGATTCCTTTTATCGTAGTGGGAGTGGCAAGTACACATGTCTAACCTTACATAACCCGTGTCTGCCCAGTAAAACACAAAATCGTCTAGTAATTCTTATTTTTAGTCGAAAATTGCCGAATAGTCGAATTTGATTAGCCACGTGGTTTACAGATGGGCGTGGCAGGCATACAAATGCAAAAAATCTATTACCAAACCTATAACTTTAAAAAATGCAAACATAACTTGCAACCTTTGCTTTCCATGATATATCGTACAAAGCTTTGCAACCCTTGTGGTCATTTGTAAGATATATCGTACAATTTTTTTAAAGACTCGGGAAAAATATTTAGACGCGAAAAATTTTAAATTTAGTAAGTTCTATAAATCAACTTAGATTCAAACTTTGAAATTGTTTCGCTTTTTGGCACCAAAAAGTATTACATATTTTAAAATTCCTACGCAGAAGTACCGTCATTTGCTGGTTTTTCAAATTCTTGCAAAAAGCTGCTTACAAAACGCACTCATACTGTGTAGCCACGGCTATTTTGATTTATATTTTTAAACAGAATGATACAACGCAGCCTACTTAATGAAAATTAAAAAGCTGTTGCATAAAAAGTGCGTTCGCGGTCAAATAAAAAATCGTCGAAAAATTGTACGATATATCGTAATTGTACGATATGTCTAGAAGAAGTAGGGATGTTCTTTGAAAAGGGAAAATCGGACATCTCTAAAAGAAGTCGAGATGATGGAAATGGTCTAAGCTGACATTTTCGAAGAAGTGGAGGTTGTTTTTAAAGGTCAAAGCTAGCATCTTTTTAGAAGTAGTGAGATGGTCTTTGCAAAGTTAAAACATGACAGTAGAAGTAAGCAGGCTGACATCTTTGAAGTAGAGATGGTCCTTGTAAAGTTCAAAGCTGGCATCTTTAAAGTAGAGATGGTCTATTAAAGTTGTAAACTGGCATCCTTGACCTCTAATTCTTCTAGAAGATATGGTCCTTGAAAAAATCAAAACTGAAAATAGAAGTAGAGATGGTCTTCGTAAAGGTCAGTGCTGGCATCTTTGAGTCAAAGAGGACAGCTTTGAACTTTGCAAAGACCATCTTTACTTTTTCTAGAAGAGATGGTCTATGTAAAAGTCAAAACTGTTATCTTTGAAGTAGGGATTGTATTTGTAAAGGTAAAGGCTGACAGTCAAAGTAAAGAAGGTCAAAGCTGACTGATGCGATGCGATGCAACTCTGCATGCGCGTGCGCTGTGCAACACTGCACTTTCGCTTGTTTGTCTTCTCCACGTTCGTAGCCATGCGCAGTGCGCTCGTTCATTCTTTACATTTTGGCGTTCGACGAGGAAAGACGATAGTAGAGTAAGAACAATTGTATTTAAAATTTAAGTTGTGTTTTTTAATTAAAATAAATTGCAGATTTTAGCTGCTGCATATCACGGCTGCTCAAAAAATATCGTTTTCCTTTCCACACTGACATTTTTGAAATAACAATGATCTGTGTGAAGGTCAAAGCTAACATTTTTCTAAAATAAATTTGGATGATCTTTGTAAAGGTAAAAGCTAACAGTAGAAGTAATGAAAAAAGGTCAAAGCTGGCATCTTTGAAATAGAGATGGTCTTCGTGAAGGCCAAAGCTATCCACTTTGACCTTTACAAAGACCTCTAAATTATCTTTGTAAAGGTCAGCTACTACATCTCTACTACTCCTACTTCTACTGGAATGTCAGCCTTGATTTTTAGAAAAACTGCAGGTACAGATTGCTGAAGCCTCTTTCTCTCCATTTTTCAAATGTAAGGGATTTATTTTTAATACACCTCAAAAGTTACCATTATAGAAAAGATTTTTTGCTGGAAAAATATACTCCTTCTGCCTGTTGGGTATTGAAACAACCTTTGGAGATTTGAGTGGTTTCAAAAGTTATTAACCTGGATTTTTCTACCAGTTGGGTATTAAAATTATTATTGCAGAACTCAGTTACCCATACTGAAAGTTATTTCTTTCCTAGCATAGAAATTCTCATAACTACAGAAAACATTTTAGTACTTTGCGCCTAAAAACATACAACAGAACATAACATGTTTTTGTTAGCCTTTAATGGGTTAAGTTAAATGTTTAAGGTTAGTTGTTGTTGTTGTTGTTTTTGTAGTCGAAAAAAGTGCGTGCACGAGTGCGGAATGAAAACAAGTTCAGCGCAAATTGTACGTCACGCAATTTTCGGACATTGCATCCGGTGCTTTGGGTCCGGCTGAGACGCGTCGCTTGCTCCACACTTTTGCTTGCTGACTTATGCCCGAAACTAGTCATTAAATTGTGTTGTGCTTTTTTTTTGTTTTTGGGCTGACCGATTCAGTTTTGATTTAAATAGCCTCGAGGGTACATGGCGGCGCCTGCAGGGCGTAAACGATTTTGAAACGTTTGAAAAAAAATATGAGCGCTTTTAACCTAAATGTGTATTTAAGTAATGTTAATTGCACTCATTTGTTGTTGTTGTTGTGTATTTTGTAGATTATTTTCGTTGCGCTTCAAGTCGTTTTTGTTTTGCCTCAATAATTATGATGAAATGTTGTTGCACTAATGACTCTTCGAGGTTTGATAGTTTTTCCTTATGAAACTGCAAAGTTCTTTCCAACCAACTTTGTTGGATACTTTTCTGTCAAAACTTTTATTTTTATGTATTTATTTTTTTTAAATTTTTTTATTTTTATTTTTTTTTATTTATTTATTTATTATTATTTATTTTATCACTTTTCTGTGATAGCGATAGTGGTGCACGCGAGGGTAATTTTTGGTATTTAAACCTATGCAACTGTTGCAACTTTTTTCACCCAAATTTATTGTAAGAAACGAATAAGTTATGATCCAACTTATTCCTCATTTTGCACTCTCTCTTTCAGCTCAAATGGTACTCAATTTAGTGCTCTATCTCCAGGACTTGACCACCGCCCAACAATTGTTAAGAAGAGCTAGTTACATTCTCTTCGAGCATCAAAATGGGCCTCAGAGGCCTTGAAGTGCGCTAGTCGAGCTATCCGCCTAAGCTAACCCAGCCAACAGCCAATCTTGTACTCTACCCGTAGTACCTTCTCTCGGATCCTGTCTTGTACAATATATGTCTGTCTGTCTTGCATCATCTATTGTACCCTACCTTGCAATTGATCTCTTACTATATATAGTTACCAATTCGGTGACCTATCTCCTTTTCTTTGTTTCAATTGCAAGTAAAACCCTTAACAGTTGTAAGTTAGTTATCTACTTTACTTTCCCTTAGAAAGTTAAAAGGCCAAAAGTACTTCCATCATTATCGATACAGCTCTGTCCCACTTCAAATTCAAAGCATATCATAGCCTTTAAGCAGCTTAATGTCTCTTTCGAGACAGGGGAAACGAATGTCTCCTCACTTTCGTTCTATCAAATAGAGAAACATTAGGAGAAAAAATATACATATATATATATGTCTGTACATTCTAACAGTACAAGCATACAATACATTAGACTGATGAGACGACTTTTATGGTTAACACATTTTCATTTAAATCAACAAAGATTCATTAAGTGGAGAAATAGTAATAGCCAAAAAACTGATACACGGGAAGACATCTAAATAAGTTGATATATATGTATACATACATATGTGTGTATGTAAATATTCATTTTTTTATTTGAATGTGAGGAAGCAACAAACATGTAACGCATTTAACCTCCAATGAGCACCAAACAGAGGCGCACCATGTGATTGGTGATTTAGTAATTAATTGCAGAAGAGACAGACATATAGTCCGTACTTAAATACATTAATAAATATAAATACTTTTCTTGATGAAAACAATCAAAAAGTATGGAGGAACATGTAGTGATACCTACACTAAATTTCAAGTGGGCCAAAATGCTTCTCTCTGGGTTTCACAGTCTTTTCACTTAAGTGTTAATCGATGAGAGGAAGAGGAGACTCTAAGAGACCTCCTCGGTCACTAATCGATTAGAGGAAAAGGAGACTCTAAGTGACCTCCTCACTGAGTAACCGTCGGGAGGAAGAGGAGACTGTAACAGACCTCCTCCTAAAAGACTTTCTCGGTCAGTAATCGATGAGAGGAAAAGGGGACTGTAAGAGACCTCCTCGGTCAGTAATCGGTGGGAGGAGAGGAGACTCTTAGAGACCTGCTCGGTTAGTAATTGATGGGAGAAAGAGGAGACTATAAGAGACCTCCTCCTAAAAGACTTCCTCTGTCACTAATCGATGATAGAAAAATAAGACTGTAAGAGCCCTCCTCGGTCAGTAATCGATGAGAGGAAGAGGAGACTGTAAGAGACCTCCTCGGCCACTAATCGATGAGAGGAAGAGGAGACTGTAAGAGACCTCCTCCTAAACGACCTCCTCGGTCACTAATCGATGATAGAAAAAGAAGACTATAAGAGACCTCCTCGGTCGCTAATCGATGAGAGAAAGAAGAGACTGTAAGAGACCTCCTCGGTCACATATCGATGAGAGAAAGAAGAGACTGTAAGAGACCTCCTCCTAAAAGACCTCCTCGGTCACTAATCGATGATAGAAAAAGAAGACTATAAGAGACCTTCTCGGTCACTAATCGATGAGAGAAAGAGAAGACTGTAAGGGACCTCCTCGGTAACATATCGATGAGAGAAAAAGAAGACTATAAGGGACCTCATCGGTCACTAATCGATGAGAGAAAGAGGAGACTGTAAGGGCCCTCCTCGGTCACTAATCGATGAGAGAAAGAGGAGACTGTAAGGGACCTCCTCGGTCACATATCGATGAGAGAAAATGAAGACTATAAGGGACCTCCTCGGTCACTAATCGATGAGAGAAAGAAGAGACTGTAAGAGACCTCCTCGGTCATATCGATGAGAGAAAGAAGAGACTGTAAGAGACCTCCTCCTAAAAGACGTCCTCGGTCACTAATCGATTAGAGGAAGAGGAGACTCTAAGAGACCTCCTCCTAAAAGACTTCCTCTGTCACTAATCGATGAGAGGAAGAGGAGACTGTAAGAGACCTCCTTCTAAAAGACTTCCTCTGTCACTAATCGATGATAGAAAAAGAAGACTGTAAGAGCCCTCCTCGGTCAGTAATCGATGAGAGGAAGAGGAGACTGTAAGAGACCTCCTCGGCCACTAATCGATGAGAGGAAGAGGAGACTGTAAGAGACCTCCTCCTAAACGACCTCCTCGGTCACTAATCGATGAGAGGAAGAGGAGACTGTAAGAGACCTCCTCCTAAACGACCTCCTCGGTCACTAATCGATTATAGAAAAAGAAGACTATAAGAGACCTCCTCGGTCACTAATCGATGAGAGAAAGAGGAGACTGTAAGGGACCTCCTCGGTAACATATCGATGAGAGAAAAAGAAGACTATAAGGGACCTCCTCGGTCACTAATCGATGAGAGAAAGAAGAGACTGTAAGAGACCTCCTCGGTCACATATCGATGAGAGAAAGAAGAGACTGTAAGAGACCTCCTCCTAAAAGACCTCTTCGGTCACTAATCGATGATAGAAAAAGAAGACTATAAGAGACCTCCTCGGTCACTAATCGATGAGAGAAAGAAGAGACTGTAAGAGACCTCCTCGGTCAGTAATCGATGAGAAGAAGAGGAGGCTGTAAGGGATCTCCTCGGTCACTAATCGATGAGAGAAAGAAGAGACTTTAAGAAACCTCTTCGGTCAGTAATCGATGGGCGGAAGGACTGTTTGACTCTCTCTAGATTGCGATGGAAAGCTCTTTTTTCACCCTTTTTCTACAACCTCCACGACTCAGATCAAACAATTTAACAAATCCTGGCAGGATTCATGCATGAATCAAACTTAATCAGACTCTTGTATGACCTACAGTATTGATACATTGATATCTTCTTTTGGTATCAAAATTGGCCCAACTGTGACCAAGGCCCCATACCCAAACAGCCACCATAATCTAATCTGTTGTGTATAAGTCAACCCAACTACGCCACTGTTGCGTCCCATCAAACAGTCTACGACTGATTCGTTTCTTTTAATTTTCGTCTATGTTTTCTTCTGTTGTTTTTTATTATTATTATTGTTGTTATTGTGATTGTGCTTAATTGTGCTTTTTTTGTTTGTGTAATTAGGCTAAAACTATTTTGTTTGCACCATTACACATACACACTGACTGCAAGCCTTGTGTTGTGGTCCTGTGAGGTGGAAGGTAAATGATGAAGCAACTTTGTATACAAATGAATCCCTGATTAATGACAAGTTGTGTTTAAGTTATGCCGTATCGAGTGTTGTTGCTTTTGTGCTCTATTTAACTTAAGCATAGCGCCCGAAATGAAAGCACAGACAGGTAATTGAGATAGGCAACGGTCACACGCACACACACACACGCATACATTTGTAATTATACACGACATATGCGGAAGCAATTAAAGGGCAATTATCTGCAATGGCGCAGGTGTGGAATCTATGAAAGTCAATGGACAAACGACAGCTACAAATGAGCTGGAAATATTATTACTAAATTTTTTCTTTATTATGAGAAAATGTATTTGGCTATAAATAACTCAAGTTGAAAAGAGACAAAGTGGAACTAACAGCGGAGTCTCTCTGAGTTAAAAGTTGTTATGGCATCTAGGAGTGTAAGAAATATATTTAATGGTTCATAAATTTAAAGTAAGGGCTCGGTTAAGCTTTACAGAGAAGTATTGGCTAACAAATTGAGTAAAAAAATAGGCTGTAGAGCCTGACAATAGAATCTCACTGCACAAACCCTTCTACACAAATTTTTGTTGCAAACTTTTTCGTCTCATAAGCTACTCAAAGACGAACGTATGGTCACTCTAAATTTTTCAGTTGCATTACAGACATCTTGAAACTATAATTAAAAAAATTTCAATTGAATAATTCACAAAATATTATTTCTCATTCACAAAAGAAGCAGTAGCGATATTTCTTCGAAAAGCCACTCACGCGTATTTCGGCAATTTAACAGTCGGCAATTTAACAGTCGCCAATTTGACGTGTATAGCGTTTAATCGCACCATTAAGCCAAAAACAATCTTATTGCATACATAGCCACTGTGTGTGTAAATCGGCCTGAAAATATGCATTATTTAATTTCTACGAATTTACAACCAAGATTAATTAGTCCTTTGGGCATCTAAGAAAATACGGTGGCCACACACACACACACACACTCAAACACCTACTCAATTCATATCAGCACACATGGAGAAGGAATTTATGTGAAACGTAAACAGCTAAATATACAAACGCTGCTCCACACACACACATATCTGCATAACTGTGTATATCATCTGCTGCGATACGCCCAGTTTCAATTAAGTACACTGCAACTGCAGCGACATTGTCACAATTTTCAGCAACATAAATTCTAATAATGTAACTAGAAGTGTTGGGACAAATGCTGAGCGAAAAAATAATCTATTAAAAATGTCAATTAAATATAATAATAATGATTTCTTTATATGTTTTCTAGTTGTAAAAAAAGCGAAAAAAGATGCGATTGAAGCTGCTTTGTAAAATATGCAATAAATTTTATAGTAATTTATTTATTTTATTTACTAATTACAATGAAAATTAAAAAGATGTGTTTAGGCTTTCTTTAGACATTTAAATATTTTTATAAAAACATAAGTCAGAAGTTGACATAGAAAAATGGACAAAATATACAAATATACAGAGACAACAGACGGCATCATAACTGAACACTGGCTGAATGATCAACTTCTCAAAAGACTGAGATTACTTTAGAACAACTTCTTCAGTAGCTACTGGGACAATGAGTGCTAAGAAAGTGAGAAACATGGCTTCTGCAAGTGTTCAACGCTTGAAAGAACGTAGCTTCGTTTACGATTTCTGTAAAAATACTTCTTGAGCTGCCTAGCGGTTCAGTAGAAGACACCACCAAGAAATCTTGGATCCTTATGAATCGTCCACGCACTACTTCATGGATTCTAGAACATTGAAAGCGACTAAATGATAACAACAATTTCTGTACCAATACTTTCTGAACTATCTGGTGGACCAGTAGAAGACACCACCAAAAAGTCTTAGAAGTCTTAGTCATAAGAGCCACTAATTGTTTCTGGAACATGGAGAGCTTCTAGGTATTTTTACTCATGTGATAGCAGTGATCTCTGCACTAATACTTCCTAAACTCCTTGGTTGAATATCTCGTGGACTAGTAGAAAAGACCAGAAAGAAATCTTAGACGGTTGATAAGAACCACTAATTGGATCTAGAACATGGAAAGAGTAGGTTCTCCTACTCAAGTGATAACAACAATTTCTGTACCAATACTTTCTGAACTATCTGGTGGACCAGTAGAAGACAGCACCAAAAAAACTTAGCTGGTTCATAAAAGCCTATAATTCTTTCTGGAACATGCAAAGCTACTAGGTATTTTTACTCATGTGATAACAGTGATCTCTGTACTAATACTTCCTTAACTAATTGGTTCTAGAACATGAAAAGCCACTAGGTACTCCTACTCAAGTGATAACAACAATTTCTGTACCAATACTTCTTAAACTGCTTTGTGAACCAGTAGAAGACACCACCAACAAATTTTAAACGGTTCTCAAGACCTACTAATTGGTTCTGGAACAAATGATAGCAACGATATCTGTACCAATACTCTCTGGTCTATCTGGTGGACCAATAGATAACATCACCAAGAAGTCTTAGACGGTTCATAAAACCCACTAATTGGTTCTGGAACACGGAAAGCGACTAGGTATTTCTACTCAAGTGATAACAACAACTTCTGTACCAATACTTCCTGAACTGCTTGGTGGACTATCTGGTGATTTCTGTACCAACATTTCCTGAACTGCTTGGTGGAGTATCTGGCGAACCAGTAGAAGACACCACCAACAAATCTTAGACGGTTCATAAGAACCACAAATTTTCTGGAGCATGGAAAGCGACTAATGTAGGACCACTTGACCTGCCTACCTATCTTAATAATTATTATGAATATATATTATTATTACACCACGTTGTAGACATCCAAAAATTCCCTACTCACACTACAGCAAAGATTGACAAATTCCTCTTTAAATAAACTCCCCGCTTGGAATCAAAAATTCCAACTATTTTCATATTTTTTTTTCATATTTTTTTTTCAAAGCTTCTACCCACTGTCTCGCTTGTAAAGTTTTCACTAATTCTGCTGTAGTTAGCTTCAATGTGTCGCCAACACAAATTTCTCGTTGCCAACACATGGCTGACGCGCATTGCGAGTATGAGCCCAAATCTTGGCAGCAATTCAATTAGTGGTAGAGTCATTTATCTTATTTGTACGGGGCACTAACACACGCACCCATACACACATACTTACATACATGCATACATGGCCTCATGTTGATATGAGTTACAGCTGAAATTGTAAGCGATATGAGGCGCTGCAACATTCACAAAACGGAAACACACGCACACACAGAAACATACCAACAGGTTGGGTGCAAGTGCACGTCTATGGTTAGACATTTATACATAAATATGTATGAGAGTTCAAGCATATATGCGTGCATATGTATTCGTATGTATGTACACTCATGTATGAATGTCTGCATGCATCTAGATGCTGTAACATAGCGTTGACTTATGCACTGGCGCAACCAATTATGGTTTCAGGTGGCACAGCTCAACGTTGTTTGTATGTATGTGTGTGCATTTTGATTCACCGATCTCGAACCAGATTTCTATGTATTTGTTGTCATACAAATTTTCTACAAACTGTAAATGATTTCGTGCCCACTGGCTTAGTCTAAGCGAGACAAACTGTTGGATGGAAATTTAAAATATTTTTTTAGTCAACTTGAAAGTAGTTAGTGCGCTTAAAAGTATGCTAGAATATACTTAAGCAATCAATAATTTGGCTACGTAATGCGTTAATTAGTGCTTTTTTTTAACAAAAACTGAGAACGCTGATGAAGTTAATTATTTGAATATATTATGCGCCTAAAAGCATGCAGTAGTAAATATTTCTAACATTATTTCCTATGGCCTCCAGGCATTCATTTTATAACATGTTTCAAACATGACGTCTTCATTTGAAAATTATTTCCACTTTACATTTTGTGTAGCATGTCTTTAGTGTCGCCTAATGCCAACTGAAATTCTTACCAGTGTCTCTGTCAAAAACAGGTTAGCGCGCATGACATTTTTTTCACTTATTTAACAAAGTTTTTAACACGCTCCTTCGCTGCGAGGCCAAGGCGACATTCTTCTTACACTCGCAAACGTATTTTAGGGTGGTCTGTGCTTGTTAATATATTTTTCTGGTTTGGGTTAGCATTTATGTTAATTTTTATAATAAAAACACAGATTTTCGGAGCAATTTACTAACTAAAAAATATATTAAAAAAACCATTTTAATTCCTAAAACTTAAAAAAATATTTCACTCAATTATAATTCCTAAAACTTAAAAAATATTTAATTCAATAACACAGAGCAACAAAATCGAAATTTTTTTTATTTCTAAAATCAAACTATACTTTTCTAAAGGATTTTCGGACGCTGATCACAACTGCGTACTTAGTTGTTTGATTATTTGAGCGGCTTAGGAAATGTTGATGGTTTTCCTTGGAGGGCGTTTTACATGTTTTTTGACCATTACATGCATGTAGCTCCTACAAGCCTGATGTCTTAAATGCCATTTTTTTTTAACATAGATTGACAATACTCTAACTATGTATTTAAAACATTAAAATCGGTTCAAATTTGCAAGAGTTATTCTTTTGCAAAGTCAAATTTTCAGTTACTTTGCAAGATTGCGAATACACAAAAGAGTTTTGCTTCCAAAAAATATATATTGTCATACAGTGAAAGAAGAATGTTAAGGCTTTCAATTAAAGAAGAAATTTTTGAAATACGATGTTTGTAATAGAAATTGTGTTCAAATATGTAAGTTCTCCATTCATAAATTCAGCACCAAAAGCAAGGATTTACTTTTGAGCTATAATATCGGAACACAATTTTAGGCAGCAATATGAAAATGCTCACATTCATCAAATTCCCTTAATTCATAAAATTTTCAGCTTTCGAATTTTGATTTTTTGTGCCCTAAAAATATGTCGCAATGAAATATGGAAAAACAGCAAGTAGTTTGCTTAGTGGCTGTGGTTGAAATTTTTACTTGTGTGATGCAACTCTTTTTAGTATAGTTCCTACGGTAATGAACCAATTCAAATTTTGTTAATGCCCTTGAAAAGACAAATATTGACGCTTGCGAAAATACTTTAGCTACTTTCGTCAATGACGCGAAAAACATTAAGAGATTTCAATATAAACACGTGTTCATAAGATGAAGTCGCATTTACACTCTAATGAGCATAGGCCGAGAATGGAACATGCGATAACAAAATTCTGTTCTATAAGTTTAAGTTACAACCTTCCACTATACATTACACACTAACTCCTAATTCAAAATTGCAACCCCGAATTTAAATGAATTTTTATAAAGAATTCGCGAAAATTGAACTTTGAAGAGCCATAGCCATGTTAACTCTTGACCAATCGAAATCAACTATGGTCAAAATTTTAGCTTGTGGATTGGTTATTGTGTCAAAAAAAAATTATCGTGTTTTTCGACATATTATAAATGCAATAAAAATTCTAAGATGAAAAATCGTGGAAAACACCTCCTAGCAAAAACCACCAATAACTTACAAACCGCTCAAACAATCAAAAAACTAGGTACGCAGTTGTGATCAGCGTCCAAAAATCCTTTAGAAAAGGTTTACTAGAACTCGGAATAATTTTGGCTGTTGCTCAGTGTAATCAAACTAAATACAGCGTGGATCTTTTTAGACTATTTAGACGTTTTCTTGTCTTTTTTATTTGATTTAAAAATCAATCAGTATTTTTGTTCAGCAGTGCTTTGAGTACCACCCTAAGCACTTTAAAATGCGTTTAGTGCACTTTTAGAAGTTTTTGGTTGTTTTTTTTGTTGTTTTCTGATCCACTTTTATTATTGATATATAGTTTGACATTGTTCTGAGTTGACATACATTGTGAAAGTTTTTTAATTAGTGATGAAAGTGTGGTAACCACAACCTGTCAATTGCAGTGCAAGTTTAGAATGATTTACATTAGAAAGACCGAATGTTGAAGGAGTCAAAAGATTGCAACACTTAAGTATGCAAATAGACAAAATCAATTTTAGAGAAAATTAAAAAAATTTATACACTCTGCGACACTTGATTACCACTTTAATTTTTTCGAGAAATTTTTTTTTGGTGGGGCAATCGAAAAAATTTAAATGGGATGGCCAGCTTTGTCGCCTGATCTTAATATAATAGAAAACGTTTGGGGATGATTCTCCCGACGTGTTTACGCAGAAGGAATGCAATTCCCCAACGCGCTGGACCTTGCAGAAGCCATTGAAGCTGCTTTTCCATCAATCACGAATTCTTACATAAAAAGTTTGTACAACTCTCTACCAGCAAGACTTTTTGAAGTGGTCCGTAATAACAAAGGCCCAACAAAATATTAGTGTAAATAAAATATTAGAAAGCTAACCATATAATTTGTTTTTGTATGGTTTTTTTGAGGTTGATCGTAATCAAGTGTTGCGCTTGCATGGTCCCAAATAACAACAAACGGTAATATACCATTAGATTTTATGAGTTTGTTGACGACCCCGTAGGATATTATTCCAATGTGTTAACAAAACATATTCCCATTTAAATTTTCTCGATAACCCCACATAAAAAAATTTTCTCGAAAAAATTAAAGTGATCGTAACCAAGTGTCGCGGAGTGTATATAACTTCTCAATCAGTTACATAACCTAGGCATATGTTATATATGCCTATAACATATGTTATATATGCCTATATCTTATATATATATAAGATATATAAGACAAGGACAACAGGCCCAGGACAAATAACTACGGATTCTTTTGGCTTTTCCTCTCAATTTATTTTGGTCCAAGCTTCAACCTTTTGAACAGTTGATAAAACATCTTAATTTCGATTTCCTCAGCAAATAAAATCTCTTAAAAAGTTAAAGAAATCCATGAAGAAAACCCACTTTCAACCTCGAGTCTCTCAGCCCTCTGTTGGAATTTCATGGGCTTTGTGTCCTCATCTTTGGAATCTTTTGAAAAGTAAAAAAAAGAAGGTAATCTTTTAACCTAGATTTTCTAAACTTCCTAGTAGAGTTTGGTGGTTTTCGACACAGATTTGAAACTCTAACCTTTTGAAAAATTAAAAAAATGCTTTCAATCATAATTTTCTCAACTATCTAATGGACTACTGTAGACTTTGTTTCCTAAGCTTTGGAACTGGAACCTTTTCAAAACTTTAAAAAATATCCATAACAAAGGTTAAGGTTGAATTTTTTACTCTTCCAATGGGGTTTTAAAAACTTTGTCCTTTAGAACTGGAACTTTTTTAAAAATTCAAACAAATTTATAGCAGAGGTCAACTTACAACCAACTTCAATTTTCTCAGAGTTCTGATGGGGTTTCGAGAACTTTGTGCAACCATCCTTGGAACTGAATAATTTAATTAATTTTATGAATGACTGAAAAATGCCTTTCAGCCACAACTTTTCTCAACTTGTGGGTTTCTAGCTTTGGAATTGGAACCTTTAACAAGTTACCAAAAAATGCATAAAAAAGACCCACCTTTAGTTTCGATTTTCTCGCCTTCTTATGGGGGTTTCGTGGACCCCCACATTTGGAACTGGAACACTTAAAAAGTTACCAAAAAAATGCAAAAAAAAAGAACCACTTGTATTCTTTATCTCCACACCTTCCAGAAACACAAACTTTTTAAGGAGTTTAACAATAGATTTCGACTATAGTTTTCTCAGCTTTCTGATGGAAAACTGTTTGAGCTTTGGAAGTGAACCCCTTTGAAAAGTTAAAATAAAAAACATAAAGAAAATCCACTTTCAATCTCAATTTTCTCAGCTTTTGTGTGTGATTTCGTGAACTGGGATGCAGTTTTGAAACTAAAACTTTTTCGAATAAAAATCTTTAGAGTTTTTTTTAGTCTGCTAAAACTATTCAATGCAATTAAACTACTAGCGACATCTTATTTTATGCATCGGTGCTGGCAGTTATGCAATAAATTTCAATATTTTAATTTGACGCCTTAGAGTATGCTAAAAAAATTTAAGAAATCACCTATTTAATGCAAATTACTAGCTATAAACATTTAATTTTATATGTCAATACTTGCAGCTGCCTAAAAGTATGCTTAAAAATTGCATAAATGTTCAATTGAAGAGCAAATTAATATTTCCTACTAATGGATGAGTAGGCAATTTCATTAATTACAACTTTACATTTGACAATTTCAAAACCAATATTGCGCCATGACCTCACAGACTCTCTCACACCCACACACTGCCATACTTACATTTATATGTCTGCCTTTAAATATCAACGAAAGCCTAAAATTACATTAAATAATATTAATTTCCATAATATTTGCATTTGCAATGTCAGTCACTGTGGAGCTTGTTAGATGCTTTGTTGTTGGCAATAAATCTCTAGCATTCGTTGCACGTCGCGACGTTCGGCTGCGCGTCCTCGTGTCGCATATGAGTGACTGCGATGTGTGTTGATCTGTTGAAGGATTGCAATAGGATGTGCAGCAGACGTTGAATGCCACATGCACTGTTGATATGACAACGGCAACAACAATGTCAATTGCAACAATAGCAACAACAATAACAATAGCAACAGCAATTGACGTATGCATCAGCAGCATCAGCAGCATCGGGCAGCAATTGCAATGCGTTTAATTTATGTCATTTGTCATATTTGAATTTAACACTTCCTTCCGCTTGTGGGGCATGCCACATGAATGCTAATAATAATTATAACGGCAGCCAGCCACTTCAAATAATCATAATAATCGTTACGTTTCACTTCAGTTGTACATGGTGCGCCGTTATGAATGAGGCATTGGGTGGGCGTGGCGGCAAAGAGTACTTTGCGAAAATGAATCCGGCAGCCAGATTGCTTGAGTGTTGCACGTTCTAAGCGCCAGCAGCTGTTTGAATTCAAGAGGAAACGAATGAAGGGGGTTATACGAGAAACTGAAACTTTGTTGCAAGGAAAGAGACTCATAAAGGGAGGAAAGGGGGGCACACTGAGGTGTTAACTTTGACCATTTAATCGCTCGTTCAAGAATTTCTCAACTATTTTCCTTAGCTATTTAAAAGTGTTGGGGTCTTAAGAAATGCAACCCACTTAGCAAGAAAATGTAACAATAAAAATCTATACAATCTCGCTGAAAATTCATGAACACATTTAGCGCCCAATGACCGCGCCTAAGCGTCAGTCGTAAATTTTCGCTCAACTTCCGTTGCATTCGAGCGAATAAGTAGTCAGAGGTTTTTTTTAGACATTACAAAAACAACAAGCAACCATTTCAAATGCCTTTGAGTGTGAGTAAGAATGTTCTATGAATGTGTGTGTGTGTGTGTGTGTGTGAGTAACCTGTTCTATGTACATATGTGTGTGTTCATGTATGAGCCTTTTCGTAACGACAATGCCAGCCGCTAGCTGCAGGTTTTCTTTGTCTCAACCAAAAAATATAACCAGTAAGAGAAAATTTTACTGTGAAAATGCCGCACACACATAAAACAAAACACCAAAAAAATACCACAATACAGCAAATGTTAAGAAGAACCACAAGTTGCATGTCCTGGCAGCGTAAATTGTTGTTTATTTCTGCATTGGGTGCAGTGAAAATATGCGCGAGCGGCCAGCAAAACGCACAGCCAACAGCCAACAAGGAGTACTGTACACATACACACACACACCCACACACAAGTAGTTGCTCGTACCCCACACTCTGCCCACTGCAGTTGACCACCGCACAGCTTAAGGATTTTCCTTTGCCCAGTGTTGTGCTCGTTGGTCATCCGAGGCTCTGTGTGTGGGTAGCTGGTCTCCAGTGCTGCCAGAAAATTTTAATTTATTTTCCAAGTTGAGTGTTGCGCTGCTTGCCAAATGAACGCCACCGCACCGGAAGCATTTAAAAACGAGCCAATAAGCAGCTGAAACGATCGAGGCGAAGACATGCCACACACACATTCACACACACACACACATTAACACACTTTGACGTTGGCTATGCCGTGCCGTGCCACATAAGCAGCAAAATATACCAGGTGGCCATGAAATGGGGCCAAGCAACTGCAACAATTGATGTGTGTTCTGAGTGCTTGGTTGATGTTTTTTTATTTTATGTTTTTTGAGTAATTAATGGAGCACAATTTTAAATTGCTTTCAAATGCGAGTAGAACTTATACAATGCTGTGAAAAATTCATAAAAAATTGAATGCTAACGTTTTTAAATTGCTAAAGTTTATATGAAAAGAACGAAAAGATGATATGGGTCACAGGACATAAGGACTCCGAAAAAGCAACGGGAACGAAAAAGCAGACAACCTGGTCAGACAAGGATCAGCTTTATTATCGACGCTGAGCTGGAAGCTATTCCACTCAGCAGGCACGCCCACTTTCTGTTTCCTACTAACGAAAGATAGAGCAAACTGTATATTTGCTACTTATAAAAGAAAACATGGTCAAAGTATGACCTGAACAGGACGAAGCAACTCACAGTGATTCGTCTCCATACAACCGCGAGACAAAATTAGAAGGAGTGGTCCGTTCTTTATAAAATTTGGTATACTAGTTAATCATGGTCTGCTGAATTGAAATCTCTATTTTGTTTTTCGTACACTTTTGTAGTTTGGCAATGCCTGAGACTTAAATTTGCGAATTTCGTCATTTTCATTCATTTACATTTAACCCGTTACGTCAACATTGATAATTGCAAAGAGTAACAGAAATTGTCTTAGGATCCTTTAGTTTTGCAATAAAAACGATAATAATAGACGTAAGTTTTGCTTTTTTGCAGTTTTCTCAATTTTTCATGCTGATTGCATCCTTTTAGGGATGAAAAAAATAAATTTTGTAGAAAAATAGGTGTTTAGACCACTTTTCAAATAGAATTATTTTCTGAGATCGGAAGATATCGGAGGATGTAATTACATTATGTGACAAAGAAACAATGCTTCTTAAAATAAAAAAATTCAGGAACATACTTTCACACACTTTTTAGATATTTTCTTCTAAGTTTTGCCAATATTCAGATTTTTTAATTTAGAAAAATATTTTAAATTAAAAGTGAAGTAAAAGCCTCAGATTCGCAAATTTTGAGAAAACATTAAAAGCGAAAATGGCCACATCACTTTTTAATCTATATTGAAAGTTTTAGTAACTTCTTGGTAACCTTGTATTTTTACAATTTTTTTTAGTAAAAACACAAAATATGTGTTTACATTTTTTTGTGAAAAAAGTTTCAACTTTTAGCCGCTTTTGCACAGACACTATTTAATTTTTTGTACAAATTTTTTGGGATTTTTTTAATTGCAGTTTTACCTTTCAAATTACATTAAATCGTTAAATTCTGAGACTATAAATATTTTGAATTTTGTGTATGGAGAGAATGACTGTGCAACTGCTTAAAAACACCCGGAAGAATACCACAAGACTCACTCCGGTTCATTGGGCGGTTCGCTTCACAATTACCCTTCAACAATCATCGATACAGTTGTGGCAAGGAGGACCAGAGAGAGTTGCTGACTTTCTGTATTCATTCCCTGGGTTAGCAAGGATCAGGCTACGCTCGCTCGGAAGTTTCTTCCTGGCAGTTTTTACACTTTCTGGATCTCACAAAATGGATTATTAAAACCACCCAATGTCAACTCAAATAAGGTTGTGGCATCAAAATGGAATTTTATGAGCTACCTAGCGTGGTAGGTAGTTCAATCAACAAAAAGAAGAATACAAAAATTATGCAATTTAAATCAAATTATCAAATTAAATCAATTATGCCATTGTATGAAAATAATTAATTAATTATTTGAAAGTTACTGAAAAAAATCAATACATTTAACCCGGCGTTGGTGTAGTGGAAAAAAATTACGTTATTGGTGTGGTGGGGTATGACATACCCCACAACTTTATATAGCAGCAACCTCACGAAACAACACAAATATAAAAGATAGCAATTTTTTATTATTCTTCATTTACTTTTACGCAAGAAAATACAAAAGCACTTCATGTGCAAGCAATTTGTAAAAGAAAATATCAAATATAACAAAAATAAACGAAAAGTACCGATATTTATAAGTTGACTTCATATAATGGGGTTTAAAAAAATGTCTGTATATAATTTTCCAAAAAACATAGTCTGTTTTAAAAATGAAATACATATAGTTATGTGACATTAAATTTTTGGTAGCTTCCCTGAAAGAGGAGCGAATTACAGGGTCTCAAAATTAGCGCATTTTTCGCAAGTCGTATAAGGTTTTTGCTCTCGGACAAACCGAACATCGAATGCTGTACTGACGACGTTTTGGTACAGCTTCGCCTTATTTCAAGGATTTACAGAATCATGATATTTTTGTGTATTAATGATATTTTTTGGAACATATGATACGATGAAAACGATTGTCGTATGTGCTATTAAATTCAATGGAGCATACGACATTCGTTTTCTACGGCGACGAAATGCGAATACTGAACTGGGAGCTTTTCTTGCACGTAGCAGTTGGGCAGTTGGTATTTGCCTCTTATTTTTCCGTACGGTGAATTTTTTAATAAATCGATGACTACTAGACCATCGAAAATAACAATTTGAATTCAAAATCATTTACACAAAATGTTACGTTATTGGTGTGGTGGGGTATGTCATACCCCAATGAACTTTAGCGGGATGTGACTCAAATCTGGTCACACTTAAGTTGTTTTTGGATAGAAAATGTGTATGGTTGGACTATTATAAACAGCTACTAGACGCAATAGTGCCCACATAAAAATGATATCCGAATTATTTACAAAAATACAACCTCTGGGGTATGGTATACCCCACCACACCAATGCCGGGTTAAATGCACTCAAAAGCAGCAAAGTTGAGGCATTTTAGGGTAGAGCGCACATAAGTAGGCTACGCGTTTTGGCTTTAGTTGAATAGGATTGTGTTTAACAAAATCATTTTCCATTGGCAGGAACAGGTGTTAATCGTTTGCTGCCAGGTCCGGACTATAAAGTAAGAACATTCCCAAGCCAAGCTTCCGGAGCTTCTGGCGAGTCACTATCAATGTGTGTGGACTGTCATTGTTCTGATGGCACCCAATTTCTCTGCTCTTGGTCAAAGCTGATAGCTTGTGGACAATTTCTCACATCAGATGATTAAATTGTTGACAGTACGAAGTCCAAATTGGGAGTGTGGCAACAGAAAAACCAATCATAGTAGATGAATCTCTGCCAATTCCACCAAACACACAGTGAAACATTTCTGACCATCAATTCTAGCTTAGCCAACATTTGTGCCGGCTTACAGCGATTCGACGAAGACCATTGTCAGTTCACGTTTTTGTCAGTGAATCACTTGTCATCAACAGTCGACATTCGTTTCAGAAATGGGCTAACTTCATTCGAGTTTATTCATCGAGCTTCATTTTGTCTGCAGCCATATTCAAGTGGTTCCAAATGATTTTTGATGCAAGCTTCTGGGTGATTGAAACAATTCTCACATATCAGTTGAACTCAAAGATTATAAAGTTTTATAGACATTTGATTGGCCTTTCGGAGCCTGGTACCTTTGACATCAAAATTACTGGAAGAGAATCCACGTAACCAAAATTGTGCATGATTGGCTGATTATTAAAATAGAAATGTGCTTTTTGAATTCATGCAGCATTTATTTAATTTCCACACACAATACATTTTTCAAACAAAAGACTAATTAGATTTTCTAAGAAAAACACAAAATCTTGTTGTTGTAAAGCATTTGATTGTACCTTTGTGTCTACGAGTACATTTGTCTAAGCCACACACAGACATATGAACCTATATGTGCATGTATGTGTGCCTATTTTAGGATTGGCTTTATTTGTTGCTGTTGTTGTTGTTGGTTGTTTATTGTTGTCGGTTAGAATTTGTGTTTGCGTCAGTGCGTTATCAGCGCCTAAGATTTATAATATCAAAGTTAAGGTACGTAAACAATGCAAACCTCACAGCAACAAAAACAATAACTGCTGCCACTAAGGAATGCTACAACTAAAACAACATTTACTGCAACAATAACAATAACAACAACAACAAGTGCAATAACATGCTTCAATACCTTCAAAATTTAATCCTTAAGTACGTTTGAACGTAGGCAGACAGAGCACAGTGGCGTTCATCGATATGTGGCGGCTGTTGCACAGTGGAGTGGCAGCCAGCAGTTGCCAATGTAAACAACATGGCACTGCCCAAAATGTTAGTGTATATGTAATAGTATAAATATTGGGGGTCAGGCAAGTAACGATGTGTATGTATGTGTGTGTGTGTGTGGGAGTGTTGACTAACCGATTCAAAGGAAAGGACAACAATGTCCTGCTGGCCTCTCGTCCAATTGTGCGTTCGTACGTCTGCACATATGTTTGAGTGTATGCATGTATGTACATGTGTGTGTGTGTTTTGTGGTTGTATGCATGTAGTTGTGTAGCTATGTATGTATAGGTTGGCCTGAGCGTCTGCTAACCGTATTGACCTCATCAAAAGGATTTTGTGTCGTCTTTTGGTTTCCACTGCCAACGACTGTCCTTTGCCTCAAAAGTTTACATGTGCGTGTATGAGTGCGGTATGAGTGTATGGGTGTGATTGTGTATGTCTAACGTGCAGCCGCATTTTAACAATAGGCTGTATATATGTGTGTGTGTGTGTCAGTTGAAGTTAGAGTTTGTTTTATGTCCAACTATGCCCGCCCACAACACAAGCCTTACAATATTTTCTAATATCACTCTTGCTCTTTCTCGGCTCGCCGCCCCCTTTCAGGCCCCCGTCCCACCCCTCTCGCCCCTCTAAAACTACCTGTTTCTCTCACGCGTCGCCGCTGCTTGTCTGTTACCGCAGACCTGCCAATGACTCAGCCAACATGTATGCATGCAGTTATTTTTGCTGTAATTCTTGTTGTTGTTGTCAAGTTCTTTTTTCCTGTCGCTTTTGTTAAAAGAACAACATCAAATGATTTGGCCAAAAACAATAAAAGCTTATTGACAGCCATGTCAGTTGTACATTTTGTTTGCATGTTTCCCCATCCGTATGTCTGTCTCTGCGTGTTTGTGTGTGTGTGTGTGTGTGTGCGTGCGTGTTTTAGTCTACTTATTGGAAATTGTCTTTTTGTCAATTTGACTATTGGACTATCCCCAAACAAAAACAACAATACATTTGAGAAATTGTACTCATCCGAACCACATCCGAACCATATTCTCACTGTTTGTGTGCCGCCATGTGACTTGCTGCATGTTGTTGTGTTGACCTCCTGCTGCTGCCGTATGGCCCATGTGGCTTGAGTTGAACTGTTCAGTTATCTGCACATTTTGGCATTTTGCTGGTAAGTTCATTAAACTTCAGTTGACACGCATTTCATTCGAGCGTTCGTTGGTTTGTGCGTTCATCATTGAATTGAGCATTCAAAGGATTTCAGCGTTGATACTTTTCGATTTCGATTTGATTTTATTTTATTTGATTTGTATTTTGCCTTTTATTGAATTTCTGGTTATTCGCTTTTGTATGTTTACACTAGAAAATATTTTCTTACAAGTCAGAAAATTCGTTTTATTTTAATCACATCCCTAAAGAAATAGAAGCTAATAAAAGCTGCACTGTCGTCAATTGAAAATTAGCACACATGTTTTGCATACGTTTTGGAGATACATATATATTTACTAAATCAATAATATTACATACAAATGTTTTTTATTTATTTATTTAACATTTATTTTTTTACCCAATTTTTTATAATGCATGAGATACTTTTATTTAATTAAATTACTTTTATATAATACATTCAAAAAAGGAAAAATTCTTAATGTATGTAACTAAGGTTAGGTTAGGTTATGGTGGCTGCCTCTATAAGAGACACACTCGGAGGCCTATTATGAGGCCCATTGTGAACCACATATTTCACCCGTTTTTGAAATGTGTATGCAACATTGTCTTTCCAACATATGTTACAGCACACATTTCAAGCGGATGGGGAAAGGGAGGGAGGGGACCTACAGTTTAACTGTTGTTTTATATAAAAAAATATTTATAAATTTATATAAATTATTTTTAGTATAACAAAATATTTTTTCATTTAAAGGAAATTATTTATATATATGTACAAGTAAAAATTTGTTAAATAAAAAAATTTATTTTTTTTACATTGATTTTATATAAATAATTTTGTATGCAAACAAAATAAAAAAACATAAAAACAGCATTATATAAAAACAACACTAAATAGTTTTTGTATTACAAAAAACAATGTTTTATTTATACATAATAATAATAACTTTTAATAATTTATACATAATAGAAAAAATTTTTTACATACAGAAAATTATTTATATATATAATTTACATTTATTTTATATGAAGAATTTTGTTTTGCAAAATAAATAATATTATAATACGGGTACCGGTTAATTTGTACGGTTTTCTAACAGATGGCGTAACTTAATTTTGTGAACAGTGATTCACCTATCCAAATATGTGTTGGAAAGCTATTGTCATATAGTTTCAAAATCAGTATGTGTCATTTAGCTGAAGCGTAAACAACAATACTTTTTTTACTCTGAAAATGTCGAATTTTGTGCCAAATAAAGTGTTTTTGCGGGGGGTTCTTCTTCATTACTTCAATATGAAGAAAAAGGCTGCCGAAAGTCATCGTATTTTGGTGGAAGTGTATGGTGTGCATGCTCTAGCTGAGCGTACGTGCCAGAAGTGGTTTGCACGGTTCAAATGTGGCAATTTTGACTTGGAGGACGATGAACAGCCCGGACAGCCAAAAAAGTTTGACCAGCTGGGTGTGATCTATTATGAGCTGTTGCAACCGAATGAAATGATCACAGGGGAAGTCTACGGACGACAATTGATGCGTTTGAGCCGAGCACTGAGCGAAAAACGGCCGGAATATGAACAAAGGCACGGCAAGGTAATTTTGCAACATGACAATACTCGGCCACATGTTGCACAGGTCGTCAAAACCTACCTTGAAACGCTCAAATGGGATGTCCTACCCCACCCGCCGTATAGTCCAGACCTTGCGCCATCCGATTACTATCTCTTCCGATCAATGCAACATGGCCTGGCTGACCAGCACTTCTCCAATTATGAAGAAGTAAAAAATTCGATTCGTGGATAGCGGAAAAGCCGGCCGAATTTTTCAGAAAGGGTATTCGTGAATTGCCAGAAAAATGGGAACAAGTTATAGCTAGTGATGGACAATACTTTGAATATTAAATTTGTAACCATTTTTTCACAATAAAGCTTCAATTTTCCCAAAAAAACCGCACGAGTTAACCTATTATAAAAACAATATTATAATAAAAACAATATTATTTACAAAGATTTAGTTATTGATAAAACATATATAAAAAAAAATTTTATATACAAAATTTTATATCTAATAAAATTTAATAATAATTTCTTTATATAATGAGTTCTTTTTACAACAATTTTTTTTCATATACAGAAAAAATTCTCTTTGTTAATTAAAACTAAAGTTTTTTAAATATTTATATTCTTTTTTTTATTTATTGTTTTATTTAAATTTTTTTGTTTAATTTTTTTAAATATTTTTAAATTATTTATTTAAAAAAGTTATGTTTTAACTGGAAAATAACAAAATAAAACTAATAATAATTCCTTTATAAAAAATTATTATTTTGTACATACAATTTTTTGTTTTATACAGAAAAAAGTTATTTTCATACCTAATTTAAACTTAGTCTTTTTGATAATAAATTACTTATATGTATTAAAGTTTTATTAAAAAAATTGCATACAAATTCTTTTTTAACTTAAAAATTATATTTATTATGTATAAAAAATTATATATATAAAAAATTATAACTCATTTGTAAGAGAAATTATTATTTTGCATTGAAAAAATTTCTTTTTATATTCAGAAAAAATTATTTTCTTAATGACAAGCGACTATGTCACGCATCTCTGAGTATGTCAGCACGTTTGTACGTGCGTAAGTGACTGTGTGAGTCACATATGCGCGTACTTAATTTCGCAAAGTCATTATGCGTAAGCGGCCCGAAAGTATGCAATTACATTTTAAATGTTGTCAACACGGCTGTCAACACGGCTGCCGCCAAATATCAACAATGATTGCAGAATTGTGGCCGCGGTGTCAACACCAAAAAATAACAACTGCATCAGCATCAACAACAACAACAACAACAACAACGATAACAACGAGTAGCATTCACAACAATTGCAACAGTAACAGAAATGGCAACAACAACAATAACGACACAATAACAACAATTACGACAACAACAACTAATGCCACCAATAGCAACAATACCAACAACAACTGCCACCACAAACAGCGACACGCTTGACAATTCCGTTGATTACTCATACGCCACGTAGGCTCCAATGACTGCATACACACACACACACATCTCTATACTCATTCACATGTATAGTATGCGCGCTCCGTACGCCCACTTGGCTGTGTTTGGTGGTCAGGCGCTGTGTCAACAAGACATTTGACCGGTTAAATGTCAATTTTTACGCTCTTCAGTTTTCCGTTTAATTTCCCCTACACGTTTTATAGAATGTATGACGCATGCATGCAATAGATATGTAAATGATATATATGTATATACGCAAATTATATACATACATAGCTATGTGAACAACAGCCAAAGCACCAAAAGTGTAACTGTAGGCGACAGGCAAAAATAACGCCCAATCATTATAACAACAACAACTATAGAAAAACACCAACCAACCGCTTTAACCGCACAATTTTAATGACAGCCTAATTATGCGTGCAAATGATTCATAAATATTTTATGTACTCACGTGTCACTGAGCTGAGCGCCAATATTGGCTACGGCGACGGTGCCTGTGTGTGTGTGTGTGTGTGCGTTGTTGCGTTGCAGTGATATGCTATAATTACACTTAAATATTGAACGCAATGCACCAATGTCGCGCCGGCGACGTTAGAGCACGACATGTATCAATGCTTTGCGGCGGTGCGTTGTTGTTGTTTTTGTCTCTGGAAAAATCAACAGCTTCATAAGGCAACGTTTTTCGACTCGTTGGATCTCGTGGTAATTTAATTGATTTTTTGGTATTATAATTATCAAATATTTACAACCACTTAATGCCTACAATGAGGCTGGGTTTTTTAATTTCAGTAAATCATAACACAGCCTTAGAGCAAAATGTAATTTTCCCCCTAAAAAATTGTCTTCTGCCCACAGTCAAATACTTTTTCGCCAACCCTCGTGTAACAGATTGTTTGTGATTTTTCCCATTTGTACTTTGCAAAAGCATCATAACAACAGAATTGCCAGACCAGATAGCCAGCAACATGTTGAAAATGCGCTACAAGTTGCAACAACACAAGCACCAAGTTGCAACAAGCCGTGAGTGAGCGAATGCGCACAGTGCGTGAGGCGCCGTAGGCCAAATGCACTTTGCACCCATTTGTGAAATTGAGTGCAAACTGATTGTCAACATATCAGTTGATGCATTTTTGTGTGTACATGAATTTATAGTAGATGTGGGTAGAGCTATGACTGCCAACGCGGGTTTTTATTTGTAAGCTTTGCTTTTCAGTTGTGCTGATTTTTTTTAAGTTTGGTTGACATAAAAGGCACTTTTGGCAATATAACAAAAAGAAATTTATTGAATATTCAAATAAAACATATATTTTAGGGTACTGAAAAGATCATAGAGTGAGCAAAAACAACACTTATCATTGAAAAGAACAATTAGACCCAACTGTAAATCAACTGGAGATAGAAGATTAACTTAAAACTCAACTGGATAGATATGTAAAAGCACAGAATGGATATATACATATATCATCACCACAACTGATCTGTTGCAATAGACTATTAGGTCTTTTAAAACTTTTCCTATTGATCCCTAAGACAAACAAGGACCAACCTTCTCAAATCAACTGTTGCAGAGACGTCAATGTTATTTCTATGTCTGCAGCAATGGTGACTTTTTATGGGCTGTTATTTCATACTCAGATGTTTGTTCTAGAACTATCAAGAGATCGGTTTTTGGATAAATATTGTTTCTATTCATTTGCTGATATGTTTTTCTATACTCTTCTAACTTGCAGTCCAGCCGCTATAAATAAAAGATGGCAGTACAAAGCACTTTGAGAAATTTGGTCAACTTATAAGGTAAGTGAGATCTCACTGCACATCTACAGAGGCTAATCTTTCTTTTACTGTAACATTTCTGAAAATCCTTGGAACAGTTTTTAGTTGCTGACCATCAAAAAACTGAAAAGAGTAATGAGATCTCATTGCATATCTACAGAGATGAATCTGTCCTCTTTCTCCTTTTTCTTCCTCTATCTTTTACTACCACAATTCTGAAAATCCTTCGAACTGTTTTTATCTACTGACTATCAAAAAACTTTAATGAGTAATGAGATCTCATTTTATAACTTCATAGATTAATCTTTCTTTAAATGCCACATTTCTGAAAATTCTTCGAACAGTTTATATCTTTTGAATAATAAAAAACTTAAAAGAGTAATGAGATCTCATTTTATAACCTCATAGATTAATCTTTCTTTAATTGCCACATTTCTGAAAATCCTTCGAACAGTTTTTATTTGCTGACCATCAAAAAAGTTAACAGAGTAATGAGATCTGAATGCATATCTACACAGATTAATCTTTCTTTTACTATCACATTTCTTAAAATCGATCGAACAGTTGGGGTTTGTTGGGCCTCAAAAACTAAACAGAGTAATGCGATCTCAATGTATATTTTGACAATTCTAGAGCAGAGATGAATCTTTCTTTTACTATCACATTTCTCTCCATCGCTCAAACAGTTGGGATCTGTTGGGCATCAAAAAACTTGAGGTATTGTTTTTTTGGACAGGAAACTTTTAAAGATAGAAATCTTCATTGAAACTGGTAGATCCGTAGCAATCATCTTACATAATACTTACCAACTAAAACCTTTCTCTGTTCATGGATTTGGCTAAGCGGGCCTCATAGGGGTTGCCTTTTCGTCTCCATAAAGTTCATGCCTAGTTCAGTCTTTTGCAATTATGAACCTCTCTTTCTAATGTTTTTGTCATGCATTATCTCTAGTATATAGATTTCTGTGACTAATGGTTCATAACTATTTTTCATTTATGGGCAGTTGCCCAGAATGCACATCCTTTCACCAGTCAGAGTCGAAAACTCACACACAATGTGTGTCGTTGTGTTGTCATCTTAAAAAATACAGTCCACAGAAAACTAACTCAACAAGGTTAAACGGTTCTATGTGGCTCCCTAAGTTACTAAGCTTCATAATTAACAGAACCAGACATCTAACTAAGAACTTTTTAACTACCCATTGACACCAAAGGAGACCTAAACTGTCTACTATTGGACATTCCATTCCTTTTATAATACTGCATTGAAGTCAACTAACTCTTGACCAGAACCTCAATCTTTGAATTGCTTTATTCAAATTTAGAGCTAAGGTACAAAAAGTCTTATTTCGACTCCTTCTTAGACCAACTCTCAGCTCATTTTTCTCCGTACTCACATACTACTGTGTCCAAAAAATAAGGTGACATTGTATTTATTTCGAAAATTCTTTATTTATTATTCCAAATCAATTTCATCCCCTTCAAAGTAATCCCCTCCCGATGCAATGCACTTATGCCAACGGATTTTCCAATCTTCGAAACACTGATTGTAGTCACTTTCCGGCATGGCCTTCAGTTCCGTCTTCGCTGCGGCTTGAATCTCCTCTATCGTATCAAAACGGTGTCCCCGGAGCGGTCTTTTGAGCTTGCTGAACAGCCAGAAGTCGCACGGCGCCAGATCAGGTGAATACGGTGGGTTCGGAACGATATGGGTTGAGGTTTTAGCGAAATGATCACGAATTACGAGTGCAGTATGGGATGGTGCATTATCGTGGTGTAAAAACCAAGAATTGTCTTTCCATAATTCCGGACTTTTTAGGCGGATAGCGTTACGCAAACGACGCATAACGTTCAAATAATATTCCTTGTTGACTGTTGACTAAAGAAAAAAATTATTCTCCACATCCTTCGACGCGCGCAGTCTAAATTCAAATGTCACCTTATTTTTTGGACACAGTAGTATACCAGATATTTTGATGGCCAATGAATTTTGACTGATTGTGTTGATTTTTTCCCCCTATAATTATATCATATGTTAAATTTTTATTTTTAAATTATTATGACTTGAAAATAAATAGAAATTAAAATGAAAACCCAACAAAATTAATAACAATAAGCCCGCTTTTTAAGCTACTTCAATCTTAAATATGTCTGCTGAAAATGCCTATTCAAATTTACAAAAATAATTTCTATAAATTTCTCGCACACTTTCAGCACAAATCTGATTCTCCGAAGCTCAAGATTGACCATTATTATTTTGACTTTTCAAACAACAACAACATTAAAATTTACAAAAATAATTTCTATAAATTTCTCGCACACTTTAAGCACAAATCTGATTCTCCGAAGCTCAAGATTGACCATTATTATTTTGACTTTTCAAACAACAACAACATTCAAATTTACAAAAATAATTTCTATAAATTTCTCGCACACTTTCAGCACAAATCTGATTCTCCGAAGCTCAAGATTGACCATTATTATTTTGACGTTTCAAACAACAACAACATTAAAATTTACAAAAATAATTTCTAGAAATTGCTTGCACACTTTCAGCACAAATCTGATTCTCCGAAGCTCAAGATTGACCATTATTATTTTGACTTTTCAAACAACAACAACAACAACAACCAACCAACCAACCAATACGAGAAGCTCATCAAATCACATTTTAATCCTGCGAAATATTCGATATAAATTCAAATTTCTCTCCGTTCATTTCCATTTCTCTCCGTGCCACCTCACACACTTACTTATTACCGAATCAATACAATACAAAATAAACGGAAAGCAATTTCTTGTGAAACTCGCTCGCACGCACACAAATGTTTTGTATGTATTGTAATAATATACGTGACCATACTTGCCAAGCGATGATATGCCATTGTAATCTTATAATGTGACAACCGCACACGGGCCGCAGCACAACGCAGACGTCACTGTCGTTCTTGTTGCTGTTGTTGTCGCCTTATCGGAAAATGCATACCAAATATTCTGTTTGATTGCGACTCCAAGTAAAGCGAGCGTGAGTGTGAGTGCGTGCGTGTGCGTGTGTATGCATGTGTGAAAATTTGTTAATATTAACACTGCGAAACGTGTATCGTAGGTAGTGTCATTCGAGTTTATGGCTTAGCGTGTATATGCATGTATTAAGTATTTGTCATAAAAACACACGCACGCCCACAAGTGGCAAATTATGAAAACCCCTAACATGTCAAAGTTGCCGCTCATACATAAATAAACCCGTAAAAAGCCACTGAATTGCACAACAAAGCGGCATTTAACCGACACACATATGGAACGATGCACGCATGTGGAGGTAAATGAGGATTTTTTTTTTGTATAAAATTTTATATTTGGGATTTTTTGATGGAAATTTTCATTAGCCATTTAGAAGTTGTAATGATGATTGGCAATTGGCTGTTGTGTGTAAGTGGAAAATGTGATGCAAAACATTTTGTAATACAACGTTTAAGTGTTATTCAGTTTATTTTAATCGACCGATTGTTGCGCTCTGTGATTACACCGTGCGACAGAATTTTTCACACCGGGAAAAATCCATATGGGCGTGAAACTAGAGACCAAATATAGTAATACTGCGTACTCAGTTTTTCATTTCTACAACCTTTGTCCTTTTAAAAGGACTTCAAAATTTTGAAGGGGATAAAAAATAAAGAAAATATAAAACATACTTAACCTCGTTAGAATATGGCGATATGTATATCAAATGAAAGAGGAAAGGCTCAACAATTTAAATAAAATTAATTTTTTTATCTATTTGTAAAAAAAGAATATGAAAACGGTTCTTTGAAAATTTTAATCCTTTATTTCCGTGAAAATTTATATAGAGTTTTCTTGAAAAGTAAGTATGTTAAAACCCAAAATCTCCTTGATCTCGTGTCAAAATTCCATTACTCTAACTTTATTAGTTCGAAAGTTATTAAAAAAAAGACAGAAGCTGCTATTCTAATGAAGTACAAAAATTCTAATTTATTTGAGTATCAGTATTTTAAATAATAATATAAAAAGATACAAAATCAATGAACCGAGAATAAATTTTGACACGCATTCAAGCAGATTTTGGGTTTTAACATACTTACTTTTCAAGAAAATTCGATGTAAATTTTCAAGGATATAAAGGACTAAAATTTTCAAAGGACCCTTTTCATATCCTTTTTTTACAAATAGATAAAAACTTTATTTTATTTCAATTCTTGAGCCTTTCCTCTTTCATTTGATATACATATCGCCATATTCTAAGGAGGTAAAGTATTTTTTATGTTTTTTTTATTTTTTATCCCCTTGAAAATTTTGAAGTCCTTTTAAAAGGACAAACGATGTAGAAATCAAAAACTGAGTACGCAGTATTACTATGTTTGATCTCTAGTTTCACGGCCATATGGATTTTTTCCGGTGTGAAAAATTTTTTAATTTTTGTCGCACGGTGTAGTCACCATCCATCCATCCATTAATTCGAGCTAGTTTCAATTTTTTACTACTTTAACTTTCAAACTCTGATTGAAAACAATACGCAAGGCTGAGACTGGGTTAGGTGCGTTGGTAAGTAGTTGTAACCGCTCCAAAGGCAGCACAAAACAATCTTGAGCATTATTGTTAGTGCATAATTTAGTGCATAATTTTTTTTTCAATTATCTTAGCAATTATTATTTTATTCTATAATTACTTTTCTTACTTGTCTCTCTTGTTTCCTAAATTTGTCTACTTATTTAAACTAATTTTTAGTAAGAGAAAACTTTATTTGATCAATAACCAAATTTAATTGATTGGAGCATTTCGAACTAAATATTTGCATGGCATACATACATATGAACTTTTTGACAATCTTTATGTCACATTTCCAAGAATCTCAAAATGACTGGTTATAAATGTGTATGTGTGTCTATTTGCCATGAAGCCTTTGCATTGAGTCATTGAGTGGTTCCCCATTTACTTATTTTTTGCAACTTCTAATGAAAATTCAAATTAACTGCAAATTGATCAAAAATATTGAGGAGAAAAGGCAACAAAAACCCATACATGCGTATAATTCGGAGAAGCACAACAACAATTTGAATATGAATTTAATTTTAAAGCAAATTACAATATTTTAAGGTTTGACTAAGCACTCAAATAAAGCATTTAGAAATTATACTGAATTAAATTAATTAAATAAAAAAATTAAAAATAAACTGAATTAATATTGAATTAAAAAAAATATCAACTCATTACAAGTCTTCTCATATTGAACTCATTTGTGGCTTGCAAAAAAACGTATGCCTTGTGCTATCGATCAGAGTCCCATTCTCTAATCGACTCTGGTAACTATTTTGCATTTTCATTTGCTCATTTAACTTTAGAATTTAATTGGAGTTTTTTTGAGTTTCAGTTGCTTTCCATTTAATTGAAATAATCAATCAACAAAGTTGCAAAAATGGAAAAAAGCAATGCAATCTTTGCCATATTGAATTTTATTGCTTTGAAAATGCCACAAAAAGCTGAACTCCTATTAAAAAAAACGACAAACGAAACCTCGAATATCGATGCGCTGTGTTCGTGTAAGCTTTAATATTAATACAACTCTAATGAGGCTAATGTTTGCATTGACCTCCACAACCAGTTGGCCGCTCTATGCAAATGCTATGCAATGCGCCACTCGCTTCTCCGTTCATCTCTCCGTTCCCCCACCTGGTTGGTGCGTTTTGTTGGTCTAGTTGGTTCGTCGGTGCGCTCGTCTATTCGTTCATCAACATGACCAACTTCCGGTTGCTCAAACTCTGCACAAAAATGGCCAAATGGCCAACTAATCAAGGTAATGAAATCAGTTTTATTTCATGTTGCGAGTTTTTTACTTTTTATTTTTGTCTACTCATTTTGCATTTTTTTTCTATTTGTTAGTATGGTTACTGTTGTTTTTGTTATGGCATTTCCTGCAAACATTGGATGCGCTTTTTAGCTGCTGTGCTTACTGCGAACGAACAGACAGAGCGCTGAACACGGCACAGTGGCTGACAGGAGAGTGTGAGGAACATTGGCGCACACAAGGCAGGATTTGGGAATTTAAACCTCACCAGTTATCTGTTTGTAAAAAAATATGGGTTGCAACTACGATTTCAAATGGGCTCAAAAATTATGTACGTAACCCCAATAAACGAAATCCAATGTGCGCCACTGGTGGGTAGTGTGGTGAAGTGTGCAGCAATTTGATGCAGCGAAGGTTAGCGGAAGTGCTGACATGGGCTAAGTATTTGTTTTTATTTTTTAATATTTTTTTTAATATTTTTTTAAATCAAAATTAAAAAAACAAAAAAGCTGAAAATGTTTATGAAAAGCAGCAAACTTGGGCTGATCCTTTCAAAACGAAACATTTGGGTTCACTGCTTTTGCAATTTTATAATTTTGTTTTAATTTTTATTTTTTTATTTTTGTGTTTTACTAAAACAAATATTGACTTTGAGGTGGGCAATGAACTCAGTGTGGACTTGAAAATTTGTACATTACCAGAACACGCAATCGTTTTGCTGTGGGAGTGCCCGAAAGCGGCAAAGCATTAAAATTAATTTTATAACAATTAGTTATAATTAATATTAAATTAGTCTTTTAGATTTTGTACATTACCCGTAATTTAATTTTTTATACTTTGTGCTTTATATATTTTTATAAAATCAATTTTACTAGACATACCTTAAGATTAAGGGGCCCGAACACTGTAAACTGCGATTTTTCATATGTTTTTTATTTTATTTATTAAAAAAAAACGGACGTTCCGATTTACATGAAATTTTACACATATGTTAATAAATGTTTAGATTATCGAAAACAATTTTTTTTTTTTTTTTGGCGGCCATGTTTGTATTCTGTAGCTGATCCAAAATGTCGTCTTTTTAAAATGACCCTTGTCGCGTTGACAGCAAATCAGCATAACGGAGCCTCCTAGAGCAAAAAACAAAAAAGATTCTTGAAATATACATTACTGGCTACTGTTTGACGTAGGGGATTTTAAAAATATTGATTAGAAAAAAAATGGCGGCTGTTTGAAGAAAAAGTTGTTTTTTTCGCGTAAAATTTTGCACTAAATTATTTATAAAAAAAAAAGTTTGGCATATATCGAAAAACGGCTACGTCGAGCAGAAGCGACACTATTCCCGAATAGAATGCAATTTGAATCAGGTCGATCGGATAAAAACTTTTTCAGTTATGCTGTCAACGCGGTCAAAAAACATGGTTTCGAGATAATCGCGTTTTAAGTTTTGAAAGGGGCAACCAAAAAAAAAAAAAAATCGATAATCTAAACATTTATTAACATATGTGTAAAGTTTCATGTAAATCGGAACGTCCGTTTTTTTTTAATAAATAAAATAAAAAACATATGAAAAATCGCAGTTTACAGTGTTCGGGCCCCTTAAAATGAAATTAAACTGTTTGCATTTTTTACATTTTTATTCTATATTTTGGTTTTTTATTATTTTTAATATATTTTTATTTGTTTTAAAAAAACTGAAGAGAAAATAATTTTAGATTTTATTTTAAACATCTTGTAGTTGAATTTATTTTGTTTTTTATTTGTATTTATTTTTTTATATTTTTTTAATTATAGATATTTAGTTTTTAATATATTGTTATAAATTATATTTTTCTATAAAACTTAAAAATCCGCTGGAATTTTTAATATTTCCTTGTAAATTTTATATATTTAATTTAAATTTAATTAAAATTAATTAAAAAAAATATTTACTAAACATTATTTAAGATTAAAATGTAATCAATCTGTTGGAATTGTTGACAATTTCTCGTAATGGAACATATTTTGTTTTTTTTTGGTATTTTTTATTTTACTTTTTATTTTATTTTTACTTCATTTTATATTTCTACAAAACTCAAAAAATAAATTTTTTGGAACTTCATTTTGTTGTAGTTGAAAAAATTTTTGTATTTTTACTTTTTTTATTTTTCAGTATATTTTGCTACAAAACTTTAAACAAATCTATCTATTGTAATTTTTAGTATTTTCTTAACTTAAAAAATCTTTTGGAATCTTTTTAATTTTTTTTCATTTGTATTTTTTTTTTTAATTTTTCATTATTTTCTATTCATTATATTCTATAGGAATTTTAAATATTTTCTTGTTGTGGCCAATCAATATGATTATTATTATATTTTTATATTATTATTATTTTAGTTTTTATTATTTTTCTGCAAAACTTAAAAAAATCAATCTATTGAAATTTTAGTCTGTTTCCTGTAGTTGAATTATTTTTGTTTATTTTCTAATTTTTTTATTTTATTTTTTTTAGTTTGTAATGTTTTTTTATTTTGCATTATTTTCTATTCATTATTTTCTATCGGAATTTTCTTGTTGCTAATTTTTTTGTTTTATATAGTATTTAATATTTCTTGTAATATATATATATATATATTAGGGCGGGTTAATTTTTTTTTTTGATGAAGCGTATAGCAAAAACGTAATCTATAGGTGATTCTGAGAAATTTTGCTCAAGACCCCATAGCTCTAAGTCGGATTTGGAGCCCCCCAAAATTTCAAAATAGATATTTTTCAATATATACATAGAATAATTTAATTAAATTCGTCATAAAATCGGATAGAGTTATAGTAGATTTCTCAATCTGGGCTTGTTTGAAGGGTATTTTTATCACCTTTCAGAATCTGTATTGATACCAATATTTTTTTTTATTTTTAGTAGACATATTAGGAATGTTTTGTCGAAAAATAGCCTAACATGAACTAATGAATGAATGAATGAATGAAATGAATGAAATTTTGGGGGGCTCCAAATCCGACTTAGAGCTATGGTCTCTTGAGCAAAATTTCTCAGAATCACCTATAGATTACGTTTTTGCTACACGCTTCATCAAAAAAAATCGTTCCATACAATTTGACCCGCCCTAATATATATGTATGTATATTATATTTGTATATTATTATTAGTTTAGTTTTTCTTATTTTTTTCAAAACTTAAAAAAACTTCAATCTATTGAAATTTTAGTATGTTTCTTGTAGTTGAATTCGTTTTTGTTTATTTTTAATTTTTTTTATTACATATTTTATTTTGTTTTAATTATTATTATTATGTATTATTTAATTATTTTTAAACATTTTTTATTATACATTTTTCGTTTTTTTACATTTTTCTACAAAAATTATCATCAATAAATGCTCTAGTTTCTCTTCGATTTTTAACATCAGGTAGTTAAATATTCACTAAATTTTACATTTGAATGCGTTTTCATCGTAAAGACAACAACTTCCTGCCGCGCACTTTACTTCTACTGGCCAACTGTCCGTCTGTCTACTTAGCCGACACGGTCAATTTAATTAAATGCCCGTCAATGCACGCGCCACTTACACCGGAAGTGAATCGTTCATACTATTTGCACGGCAACACTGGCCGCGCTATTTTGCTTTGCCGGTCTGTCTGTCTATCTAACTCTGTCTTACGGCTTTTCCTTAGCCCAACCAACGTCATGCCCGATGTGCTTTGCATTTAAAATCTTCCACAACTCAAATACGCTGCGCCACACTTGAGTGCATAGCAGTTGAATAGTAAGTAAGATAGTCGAGTCGAGTCGAGTTGAGAGATGCGTGCAGCTGCAATTTGACTCAATTACGAGCTGCAAGGAAAATTAGCCTACAGTAGGTGCTAATTGAAAGCGTTAGTAAAGTGGCAGGAGAGAGAGAGATATAATAAATACAGCAAACCCAGAAAAAGATACAAAAACAAGACTTAAGACTAACCAGCTGAGCTACGGTGCGGTGTCCTGCGTCCTAATACTCCCAGTTAAACCCTAATAGCATAGCGTACTTCATTTGTAGCATGATTTTAGGGGCCTCAAGTCAACAGTGTAATTATTGCACTAACTACTAGATCGGAGTTTCTAAGGCTTTAAGTAGTAGTTGTAGAAATGTTCTTCGTTAACTGTGGTCCAGATTTCCATCTGAAGTATATAGCACTCAACTCCATACAGAACCAACAGCAGTGCAATTTTTCTCTTATATTTAATTTAATTTGATAACGTTTTCACTTTCTTGTTTTTTGTATTTTTTTTGTTTAGTTACAATACTCTGTATTTTTCTACTTTTATTCTCTGCGGTTGCATGCAAAGCATACAAAAAAGTACCAAATGTTGTATTACACACGCGTTGGTGGTTTTGTATGGCGAGGAGGCCACCAAATGAAATGCTCCTGTTGCAAATAAGTTAATTTATCAAAATCCCTAAATGATCATCGGTGTGCCGGTGTTGGTCGTATGATAAACATGTTTATTTCATTAACATTTCCACATTGCTTGCCTTTTTCACTGTATTTCTATTTATATTTTTTTCTTTTTCATTTATTTTTGCATTCATTTCATTTTACCTTTTTTTTTGTTGCTTACATTTTATTTATACACTTTTTTTTGGGGGGCACATTTCTTTATTTTCACACCTGCAAACATTTCTACGCAATTTTGCTGTGCTGCTGTGCATTGCGTTTTTCTTCCCGTTTTTTTTCATTTGTATGTTCAGAATAAACCAAAATCCAAATCACTCCCCATGGACGTCATTTGGCAACATTTGCTTTGGCATTTACACGCGACGAGCGCGATTCCCATGTACCTGCAGCCTGTTGGTAGTGTTGCCATTTTTTGCTTCAATTTACATGAAAAATGTTTCGCGTAACGGCACTCACACCTACATATTTACTTATGATGGCTGTCTGTCTGTTTGGGTGGGTGTCATTCTCTGTATAAGTGTGTGTGTGTGTGTGTGTAAGTGAAATGAGAGTTTGCTTAACATAGCTTTTCATTACGTTTTCCTATATTTTTTCACTGCTTTTTCATACCCTACACTTAAATTAAAAGGTTGTGTTAGCTATGGTAGGAATTTTATGAAATCTTATAGGTGGGTAGGGTCCGACCAAATTTTGGATTTGAACGAAGATTAGAAAAAGACTAAAACTTAGTTTCGGTTTTGGCCTGAAAAGTCAGTTTCAGCCAAACACTTCTTCCAGGGAACATTTCCGTATGAGCAAAGTGCCTGTGGCCATGAACACTCCAACAATTTATATATATAGATATAAATATATATATATATTTCCGTATGAAAGTCCACTCTTTCAGCAATTTTACATATAAGACCGATTCATCAATAACTGAAAACATTTCAACCTATTCTCATATATAAAGTTTGGCTGATTTTTCAAACTAACTTTCCATCAATAAATATTTAAATGTATGATATATCTCTGGCATTTTGACAAAACAACTTATCTCGAGATAGCGCAAATTTCCAGTTTGTTAATCATAAAGATACAATTTTAAGACGCTTCTTTTGGTGTAATCGGCTCGTTTCTATGTCATTTAGTTATAGAGATATGATGTATGGCATTTCAACGTTTCTCGAGTTTCGTATGAGATTTGCTTTGCACCTTCTCAGTACTTTCGCTCTCCTGAAAAATTTGAAAATTAGACTTATGTTGTTTTGTCAAAATGCCACAGATATATATATCCGTATGAAAATCCGTATTTCCGTATGGAATATAAAATTGATGAATTAATAACTGAAAATGTTTTAACCTATTCTCATATATAATGTTTTGCTATTTTTCCAAACTATTGGTCCATCAATAAATGTTTGTTTTTAAAAATGTTCTTCCATTTAAAAAAGATTGAACCCTATGAATCATGAATGCAAAAATAATTTCTTATTTTCATATTTTTATTTGTCTCTTCAAATGTTCGCTTAGCTCTTTTTAACACACAAAAATTAAATCATTCTATGTGCATTCTATGGCTTTCTTTTCAACCATTCAAAACATATCTGAATATACACTTTCTATGTATATCTTTTTAATCATCTAAAGAGTATCTGCTCCCTGAACAACAAAATTGTTGTCATAAATATATCTTCAATGTATGGTAATTTCATTTCATGTATCTACTCAGCGTTTGAAAGCCAAATTGCCTACCTATCCTAATATTTACTATCCATCTATTTGGGTATTAACAATGGAATGGAACACCGATTCATACGTTCATCCATCTTGACTTTTGTCTAAAAAAATCTTTATAAATACAACAAACTATTTATCCAAACATCGGGCAAGGTTATGCAAGCAACTTTTCCAAGAACTGACGACTACACTTTGAACTTCTTTGAGACTCATTGTTATAACTTAACCTCTCCTACCTACCGTAACTTAATATAATCTATATGCAATGTGAGATCTGCCTGTAAATTGACAAACGTTTAATAAAGATTAAATGACATTTCTTTTCTGTGAGTGATCCAAGTGCTAAAGAACAGTCTTCCTATCTATCCCACAAGACAAATGGAATAGGAATAGGAATAGGTAGCTACAAAGCTACCTGTAGTATTACTATACAAGTAAATATGGCAGCTATTTCAGGATGGATGAATATTTCTTGAACAACAAATGTTAGATGTCTAAGGATAGGTAAGATAAGACTTCTTCTTCTTCTTCTTCTTTGTTTCTCCGCAAGTATATTCGGGGGTCTCAAAAGACCTATTGTAATGTCCGAAGACAGATGATTTAATGAATTTAAGTCTCTCATGCCAAATCTGCGTTGTCAGCTTACGACGCACAGTGTCGCGATCCCATATAAGCCGTGGCCAAAAATACTTAGCGTTGTCCTATCTCGATGAAACTTTGAAACTTTGAGATTGTTTTCGTGGACGAAAATAAGAAATTTACAAGAAATCATTAAAATTGGACCACTGCCACGCCTACCTCCCATACGAAAGGAACTGTAATATTGAAATAACTTGCTTAATATTAGTGATAGAATTATGAAATTTGGTATTTGAGCTTAAAATAATGACCTAAAAGCTCACACTAAAAATGGGCGCTCTGCCACGCCCACTTTCAAAAATATTCGTATTTCACTGAAATTGTTAGAAGGCTGTTTACGATACTTGTTCTACGATGTGTTTTTAATTGGTAAGCGTTCTAAAACTTTAAAAGTGGGCGTGGCAGCTGGAGCATATTTACTAAGTGGCCAAAACTTTTCCTTTATGAATTCGTGTATTAAGTTTTTCAACTTGTGATACCATATTTTGGTATAAATGTTTAGATTTTTAAAGTGGGCGTGGCATTCTGCCTACTTTTGATGATACGAACAAAGTGCCCACCGTGTCTTTTATATAGCTCACCATTGTAGCAGCTGTTTTGCCGCTGCTTTCATTGTGCGTCGGAAGCCATACTTCGAAAAAATCACAATTTTTGACTGTAGGTGCCACTACAAAAAGTAAATGTTTAGGTTAGGCAAATTTATAAGAAAATCAAGTTTTATTGACCGTTTTCTGGATTCAGCTTTACGCCACATTTCGAAGACATCACGTATTTTTAGTGGAGGTGTCACTCAGGGGCGTAGCCAAGGGGGGGGTTTAGGGTGTCAGAACCCCCCCCATAGCCTATAATTTGTCAACATTTTCAATCACTATGCATCGTATGTACGTTCCCACATTAGCAAAAAGGTATTTTCATCTTTAAATATTTAAAAGAATATTAACAAAACCCTTTTTTACCGAAACTAATTGGTTTTTTTAATAGTCACGTTTAGGCTTAATGCAGCGATTTGCATGTTCTAAAAACATGTCTAAAGAGTAGTTTAGTTCGTCGACCGGAATGTCCTTCAGGATGTCGGTACAAGCCTTTTGGATGGTTTCTACGTTCTCAAAACGCTTTTTTCATGCATTCTTTGAAAAGGTGAAATTCGCACGGTGCCACATCATGTGAAAACAAAAAAACAGTCAAAACAAGTGTCAATAGATGGGATGGCATCCTTCGATAGCCCAATGTTCAGTTAAAATGCAATAAATTTATGCTATTGAGATGCTTAACCTTCGCCTTACTAAAGACGATCCCAGGCACTTCCGCTGCTATTTTGAGTAAAACTCACAATAAATATATAATAATTTATAAATTTCTTTCATACTTCAGTATTTAGTATCTTCCTCTGTCGATAGTTCGTATTTCGAAAAAAGGCCTAACTTTAATGATTTATTTTTAGACTATGGAAAATATTAAAAAATTTCTTTCCAGAGGGTTTATTGAACACATAATGAGGTACGCAAAAAAAATGTATCGTGAGTTTTAATCAAAATGGTAGCGAAAGCGCCTGGGATCACCCAAATACATTTGTATAAAAAATGACAAAATTCAAGTTTAAACACTGCTATGGCAGCATTTAACCCAAAGAAAGGAATTTTTACCATCTCACTGCTCTAAAAAGACAGCTGTTCATCCAGCTATACTCATTACTTAATTTTAACTCATTTTACAATTATTTTTAATCATCTAACTATTGGTCATTTATTTGGATGAATTTGGATGAATTCCAAACTCAATTATAGAATAGCAGAGGATTCATACTCATTATGCCTAAGTAGGGCATTCCAAGCCCTAACAAACCTAGCCAAAAAATTTTTTTTATTGCATTTTATTTCTTCTCAACTGTTCTTCTCAACATAGCCGCTGTTGTGGTTGGCTTGTGCCAACCATTTGTCAGTGTTGAGTTCAACACAACAAGCTGGATTACTTATGTAATGCGCTCCTAAGTGTGCTGTCAATTGAGTGAGTGATGCCCAAGTAATTTGCTGCTGCTTGAGGTTATTTTTTTTATTGGCCTTAATATCACAACTCAGCGTAGCTTTCACATTAAGCGTATTTATGTCAACACCTCAAGATTTCTGCTGTTAATCAACAAATAGCGAAAGACATTTTCTATACATGATTTTCATGCTATAGTTTTGATTATTGTCCAAGCGACGAGAATTTTTGTTCATTCTCTCTCATATTCTCTATTTTTATTAGTTTATTTTTTTTATTTTTTAACTACTTCACATAAATTATACCAGTGCTGATCATTCTGCTATCTGCTACTCTGCATTATGCCGACTAAGAACGCTAAGCATCTCTATCTGGTAATGCTAGGACCTCAACCATGTCTATGCCAATTTAAATCTGCCAACTCATCTAAAGTATTCTCCAGTAAAATTAATTAAATTTTACTTAATCAATGAATTCTTTAAACCAAATTTCTTAAACCTTTAAAGCTCATCGACTTAGCCCAAAAACTGTTTGTTTGTGTATGTGTTACTTGCCACCTATCAATTGAATTAAATGCTCTTCGTACATATTTGTAAAAGTCAGACCGCAAGCCACAAAGTTCAACTTCACTACTCTCCCTTCTGTCAATTCACTCGCACTCCACATTACCGACGCAACGCAACTGACTTGTCTGTGCTGTCTGTCGTGCAACTTTACCTTTTGCTGCGTCTTTTTCTTCTTCTTCTTCTTCGTGTTGTACGTCACCATTGCTTTCGCCATCGATGCTTATCGTCTCGTTTTGCACTATCTTTGACACACGCAAAGTGATAAAAGTGAAAATCCATTAAATTTTCCACAGTTAATTAAACGCAAACAGTGCGTGTGCAATGATTTCACAGCGAAGCTTTTCATGCGCTCATGCTGCCCGCTCCTCTCGCTGTCCAACGTTACCGCACCCTATAACTACGCTTCAAAATCAGTCGGTGCGCTTTAACATTTCGGTGACATCAACATCAACAGTGAACACACACACACACAAATACACTGAAAGTGAGTGAGAGTTAGAAGCCGGAGAGCAGTGGGTTCTGTAATCCAGTGCCAACTCAACCAACAACAAAACATTGAAACATTTTCCTTTAGTTGATTTTTCAAAAGCAGTCAATGACATTTCAGTCAGCAATGATTAGTGTTCTATGAAAAAGTTGACCAATGCATTGTTTAGATGCCGATTTTCCAAGTCTTTGGTGCGTTTTGCTAAGTCAGAGGTTTGATTCCTTAATAAATCGAATGTTGTATGAAGATAAAACTAGATGTTGTAGTATCTAATCAAAGGACCCAGGCTGGATAAGGCTGATTTAGGAAATGTCTTTAGTATCTTATTTCCTATCTTAAGATGGGCCTAAGTTACGGAGATCTTCCATTGTTTAAAAGACTGAAGAATGTTTTGAATATGGATGCATGGGAGAGGGGAGAAAATATTTCGCTATCTCGGGTTGGGATCCAATCCTCGAAGATCATCCATTGTTTACTAGATTGAAGTGCTTTGAGATTAGATTAGATTTAAGATTACATCTAAGTTGAGAAAATGTTCCATTGTTGGCGACACTGAAGAACGTTGAGATTATGGATGCATGGGACAAAAGTATGAGGTATCTTCTAATTCAATATTTTGAGGTAGCGTCCATTCCACGAAGATCATCCATTGTTGGTCAGTCTGAAGAAAGTTGAGATTATGGATGCATGAGACAGAAGTATGAGACATATCCCAAGCTTCTAACTAATCATGGGACAGAAGTATGAGGTATCTTCTAACTCGATATCTTGAGGTAGCATCCGTCTTACGAAGATTATCCATCCTACTGGCCATTGTTGACCAGTCAGAAGACGAGGCGACATCTAAGTTGAGAAAATTTTCCATTGTTGGCGACACTGAAGAACGTTGAGATTATGGATGCATGGGACAAAAGTATGAGGTATCTTCCTATCTTCTAATTCGATATCTTGAAGCAAAATCTATCCTACGAAGATGTTCCAAAGTCTCAAGAATTTAAATAAAATTTATTTTCTATCTATTTGTAAAAAAAGGATATGAAAAAGATCCTTTGAAAATTGTAATCCTTTATATCCTTGAAAGTTTACATAGAATTTTTTTGAAAAGTAAGTATATTAAAACCCCAAATCTTCCTGATCACGTGTCAAAATTTCATTACTCTAACTTTATTAGTTCGAAAGTTATTAAAAAAGGCGGAAGCTGCAATTCAAATGAAGTAAAAAATTCGAATTTATTTGAGTATCAGTATTTTAAATAATAATTAGATACAAAATCAATGAAGCGAGAATAATGAAATTTTGACAAGAGATCAAGGAGATTTTGGGTTTTAACGAAAATTCTATATAAATTTTCAAGGATATAAAGGATTAAAATTTTCAAAGGACCTTTTTCATATCCTTTTTTTACAAATAGATAAAAAAGAAATTTTATTTAAATTCTTGAGCCTTTCCTCTTTCATTTAATATATATATCGCCATATTCTAACTAGGTGAAGTATTTTGTTTTTTTATTTTTTATCCATTCAAAATTTTGAAGTTCTTTTAAAAGGATAAAGTATATCCTTTATGAAATGAAAAGCTGAGTACGCAGTATTACTATATTTTGTCTCTAGTTTCACGCACATATGGATTTTTCCCCGTGTGAAAAATGCTGTCGCATGGTGTAATCTCGAGATGTGTAGTAAAGGTTTCCTTTGCATTCTCTGCAAATAAATTTTATAAAGCATTCCACATTGTGTCCAGAAAACATAAAATTAAAAGTTTTTAAGTCTCTTAATCTCCCATGAAATAATTCCTTTATCCAAATCGAATGGCCTAGGTGAATCTTTTGCTTTTAGTTTAACTAATAAAACATTTTCCTTTTTTTATTTATTTTTTATATTTTTAAAATTTTTCTAAACACTTCATGTCAATATTTGTCAATTTCTTAAAATTTTCTTCTAAATGAACTGGAAAACATTCCCAGACTTTACCGCCCCTTTAACTCTACACTGTGAGCTGTTTTTGTTCCTCTCGTTTTATACGCTTTTACACCTTTAAGAAAGTGGAAATTTTTTCATTACACAACTGAACCATTTAAGCTGCACCGCAAGACTCACCACCCAAAACGTGTCTGATTTTCAATCAGTTGTTAGTCGGCCAGCCGGCCGGCTGCCGTCGAAAGCGGTTGCTGTGGAAGCCAATTTTCTTAATTGACTTATTGGTTGCCAACAGTTTACACGACTTCAGCTCGGAAATTTGTCTGTACCACTGTGCGTGTGTGCGTGTGTATAAAAATGCGTATGTATGTGTGAGCGTATGACAGGATATTGTTGTTGTATTGAAGCAGAGTGTCCGTGCTGTGATGCGAGTACTGTGGGCTCTGTTGAGGGCAATGATTAAGTCGTTTAACGATTTAATAATGAAAACATTTCGATGGCATCGTGTTGTGGCAATCGTTGGTGTTAATGAAAATTAAGAAAGTGCAAGTTGATTTTGGGTAATTTGAAATTGTTTTTCTCTAAAACTTAGTGGAACTATTTTATGTTATATGTGAGAAAGATGACTGGAAGTTTTTGAGCACAGTTTGATAGCTGATTTGTGGTGTGTTATGATTTCAAATTCAACATAATAAAATATTAGGGATTAAGGTGTATGAATGGATATAAAGATATGAAAATTTGTACATAAAAATATATATTTATTATGGAAAAATTTTTGGAAGATTAGCATTATTTGTACATGTTGTGAATTGTAATTAAAAATATTTCATAAATTAGTTTTTCTTTTAACATTTTCCATATAACTATTTGCGTTATTATTTGAGCATAAAATTTTAAATAAAATTTATAAAAATCAAAAATTAAGAACACATTAAAAAAAATCCTAAAACCTTGTCAACTAATCCCAATCAGCATTAAGCTTCATGACTAAATAAATTACATAAATAATTTTTGTTCTGCATAACATCAACACAGAATGAGCATTAAATGGATATTGCTTTGCAAAAAAAAATAATCAAATAAAATAAAATAAATTTACACAAAGAATATCAAAATAATCGAAAACCACAAAATCCAGACACAAATGCGAGCAGATCGATTGCTGAATTGCTGCTTGCTTCATTGCATCGAAATAATTACGTACAAGCAGTGTGCAGTTGAGCAGCATCATCAGCAACAGCAACAACAACAATGACGACAATAAGAATATCCAAACTAATAATGTTGACGAGCACAACGACAACAATGTGTCCTGACTGAGACTGCATCAGGACGACAGTGAAATTGCAATTTTGTAAAATATTGTCGTAAATAAATTAAAAACCTGATTTCACTTGAGTGCATTGAATTGCATTGTCTTGTTGTAGGTAAAATTTTTTTATTGCTCTCTGTTCACTGTTGCAGTTGTTGTTATTGTAAGACTTTTTTACAAAACCAGCTGCTGGTAGTAATTGAATGAGTGACTATTGTCTGGTTATTTTCATTTGATTTGATTTGATTTTTAATTAAATGCATAGATTTTTGCATAATTTTAGGCGCTTGCACAAAGCTTCTGAGCCGGAAATGTGCCCATTCGTGGCATATGAAATCATTTAAGTGGGGTTTAAGTGGAAAATTGTGTGGGTAATTGTGTAGCTTTATTCATTTTGAAGCAGAAACATTTAAGGAAATTTGAAGGTTCAGCAACTGAAGGTTCAAAAAAGTTGTAAGCTAATCAAGGGTGACTTAAGCCTGGGATTTAGTAGGTAGTTAGGTAGGTCCAGTGGTCCAGTGGTCGCCATTGTCCCAGTTGTGCCTCGAGGAAACCTTTTCAGTGTTGAGTGCTTTGAGATATAATTACATCTTTATATGTTTTGAATTTTTCTGTCAGCCTATAACATTTCAACAACTTTTTCCATACTCTCTTTCAAGCTGTCAAATGTTTAGTTTTTTTATAAAAATAAAATATTTAATTCGTCATTACCCATCAGTGCCATCACTACCATTTTTGGCCGCAACAATTTCACCGTGCGACAAAAATTAAAAAAATTTTTCACACCGGAAAAAAACCACATGGGCGTTAGACTAGAGACCAAACATAGTAATACTGCGTACTCAGTTTTTCATTTCTCCATCCTTTGTCATTTTAAAAGGACTTCAAAATTTTAAAGGGGATAAAAAATTAAAAAAATTTTAAAAATACTTAACCTCGTTAGAATATAGCAATATGTATATCAAATGAAAGAGGAAAGGCTCAAGAATTTAAATAAAATTTACTTTTTATCTATTTGTAAAAACAGGATATGAAAAAGGTCCTTTAAAAATTTTAATCTTTTATATCCTTGAAAATTTATGTCGAATTTTCTTAAAAAGTAAGTATGTTAAAACCCAAAATCTTCTTGATCACCTGTCAAAATTTGATTTTTCTCGCTTCATTGATTTTGTATCTTTTTACTATTTAAAATACTGATATTCAAATACCAAATTAGAATTTTTGTACTTCATTTGACTTGCAGCTTCCGCCTTTTTTTTTAATAACTTTCGAACAAATAAAGTTAGAGTAATGAAATTTTGACACGTGATCAAGAAGATTTTGGGTTTTAACATACTTACTTTTTAAGAAAATTCTACATAAATTTTCAAGGATATAAAGGATTAAAATTTTCAAAGGACCTTTTTCATATCCGTTTTTTACAAATAGATAAAAAATAAATTTTATTTAAATTCTTGAACCTTTCCTGTTTAATTTGATATATATATCGCCATATTCTAACTAGGTTAAGTGTTTTTTTTAATTTTTATCCCCTTCAAAATTTTGAAATCCTTTTACAAGGACAAAGGATGTAGAAATGAAAAACTGAGTACGCAGTATTACTATATTTGGTCTCTAGTTTCACGCACATATGGATTTTTCCCGGTGTGAAAAATAATGTCGCACGGTGTTTTCAGTCCACTTGCATGTTGTGAACTTGCTCAGCTGTTTTGTTATAGCGTTTTCTTGGTTTTCTTTGTTTTTATCTTTGTTGTGTTTACCACTTATGTTGCACTGTTATTATGGTTGTTTTTGTTGTTGTCATTATTATTGCCATTTGCCGCTGTTGTTAAGTGCTGCACATGCATTTAGCTCACCAACGCAATCACACATACACACAAACACAGACAGACTTGCAACTACAAACTCACGCCAGCCAGACAGCCAGTTCGCTGCAAATTTCCTTCTAAACGTTTCGTTGTGCACCGCCATCAACTCGTTTGGTTTTTTCCTTCACACTCACACGCACCATTCTTGTCTCGCTCTCGTCCATTGTTATTATTTGGCTTCGTTAAAGGCTGAAATGTGATATGTTGAGTTATTGCAGGCGCGTGCCATGCACTGTGACGCTGTAGTTGCCACAGCAATTTATTTATTGCCAGTGTATTGATTTATTGCAGTGTTTTGACTTCAGTGATTTTGCTGCTTTTTGTTCATTTCACTTTTTGTTGCATACACTTGGGCGCACATGGCACATTTCTTTGCTTTTAATAACGAAAATAATTTAAAATAATAAAAACGAAAAGTCTTAGTTAATTTTCAATGTTAAATTTTAAACTAAGCTGACTTGGTTGAAATAATTTAAATTATAATCATTAAATTTTTAAATATTTATTAAAACATTTTTTAAACAAAAACTTGTTAAAAGTCTTCTTGTCTATGTTTATGTTTCTTCCTTATGTTTCTGCTTCATATTGAACATTTCTCTCCGCATATTTTTTCATGAACATTTTTCGAACTTATTTAATGATTGCTGTGTTTTCCTTTACACCAGTTTAAAGTAAAGAATTTCCCACTACTTATCAATTTTCTTGCCGGTTCTTTTCCCCTAAACCCATACAATAGGTAGGTACGTGTCTAACATGCAATCGAACAACAACATCAACCAAGTTTGCCCATTCAAGTTGGCCAGCGACAAGTGTGTTGGTTCTCATGTCCGCATGCATTTTTAATTGCGTCTGCTCGTTGCGTTGTTAACGTAATAACATTTTAAAATTTTTATACTCGCCACGCACACAAACTTAAACAGACACGCACACACACATGCATACACACGCATACACCAGCATTCAAGCCACACGAATGTAGCTGAAGATGGAACTGAGCTATATACGAGGGTGGTCTGAAAAGTCTCAAAGTGAAGATGGCAGCACTTAAAAAAAAAGTAATGTATCCGTATGCACTTTTTTCGAAAAGTGCTCATCGAAATTTCAGCCATTTTGAATGCGCAGTTTTTGTTTGACAATGGTTTGAGTCAATCGATGTGAGTGCTTTAGGGAAAATGCATAGAATCGAGTATAGAGCAGTTATTATATATTTGCTTTTGAAAGGTAAATCAAAGATAAGTTGGATGATGGGTACAGGGACTCTGCAGCATCATTTGCCACCATGAAATATTGGGGCGCTCAATTCAAACTTGAGCATACGGTTTGTGAGAGGATGGCCGAACGAGACTTGTGAGACAATAAATTATCCGCAAATCCAAAAACACCAACCAAGGAAGATAACATGGCTCAAGTGCATCAAATGGTGATACTTTATAAGGTTGAAAACTTTTCAGACCACCCTCATAGAAAAAATAGTAAACTAAAATGAATAAATAAAAATAATATAAAATAAATTTAAAAAACTGTAAAACAATACATCCAAAATTAGCATTAAAAATTCTAAAAATATATAAATTAAATTTTAAAAAATTAAAGAAATAAATACAAAATTAGCATAAACAATTCTAAAAAATATTTTTTACTTACTAATTTACTTTTCTTAAAAATCTAAAAGTTGGAGCTAATAACTAGTTATCCAAAAACTTATCTGTTATTTTTTAATCTTTTTTATGTTAACTGAGTTAACAACTAAAACAAAAAAATTAAGAAAAAGAAAATTAGTATAGAAACTATTATAAAAAAGAAAATTGTATTTCTTAAACGAAAATAGTATTTCTTGAAAATCTAAAAATCACAGCTAATAATAAACTTTCAAAGAAAAAGTTATATTTGAAAAATGTATTGTAAATCTTGCTGAGGTAAAAAAAAAAGAAAAAACCAAATAAAATTTAGCATAAAAAAATTGAATTGACCAAATTAGTATAAAAAGTATAAAAAATTTGAAAAAATTCTCTTAAAAATCTAAAAGTAAAAAAAAACTTTATTTGTAAATTGATTACCTATATTTTTTATATTAACCGAAGTAACAACTTAAAACTAAATTATTTAAATATAAATTAGTAAAAAAATATAAAAAATAAAAAAATTTTATTTCTGAAAAAACTAAGAGCCACAGCTAATAATGCGCTGCAAAGAGGAAGACTTTATTGAAATAATTTGTTTGTTTGATTTTTACTGAGGTGAAAAAATATGAGAATAAAACCAAAACTACCATATAAAATACAAAAAAATTTCAAATCATATTTTTTGAATTCCAAACTAAGAGCTAATAATAAGCTGCCAAGCAGAAGCTTTTCTTTAAATAGTTCATTTGTGTAATATTTTCTGAGTTGACAATTGAATACAAATAATAAGACAACACCAAAATTAACACATAAAATTTAAACAAAAAATTTAAAAGTCAAATCACTTCAACAATTAAGAGCCACAGCTAAGAGCATCAGCAATGAAAATTGCAAATAACAAATACAGCAACAGCAACAGTAACATTTTCAATATATAAGAAAAATTAAATACATAAGAACAACACTAAATTATAAACAAACAACAACAATGCCAACAGGCACATTTGCCACACAACAAAAGCGCATTTAAAAAGTAATCGTGTTGATACCTTTGCACGCGGCCCCCAAAACTATCAACAATTGCCACTTGCTCGCCCAAAGGCCACGCCAGGTATTCGACTGTTGAACGCGTTGAGAACTTAAACACCTGGCACTGTGTCGAAAAATTACAACACTCAACAACAACAACAACAACAATGACTATAGCAATTCTTCAGCACAACACTGAAACGTAGAAAGAATGTACAAGTTGCACGTTACCTAAATAATGCAGACGACAAGCATCCGCACTGGTGAACGTCTGCACCCGGTCGCCCACAAACTGCGCTTAAAGACAATAAAACCGGCAAAGAAAAAACACACGAAAGCATAAATAAATAGTGTGAGCGAAATGCCAAAGCAATTAATAATTGAGCACCAAACTATGAGAAACAATTTCACTGCTGTTGCATACTTACAGGCGTATGAAAAATTAAATAAAACACACTTTAAAATTAATGCAACAACAGGTTGCAATTATTAAAAAACACAACGAAGCAATGTAAATAAATTAAAAAAACCATGCAACAACAACGCAATGTTTTAGTTGTTTTTGCGCGCGCAGAGTTGTGGAGCTCGCGCGCGTTTGTGTGTGTGAGAGTGCGTGCGCGTGTGTGGGTGCCAGTGGCGGCCGCAATTGCCGTTGCCGGTTGGTGATTTTTGTGCAGCATTTAATTAAAAACGTGACATATTTTGCCATAGGCCAAATATGTTCAAAATTGTTTATTTTTATTTACCCAGCCGTCTGCGACCGCACCCGCACCGGCGCTCGCATTCGCTTCTCATTCAATGTTCGTTGCGCTTTTACACATCACAACACAGCGAATATGTGCGCGCTCGAGTGAACGCAATTCCGTATGAGTGTGTGGGTGTGTGTGTATGTATTTGTGGCGAGCACATGGCAAGCGTGTTAAGTTGACCGCCATTTTTGATTATTTGTCGCCGAAGCCGCAGAAATTTAATTAAAAATTATACACAATACAAATAAAAAATTTTAATTCCAAATAAAAATCAAAATTAAAATGTTGAAAACTGAAAGTGAAAATTGTACGAGCAATGCAAATCATCGCATGCAATATGCCGTATTCAATTAGTGATGTTTATCTGGGTAAATTACTGCGAAAGTGCAACACTGTTCGCCATGTTGCGAGAGAGAGACACTTTAGTTACCTCCGAGAATTTATTATAATTTCGTGTAAAACAAAAATAAAAATAATATGCAATAAGGTAAAATAAGGTAATAAAAATATTAAAAAATAAAATAACTAAAAACACAAAAAATTATTGAACAATAATTGGGTAATTAATTATTAAAAAAAACAATAATTAATAAATTATTACATAATAAAAATAATGCAGTAAATAACAAATGAGCTAATTTTTTAGAGATTAATTTACTAATTAATTGTTTAGTAATTAATTAATAATTAATTGTGTAATCATTTTATTATTAGTGATTTGTTTAGTCGATAATTACCCAAATATGCTAAAATTATTTATTTTTCCTTTATTTATGTCATATTTTATATTATTTGTTGTTGTTAAATTGAAGCAAATGAAAAGCGAAAACTATAAACCTAGTAATGCCTAAAAAATAAATAAATAAAAAACCAAATAAGAGGATATATAAAATGATAAATTAATTTAATAAAAACAAAATTAATAAATGAAGTAAATGTAAATTAATTTAATAAAAACACAACTAATAAATGAAAAATAATGCAGTTAATAATAAATGAACTAATTTTCTAGTGATTAATTTACTAATAAATTGTTTAGTAATTAATTCATTGATTAATTTTATAATCATTTATTTATAAATGATTTGTTTAGTCGTTAATTACCTAATTATGGTACAATTGTTTATTTTTCTTTTATTTATTTTATAGTTTATATTATTTTTATTTTTAAATTGAAACAAATGAAAAGCGAAAACTATAAACCTAACAATAAAAACTATTGCCTAAAAAATAAAAAATTAAATAAATAAGAAATATAATAGTAATAGGATATATAAAAATAAAAATGTAATTAATAAAAACAAAATTAATGAATAATGTAAATAAAATAAATAAATAAAATAAAATAAAATAATAAATAATAAAATAAAAAATAAAAAATAATGCACATAAAAAAAGAATAATTTAATTTGAGAAAAACAAAATTAATAAATAAAATAATAAAAAAAAAAATAAATAATAAATAATTAATAATAATAAAAAACAAATAAATAAAAATTGAATCATTTAATTTAAGAAAAACAAAATTTGTAAAAAAAATGAATAAGAAACCCAAGTAAAAAAAATATAAAAAATGAAAAATTGAGTTTTAGTAAACACAAATTAAAATTAAAAAATAAAAAATAATAGTTAAATAAAAAATAATTATAAAAAATATACAAAAAAATATATATAAAAAAACACAAAAAAATCAAATTTAAAAATTATGTTTAAAAAACAAATATATTTTATTTTAATCATATTTCATTTATCAAATTCTAAAGCATGACACATTTAATTTTTTATATTCTACTAAAATTTTTGCATATATGCAAACATTTTAAATGGTAATATTTCGGCATTGCTTAAGTGCAGTTTTCTGGCGAATTGTACAACAACAAAGCAAATGCATCAAAACGACAGAAAAAATATACTAAAGTCGCCGCAACATAAAATTGAGATACATTTCGCCACAAGAAAGAAACAAACCACTTACGACGGCAAATAACACTTTACAAACGGCACACAAGGAAACAGCGGTGACAGAAAAAAACCAAGAAGAAAAAGAAAACAACAATACTAGCAGCAGAAGCATAAAGACGAACATGCATCATGCATGGATGTGGTGCATAAATAAAATTGAAATTTCTAAAGCTGCATTGACGGTGACGGCAAAGCACTGAACAAAAAAAATTATCTAAAAAAAACAAGAAAAAATAACACACAAACAAAAAAACACGAAAAACGAGTGAAAAGCAATGCAAAAGATGTGTGCGGTTCTGAGGCAAACGAAGACGAATTTAGTGTGGGGCCAAAACAATGAGACTTAATGGATGCAAACGTGAGGACAATGGACCAAAGGTGTTGCTGTCTAGGCAGAAGTGAGTTTATAGTATGCAGAGTACACACATAAATGTGAATACATATGTGTGTGCGTGTGTGTATAGTATGCTTTGTGTGTGAGTGTAACGCATAAATAATGTAGTAAACAAAAAACCAAATACAACACCGAACAACATAAATATTAAGCTGAAAAATGTGTGTGTGTGTGTGTTTGTGTGGTTGGACTTTTCTTTGCGCACCCATACAAACATACCTGCGCTTTGTTTCGCCACACACGTGCTTGCATCTATTAGTGAAAAATTGCTTTTTGCAGGATTTATAAATTGCAAAAGCGTTCATGTTGGCGCCACAATGACGCCACATTACTCATGCGACGCGTTGGCCCGCCAAGCGCAGCGCCACTACAGCCACCGATTGTTGTTGTGCTGCGACTGAGTACAATAGCATCAATGCTTGGACGGCCACTAGCACTTTGCTGATAAGCTATCAATTGGTTAGACAATGAACGGTGCTTTTTGTTTTATTGCTGGCATTGAATTATGGCAGCGGGTGAAGTGAACTGAAGTGAGAATGTTTGCATTTGAAAAAAAAATAAATAGTAAGGACTTAAAAATTGCTTTAAAGTTTATTGTTGCTGTAATGGTGCGGGAATTTAAGAATTTTTTGGAATTTATGAGCAAAAAATTTGGAGCTATTGCAAAGATTATGAGCTCTTACGAGTACAATAAGCTTAGCTGCACAGGTTTAATGTTACCTACTGAAATGCTAGAAACTTTAGCTTGATTTAGTATTGATTGAGGAATATTTGGAGCTCCAAATCTCTGACTTGTTAAGACGAAACAGCACACAAATGGTGTCCCAACTGATGAGTTGAATTGCATTGGTGCACGAAGGATTCAGAGGATGAGAACAAAGCTTTGTGATGCAACACCATTTAAACCTGAGTCAGGCTGACTAAAACCAGTTTATTCATCTTCTACATACATTCACATTCCTCTGAATGATACTAAAGTGTATACAAACCCATACAGCTTTCCTTTTTTATCCCACTTCAGCCGCACTAACGAAGCAAAACTACCCGAAAAAAAACCTCCAAACAACTTAAAAGTATTACCTACAAATTTTCTTAATAAATTGACACAAGTGCTTGTACATTTTTCTCGTTTCCCTTTTTGTTGCTGTTGTTGTTTTTATTATTGTCACACTTGCACAGAGTCAACAATTGACACTTGTAAACACTAAAACACTTGATCCAGTTTCTGTTATGGTGCAAAAACAACTCATCCACTTAAGCGCACAGCAAAGCAATACAAAAACAAAACAACACACACATACACACAAACAAACAATATGGTACCAAACATTTTTAGACAACACAGCGTATGTATGGTGGCTTTGTTTTGCCACAGCATTCAAGTGCGAAACAATGCTACTTGCACACAAACAAACATCTATGTAACCATATGTGTGTGTGTGCCAATATGCATTCAACTATGTATGTGTGCGCCTTTTGTCTTGCAGAAAAAGCGCCAGCAAGTGGAAACCGAAAGGAAAATTGCGGAAATCAAACTTTATGCACACATGAACACTTCCTTCCTTCCGCCAAAGTTGCCAACGCTGCTCCACTGCCAGCGGTCGCTGGAAATGCAAGACAAAAGGCAATTGAAAAGAGGATATACACATACATACAAACTGTTGCGAAAACAGTCAGCCACTCAGTGAGTCAGTGAGTTTGCGGTGCAACAGCAATTGATGCAACTGTGATGCTGCAACTATGTGGGGAGGAGCGGAGGAAGGATAGCATCGAGGCGCCGAGTTTAGTGGAAACCAGTTCTTCTTTGTTAGTTGAGTTATGTTGCCTATTTTGCTGGCATATCACAGTTACAGCATCAACTCGCAACTGTTAATTGATAATGGCAACTGTGATTTTTAATTGAACACACGAGAACACATGCACACATACATAGATATGTATAAACAAACATATCTGTGGTCATATGGAAGAGTAGCTTAAGTCCACATAAGAGAAAATTGAGATATTGCGTTGGGAGCTGTAAAGAAGTCTTAAGGTGCTAAGATGTATTTCAATTGCTTTGAAAAATCAGGTTTTTTAAACAACATTGTCTGAGCTTTTGAAACAAACATAGTTGTTAACTTCAATTTTCGACTTAAGCTACTCTTCCATACGATCACAGATGTCTATAGACAGCCAATTTGAGCCTGCAAAACGCAATGAGCTAACAGAAGACTGGACTTTAAGTTGCACCATTCATGTTTGGTGAATAATTTTAAAGATATTTTCCTCATGAAACTATCAGGTGTACAACTTTGCTTCCGCCGTTTTCCGATAGGTGGCTGTACCGGCTGAGGCTGGTTGAAATACATAGATGGTAATGCCTTTAAAGTGAGTGTGGACAGTGCCTAACGAATTGTCATCGCCGTTTCAGTGACAGTTGTTCTTGTTTTCGTATTATTCACGGTCGAAAATGTCCGTTTATGTGCCCAATTCTTGCCATTTGCGGGAAGTTTTACTTTTCTGTTACAATTCGCAAAAAAATGCAGCTGAAGCGCATCGAATGCTCTCAGAAACTTACGGTGATGCTGCTCTGAGTGAAAGAACGTGTCGGGAGTGGTTTCAACGTTTTAAAAATGGTGATTTCGAATATTCACGGCGCCAAGGTTATGATTTGTATTTGGTGGGATCAGCTCGGTGTGATTTACTACGAGCTCTTAAAATCGGGTGAAACCATCACAGGAGATCGCTACCGAACGCAACTGATGCGCCTTAGTCGCGCGCTAAAAGAAAAGCGGCCACAATATCAAGAGCGACATGACAAAGTCATCCTCCAACACGACAATGCTCGGCCTCACGTCGCAAAAGTGGTCAAAAAGTACCTGGAAACGCTGAAATGGGAAGTCTTGCCCCACCCGCCGTATTCCCCAGATGTCGCCCCTTCTGACTTCCACCTATTCCGTTCGATGGCACACTGCCTGGCAGATCAACATTTTCAATCCTTCGAAGAATTGGAAAAATGGATTGCTTCATGGATAGCGTCAAAAGAGGACTCCTTTTTTCGAGCCGGGATCCGAAAATTGCCGGAAAGATGGGAGAAAGTTGTCGCTAGCGACGGACAATACTTTGAATAATACATCTGTAAGCACTTTTTCGCAATAAAGCTTTTAATTTTGGAAAAAAAAAACGGCGGAAGCAAAGTTGTACACCTGATATAAGAAGACAATGAGGAAAACCCGTAGTTGTAAAGCAACTCAGTGCTCTGAATGAATCCTTTCGTTCTTTTGGTGTGAACATGCAACATGCAACTTTATGAATGCCTGAACTTTCAATGGTTTCAGAAATAATTGCTTAATAGGTCTTTAGAATAGTTGACACTGGATCAATAAATTTTGGAATATTATTAGTTAATTAATTAGTTATTAATTAGTAAAAAAACCATAGCAAAAAAGTTTTCTACGTAATATTTCAATCAAAAAATTTTATAAAAATTTTGTTACATCACACTTGATCGAAGAATCTGAACAGAAGGAACGGCTTCGGATTCACAGCAAAAATGCAAAATTCATTTGAAACTTTAATGTTAACAGAACAATAGAAATCCGCCTATTCAACAACCTTCGGCTCGTACCTTCTCTCTTTCCGCCTCTTGTTCTCTGTCGCTTAACAGCTTCCATTCAATCGTTCAGCCATTCGGCTGGCCCTGCCTTCATTGCAACGGCGACTATTAGTTTCGCCACGCATAAATTATGCAAAATTACACTGACGCTACGAATAAATATTTCGACTAATTGGACAACTTTGACAACGTTGACTGCCAGCGAGGCTGAACAGCAATGAACAAAAGCAACACGGCAACACTTCAAATCAAATCAAAATTCATTGCAAGGCCGCCTGAACACAGAGAGCAAGAAAAAAATGTGGCTGGCTAAGAATCAGGAAGCATATAGCCGCCTAAATATGGCCACAGCAAGAGAGCAAACGAGAGCGGCGAGAAATGTTGGCACGGCGAATGCAACAAAGCGTAACATGCGATAAAATTGCGCTGAAGACGTGTTGAAAATTTCAAATTAACAACACGAATCGTGTAACAGTTTGCAACGCGCTGAAGTGGTGCGACCACTTCACCTCCGCTACCGCTTGAAAGGCCGCAACGGTGTATATGTGTGTCTGTGTGTGTTGGTAGCAGAAGAAAAGCATTGCAGCGTTGGCAAGTGTCAATGGAATTCACGGCGCGTATTCTGTGCAGCATTGCAAGTGGCTGACGCCACTTGACGGTTTCGGTTCGGTCTCGGCTTAGTTGGCGCTGGAAATGTCAATTGTGTGAACCCTTTTGGCGTCAGGCTGTAACAGCGTGAGCCACTAACTCGAGTTTGGCAAATTGCATGCAAGTGTGTATGTGTGCGAGTGTGTCTATGTGTGAGTAGTTCTGTGTGCATACAAGATTTTAATGATGATGAATATGCACACTTTGACAATGAACTATGACGTTAAAAATTTTTTTTTTAATAATTGGTTTTGTAATTATTGGTTTATGGTGCCCCAAAGTTTTCTCATTCGGTAAGTTTGAGGCAATTTTTTTTATTTTGTTTAAAACTCAAAAGAATCGAGTAATAAAACTTTGCAAAGCGAAGTAGGAGCGACCACTTAAGGGGGGTTTCTACCTTGTGCGGCCGAGAAAACATGTTTTTTTTGAAAAATTTTTTATGGGAAGCTTTTTAAGATAAACACTGGAAATTTTTTTCAGATGTAGGTATATGTTTATTGTACAAGTAAAAAAAGTTTCAAGATAAAATATGCAAAGGGGGGGCAGGGGGCCTTCGAGCAATGGCGGCGCGCCTTCCTTACTCGCGGAAGTTCTGCCGCTGTTTGAGATGACTTGAAACACAAAAATGAAATTTTTTCTTATTCTGTATCCTTTTGTCTATGGCAGGAACTAGGGTTTTTTAAAAAAAATGAAGAATGAAGGATAAATGCGATTTTGACTAAAAAACTCAATTTTTACCTACTTTTTCCAATACAAATTTTTATTTTTAATGAAAAAAAATTATTATTTCTTGAAGATCCTAGTTCGTACCATAGCTAAGACCTTGATAAATGACTGTTTAAAATTTCGTAGCTATTGCTCAACTCGTGTGGCCTAAATCACTTCCGCAAGGTCAAAAAATGTAGTTTTGAGAAAAACGCGTTCAAAGTTTTGCTTCAGTGGTTGGCGGCGGCTCGGCGCGCTCGACACCGCTACCTGTTTCGATAAATTGCTTCCGTAATTCGAAAGATTTCAACTTCGAATTTTGGGAGCGTATTCTACAATCATGTATTAATCCAAAAATGCATGAAAAAAAAATCGATTTTTTTGACCGCACAAGGTAGAAACCCCCCTTAAAGGATTATTAATGCAAACTGCTATGGAGATATTTTATGTGAGCCTGATTTTTGGAGTCATAAAACGAGTTCCATTTTCTAATCTTTTTTGTGACTACGGGAAATTTGAGGATACTTTTAGTTTATTAGATCTAATAACTACTATCGATATATCTAAGTAGTTAAGATGATACAACTTTAGGGGTAGGTGAAAAAATCATTTTAAAAACAATTCTAATTCTAGAACAAAGCTAAAATAAAATTAATTAAAATAAATTAAATTAAAATAAAATAAAATAAAATAAAATAAAATAAAATAAAATAAAATAAAATAAAATAAAATAAAATAAAATAAAATAAAATAAAATAAAATAACATAAAATAACATAAAATAAAATAAAATGAAATGAAATAAAATAAATTAAATTAAAATAAAATAACATAAAATAACATAAAATAACATAAAATAAAATAAAATAAATTAAAATAAATTAAAATAAAATAAAATAAAATAAAATAAAATAAAATAAAATAAAATAAAATAAAAAAAATAAAATAAAATAAAATAAGATAAAATAAAAGAAAATAAAATAAAAGAAAATAAAAGAAAATGAAATAAAGTAAAGTAAAATAAAATAAAATAAAAAAAAATAAAAAACAAAATGAAATAAAATGAAATAAAATAAAATTAAATAAAATAAATTAAATAAACATAACATAACATAAAATAAAATAAAATAAAATAAAATGAAATAAAATGAAATAAAATATGAAATTAAATAAAATAAAATCAAATCAAATCAAATAAAAAAGAGTTCTGAGCCAAACACAGACACTTAAGTATAAAAGACTTTCACCTCAAATGAACTGACCTCTACCTAATCATTTACCATATAACATCCTTTCAGGACACTGCAACTAAAGCAGACAACACCTTTACTGTAGTAAAGCTATGAAAGTTGTTCCTTATATTTTCACAGCTTTTCAATTATCAAACTTGAAATTGATGGCACCAAATCAACCTTAAACTTCCTAGTATTATTTCAGGTTTATTAACTTCAACAACTTTTAGTGCAATAAAAAAAAAAACAATTGTTAAAAAACAAAGAAATTTATATTGTTCGCACTTGTCCATTGAAGTGTCTAAAACTTTTGTAAAAATATGAACACCTGTTGCGTTCTCATTTTCAGAAAATGGAAAACTTCACACAATCAACTGTTAATAGCTTTCATGCATTTATTTATTTATGCATAAAATAGGCAAAGTTCCTGCCTAACATGGAATAATGAAAAGCAAAAACTTTATATTCGAGTAGAGTAGAACTTTTGGCACCTTCTGGCTTGACCGCACACATGGGAAATAATGCAGGTGAGCAAAATTCTGCCAAAAAAACTCTGAAAAAGAAAAAACCAAACGAAGATGAATTAAGAGCGAAGCTAATAAATGATGATGATGATGATGGTAGCGGTAATGTTTTCAGCCTCTCCCCTTACGTCCTGAAGCAGCTTATACCAAACGCACCCAGAGAGCCAACACTGACCAGCGGGCAATGTTGCAATACAAAAGCACTGAAATATTTGCTACTAATTTATTTAAATACCCTTCGGGGTGTCTTAAACTAATGAAAATGCAACAAAAGCCGCTTAAACGCCACAAAGTAGGCAAAGTTGAACTCTGAACTCTGTCGACTTGCAGTGTCGTTCTTTTACGAGCACTTGTGATATTGCCAAACAAAGCATAAGATATATATAAACAAAAAGTAAGAAGCAGTGAAGCCAGTACAATGTGCAAACTTGCATTAGCAGCAATTATATTGCATACTTTTAGGCGCACAACAAACAAACAAACAAACAATGCAAGTTTGCTTCGAGCATTGAGCAAGTTTTTCGGCTCGCATGACCAAATGTTGCTGTTGACATTTCGACACACACACCCACTGGCCTCTAGTCTTTTGGCTTCAGCTGTCCTCTCTCTCTCTCTTTACTGTTCACATTTTGTGCAATGAATTGTAGTGCAACTTTTGTCATATTTCTTGACTTTTATTTGTTTAGCAGAGATTTTTGCATGCAAATAAAAACTAAATAAATCTCTGCATGAGCAGAAACTTTACCAACTCAACAACTTGTCTTTGGACATTTTACAAAAATCTATTATTTAATCAAGCATACTTAAACGACAACCGAAAAACTTTTGTTCACTTTTTGGTTTCAACGCTGTAAGCAGTAGGAAAAAATTAAAAAAAAATAAATTAAATTCATGAGATGAAAATGTGTCAAAGATTCTTGTTTTATTTTCATGCTTGAAAAGCATTTCACATATCGCACTTCATTTGTTCTACAATTGCAGCAACAACAACTGCAACCAAAATGTTTTCACTTCACTTGACATGCGAAATTTATTTTTCATATTATTTGCATATAAGAAAATTTTTGTAAATGAAAATTTTCTACGAATATTACATGCAATAAAATAAAATTTACGACATGCTGCCAAACTTTTTTGCCTAAAATGTGCAACCCAAAATTGTTGGCGTTTCAATTTTGATGCCACTTTTTGTTGTTGTTATTTTCAACCATATGAAATACCTTAAATTCCCAACCATTCAAATACCTTTGTTCCGCCCGCCCATCCTCCTCAAGGACTTTTATTATGCTTGTTATAGTCCAATTTTGTCATCAGTTTTCGTGTTGGTTTTTTTCTTCTGCTCTAACAACTTGTCGGCTGAGCGCATGGCGCGAAGCTACACAAACCTGACCTGGCGGTGACATAATCACAGTTAAATCACCTGCAAATTTCATTTCACAGCAGAATAAACATGCTTACACACAATTCCAGCGCCTTTACCACCCAAACACAATGTCGCCATTACATTTTCACCCCGCATTTTCTTGCCTGCCATGTATTCAGTGCTGAGCCTAAGACCTGTGAACTGTACATAGGACATGTTGCATGAATATTCCTGGCTGACTTAGCGCACATGTGGCTTGAGGCTGACTGTCACCCCGCATTTATGTCGCTGTAGCTGTGCACAGCTTGGAAATGTGTTGTGCAAAAATATTAAATGGATGCGGATACGGTTAGTCTAGGGGGATTATTAAAGTGTAAGAAATTGCAGAAGATATGGTAGCATTAAAATTTAGATAGCAACATTTTTATTCAACGTATTTGTAAATTTCTTAATACTTTTTATTGAGAATTTTTCTGTTCAAAAATTTAGTTGGTTTCCATTAGAAAATAAAATAAGTTTGCAAGATTTAATGAGAAGGACTTAATCGAAATTTTGGAAATTAAAATGTTCACTTCTTGATGATTAATTTTCTGAATCATTGCTTGATTGGATAATTTTTTAATGGTTCATTAAATCATTGATTGAAAAAGTACTTGAAAGAACTTTAAGGTAGGTAAATATTGACTTATTGTTTGGTTAATTGGCTTATTGATTCATTGACTAATTGACTGTTTTATTTAGGTATTGATTCATTAACTGATTCGTTTCTTTCTTATTGCTGTACTTAATTTACTTATTTATTGTTTCTTTGATAGATTTATTAATTCATTGGTCATTTGCTTTTTTTGTTCGATTTATTATTGAATCATTGATCGTTATTATCGTAATTATTATTATTTATTGAATCATTGATTGATCCATTAATTTATACAGGGTTGCGCAAAAGTCATCACGTTATCAGCAGATGCTATAACTTTTTCAAATGGCGACATAAGTAAATTTTGCTTTGACATTCATTCATTCATTCATTCATTCAATCATTCATTCATTCATTTATTCGTTCATTCATTCATTTATTCATTCACTCATTCATTCATTCATTAATTCATTCAATAATTTATTCATTCATTAATTCATTCATTCATTCATTCATTAATTCATTCATTCATTCATTCATTCATTCATTCATTCATTCACTCATTCACTCATTCACTCATTCCCTTATTCACTCATTCATTCATTCATTCATTCATAAATAAATTAGAACCAAAGTTTATTGGGTGACAACTTTTAGTCCACCCTGTATGTTGGCATATTTGTTCATTGATTAATTAAATCATTGAGTAATTTTTTGATTGGTTTTTTAGTGATTCAATTATCTATTCATTAACTTACCTATTGATTTACTATCTGATTCTTCAATTTATTTATTGACTCAGTTGTTGATTGATTCATTACTTATATGATTAATTTATTGATTACTTCATTGAGTAATTTATTATTTTATTGAATTATGCAATGATAGATTCAATTATGAACTGATTAATTAATTCATTAATTGATTCATCAATTGACTCATTGCTTCATTTACTAGTTGATTTTTCAATTTAATTATTGACTTAATTGTTGATTGATTCATTACTTATATGATTAACTTATTGATTACTTCATTGAGTAATTTATTATTTTACTGAATAATTCAATGATAGATTCAATTATGAATTGATTAGTAAATTAATTAATTGATTCATCAATTGACTCATTGCTTCATTTACTAGTTGATTTTTCAATTTAATTATTGACTTAATTGTTGATTGATTCATTACTTATATGATTAATTTATTGATTACTTCATTGAGTAATTTATTATTTTATTGAATTATTCAATGATAGATTCAATTATGAATTTATTAATTAAATCATGAATTGATTCATCAATTGACTCATTGCTTCATTTACTAGTTAATTCTTCAATTTAATTATTGACTCAGTTGTTGATTGATTCATTACTTATATGATTAATTTATTGATTACTTCATTGAATAATTTATTATTTTATTGAATTATTCAATGGTAGATTCAATTATGAATTAATTAGTAAATTAATTAATTGATTCATCAATTAACTCATTGCTTCATTTACTAGTTGATTCTCCAATTGAATTATTTACTTAGTTGTCGATTGATTCATTATTTATATGATTAATTTATTGATTACTTCATTGAGTAATTTATTATTTTATTGAATTATTCAATGATAGATTCAATTATGAATTGATTAATAAATTCATTAATTGATTAATCAATCGACTCATTGCTTCATTGGTTACTTTATTTATTTATTAATTCACTGTTTAGATTTTTTATTCCATAATTGTGGATGAATTTATGAATTAACTTATTTATTTATTTGATTTGTGAATCTACTGATTAATTCATTGTTTGATTAATGGCTTGTTTAAATAATTAATTGGTTTACTAGTTTATTAATTTTTTTTTATTAATATCCTACGGTGAATTCATTATTCATTTACTGATTCATTTACAAATTTATTTATATTTTATTCACAAAAGCAAAAATTTTCTCCTACACTCATTGATTCATTGTTCGAATCATTGATTGATTCATCCATTGATTGATTCACTTATTCATTAATTATTTCTTTAATTCATACACACTTTAGTACAACATAAAAGTTCTTCATACAGATAGCCATCTATGTTCACAGAATCTTCGAAATCCATCAATTATATGCATTTTATCGCATGCGAGACAATTTGTAAAAGTGCACAAAAATACAAAAACTTGTCATACGTTTTAAACACTTACATATTTACATACACATAGCAGCTTTTATTATACACTAACAAATATTTTCTACACACATTCGTAGGTTCAAAAAATCGCACTCTAAGTGCACATAAAAGAAAATGTTAGTTATACAACAGTTGTCAAGCTTTCTTTTCTCTTACTCACATCGCACATCGACATTGTTGCATTCTGTTAACAATTATTTCACAGTCTTACAACGAACATTTCACACTGCGCCATGTGCAACGTGAACATGCAACATTCCGTCCCCCCCACTCGAGACAGTTGCACAGCCAAAGTAGACATAACACTGCTCAGTTGATACCGACTGTTGCTGAAAACTGACGAACGCGCAAGAGAACGAAAAAACCACTGCAACAGAAATGGTTAAAAATTTAATGGAATTTTATGGTAAAAGTGGAATGAACTAAAATGTCGAAAATGTGTAATGTGTCTGCCGGCAAAAGCAGGCAACGAACTGCCAAAACACGGAGCTAAGTAGTGAGAGGTCATAGTTGACGTTGCCACATTTCGAACAGCGAGACAAACGAACAGACAGACGACCGAACGAATTAGGCTGACATACAAACATACAAAGAGACATACAGAGAGGTAGCCAGACATACCAACAGCAATGCACACATCCAAACATTCCATATCCATGCCAAATCGTGTTCCTTTACATGTTTGAAAATTATAAATTTTTTTGTTTTTGTTTTGCATAAGCCACACTTGTGCCAGCCGCCAGTTTTAGTTCGGCCACCTGTGCCGTTTGGCCTTTTACCGCAATTCCTATTGCCGTCGACTACTGCACGGCGACGACTTCAAAAATTGTTAGCTACCGTATGCGGCAAATGGAGGGTTAAGGCGTGCAGCGGAAACCAGCTGAAGTTTGTGTTTGTAAATACGAGTTGTGTGGGTGTGTGTGTGTGTGTGTGTGTGTGTGCGTGCGTTTGTGTTTGATTATTTGAAGTGCAGTGCTGCATTTGCGCCGTCAAATGACTGACATTATGTCGCGACGGCAGTTTCGTGACTTTAAGCAATAATAAAAAATGTCGATTTGAAATTGAAAAGCACAGGGGAGGCCGTAAAACAATACGGCACAGCATATTGTATGTATATGTAACTATGTATGTATGTATAGGGTCATCCCATAAGTCTGTTGTTTTTTGTTGGAAACATTTTGAAAACAAAATATATTTTTCTAGAACTGAAATAAAGTGCAGGACCTGCTTCGTCCTTTAAAAGATAACACGATATGTGGCAACCCTAGTCTTTCAGTATGTCTCACAATTAGTCAATGTCCCGTGAGCACAGCAATCGCCGTGTTGTTGTGTCACATTAAGTTTTAGCAGAAAACTGCAGTACTTACAGAATGACCCAATATCGTTTAATATCTGAGATAGAAAAGAATGCGGCAGCAGAAAATTAAATCAAACATAGCCTATAATTTTGTATAGAGAAAGAGGAAGGAGTAGTAAATAGAAACACAGTAACTTTAGTAATGATAACAAATCAAATTTTATATATATTCAGAACAAAACGGATATTGCAAAACGATTAAGAAAGCTTTAGGTACAGAAGAAGATTTCACAGAAAAAAAATAACATTCAATAAATTTAAAACAGCACATTCAATTGCATTTAATCGAATTCAATCAAATTCAATGCAATCCAATGGAATCAAATCCAATTGAATCTAATTGAATTTAATCTATTGGACTCCAATTTAATCCAAACGAATAAAATTCATTCTAATCAAATCCAATTTAATCCATCAAATTCAATTCTATCCAATCCAATTCAATCCATTGCAGTCCGATTCAATTTAATTCCAACCATTCTAATCGAATTCAATTCAATGCAATCGAATCAAGTTCAACCTAATCAAGACATCACATCATAATAAATCATATCAATTCGATGAGATCTAAGTCACCTCATCACATGAAATAACATGACATCACATCACATCACATCAGATCAGATCAGATCAGATCACATCACATCACTTCACATGACATCACATCACATCACATCACATCACATCACATTACAATACATCATATCAATTACATCACATCACATCAAATCAAATCACATCCAATCAAATCCAATCCAATCCAATCCAATCAAATAAAATCAAATCAAATCAAATCAAATCAAATCAAATCAAATCCAAACAAATCCAAACAAATCAAACCAAATCGAATCCAATCCAATCAAATCAAATCAAATCAAATCAAAACAAATCCAATTTAATCAAATCAGATCACACCAAATCACATTAAATCACAGCAAAACACATTAAATCCCAGCAAATCACATCAAATCATATTAAATCACATCAAGTCATATCATCAACTTAAATAAAATAAAACCAAATGGACCCGAATCAAACCAAACTTCATCACTTCATATCACATCACATCCCATCCCATCACTTCTTATCACATCACATCACATCACATCAAATCAAATCAAATCAAATCAAATCAAATCAAATCAAATCAAATCAAATCAAATCAAATCAAATCAAATCAAATCAAATCAAATCAAATCAAATCAAATCAAATCAAATCAAATCAAATTAAATTAAATTAAATTAAATTAAATCAAATCAAATACAATTAAATCATTCATATAAAATCACATCAAATTAGTTTCAAACAAACTCCATTCAACCAAATCAAATCATATCAAAGCAAAGTAAATCACATGAAATCACTCCAAATCACAGCAAATCATCAAATCAAATCAAATCAAACTGAATCGAATTGAAAGCAATTCAAATCAAAATAATTAGATATTGAATATTCTATAAACGAATTTTTTTAAATTTTTATTTTTTAAATTGTAAAAAATGTCAATGAATTTAAATTCTACGTCCAAGTGGAAACCACTCGAAAAACACACTGCCCCTCCTCCCCCTCCCCTCCTTAATACATAAGACATACTTTCCGCTCAACGCCCACACACAACAAAAATGCAAATGCGCCACACAGCCAACGGCAGCAACTTAAAGGGGACGTCCCCCTAAAAATTTGCAACGCAACAGTGCATAACAGGCAAAGGCGATAAAAATAAACGGCGCACGTGTTTCAAATTTAAAACAACGCCAGACTGGACCAGTCGAAAAATTCCAGCATTGGCAACAAGCCGTCCAAAGTGACGCAAAATGTACAAAACATGACATGGAAAAATAAAACAAACAAAATTCAAATTTAGTTAACTGCATTACGCTTTTAATTACGAGGCACTGCGGACAAGAAAAATTTTCGGCGAACGAAAAATTGCATATTCTCAGTGAAAAACTATTTGGCTAATTGCGAGCATCGAGGCGCTGCATGCAAACGACTGAGTCAAACGACAGACTGAATGATGTGCCAGAACAATCATTGCATGCAGCATTTCAAGGCGAGAAAATTCCAGTAATGATGTAATACAACAGTTGGCCTTGTAGCCATCATTAGGCGCCGAATTTGCGCACATTAACAAATTTCGGCGACACGCTTCAAGCAAGCAAATCATTTTTATATCATTTACAAGAACAACTCATTAAGAAAAAAGAAAATTTCATACAAAAAAACTCTAAGAATAAACTTGCAACAAATTACAAAAACTTTGGGCAACATGTCTGGGCGCATAGAATCGAAATTAGTGTGCGGTAAGCACGCAATTTTCGTATTAAATTACTTTGATTTTCTGCGCGCACAGAAAATATTATTTATTTGTTACGCTGGCGTTGTAGCTGCTTATTGCTTTTTTTGTTTTTGTTTTTCCCTCTGCCAATCGTTAACGTCAATGCTGCCGACACAATCGACAGGTGAAAGAGTTCACAGCCGTAAAAACGAATGAAAAACAGCCAACAATCCATGAAATTCACGCTGCGCGCAATGCGTGTTGCGAAAATCATCAATAAAATGTTTGAAAATTTATTATCCATTCACTGTGGTGGCAACGAGAAGCGATAGTTTTATTGCACGAAGGGCGAGAGCGGCAAAATGGGTAGGGAGGGGGTGTGACAGCTGAATTATTGGCCATGATTTATGCAACGTTGCCAAATATTGAGCCATTAGGCGCAAAATATTGGCGTTTATTTAGTTTTTCTTTGCAAAATATAAACAAAAAATAAAATACTAAAGAACCTTGCAAAGTTCTTTGATTTTATTTTGTGCGTGACAAAAATTAAAAAAATTTTTCACACCGGAAAAAATTCATATGGGGGTGAAACTAGAGACCAAATATAGTAATACTGCGTACTCAGTCTTTAATTTCTACATCCTTTGTCCTTTTAAAAGGACTTCAAAATTTTGAAGGGGAATTTATTTAAATTCTTGAGCTTTTCCTCTTTCATTTAATATACATATCGCCATATTCTAACGAGATTAAGAATTTTTGATATTTTTTTTATTTTTTATCCCCTTCAAAATTTTGAAGTCCTTTTAAAAGGACAACGGATGTAGAAATAAAAAACTGAGTACGCAGTATTACTATGTTTGGTCTCTAGTTTCATGCCCATATGGATTTTTTCCGGTGTGAAAAATTTTTTTAATTTTTGTCGCACGGTGTAATCAGTCAAAGTCTGCTGACTCATTGAACCAATTTGAGCTCTTAACAAAGACTTAGTAGTAGACTGTGCTTAGTCCTGTTGGCCAGATCTTCTGGACTATCGAAGAAAGTCTCTGATTCTCCTCTGATCCCTTTTGAGTGAGAGAAGTTCTCCAGAGTTTTGGAAGTTTAAGGTTCATGATTCTCATCTGGTCCCTGTTTGGTGATAGAAGCACTCAAGAGCGACAGAAGTTTAAGGTTCATGATTCTCATCTGGTCCCTTTCTAGTGAGAGAAGTTCTCTAGAGCGACGTAAGTGTAAGGTTCATAGTTCTCGTTTAATGCTTTTTTAATAATTACAATAAATATAAAAACTTATTAAGAAAAAAATTATAAATAATAAAGTTATTAAAAGATAAAAATTACCAGCTTTTTCCATTTAAATAAACAAGCTCGTATTAATCTACACACTGCTTCAGGTGGCTTCAGTTCATTTTACTTATTTACCATAAAAAAATCTCTCTCATTTTTTCTTCAGCATTTCAAGCAGAAATGCAACTTGACTGCTGTTACAATTTCTCACTCTTCTCGCTGTCTGACCAACGCACTGGCACTGTTCTGCATATTAATGCAAACTTCGTATGGTGCATGTCAACATCGACTCGCTGCCGCGTCAATGCCAACAATTTTATTTCTTATTCAGTACTTCAACACTTCACTGTTACTGTTAAAAAAACAACAACACATAAATTGAGTGAAAATTATTAAAAGACGAAATTCATGCACTCACGCATACAAATTAAATTGGATACAATTTTTCATTCCATTAAAATTTTGCATCAACAGGTTCTACAATACACTTTGGTATTTTTTTTTTGTTTTTTTTTATTTCAAGTCAGGTCCACTCGGTGCGGTGGCATTTGCCGCCGGCTACTAGTAATGATGCATACAATTCTCTATTAATTGAGCTATTTGCCATTTGTTGGCATTTTTCATTAGATAATAAATGTGTTGTGGAAATTTTCCACCCCATGTCAGTTGGCTTGACTTGTTTGTCTTTTGAAGTGCGTGTGCTTTGAAATAATTTTCCTTTTGTGTGTTTGCAAATTAAAAGCCACAAGGAAACCAAAAAAAAATTCCAAAACGTTGAAATTATGTCGCCATACATCTCAATTTCAATGGTGGTCTTTGGGTCTGCACTGCGAAAAAATGTAATTATTTTAAAATTTAATATTTACAAATTAAAAAAACAATTTAATCGTAGGAAAATCTGCTTAAATAGCAAACAATTTTATTATTTTCTAAATACATTTTTTTTAGTTCTTTTATCAATTCGCATTTGACTTTAAAACGAACTTTTTTCTACGTGTACCAAAGCAACGTTAAAGTGTTCCGTGCAATGTGAAAAAAGTTGCCACATTGCTGTCAGCTCGGCTGACAACTGAATGGCCACAAACGGAAACAAAAAGCAATGTGACAGAGAGGTATGCAATGTGCCGACTTGGATTCAGGCAATTGAAAGCGAGAACAGTGAATTACTGGGCAGTAATACTGAATTTAAAAATTAAAAAAAGAGATAAAAAGAAACGATTTGTAAACAAGAATTAAATGTTTTTTTAATTTACAATACATAACATAATTAAGTCCCTATAGCACATCTAGAGGTCAAAATCTATGGATTTATAGCAGATTTTTAGACATTTCTCCAACAGTAACAAAATATTCGTTCTCTTTATTTCAATTTCGAAATATATTTTCAGTGGGTTTTCGACAACTTTGGTTGATTTTCAGAATTTTTTGAAATTGTTTCCAAAATAAGACTTAATTCAAATCACTGGGACTCGTAGTTTAGAAGCTACAGAACTTTTAGAAAAATAGAAAAAAAACATTTTGGAAAATCTGTATTTTTGAAGTGAAACTTCTTTACGCACGCTTGACTTGGGGAGTAAGCTGGCGAACGCGTGACGTAAGCGTTACGAAAAGTGTGATCGGGCGAGGCGAACGGGAGTTGAGTGATTTACGCACGCTTGACTTGGGGAGTGAGCTGGCGAACGCGTGACGTAAGCGTTACATGAAAACATAAAATAAATTTAAATATTTGTAGAAAATTAATATATGTATATGTACATACATGTATATATTGTACACACACATATATATATATACATACAGATGGAGCGAAAGAAGTTTCACTTCAGTCGTGTGGTCATAAGCACACTCGTTTTTTTTTGTGAACCATGCTTCAAATTGGATTTTCTCGGGTCTCCGGTAACATTACAACTACAAATAGGTGAATACATGAATAATGTTATATTTTTTAATTCTCTATCTCTCTTTTAAATGTGAGGCTCTCTCTTGGTGTGACTTCAATCATTTTACTACCAACCTTACTCAGCCAAACTCAACTCAACTTTAACCTAAGTGGCCTTCCACAATCAGCCAAGTGACAGATTTATTTTCAACTGAACCTTCACCTAAATGATTTCTTCCAGTTTACTGACATCCAAGAGACACATTCCTATTCAACTTAACCTAAACTTGGTTAAACTTAACCAAAAAGTGGTGTCCGTCAACTTACTGACAGCCAAGTGTCAGATTCCTATTCTACTTAGTCTTCATCTAAGTGGTTTCCTTCAGCTTACTGACAGCCAAGTGTCAAATTTATATTCAACTTAGTCTTCACATAAGTGGTTTCTTTCAGCTTACTGACAGCCAAGTGACAGATTCCTTTTTGACTGAATTTTTACCTAAGGGGTTTCCTTCAGCTTACTGACAGCCAAGTGACAGATTTCTTTTCGACTGAATTTTAACCTAAGTGGTTTCTTCCAGTGTCTGACAGCCAAGTGGCAGATTCCTATTCAATTTAGTCTTCACCTAAGTGGTTTCCTTCAGCTTACTGACAGCCAAGTGACAGATTCCTATTCACCTTAATCTAAACTTGGTTAAACTTAACCTAAAAGTGGTTTTCTTCAACTTACTGACAGCCAAGTGACAGACCTAACTTAACCTAAACTTGGTTAAACTTAACCTACAAGTGGTTTATTCCAGCTTGCTGATAGCTAAGTAAGTGAAAGATTCCTTTTCAACTCAGCTTTTACCTAAGTAGATTCCTTCAGTTTTCTGCCAGCCAAGCGACAAATTTCTATTTAATTTCAATTTCATTAAACCTATCAAAATTATGAAAATATCAATGACAAAATTTGAATTCGCCGACACCATCCAAATGATATTTTGAAATGCACATTTGCATTAAAATTAAATGTTATTTTTATAATCTTTATTACTTAATTTAAAGTCAAAAAAATCAAAATATTCAATAAAATTGCCACAACCTGGCAACGTTAGAGCAATAAAAAAAATTATGAAAATTGCATTAGTATCAGAAAAAGGTATTACAAATTAGCACACATACAAACATACCTATACACTTACGTCTATATATGTACATACATATGCTTCAGTGTACTTGTGTGTGCAAAAGTATGCACACACAAAATTTTCATTATTAATTTGAAACGATTTGCACAATTTATGCCATGCAACTAATTGAAATGTATGCAATCACGCTGCAAATTGTTTGTGTTGTAATAATAACCACAGCAACAACAAGAACATGGCCAAACGTTAGCCACATTAAAGGTAAAAACCAGCAAAACAAAAAAACCGTTTATATGTCTGCAATTTTCCCTCAGGTGAACGTGTGGCGGCGCGCTTTCAACGCCCGCATGGCGCAGCGTTATAGCATTAATTTTGACATTAACGCTGTCATTGCATGCGATAATTAATTGAATATCGGTAATGGTAATATTGGCAGCAGATAATAACGTTAAAATTTTGCCGCACCAGCTCATAACCACGCACACACACATAAACAAAATTATTGCACTGTGCACTGGCGAGTTGTGGCCAGTAAACCAAACAAACACACACACAACTCCCCCAAAAAAATTGGTACGAAAAAACCTCTGGGCATTTTAGGCGAATTGTTTTATGGCACATTTGCTGGCCCTACGATGACATTATCGTTCACCGGCCGGTTGAAGTTGTCGTTGACTTCAACCAATGGCCAAACTCATACCAGACCGTTTGTGACCGCTTGCGTTGATTATGGCGCTGATTGCTTTTTCAAATGGTAAATAAATTTAATGGCCACAAAATGGCCAATAACAAGCCGCACAAAATGGTAGGAAAAGCTTCAAACAGCGGTCGCGCACACACACATACATATATGTGCATGTATATGTTGGAATTTATATGTGTGTTGAAGGTAGACTTCGGCACGCTGTCAATTAGGTGGTCCTTTTGACAGCTCATTTGTTGCGCTCTGGTGGCGCAGACTCGCATAAATGTTAGCATAAAATACCTCAAAATGTGTATAGCAAATCAATTGACCATGTCTGTGTATATGTTTTTGTATTACGTAGTTATGTTTGTTACTTTTGTTTGTGTGGATTATTTATTAAATGGCCATAGACACAAATAAAATTGGCTATTAAACGCGGATGTGAAAATCATTCAATTAGAAAAAACAAAAATTTATATGAAAATTAGAGTCCGACCGATTAATCGGCATCGGCATCGGCTAGTATCGGTCAATAAAATTGGCATCGGCTAGTATCGGCATCGGCTAGTATCGGTCAATAAAATTGGTATCGGCATCGGCCAAAAAAAAAAGAATCGGCATCGGCTTCCGCCTTTTTTGGCCGATGCCACATCGGCCGTTTTCGGTCGATGATGCCATTGGCCTATTTTTCTGCTTTCATTTTTTTGTTTTCATTTTTTGTACCAACGGGTTCTTATACCCCTTTTCAGTAATGTATTTTTATATACTGTTTAATATGTACAACGGGTCGCAATTTGAGAGTACAAATTTTAATATAAAAATCGTAATTTTAAGTTGAATAAAAAACTGAATTTGTATGCAATATTTACGTCACTATTTTTGTTTCTCTCTCAGTGGATAAATGTGATATATTATTTTTTTAATACATGTTAATGTATTAGAATTCTGAATTCTCTTGTTATTTTATTTAGTTTTTAATTATTTCTTTTCTCGTTGTTATTTAGTTTTTAATTATTTCTTTTCTCGTTGTTTTGTTATTTTGTGATGAATATTACAAACAATATGTAATAGTTCCTTTTGTTATTTTATAAAATAGACTGTGTTTTTGATTGAATTCATTCGTGTTATTTTTTCTATGTAATCGGCATCGGCATCGGCATCGGCCGATTAATCGGCATCGGCCAAACTCGCCTTTCCGGCCAGTAATACCAGTTGAAGTTTCATCCCTGTATCTCTGAGGTGAGATCTCTGAATCTTCAAGGCATTGACCTCTATTGGTTCCATGTTGATTTTAATTGACGTTCCTTGCATTCCCTAAATTTAAATTTAAAATTAATGATTGAGTTTTCTTGGCGTTTAACGGGGAAACGAACGTCTGTCTTGGTGTCCAAATGATTTTTGTTTTCCAAACTGAGACACAATGAACTCCAATCGATGTAGATATATGTAAATAAGTCCAGTATTCAGAATTTCCTGTTTATTTATTTTTTGCCTTAGGACCCATACCAAAACAAGTTTGCTTGATCCAATAAAAAGTTTCAATCCGAAAGAAATTGCTGGAGCTGCTGTTCTAGCGAGACTATCTACCTCTCTGGATGCTGGGTCCAGTATTCAGAGTTCTCTGCTCTGTTTCTCTTGTCTTAGGACTTAGGACTACCAAAGCATGATGCCTGGTCCAATGAAAAGTTTCAGCCTAATAAGGCCTGCTACAGCTGCTGTTCTAGCAAGGCAATCTTCCTCTCAGGGTTTGCTTACAGAACAATCTATCTTTTAAAGTCTAAATCAGTCAAGAAGATCTATGAGTATCCTATATTCAGACCTTTCTGCTACTTCTCCCATGCCTTGGGAAGAATAACAAAGCATGATTTCCTGGTCCAATGAAATATTTTAGTCTAATAGAGCCTGTTGGAGCTGCTGTTCTAGCAAGGCAATGTAAGCCCCCCATTGTTTTTACCGCAGTCCTATTGAAAATTTTACAGCTTCTGTTCTAGCGAGACAATCTACCAGCAGTCTTCAAAGTCAAAATATTTTTTTCTACACATCTGCCTATGATTCATAGAAATTTATTGCAAAAATGTCATAAAAAATTAGATCCATACAGTGGCGCGCGCAGCGGAGGTTTTGGGGGTTAAAACTCCCCAAACACAAAAATTGCTGGTACAAAATATGGTTTCGATTGGTGAATACCAAACTCAAAACTTGCTCGCAAAACCCTCTCAAAATGAAATCCTGTGTGCGCCCCTGGATCCATAGATATGACACCAGCAACCTATGCATTTTTTTAACATTACTACTCGAAGCTGTAGACTTGTGGAGTAGATCGAAAAAGAAATGTGTTCCCTTAACACCAGCAATAGTAATGAATAAATTTAAGAACCTAAACCTTAAAAAATATTGTTACGTAATGTTGACAATTTTTCTTCAAAATCAACTGGTAGCATTTCAATTAAAACCAGTTAACTTTATTAGTGAATAGTTCTGTATTAATCTGTAAATCTCTGCATGTGTTGATTTCAATTGAAATTTCAAATATATTGCAAATTATTACACAGATTGTTTCAGCTCCATTTATTGCTTCCTTCCTTTTGAAAAATAGTTATTTAATTTATTTTTCTTCTCTCTCTATGCTTTTTTAAGTTTGAATAAGACTATTGTACGGATTTATATTTAGTTTATTACAAATAAAAAAGTCTAATTAACACATTTTTTGACATATGCGCTCATCAGTAGGGCCACACAAAAGCAATAGCGGCATTCACAAACTATGGCAACGACTCTGGTGGTTCAACTTAATCATGGAAACTTAACTTAGAAATAGTTGAAGTGGGTTTTATGTCAATTTATGCTCATTATGAACCTTTTGTCGCACTGTTCTATGGGGAAGAAAGCGAATTCCAAAGCAAGTGTTGACTTTTTGCTTTCTTGGAATAGACGATCTGTCGGCGCGTGTGATTAGAATTGATTCTTCTTCATGTGTTTCTTATCTCAATGGATCTTTTCCTTCCCTCTGGTTATGAATGGTGAAGCAGTTGATGAAACCAAGATCTCCTCATGTTCTCCGTACTCACGAACTGTGTTTCAAAATGGAATACGCATATTTTATTTGTCAGAAGAACCTTCATCTTCATACCAACCGATCTTCATGTGATCTTTGTGACAATATAAGAATTCCAAAAAAATTTTTAAACACATACTCAATCAAGCAGACATAAATTTCCTATAATATGGTATACAACACTTTCTTCCAAGTATTAAGTATGACATACAAAACGCTTTTGTGCATAAAATTTTTACGTAAATGTTACTTAACTATAGATAAAAATCAAGTTTAATTCTCATTTATGGGCCGTAGTCACTCGAACCAAAGCTTACGAGTATCTCCTGAATAGTGTAATAAGACTTATGAAAGACAGTGGCAAAGACACCTCTTTTGACTTATTTTAACACTGTACAGATTTTATGCTCTTAAATAAATTTTGCTCACAATTCATGAAGACCCCTAAATTTGTTCCATTTCATTCGGTTTCTGGGTTAACTTTTTTCAATAATCTTTTTTTTTGTTGTAACTTTGTTATGCCACCAAAACATATCAATTGCCAATCAGCAGCGAAATAACCAGATACTCCTCTCACAGACAGATCTGTTCGTCTACATACACACATACATATACATATACACATATTCGTTATGTCTGCTCTACTTGTTGGCTGTGCAGTGAAGCACGTCTGTAGCCTGCTGTGACCACAGTTGGGTGTATGCGAATATTTTTTTTATATTTTGAAGTATTGAAATTGTGGCGCGTGTTAAAGTGCGCATATAACTTTTAATTTGCAAAATTCACTAACACACACATATACAAACAGAAAGTCACCCTCCACCCACACACCTACATAGCTGCATAACTGCAAATGGGGTCTGACATAGATCGCTGCATATGAATTGATACAATTTTTTTTCGTATACATTTTCCCACACGTTGCAATGATTTTTCGATGTTTGCTCTTTTTTCATATTTTCACAAATTGGCGTTACAGTAATTGCGCTGCGAATGTGTTGAAGCGTGTGGGAGCAATTGAAATTCATGTTAATGGCACTTTAGAATATTATTAAAAACATGTAAAATGTATGGAATGACAGCCGAAAGCGATTGCAAATATATATATGCAAACATATGTAGATGCATCTGGATGAGTTTCTCATTAATGAGTACTCAATGTAATCCATACAAATGTGGCATTTTAAGTTGCCTGATATTAATGCTATTTTTCAAGTATTTATATGGGGAAATGGGTAAATATCGAAGCCATGTTTATCAATTGAAATCTTATGAATTTATTTAATGAATCAATGATAATAAAATATTTTCAATTATGATTACATGCATGGCTGCAATATCAGATTTTTGATATTTTGTGCACTTTGCATGTGTATTTGTGTGTATAAGTCAGTCAGCCTAAAGTTGTGCTAAAGGAAATTCTTAGTTGCCTGTCGGTAGTTGCCTTAAACATAACTTGGCATGTACGATTTTTGATTTCTTCTGATCTTTGCATGTGTATTTGTGTGTAAAAGTCTTATTAGCCTGAATTTATGCTAAAGAAAAATCTATCTTTCATTAGTTCGCTTTACCATAACTTGGCATGTACGATTTTTCATTTATTGTGCTCTTTGCATGTGTATTTGTGTTTATAAGTCAATCAGCCTAAAATTATGCTAAAGAAAAATCTAGCTTTCTTTAGTTGACTTAAGCATAATTTGCCATGTTCGATTTTTTATATTCTCTGCGCGTTTCATGTCCATTTATGTATAAAAGTCGTATCAGCCTAAAAATATGCTAAAGAAAAGTTCAGCTTTCATTAGTTGACTTAACCCTATTATTGGCACTTAGGAAGAATAATTAGGTAGCATACTTTTATTGAGTATTTTATTGAATTTTAAAGCATTAGTGTTCCTTTTTAATGCATTCAACTTTCCTATTCTTAAAGGGCTCTTGCTATATATTTTTCATTAATCTGAGTGAATTGCTTTGAACTCAAAATTCTCAGTCAGTTATCAGTATTTAAGTGACCACTTAAACACAGATTCAGTCTAGTTGGTCTTCTCAATCCTATCCTATCCGATTCAGCTACACGCAATCAGCCTAAAGATATGCTAAAGTAAAGTGTAACTGTCACAGTTAGTTAGTTGTTGACTTAATCATAACTTGGCGCTTAGGCAAAATAATTTGCTTTCATACTTTTATTTAATGCTTAACTGAATTCTAAAGCATTAGCCTTTAATTTCCTTAAGCGGCTCTAACTTTCTATTTTCAGCTTTTCTATTTTCTATTTCATAATCCCAGTCAGTAGTTAGTAATCACTTCAGTATTTAAGCGCAGCTTTAGTACTCCTTCAGCTCCAGTAAGTATGCCTAAAAGTATGCCGCAAATATTAGCATTTCTTACTAATACAAAAAATAGTATACCTCACACTAGGTCTCTTAATATGTAGTAATGTAACTCACTGTAAACTCGTCATCTGTCATCTAATAATTAAAATTGCCATTAAAATTTTGATTGTTCCATCTATTCTTGATTACCTTCCACTTTAACTGCAACTAATCATCATTAAAATATTCACTTCAGATGTGATAATTTTTGAAAAATTTTAAATTCTTTCTTTTTAACATTGAAAAATAGTCAACCAAAAACATTTAAAACTAAACGCACTATGTAAAATGTATACCCAATTTTTGAATTTTTTTTTTATTACAACACAATCAATATTATTGATTTGCATTTATATTATCTCCCTCCCGAGTGTATTAATACTTGTTTGTATATTGTTTTTGTAAATTCTTGCAGTCAGTTGAACAGTACACACCAAATTCGAATGCAACGTGACAATGACAATGGCATTCAACATAAAGCATCGAATTGGCCAATGATTCATTTCAGCAATTTATTTGCAATTTATTTAATTTTTACTATTAAAACGAGCATAAAAATCATAATACATCATTTTTAATGCGTTGCTATAAAATGTTTACAGTCACGCTTAATGCGATTTATCAATGTTGATGGTTTCTGGCGACTATTGAATTAATTGATGTATGAAGAGAGGAAAATACGAGACAATTTTTGTATTGTTGCATTACCTTTGCCTTCAAAGTCTATGCTGGGCGTTTGTTTACTCTATTTGGTCACAAAAAGCAGAACAAGGCTCCATCGTCTGATTATTTTTATTTGGGTATGGCATTTTCTATCGATTTGTGATTTTTTATATAATTTTAGTATTCCTATTTTATTTCTAAAATATTAAATTTTTACAAAAAACATATTCTCTCTATGCAACTTTCGCCATCACTCGACCACATGCAATCAAGTCTCGAATCGAAACAATTCAATTTATGCAGGCACAATCATGTGTACACTCATACATACGCAACTACCACCAGAAATGAAATTTCGTGTTGCCATTGCTGGAATGTTAGTGAAAAAGCAAGCAAAATACGCTTTGATTTGAATTCAATGAAAATTAATGAAGCGTTTTAAATTCAACACTTAACCCCCAAATGCAATTCACCACAGTCGATTGGCGCCAAAGCGTTTACGTTTGTTATCTACAAATGTATACCTACATACATACATTCTTACATTATTGCGGTTATTTGTTGCATATGTGGCACTGGCCACGTGTCAATTGAACAAAGCGTAATAATATGTTCGATAATATCACCAAATCGACAAATTTTGATTTGGTTCTAATACTGTAATTGGAAGGAAATTGTTTGCTTTAATGTAGGCACACGTTAGTGAGAAATAAGATGAGATTATTGTAGTTAAATAAGTGATATATGTATTACTTAGGCTTTGTTATTCGTGTATGAAAATAATGGTTTTCTATGTCAAAGCACAGGCGAGAGACAAAAATGTGTCGTAAATTTGATAATGTAAAAGTCATAGCCAGATAAGGTAGAGAAAACAATTTCGATTGTTATATTTTTTTATCAGGTGTACAACTTTGCTTCCGCCGTTTTTTCCCAAAATTAAAAGCTTTATTGCGAAAAAGTGCTTACAGATGTATTATTCAAAGTATTGTCCGTCGCTAGCGACAACTTTCTCCCATCTTTCCGGCAATTTTCGGATCCCGGCTCGAAAAAAGGAGTCCTCTTTTGACGCTATCCATGAAGCAATCCATTTTTCCAATTCTTCGAAGGATTGAAAATGTTGATCTGCCAGGCCGTGTGCCATCGAACGGAATAGGTGGAAGTCAGAAGGGGCGACATCTGGGGAATACGGCGGGTGGGGCAAGACTTCCCATTTCAGCGTTTCCAGGTACTTTTTGACCACTTTTGCGACGTGAGGCCGAGCATTGTCGTGTTGGAGGATGACTTTGTCATGTCGCTCTTGATATTGTGGCCGCTTTTCTTTTAGCGCGCGACTAAGGCGCATCAGTTGCGTTCACCCGGTTTTAAGAGCTCGTAGTAAATCACACCGAGCTGATCCCACCAAATACAAATCATAACCATGTTTGTCTTCGACATCGAAATCACCATTTTTAAAACGTTGAAACCACTCCCGACACGTTCTTTCACTCAGAGCAGCATCACCGTAAGTTTCTGAGAGCATTCGATGCGCTTCAGCTGCATTTTTTTGCGAATTGTAACAGAAAAGTAAAACTTCCCGCAAATGGCGAGAATTGGGCACATAAACGGACATTTTCGAGCGTGAATAATACGAAAACAAGAACAACTGTCACTGAAACGGCGATGACAATTCGTTAGGCACTGTCCACACTCACTTTAAAGGCATTACCATCTATGTATTTCAACCAGCCTCAGCCGGTACAGCCACCTATCGGAAAACGGCGGAAGCAAAGTTGTACACCTGATAATATAAATATTAACAAAAACAAACATTTACACGAGTTCCAACCCTTAATTAATGCCCGATCTGGGAGATTTAATTTACTAAATAAAAACAAATATTAATAGCTTTGAAACTCTTTGTCCGATTTAAATGGAACTGTGATACATTATAGATATCACTTAGACGCTATTGCAAAAAAATTGGTGAAGTTTAGAAGTAAGTATATATAACGTCAAACATTTTTTCTGTTTTAAAAATGTTTTTACCTCGTTATAAATTTATTAAAATCACCCGATTTGTTTTTATATAGTTTCATCGTAATGTGTTTTTATTATATATCTTTTCCAAATTTTTTTGGCATCTGCGTGATAAAATAAAAATAAAATATAATTTTTAATATAATGCAACAATAATAAATAAATGAATAAATTAATTAATTAATTAATAAATAAATAAATAAATATATAAATAAATAAATATATAAACAAATAAATAAATTATTAATAAAATAAATAAAAATCAAAAAATTAAAAATTAAAAAATAATAAAATAAAATAAATAAGAATAAATAAAAATAAAGTATAATTTTTCAATATGATTTTTAATTAATTTTTTTACGTTATGTTTACTATACAGTCGGCAAAAGGTTTTCATGGCTTTCTGACTGTTTTCTAGATTTTTTACCAGCTGGAAAAATTTAATGTAAATTTTTATTTTATTTTATTTTATTTTATTTTGTTTTATTTTATTTTATTTTATTTTATTTTATTTTATTTTATTTTATTTAATTTTATTTTATTTTATTTTATTTTATTTCATTTTATTTCCTTTTCTTTCCTTTTCTTTCCTTTTCTTTTCTTTTTATTTTATTTTATTTTATTTTATTTTATTTTATTTTATTTTATTTTATTTTATTTTATTTTATTTTATTTTATTTTATTTTATTTTATTTTATTTTACTTTATTTTATTTATTTATTTTATTTTATTTTTTCTAACTTCCTGACAGTCTCACAAATTTATTGGATTTTTGTAGCTACTTTAAGCAAAGGTAATTTTTATTAGCTTCCTTCATCCAGTCTTCAAACACTCCACTAAATTCATTCCCATCGTACACCATTTTATTTCACTGTTTGCAACATATACTACATACAATTTTTTTTAAAATGCAATTTCCTTACAACTCATTTAATTTAGCAAAATTTCAACAACCAGCCTGTCAATTCTCTTACGAGTTTCTCACACCTTCACGCCACATTAACCCACGCACTCGCATTGCTCTACTGCACACAACCCCACTGACTATGGCTAACATTCCCAACAATAACAAAACAAAAAACGATACAACTCACAAAAACAACAAAACGCAACAAAGAAATCACTTTGTTAACAAGCGACGCATTCATTTCAAATCACTACAAGGGATGCCACTTAACCCCAAACAAACAAAAGCCAACAACAAAATTGGGTTGTAGCTAACCAATGCACAAACAAATTTCCAATCCTTTTATTTCACTCTTCGCACGCACTCGACGCTAGACAAACGAAACATTTCCACACATATGCAGACATAGAGAAACACATACCCCCACACACACACACACAAAACAGTCAAACAAAAAGCAGCCAGTCGCGTGAGAGGGCAGCCAGACCCAAACGGTGAAGGGAGAAGCGAACCCTAAATTCCAAAGCCAGAGTTGAACTGCGAACACCGAAAAAAGTGCGCATTCAAGCAGACTCGTATGTGTGCCTACTTCAATACCTTTGTGTGTGTGCGTGTGCGTGCGGGAATTTGTGTATATGTGTGATGTGTGTTAAACATACAAAGCATACCAATACACGCACCGTGGCACATCATTAGTTGGCCTGTAAAATGATATTTTGTTATTGGTGCCAAAGCATTTGATACAGAAATTATTTGCTTTTTGTTGCATACCCTCTGGCGTGAGAGCGTAACAGTTTGTAGGTTTCTCTTGTAAAGTAAAAAAAAAGTAAAGTAATTAAAATTTTAACTTAACTTACAATTTTAACTTTTAACTTTAAGTACTGAACTGAGAAAAAACTAAAAAAAAAATGGGTAAACAGGCAGAAAAGTGGAGAAATAAAGTTTAAAGTAATAATACTAAAATTTGCTGTACATTTCTGTGGCATACTTTTAGGTACACTTTTTCATAAAAACTTAACAGCTTAACTTAAACTTCAGTTTTCGAAAAAAAACACTTAAGTTCGTGTCAATTGGTAATGTTTTTCAAACCTTAAGAAGTTTTGAAAATTTTGTAGAGCAGCACTTGTCCATGCTTGGCTTGAAATTTATGGGTTTATGAACAAAAGGCTTCACTCCTTTTAGTAATGTTGAGCTCCAGCTAAATTTGACTTCAAACCAAAAGCATTGTACCTCATAGACGTTTAACAGCCTCTGACTCCTAAAGGGCCTTAATTTTTAAAATTTTTTGTAGTAGAACTCGCCAGCTTTCTATAAATGTCTGAATTCGATCGCTGTCCCAGCGAAAAGTGGAAAAAATCAATATGGAAATAGTCGTACATCTGCAGCTATGGCTGTAGTTCAGAATCATCCAACAGCCTCTAACTCCCAAACGAGATGAGATATCTGCCTTAAATTTTAAATATTTTTTATAGTAGAACTCTCCATCTTTCCAAAAATTTCCGAACTCGACCGCTGTCTCGGCAAAAAGCGAAGAAAATCCATAATCGAAGGATGACTTTGAAAAAAGTCGTACATGTACAGCTTTAGCTGTATTTCAGAATCATTCTAAAGCCTCTGATTCCTAAACCAGATGAGATAGCTGCATTAAAGAGTTTACCCTTTTTGTAGTAGAATACCTAAGCTTTGCAAACATGGTTCATTCTGGTTGCTATCCCAGCGGAAAGCTAAGAAAATCAATGTGGAAGGTTCTCTTTGAAAAAAAGATACAATCTTCTACTATACCGTTTGTTCCAAATCATTCAACGGTCTCTAGCTCATAAAGCATCAAAGATAGCTACCTGAAGTTGACTTTGTTTTGTAGTAGAACTCGCCAGCTTTCCAAAAATGTGTTTATTCGACTTCTTTATCCTCAAAAATCCATAACTTCAATGCTGTCTTCGACTGTTTACATAGTTGTATGTATACAACAATACTTTGTCAATATTTTATCAGAAAAGGGTCGAGAATTTCTCACCATGGCTCTGCTTACAACATCATATTTACTTAAGCACTGCAATTGACAGTAGCGTCTACCAGCAGCAATGAGGACAGACAAAATATGAAAACAACTTTGTGCGCGCCTCCGATTCATATAACAGCCACATGTGACTCATTTAAAAATAAATAAAACATAATAAAATTTCGTTACAAATCTGCGCGTCATAAAAACGTGCCCACACTGTAACAACCCAAATGCGCTATGGCTGAAAAATAAACAAAATACAATAACAAATACTTCGAAATGAAAAATTTAAATGCGTGCAAGTTGCATGAATATTCTTATTGAGAAAAGGAATAAGAAATTTAACAAAAACCAAACCATTTTTGCACTGAAAGAAAAGTTAAATTTAATGAAGGAAATATTTTAAAAAAATTTAGTACTAAAAAACTTCTCAGACAGTTTTGTGATTGCTTGACTCATGTATTGAATATTCTTATCGAGAAAAGGAACAAAAAATTTAACAAAAACCAAAGTATTTCTGCACTGAAAGAAAAGTAAAATGAAATGGAGGAAATATTTAAAAAAAATTAGTACTAAAAAAAATTCTCAGACAGTTCTGTGATTGCTTGACTCATGTATTGAATATTCTTATCGAGAAAAAGAACAAGAAATTTAACAAAAACCAAACCATTTCTGCACTGAAAGAAAAGTAAAATTAAATGAAGGATATATTAAAAAAAATTTAGTACTAAAAAAAACGTCTCAGACAGTTTTGTGATTGCTTGACTCATGTATTGAATATTCTTATCGAGAAAAGGAACAAACAATTTAACACTGAAAAAAAAATTGAAAGATTTCTGCACTGAAAGAAAAGTAAAATTAAATGAAGGAAATATTTAAAAAATGTTTAGTACATAAAAAAACTACTCAGACAGTTTTGTGATTGCTGGACTCAGTTTTGGTTGAGCGCGCGTCATAGATGGACAACAGCAAAGAGAAAATAAGCCACATTTTACAATTTTTCTTAGATAGAGGCGAAACCTTTACCTGACTGACTGACTGAAAATATGAATTGTGTTTTTGTGCCAACTGATTTATTTTGATGTCACATATACATTACGCTCTGAAAGGCCAATTTCTGAAAAGGCCTGGAAATCGTCGAGTCTGACTGTCATGTAAGCATTGCACAGAAACTTTTTGAAACTACATACTTGAAAAAAGTTGGATATGGGGCATTTCACGTCAAGCGGACAATCCAAAAAAAGTGAAGTCATGAATTTTGTTTATATTCTGGTCAGTTATACTTCTAAGACTTAAGACTTAGAGCACATACAGTACATATACATAGCTGAAAATAATGGATTTTTACACAAAATTACATAAATTAATTTGTAAAAAAACTAAAAAGTATTGTTTCTGATAGTAAAAAAGGTGTTGTTTTTTTTGTTTTTGTCGAATTCTAAATTTTAATTTTTTTTACGTATAGTAAACCGGAAGTGAAAATTTCACATCGATGTTTGAGTAACTTCGACATTTTTTTTTTAAATTATTTTAACGTAAATTAAAGCTTCAAATGTACTCATTCTCCACAAAAAAAATTAAAACGTGATCTCCAACCGTTTAAGACTTAGAGCACATTTTAGTGTAAAAATCCATTATTTTCAGCTATGTGTATGTACTGTATGTGCTCTAAGTCTTAACCGGTTCCTCTAAAGTGCATACAATAAGCTAAAAAACGGTTTTGAAATTGTGTCGATAAGATAAGCCGAACCGGAGATATTGAATTTTAAACATGTTAGAATCTAGCAAAATACGCGTAACTTTCAAAATTTTAAATAATTATATAAAGAAAAAAAAATTGTTTTCGAATAAATTCTGATATACGTGTCGGTTAATTTTATGCCCAGAAGTGAAAAAAAAATGTTGGGATGAATATAAATTATGGGGTCAAAAAAGTTGTTCGCTTTGTAAAAGAATGACCCATATACGAAGCTCGATGAATGCCAAAAACCTCTGGTCGCTTTTCCATCTATGAATCGCTGCTCAATAGCATCAAAGTCAAACAAATTTAATTCATTTGTCTGCTTTGCATTTTACCATTCATTATGCACAGTGTACGTGTTCATATGAAACTTAAATCAAGCCTAAGCTTGGCAAAATTGTTACCCCTCACCACACCCGTTCGCTGACATCAGCTGTGCGCATCCATTTATGCAATTGTCTTGGTTTTCATTTGTTTTTTTCGTATTCACTTCTTTTTGCATAAACAAATCTCAGCGTAATCACACACACACATACAGGCGCTCACACACACACACACACATACGCTTACAAATACAATTTGAACGCTGGCACGCCACGGCCCATAATGTTGGTAGCAATTGCAAAAAAGTTGGCCCCCCTCTGGGAACACTGACATACTGTCATGTCGACTGTCAGTACAAGCACACACACACACACACACACTCAAACATGTATGTATGTAGCTGCCACATACGGATGTGGACGGACGTACCATGCACGTAACGCAGAAACAAAACGCGTGCAAGTGTGTTTTGTTCTCTTCTTCCTTCTGCATGTGTGTGTTCAGTGCATGTGCCCAGCGGGAAAAAGAATGTATAGGAATGCATATTTGGTTGCAAGCTATGCATTACAACATGCATGAATTTTTTTACGGCGATGTCCTACAAAATGTAATGCTTCCCTTTTTTGCATTACCTGGGAGTATATGAAGACAAGCATCCCAAAAACATGTACGCTTTCATAAATCGCCTAGCATGTAGGAAATCGTATATTACTCGGTAATGCATAAAATGATCCACCAAAAACCTGTACACCCAAAATAAAATGTTTGTTGTTTTGCTTTAGGTTAGTTTTTATTTTTAAAGTAATTCATGTTCAATAGATTACATATAAACACATTAGATAAATAAAAATGAAAAAACTAAAATACACTCACTTCAATAACATCCCTTTGCTTCTTTGTTCGTCTTTGGACAGGCATTCTGAAAAAGGAAAATAACTCAATATTAAAAAAATCCAGTAAACAAAATTGTTTTGCAAATTCATACTTACCAAAGTTGCTTTGAATATTTTTGTAAATATTTCTTGTTCCCGTTAATCCACGGGGCTTCGTGATATATGTATGAAAACGCTGGGAGCTGCTAAAGATATATTAAAGAAGATTAATGAAATTAATTGTCTTTCCAAATGAAACTTTATTAAAACTCACCTCCTTTGATGCAACGATCCGCGCGCTTGCTGTCTCACCGATTTTTCTATCACAACTGAAGTTATTTTTACGAAAATCAATAGACACGACCTTTTCAAAGAAACAGTTTTTTATTCCAAGAAAGATTGCGCCGCTCCCTCAAAATTTCTTCGGAAGGTGCAATCTCTTTGGTATAAAAAACAAAGCACAATTTGAAGAAACGAGAGCTATGCATTACACCCTCGCTTACGTGGTAATATATGTTTTCTATTTGGGTTTTTCATATACGAATTCGTGCATAAAAAACCTCATGCATTCCCAACTTTCCCGCTGGGTGTGTAGGTGTGTTTGCGTACCAGCTCAAGCCGTTAGTTGGCGTTACTTTCAATTTGCCAAACGTTTCCTAGCTGACTTCCCAGTGTCGTATTGCCAGGCAAAAATATGATTGTCTACTTTTAGGCTTTGCGGTAAAATGTGTTTTTTGTTCGACTCTCTATGTCAGCCAGCCTAGTAGTATGCTACGAATAGTCGCCGCGTACGTATAGACTTGCCAATCTGTGCGTTTGTATGTGTGTTAGTGTTCGTTTGTATGGATGTGTGTGTGCGTTTGTTTTGTGTGAATTGAATTGTAATCGACACGTACGCTTACGTAAGCACTTCTCCATTGCCATTGCAACCATTGGTCTATATATTTATTTATATGATCTTTGTAACCTTTCATTTCTCTGCTTCTTCGTCTTTTTTATATGTTTGCTTATTTCTTTTACTTTGATTTGCTGATTTTTCTTCATATATTTTTACAGTTTTCTTTGCTGCCGGTCTCACATTCTTTGAACGGGTTCTTTAAAACGGGTTTTATTGCATACTCTTAGGCGTTGGAAATTTTTACACGCAAAGCAAGCAACGAATGGCTTGAAGTGGCCATAAAAGTTGGCCAATTGCAGGCAAATGTCAAAGAAGCAAAAAAAATCAGTCTGTAAGTGCGTTCACATAAAGTGGAATTTTTAAACATGTATTTTTATTGCTCTATTTGCACTTTTTTTAAGAATCTGCATATTTGAAACAGTCAAGACAATTCTTTTACTTACACAAATAAAAAAATAATTTTTTAAAACAATTTTTATTGCATGCAACTTTTTTCATAAAACTACTTTTTTTTTAATTTTATTGAGAGCGTAAGTTGTTTATTGATTCTTTATTAATAACTACAACTTCAGCAAATCTAAAACTCAACCGCATGCAGTGTCAAATTTCAACAAATTCACAACAAAATGTACCAAAAAAAACTATAAAAAACACATTCACTCAATTCCACAGTGGCGCAAAAAATTGCAAGGCAACAATTGTGTCATACTATTCGTGTATTTGGTGCGCACAAACAGCAAAAACAAAAAACCAAAATCCCACCAGAATCAGAAAATCTGCACATACGCTCAAAAAAAATCTGTACAGAAAAAAGAAAAATTCAACACATTTTGACATTTTGTCAGCACACATCCGAAACCAACAATCACTCCCAATGGGCGAGCAGCTGCAACAACAAAAGGGCAGGAAAATGGAGTACACCAATGTTGTGTCTTTGTTAACAGAGAAGCGTCATATGTGTGACAAAAGAAGAGCAACATGAAAAAATCACGTGCGGCCAGCAGTCAACAAACAACAGTCAACATCATCATCAACATCATCACCCCAGAGCACCGACGACAACAACAATAACAATGATGACATTTGCCAACGAAACGGACAATATGCTGAATTTCATTTAAAAAACAGCAGCAACAACAACAACAGTAGCAAGTGACAGAGTTGATGGAAAAAATCACACTGCCAGAAAGAAGAACATTTTGCTAGTTAGGGATGGTAGTCTGCAAAATGAACGCAGGGAAAAGTACATCTCGTAAATTAGTGGGCCATGTAAGCCTCCCAGTTCCGTATGAGTAGACCGCTTGACCGTATAAACGTTCGTGTCTAAAAGAATAAAGTGGGTCATGCCCTTTCTTGCTTGACAGATCAACAGTTTACCTTCAGTGTTCTAGTGCCCAGGCACCCAAGTGAAGTCAATACTGTAGTGTTGGTCCAACTCGATAAGAGATCCGCAGCATCCAGTGAGAGATTTGGTGCTATTTAGGCATGGGACCAACAATTTTAGGGCAGCTTGGCTGTCAGAGAATATATTCCTTTTTTTATATATTCCTTTTTTCTGTCAGTTATTGGGTTAAGAATTGGGAAAAGAACCGCCGTCTGATACACACTGCTCTCTAACGTTAACTGGTATTGAGTTATCAAGTCACTGAAGAAAGAGAAACCATAACCTTGCCTTTTTTTCTATAAGGTAGGTACACGTCTTGCTAGCTCAACGACTAGACAAATGTGTGAGGAGGCCAGATGTGTGTTGAGGCCTGGTAAACGAACAATGTTGTTAAGGAAAAAGAGAGATCTAGTGTCACCCATCTTTGCTGGATGTTGATGTGATGGAGACCTTCTTGATGATTTTGATTGCTATATGTTTTCTGATACCCATAATGATTTTTTTTTTTATTTTTTTATATATTTATGACCTTGAACCTTCAAAGTTCCTTTAAAAAAAATACTGTAATAAAATAAATAAAAATAATGTAAAACTGTTGTGACAATGTTATAGAGGAAGAAGCGAGATCTAGTGTCAGCCATCTTTGCTGAATGTTGATTTGATGGAGACTTTCTTGATGATTTTGATTACTATATGTTTTCTGATACCCATATTAATTTTTTTAAATTTTTTATATATTCAAGATCTTAAAACTTCAAAGTTCTTACAAAAAAAAATCCTGTAATAAAGTAAAAAATATAATGATCTTATAGCAAACAGTTTTACTAGATTTCGCTAGTTTTACGAGTATTTCGATTTGTTCATTAGTTTTCAAATTTTTTGATCTTTGTTGCATGGTGTTATCACAAAGCTTTGCAGTAATTTGAAAAAATATTCCTTTAGTCTATACAAATTTTAATACAAATGTTAACTTCTTTGCTCTACAGTAAATATTTCAAAAATTTGAAAAGGCCTACAAATATACAAACAGTTTTTACTTGTTAATGAAACTTTTGAAATTTGTATTATAAAACTAAAAAAATTCCAAACTCCTTAAGAACCCAAAAAAATTGTTAATAACACTGATCAACAGCAAAATGGCTTTTCTGGTTTTGATATGCAAAGTTTTTAATTTTGTTTTGATTTGAGCAATTCAAATTTTTTTGGTTTTTTTCTTGTATTCCAGACTCTAAATGGAACATATAAAAGAGCTATTTTGAGGCCTTAATTTTTTAAGGAAAAAGTATGAAAAGTGATGAAAATGACTATGATACATTTTTGCATTTATTTCGATGAGAATGGGAACCACAACAATTAATTTGGCTGTGTTGTATTACTTGATGTTTCCGCTTTCATTTAACACCTAATTTGTTAATTGATTTACGAAAAATGTGCATGTTTTTCAACATTAAATAAAACGCCATGAAATTCCATTGCGGATTCGAAATCAGCGGTCCCTAATTTCCCTAGATCTGATGTCAAAACCAGAAAACCCAACAAAAAGTCGAAATTTGTTGCCCTGTGTAATCTAATCAACACTTTGATTTTTTCTACTTTTGATTTTTCTACAGTAAACATTTCAAAAATTTCAAGAGGCCATCAAATATACAAACATTTTTTAATTCTTAAGGAAACTTTTGAAATTTGTATTATAAAACTAAAAAAAAATTCCAAACTCCTTAAGAACTCAAAAAAAATGTCTAACAATCTAATCAACACTTTGATTTTTTTACAATCTATAACAACTCGTCCGTTTTTCTCTTGTAAACATCTAAGTGAGTACTTTAACTTTTTTAATTATAAAAATCTCCATTCTATCTCTAAGTCTCTTAAAAACATTTGAAAATTAACCAAAATTCCTTCACAACTTTTGAAATTCTTATACCCTCAAAACTATCATTCCCAACTGCCCAAAAGCGGCACGCAAACCTATAAACAAAAGCATTCACAAACACATACACCAATCTTTCGTTGTCCCTCTTCGTTGTCTGCGCTGTTTTCTGCCTCTTCTTTATTTGGCAATGTTTTTTGTTGACTGCTGTTGCTGTGTGTAATGTGACACGATAATAAAACGTGACCAACGTAATAAGAACGCGCCGCTTTAAAGACAAACGACAATGACACACACAAGCAAACACACACAGGCACACATGTGCAAAGTGATAACAGCAGCAACAGGATACGGAAATCATATGTGAGGTTAAAGTTTCGATTTGTCAACATGAAATGCATGCATGAAAGCGGGGCAAGGTGACGTTTGTTGATTGAATTTCACTGCTGCATGTTGCAAGTTGTTATTTCGATTGTAGCCTTTTTTTGAAGGCTAACTTTTATTTCCTGTCAGCTCAAATAAGTGATAGAAACAATTTGAGAAGAGGAAAAGAAATAAGGAAATATTTGGAGTAGGCGAAATCAGTGGAGAACTTAAAGCAAGTAAGTAGGAGATGAAGTAAAGTTGCCGTCGGAGATTGCGATGCTTTGCCTGCGGAGATTTTACATTTTTGGTTTTCACATAAAGTACATAAAAATTAAATTTCAAGGGACTAATTTTCTAGATTTTTTTATGTACAAAACACCATAGCCCAAAATTTCCTAATTGAATATCAATCGCAGGTCATGATGCTCGGTCTCTGTGACCTCGCAATCCATCAATCAACTAACACAATCAACTCACTAAGTAATCAAATAACTGTATATTTATTCTACGAAAAAATTAATCTTCTGCCTATGCACGCACCTGTACTCGAACAACAACAAAGCCAACAACAACAATAAACTTCATATACCTAAGAAATAAGACGCATACGTTTTCGCAGCACCTTAGCGCCCAAGAAATAAATCATAAAATAAAAACAAAAACTACATAAATATTGCAACACGAACCGAAACTTGGCTGAGATACTTTTTGCCGCTATTACGATTTCAATAAGTCTTGTTCGAAAATGTTTCACACACAACAGCCACCGAACAGCGTTAGGATAATAGTTGTGCGGCATGGATGGGCCTGAAGTGGCATGAAAGTTTTTTCGTTTCTTGAGTTTTTCTTTTCAGGGTACTTTTCTTCGTCTGCTTCTTCTGGTCTTGCTTTTTTCATGGCTGGCCTATGATGAATTGAATGGCAGTAAACATGTGTAAAAGTTCGCATGGCACATGAGGTTGTTCGCCTAATCGCCTAAAAGTATGCCTTACATGCCAATGGAATTTGTATTTACGTATCGAAAAGCCCAAAAGTTGGTATGGTTTTATAATGGCCGTAGGTAATACATTTTTTTTTATTTCTGATTTTTTTTGTTATGGAGATAAAAAGTCTAGAAAATGTGAAATCTAACTGACTGGCTTTATGAATTTTTAAACTAGAAAATTTTTAGTGATTTCCGCATGCACTAAAGAAGAATCAAAAAGTTGCATACGATTTTTTTGTTACTTTGCTCTACTTATTGATTCCTTTTTGGTTTTTTTTAGTAATGAGAGCTATATGATATTTTTTATTAATAAAAATTAAAATCGCATGCAATTTTTTTTTTCATTTCGACTTGCTAATAATTTTACGTGCATGTATTTTTACGTTTGCATTTGAATTTTTTCATAACAAACTTAATTTTTCGCCCTTAAAAGTGAATTTATATTCACATTTTTGTATTTTGTCATTTATTCATATATAAATTTGAAAAATATTTTGTTTGATTTGATATTGTAACATTTGTATTTGTTTTTAAATGTTGTTTTAAATTTTTTTCTATAATTTTTTTTATAATTTTTTGTTCTTTTTATATAATTTTCCTACCACACCAAAGTATTAAAAAATTATTCAATAGAAAACGCCTCACGTAATAAAAGTTTTATATCGAATTTTTTAAAATAGAAACATCGTTCTGCTTAGCACTTCCCATAAGTAGCAATAATTTCCGCTCGCCTGCGCCGAGACTAATTATATTAAAATTTAGGAAAACCAAAATAATCACAACAATTATAATAAACAACTGAAAAATTGCTTTTAATGCAACATTTGAATGGCCAAACTCAAGTTTTGAATAAATAAATGAAAAATGCTGCGCAAATACAAATAACAACACAACGGCCACAGATAAATTAAATTAGTAACAACAACAAAAGCAACAAATGTAAATAAAAATGCACAACAACAAATGCAAACAAATAAATTCTTGCAAGAAGATGTTGAAACATTTCAATCGTAATCAGCATTTATGAAAGTTTTTCCACTTTCATTTGTGTTTTCTTTTTATTTGTTTTTTTATGAGCTTTTTTGCTGGCTCTGCACAGTTTCGGTCAAAAAGCAGTTGGTTATTATGTTTTTTTACTTTTTTGGTGGAGTTGTAATTTTGGGTTTTTTCTGCTTAAGCGATTTTTTTTGTGGAGCTTATGATGAGACGAAAAGAGTCGAAATAAAAGCAAAATATGAAACGGTTAGGCAGAGGAATACAGTTATGGAAAACGATGAGACTTTGAAAGGGAATGGAAGAAATAAAATAAAGCATTATGATGGACTCAGAAAGATTATGGATTATGAAAGACTCAGGGCAATGTGAAAGGCACACCTAGCTGAAATTTAACGAATAAACAGACAGAGTTAATAGATAACACACAAAAAAATAACAAGGTTCTGACGAAGGATTCTGGTAGAGGGGGCCAAAAAAAAATATACGTGTATCGGTGTTTTGAAAGTTTACGTCTGCATTTTTTTTTAGGGGGGTCAAAAATCTCCCCTTTTTGCACATTCTTATGGTGAATCGGCATACGAAAACCATGTAACCTCACATTTTAGGTATATGATGTGTTCAGCAATTTGATGTAAAATACTACGAAGAACATTTTTGTGGAGCATTTTAACCCTGTAGCTCCTATTTGTATGGGTCAATTTGACACTTTTTTCTAAAATGCCAAAAATGTCCTGCAAAACAGGACTTTTTAAGGACAAAATTCACCACGAAAATATTCGCCATAAAATTCTACTATAGGTCTCTGAATACATCAAAGCTCAGAAATTAACTTGAACGCCAGAATTAAGCCAAAACTGAAAATGTGTTTAAGTGTTTATTTCGTACTTATTCAAAATTGGTACTAAAATGTACTACAAAACTTGATTTTTGAGGGTTACTTTCAAAACGCCGATACACGTATATTTTTTTTTTGGCCCCCTCTACCAGAATCCGTTGTCAGAACCTTGTTATTGTAAAAAAAATTTGATTTTGTTGTGCAGTGTAATAGGTTTAAGAAAGAATAAGAAATATCGATACGTGGATAAAGTTTCCTTGAATGAGTAGATACACTAAAGAGTAGAGTAAGGAGTAGAGTAAAGAGAGATCACTAGAGAGTAAAGTAGGGAGTAGAGTAGAGATTACTAAGAAGTGGATTAAATGAGTGGAATAGTTATCATTAAGGAGTAGAGTGATGAGAAGGGCAGAAATCACTAAGTCGTAGAACGATGAGTAGAGTAGAGATCACTAAGAAGTAGAGCGATGAGAAGAGCAGAGATCACTAAGTAGTAGAGCGATGAGAAGAGCAGAGACCACTAAGAAGTAGAGCGATGAGTAGAGTAGAGATCACTAAGGAGCAGAGTGATGACTAGAGTAGAGATCACTAAGAAGTAGAGCGATGAAAAGAACAGAGATCACTGAGTAGTAGAACGATAAGTAGAGTAGAGATCACTAAGGAGTAGAACCATGAGTAGAGCAGAGATGACCAAAGAGTAAAGTGATGAGTAGAGTAGAGACCACTAAGTAGTAGAGCGATGAGTAGAGTAGAGATCACTAAGGAGTAGAGCGATGAGTAGATCAGAGATGACCAAAGAGTATAGTGATGAGAAGAGATCACTAAGTAATAGAGCGATGACTAGAGTGGAGATCACTAAGTAGTAGAGCGATGAGTAGAGTAGAGATCACTAAGTAGTAGAACGATAAGTAGATCAGAGATGACCAAAGAGTAGAGTGATGACTAGAGTAGAGATCACTAAGAAGTAGAGCAATGAGAAGAGCAGAGATCACTAAGTAGTAGAGCTATGAGTAGAGTAGAGATCACTAAGGAGTAGGACTATAAGTAGAGCAGAGATCACAAAAGAGTAGAGTGATGAGAAGAGCAGAGATCACTAAGAAGTAGAGCGATGAGAATAGCAGAGACCACTAAGTAGTAGAGCGATGAGTAGAGTAGGGATCACTAAGGAGTAGAGTAAGGATTAGAGAAGAGATCATTTACAAGTAGAGTGAAGAACAGAGTAGAGATTCTTAAGGAGTAACTAGAGTAGAAATAACTGCAGAATAGAGTACAGATCACTAAGTAGTAGAGTGATGATGTAAATAGTAGAAGAACCGATCGAAGATTCAGATATATAAACAAAAGACCCCATGATTTAATGGACGAACTAAAAGATTATAACAATGGAGGTCCAACAAAACCGAGAAGTAAGGTAGATGAGCCAAGATATGCATATAAAAAAAATATGACAACCATTACTAAAAGTTGAGAACGTTTTATATGATTAACAAGTTGAATAAGAACTCAGGGTTCAGATTCGGTTGTTGTGTTAATTAATAACAGATGAAACCAATAAAAGCAACGCTGAAAACTTAAGCAATAAGATTGACATTTATACGGACTGCACCAGCACCACAGACTGACATTTATACGCACTTGTATACCAACTTTTATTTAGACAGAGTGACGTCTCTGTGTACCGACGTCTGTTCTTAGCGATTCACGCAAACAAATTAGCCAACAGACAGTGGATTGAACCCACAAAGCAGCGCACTGCCAACGCACTTAACACCAGCAAACGGTGGTAAACTTGTAGACAGACAGCCAGCAGACAACCAGCGACTGGCAAACTTTTGCCCCTCTCGATGCCGACCAGATTCGTGAGATACACTTGCACGACTGTGGATACTTCACTTAATGACACTTTATGTGGCCATGCCAAGAGGAACATCAAACGGATGAGCATGAAACTTGAAAATCGCAGTCGCAAAGTGGAATGAATGAACTGGAGAAGTGGCACTCGGCGTGTAGTGGCTTAGATTATGATTACATTGAGTGCTATACAAAAAATAAAAAAATAAAAATTTTAAAAGAGTATATCTGTAATTCTTGCAGAAAAAATATTATAAACTGCGCAAAAGTTTCATTCCAGCAAAGCCAAAAAAAATCGCTTTGGCATGATGCGCCAAGTACTCATTCCCTACCCCCCCGCCTTTGGCTAAAAGAGAGAGTGAATGGCTATTTTTGTCTCGCCAGAAATGTTCTTCTCGCTACTACTTTTTATGTGCGAGCATTTTATAGGCGGCATAGAAAAGCAGTGCGCACACACATAAAACTGTACGTGTATGGGTTGTAGTCATTTTGTTGTGGCAGCCACACAAAGCAACTAGTCGCATGAGACTTGTAAAAGGCCAAGTTTTGGCCGCTCAGTGTTGTGTGTGTTTGCGGCTATTTCTTGACCATTCAAAAAAGCACGCGCCATATATGCGATTTTTTTTAGCTGTATGTATGTGTGTGTGTAAAGTTGAAAGGACCTTGAAAGCTCACATCATAGTGAAATGGCGTGCTGTACTTATTGAAGTGTGGCCTTTAAGTTTTATTGGGTAAAATTGTTGCAATTTCACTTAAACTGAAATTTACTGAAATTGAAAAAATCAAAATTACTCGCATGACATTTGCGCTTTCCAATTGGTTTTAGTTCTTATTCTTAGCATCAGAACCAGCGATAAAAAACAACTAAGTGTAATATTCGATATATTTTTTATTGAAAAAATTTAAAACGGATGCGAATTCCAGGCTCTTAGGTAACCTTAGGGAGCTTAGTTAGCTTCTGACGAGTCTCTATTGGTGTCTCTTGCCTGGCTTTGAACTGATGAAACACAATCCCTTTCCTACTGGCCTAAGCTGGCCGCTTCTGAGCTGTTGCTTCCTTCAGACGGTCCATTTGTTGCAAACACAAATCCGCATTGCCACATTATGCTTTTAAAAGAGTAATTTATCAATGAAAGTGTATTATACAAAACCCCCAAAAAAATTATTGCATGCGAGAAATTTTCTCAAAATAGCTCAAAACAATTTTATAACAAAATTCTAATAATTACATGTGTTGTTCTGTGCTTTTGTAACTCATAAGAATACAATTTGTTGTATTTTTCAAACAAAATGTGTTTTATTGCACCATTTGCATGACATAAATTTGTACATTTGAGTGGCGATTATATAAAAATGTAACATTTTCCCCAATTGCACAGCTGCAAAAAGCCTCGCAAGTCTAAAACAACCAATTCTTACACAAACCAGTCGACATTCTTTTGCAACATAATTGCTGTACAATTTTCATTGTGAAAATTTTATTGCAGAAAATCAATGGTTGTAGAACAGCGCAACGCAGTCAAAGTAAAACCGCATGCAGTGGCGCGTCGCATAATGTACACATTGATGTCTAAGTCAAAGCACGAAGAGGACACAAGAAAGTCAGAGCTGCCAGCACATGCCACAATGCCATAAAACAATTTAAGTCACACAACTAAACAGATATTGTTTGTATGTTACTTTCGCCCACTGTGCCACTACGTTTTTCCTTTGCACCAACAATCAGGTCGCTGCCGCATGACTGCTTGTCAATTTCCAAGAATTTCATGTTTATTAGCTGCGCAATGGAGCAACCCGCGAAAAAGCGGCTAAAATGTTAGACCGCACATTGGCAACATGTGCAATGTGCCACTTACACGGTAACGGCAATCAGTCAAGAAATCAGCTCACACACACATTAAAACGCGCATGCGATATATTTGCACAAGCCAAGCGAATAAATTTACAAATTAATACCTGTGTGCGCACAAATTGCCAGTTTGCCCAGAGATTTGCGAAAAGTAGTCGGGTGCACGTGCACTGCAACGCACAGGTGGCACTTAAGCGCATGCAAAAGTGATACAATACGGCATTCAGGCGGGTCAATTGCTCAGCTAGACGGCAATGGCTAAATGACTAAATTCTTACAACAGTATAAAAAACAAACTAATGAGAAGTTTGCATTTTTTGATATTATTTTATAGTTGTTGTAACAAATTTCAAGCATGCAATAAATGAATATATGTTTCGTATGTAATGTCTGAAGGATTTTATTGAACTGACTGTTTGAGAGTGTCATTATGAAATTTATTTAGGCAATTTGAAAAAAATTTTTGCATGCGAGAAACATAAAAAAGATAAAAACTTAATGCAAGAATTGTTTGAATGAATTGGTGTTTCATAGGGAATTAGAAAACATTTTTAAAAATATTTCTCGCATGCAATAACACATTTTTATTTATTGTTGATTCTTTTGGAATTCTCATATATTCTAAACTTTTATTTGTATTTAATTTTTTCAATTTGTTTTACTGTAAATTTACTGAAAAATAATTTTAAAAATCACTATTTTTTAATTTATTATTTAATGTTGTATTATATTTTGTTCATTTCAATTTTTATTTTATGAATTTATTTGTATTTATTTATTTTTAAGTGAAAACAATCGCAATAGTTTTATGCAAATTTTTGTTGTTGTTGTGTAATAGACAAAAAACTAAAATCAAAATTAAATAAAACTCTTATTGAAATTAAAAAATAAAAATTAAAAAAAAAACTAAAACTAAATTAAAATTAAAATTTAAACAAAAACTAAAATTAAAACAAATATGAAAAGCAAAACTAAATTTAAAATTGAAATTGAAAATAAAAATAAAATTTAAATTTAAAATAAACTTACAATTCAAATTAAAACTAAAACTAAAATTCAAATTAATTAATTAATATCACTGTGCGTGAAATTTGCTCTCAAAAATTTAGACATGGGGGGGGACCTACTGGGTGAGTTTTCTATAGGTATACTGAGTTGAGATCCACCAGCCGTTTGGTAAGATTGGCTCTACTTTATGAGAAATCCGACTTTGAAGTTTGGTAATTGTCGTCAAGTTTGTCGCTTAAGTCTTCGAACGTTTAAATGCTAATAGGTCCTAAATCGTTCCGAATATCGCTTTACTGTCTTCGGCAAATTTGTAGATATTTTAACGACCAACAAATTTGCTTAAGACACCAATCCAAAAAAAATACATTCAAACTGTGTAATTGCGATATGTGCATTTTGTTGCGGAGCGCAACGTGGCGTATGAGTGTCATATAATTATAATTAAATGAAACTCATACGTCACGTTGCGCTGCGCAACAAAATGCACATATCGCAATTACACAGTTTGCATGTATTTTTTTTGGATTGGTGTCTTAAGCAAATTTGTTGGTCGTTAAAATATCTACAAATTTGCCGAAGACAGTAAAGCGATATTCGGAACGATTTAGGACCTATTAGCATTTAAACGTTCGAAGATTTAAGCGACAAACTTGACGAAAATTACCAAACTTCAAAGTCGGATTTCTCATAAACTAGAGCCAATCTTACCAAACGGCTGGTGGATCTCAACTCAGTATACCTATAGGAAACTCACCCAGTAGGTCCCCCCCATGTCTAAATTTTGGACTTGCACAGTGTATTTATTAAAATTAAAATTAAATTTAAAAATAAAATCTCAATTTAAATTTAAAGAAATTAAAATTATAATTGTCTAAATTTAAAATTAAAATTAAATTTAACTTAAACTTTACTTTAAAATTCGAATTAAAATTAAAATTAAAATGAAAATTAAACGTTAACTCAAACTTAAAATTAAAATTAAAATTCAATTTAAAATTAAAATTAAAATTAAAACTAATATTAAAATTAAACAAAAATTAAAATTAAAATTACACTTAAATTTTAAATTAAATTTAAAATTAAAATTAAATTTAAAAATAAAAATTAAATTTCAATTAAAATTAAACTAAAATTTCTATTTAAATTAAACTAAAATTAAAATTAAATTTAAAATTTAAATTTAGTTTAAAATTAAAATTGAAATAAAATTAAAATTAAAATTAAAACTAAAATTAAATTAAAATTAAAAGCAAAAATAAAACTAAAACTAAAATTAAAAACTAAAATAGAAGTTATAAATTAAAATTACAAATAAATTTAAATTTAAATTAAAAAAATTAAAATTAAAAAAAATAAAAATAAAAATATGCCGTCGTTCAGTCGAATAATCTAATCAAGCAAAAATTAGGCCAAAATTTCTTTACTTCAACATTACTAACCATACAACATTTTTTCACCACACTAGGAGCACTCTGCAAATAAATGTTAGGGTCCCAACTCACAAACACACAAATCGCACAACAACAGCAACACCAGAAACAGCAGAAAGCACATTTAACCACCATAACCACATCCTTCCGTTTGTCATTGTTGGCATAACACACACACACGCACACAAACACATATATACGCTCACTTCGTTGCACAGAAATGTTATAAAAAATGAAACAAAAAAAAAGAAAATATTCATGCGCAGCAGCTTGTGCGCGTTTGCTGGAAATTTGTACAAGATTGAACCGAAGCTGGGGGGTGGGGCAACACGTGTTTTGCAATAACAAAAACGGCAACGAAGCGCATACCTAAGAAAATTCCTAACAAAATATAATGAAAAGAGAAAAATCGCAACAACACATAAACATACACACACACACACACAGAAATAACAATGATAATAGCGTCTGTATGTATGGAGGGATACGGTTTGTAGGTTTGTGGCAGCGTAGTCACCCTTACCGCGCTCAAAGCAAGAAAAGTGGGTGTTGCCCTACTTACACGATTTGGTCGTTGCGAAGGCAAATAAAAAATTCAATTTTCGATTTTTGCAATTATTGTGATTATTTATAACAGAATGTTTTTTCGACGGGGCCTAAAAGCAGAGAGAGTGATGCAATAATTCTGATAACAACGGCAGTTGATTAACAAATTGATCAGGATTTCCTTCAACTTTGTTAAGATCCTTCGAACGTTTTTGTAAAGTTAACCCTCTAGTTTCCAAGAAGGCCTGTAGACATCCTAAGCTTAAAAAAATTCTGTAAATTACACCTTATCATTTTTTAGCTCATTTTACACGTATGGAAAGGGGAATCTCCATTTTATAAAATAAATGTTGTCAGATAACGCTGGCACATGCACAACGGCAGTAATTGTAAGACAAAGTTGAAGTTTCGTGAGAAAGTAAGCAAATAATTATTTTTGAAATTGTGTAAGAAACAAAAATTGTTTTAAATAAATTGTGAGCCTCAATAAAACTAAAAAAATTATTGGTGAGTAGCTGTTAATGTGTTCTTTGAGAAAATTAAATAAAAATTATGAAAAAAAGTTGTTACACTTCTCCTACCTAACCCGAACCCTAGAGTGTCTGTAGGCCTGCTTGGGATGAAAAGCGTAAATAATTAACGGTCATTGATGATATTTTTTCGCTATTTAAGCATTTTTTTTTATTTGAGCCGAAATTTTGATACACCGCAATGTAAAAAAGATCATGTCACTGCAAAAATTTATATTAAGGCGTAGTCCGCGGGGGTTGATGAGAGAACTATTCTCCCTAGTCCTTTATTTCATGGAGTAGATTTATCGACATCTGTGTGAAAAGACAACAAGGCATTAAAAAAAATTAAGAACCGCCATATATATATACCTATACCGATTTTTTTAGTTTTCCTAGTTTCTACACCCCCAAACGCAGTGTATGAACTACCCCTCGACACACTACCCCTCGCCTTACCCCCAACCCTTTTAATTTGTTCTCGATTGCACGCAGAACTGAAACTGTTACCCGTTATTTATGTTTACATATATTAAAAAAAATTCAAAATTTAAATTAATTGCAAAAAAAAATGTTCATATGGAATTTTTTTTGGCTTTGTTTCCCAAGCAGGCCTGTAGGGCTGCTACTTTCTATACCCTCTATCACGCCTCCTATTGACATGAAATGTTTTTCCTCGAACAAACATTGCTTCTCCACCACAAAACTATCACTGGTAATTTTTTCAACAAGATTAAAAACTTGGGAACTAGAGGGTTAAGACGGTGATGGCAAAAGCCTGGAACTGGGGTAATATTTTCCATAAATTCTCAATACTTTGTCTGAAAACATTGAAAAATACTTAAACTTGGGCAGTTAATTTTTTCATCATTTATTCCTTTTCCATCATTTTATTCCCACCAACGTCTTCAATAAATCTGAAAATTTCTCTATATGAAAAGTGTTCTGTATGGTTTCTTCATTATCTGGAATATACATTTTAAAAAAGATTCGATTCTATTTACTTATTTATTTGCACAAATTTACATATATTTACTTGTCTCTACATAGACTAATTTATTGATGCATCTATGCATCTGTTCATTCAACAATGTTAATAATCGTTCAGCTTTTTTTCTTTGAATCATTCAATTTTCTGTTTATCCATTCTTTACAGGACCTTAAATCAATTTCTTTACTATTTTTCTTTCAAATTTACCTCTTTTTACCATTTGGCCAGTTAAGTAAGTATTTGCCCAATTTCATTCTTTTACTCATAAACAACTTTTTGTTCACTCTTTCACTAATCTATCTGTTTCTGTTCATTCATTCATTCATCTATTTATCCATATCTCTGTGTCTTTTTTCTTCCCTTATCGTTATTTTTTTTCATTCACAAACTGATCTATATGACAGTTTGTCCTGTTTTACATCACGCTGGTATATTTTATTTACTTTTCACTCGTCTTTATCGATGTTTTTCTGCTTTCATAAGCTCATTCACATCTTAGTTTGTTCGTTCATCTATTTATTCATACCACTGTTTAATTGTTCGTCCACTTATCCACATCTCTCTTTGTTGAATCATTCACTCATTCACATATCTATTTGTTCATTCCTCTACTCGTCCATATCTCTGTTTGTTCTTTCTTCCTTTATCTGTATTTTTGTTTGTTGACTCATCCACTCATCCATATCTCAGTTCATTCATCCATATCTCTCCTTGTCATTCCTCATTCAATAAAACATATCTCTGCTTAATCTTTATCTTTTCACCCATATCTCTGTTTCTTGACTCTTCCTCTCATCCATATCTCTGTTTGTTCCAGCATCCTTCATCCATATCTCGGTTTCTTGACTCTTTCACTTATCCATATCTCAGTTCATTCACCCATACCTCTGCTTGTTTATTCCTCTACTAATTTACTATTTAATATCTCTGTTTGTTCTTTCTTCTTTCATTCATATCTCTGTTTCTTGACTCTTCCACTCATTCACATCTCTGTATCTTCCCTAATCCGTATTTCTGTTTGTTCTTTCATATTCGTTACATCTCTGTTTCTTAACTCTCCCATTCATCTATATCTCAGTTAATTCATTCATATCTCTGTTTGTTATTCCTTTCTTCACTCATGTCTTTGTTTGTTAACTCTTCCACTTATCCATATTTCTGTTCATTCATTTACATATATCTCTGTTTGTTGTTTCTACCCTCATCCGTATCTTTTTTTTTTAAGTACAAATTCTCTCATCTTCTTCTCTGTTTTTGTTCCTTCAGCTCATTCACATTTCTGTTTTCCTTCACACATCCACTCACTCATATCTCTGTTTGTTCATTCATCCGCTTATCCATATTTCTATCAGGTGTACAACTTTGCTTCCGCCGTTTTTTTCCAAAATTAAAAGCTTTATTGCGAAAAAGTGCTTACAGATGTATTATTCAAAGTATTGTCCGTCGCTAGCGACAACTTTCTCCCATCTTTCCGGCAATTTTCGGATCCCGGCTCGAAAAAAGTAGTCCTCTTTTGACGCTATCCATGAAGCAATCCATTTTTCCAATTCTTCGAAGGATTAAAAATGTTGATCTGCCAGGCCGTGTGCCATCGAACGGAATAGGTGGAAGTCAGAAGGGGCGACATCTGGGGAATACGGCGGGTGGGGCAAGACTTCCCATTTCAGCGTTTCCAGGTACTTTTTGACCACTTTTGCTCGATGTCCCTCGGTTTCAACTCGTACGGCACCCAGTTTCCTTCTTTCTGAATCATGCCCAGGGCCTTGAGACGTTTTGAAATGGCTTGCTGACTCACTCCCAACGATTCGGCAAGCTCTTCTTGGGTTTGGCACGAATCTTCATCAAGCAATGCTTCTAGTTGTTCATCTTTGAAGGTTTTTTCTCTTCCACCACCATGTTTGTCTTCGACATCGAAATCACCATTTTTAAAACGTTGAAACCACTCCCGACACGTTCTTTCACTCAGAGCAGCATCACCGTAAGTTTCTGAGAGCATTCGATGCGCTTCAGCTGCATTTTTTTGCGAATTGTAACATAAAAGTAAAACTTCCCGCAAATGGCGAGAATTGGGCACATAAACGGACATTTTCGAGCGTGAATAATACGAAAACAAGAACAACTGTCACTGAAACGGCGATGACAATTCGTTAGGCACTGTCCACACTCACTTTAAAGGCATTACCATCTATGTATTTCAACCAGCCTCAGCCGGTACAGCCACCTATCGGAAAACGGCGGAAGCAAAGTTGTACACCTGATATTTTTTCTTTCTTCTCATTCTTCTCTCTCATTTTTATCTCGACTTATTTATTTTTCTATAATTTTATTTTTCAATTTATCTATTCTTCAACCGATACTACGTTTCCATTTTCCATTAATTTTTCAACGCACTAGATTCAACGGACTAGATTCTCTTAGCCCAATTATGACTAAGAGAATCTAAGCATATATAGACCCAAGAATCAAAGTAAAACTTTTTTCCATATTTAAGTGTTTATTAAATATTCTTAATCTAATTTTCCCTACATTGTTGTGAGAATTTCTAAACAGCTTACATAGTATTTAATAACATTTTCCTTCAAATGTTCCATGTGGTGAATATTTTAGCAGCAATACGCCGAAAAATTGTTTTCCCCACTAAATTGAAACGGGGAAACCCAACTTTTCTGAAAACGCTTTCAATTTTGCATTCAATTTCTTGTTCAACCAAATACAATAATTATGCACATAAGAAATTATATCAGTTCACATATTCACCACGACCTTTCAATCGTTCATTCAACACGTTTCTCAGGCGCCAACAAGCCCACAGCAACTGGAACTTTGTTTCAGTGCTTCAACAGTTGTGACTGTGCAAGGATGTGTGCGGCCGTAGCTTATTTCAAATATACAATAATAAGTTTCTTTCGCATTTAATACGTCATAATATGCAAAATACGAAGTTCTTTCTTTTTCTATAATTTTGCCTGAGTTTCTTTACGCAAACTTTAGCAAACTGAATTGCTTGGGGCGCGCTTAGCAGCTGAAATGGCGGTGCAAATTTTAAGTTTACACTTCCATTTGTTTGCGTAATTTGTTGTCAGACAAACGTTTTGTCTATCTGAGTTCATTCAAATTAATTGCATTTGCCATAACTACCAGCGACTGTTAATGGCTCGTAGAACAGCCAACAACAAACAGAGACTGACAATGGGCCAATGGAATTGGTTAATTAAAATTATTTCAATATTGTTATTTTTCAATTAACTTTGATTCGATTTTCTTGTGTTTAACTATTTCCACAAATTTTATTAACAAAAACAATTATATTATATATATATTTATTAAAAATACATGTCACCCAATTATGTTAATATCGTTTAATATGCCACTCAAAGGTCATTTATGTAGACAACTTTTTTTGTTGTTGCAATATTATGACATCAATTGTATGCTTAAAATATTATAATAAAAAATATTATATAAAAAAAGTATTTCATTTATTGGACACTGATGCGCACAAAAAATGGTGCAGAGAGACAATAAAGCTACAATAAGTGTAGTAGACATGATCGGTTCACTTATACACTTTAATATAATATTTATCTACTTAATGTTTGAAAATTTATGTATCTATATTTGAAACAACCTTCACTGTTTGGACTTGTAACTAAATCCATTAGAAAACGTCAACAAAAATTATAAATAACAAATAGTTTCAACAACACTTTCAATCCAAACGAGCATATAACAGACTCGACCTTTCAACGGCCCATTTCCACAAATTTTTGCTTCAAGAGAACATTGCAAATAATTTTATTCTATACAAAAATGTATAATCTTTCAAAATCTGTTCCTAAAGTTACCCAAGTTTTTCGAAAAATATTAAAAAAATTTTAAACTCTGATTGAATATACAAAGCTATCACTTGAAAAGACCAAGTTTATATTTTTCAACACTTTATGGGAAAAAAATTTTAGTATACAGAAATTACGTAACTAATTTTGACATAAAGTAGATTTTCTGTGCTTTCAGAATCTGTGCTTAAAGTTTCCCTGATTTTTTTTTAAATAACAAATAAAATTGAAACTTTACTTTCATATACTTACTTGTCATTATAAAAAACCGAGTTTCCATCTATCAACACCTCATAGCTAAAAAAAAAAAATTTAAAAACTGTGCAAATACTTTTATCGTAACGTAAATTGTATAGGCTTTCAAAAGTTGTGCTTATAATTAATTAATTAAAATTAAAATTAATTAATTAATTAATTAAAAAAAAAACTAGAAACTATGATTTTATAAACAAACTTGTTACCATATAAGAATTAAGCAATCAAATTTATATTTCTCAACCCCATAGGAAAAAAATTTGAGTCCACAAAAAAACATAAATAATTTGATCATAAATGAAATGTTATGAGTTTTTAGAATCTGTGCTTACATATTCCCAGATATCTGAAAAAACTCCAAGCAAAGTTTTAAACTTCAATTTCATATACAACATCATCACTAAAAAAGACCAAGGGACTATTTTTCAACTCCCCATAGCCGAAATTTTTTAGTTCACAGAAACAGAAAATATAATTTTATAATTAAATAGATTTTATGGGCCTTTAGAATCTGTGATTACAATTCTCCAGATCTCTGGAAAAATGTTAGCCAAAATTTTAAACTTAAATTTCATACACAAAAATGTCACTAACCCATAACCGATAATAATTTTTAGTACATAGAAACAGAATAAATAATTTTATCAGAATAAATAATTTTTTTTTTAAACTTCAATTTCATATACAAAATTGTTACTAAAAAGGCCAAGGCGTCTATTTTTCAACTCCCCATAGCCGAAAATTTTAGTTGGCAGAGAAATAGTAAATAATTTGATGATTAAGTAGATTTTATGGGCTTTCAGAATCTGTGCTTATAATTTCTCAGATTTCTGGAAAAATGTCAATTAAAATTGTTTGTTTTCATATGCAAAATTGTCACCACAAAAAACCAAGTTTATATTTTTCAACACCTCATAACATAAAACTTTGAGTTCACAGAAACAACATAAATAATTGTATCACTTAGCAAATTTCATGGACTATCAGAATGTGTACTCAACATTGCCAGGGCTTATTGAAAAAATGTTTATAAAAAATTTGAAAGTCCAATTTTAATTACAAAATTCGCATAATTTAATGATCTGATTTATGTATTTACTGCATTAGTTTTGCTTCAAAAATTTTCAATTTCAAAACCCAAAACTTCATATTTTTTATACAAAACACTCGTTGGTCTATTTTAGCAATATTTTCTTTACTTTAAACTAGAAACACTCCTATTTTTTGGCACCCACTGTATAGCCGACAGTAAACATGCAGTTGAAGTTTACTCCACTGACCAGATATATTCATATTTACATGTACATAGATATGTGCGTATGTGTATGTCAATATTTACTTGTATGCACTTTTAAACATATTTCATGTAACAATTGAAATGCATAAAATGCAAATAGTTTTTGTGTTGTGTTTAATTGTAGGCAAATGACCTCATTTTGTGTATTTTGGTTATTGTTATAGTATTTTTTTTGTGTTATTGAATTTTCATTAAATATTGCAACATGTAGGCGGATGTACACATCTATATGAGTATATATATGTGAGTATATAAAATCACATAGTAATTTTGTGCTGCATATGAACTGAGTTTTACACGTGTAAGCATCATTTGCGTAAGCTTAACGCACATTCATAGCCTAAATGTATGCCTTAATTATTTAATAATATTTAATCTGCGAAGCAATACGAGTGCAGCATTAGCAATAAATGTTGGCATAGTCTATATCACGAAGAGGCATTATGCCAAACAAATGTACATAGATTGTTCATATTTGCCATAAGCCCACAGTGCCAGAGCCATGTGAAATATTCATTGCACTTTGAGTTATAATTAATCATAAAATATAGCAAATGCGAATCTGAAATCCAAATGCTTCTCGCATAGATTTCGAATCGCTAAAATGCTACTCAATGAACTAGTTTTAGAAAAACTAAAACAAACAACAATTTGAAACTCTCTCTCACTTGCAACTTGAAGGTTACTCATACGCTCCGCTGGGCGTGAGTATGAAATGTTCGTAATTGAATGAAACAAAAAGTGAAGAAGAAAAACGCACTTTGTAGTAGGTGTAGTGGAAAATCCCACTTTCTCACTCTTCATGCTTTATTTCATTCAATTGCAAGCACTTCTTACTCTCTCGTCAGTTGGGGCGTATGAGTAACTTTTAAATTGCCACAGCATGATAATTGCATTTTATTGCAACAATTTCTCAAATTTTCAATGGTGCATCATTGTTACACTTTTGCCATAGATTTGCTTGATGATTTTCGTTTTACCTTCAAACATTTATAATTAACTGTTTTCTAGCGGCGACCGGCCGACACCGCTGACAAATGCCAATCACACAATAACCACACTCAACTTTTCAATTCAATTTGAATTTTATACCCAAATTCAACACATTTTCAGTGCACCTGTCTGCGCGAACGTCTGTCCGTAGCCGCCACTTGCCGACGGCCTTAGCTCACTTGCGTTGCATTAATTGAATACAATTTGCAACATGAGACCGTTGCATGTTGACTGCAGTCGCACCGACAACACATATATATACCGGCAGAGTCATATAACGGCATTCACATTCATTCAGACATATGTACTTTTGTGTGTGTGTGTGTGTGCGTATATGCGCACAGGTAAGGCAACGAGCGCAGGCAAAGTGGCTAGTTGCAGCAATTTGCCAAAATTTCATTGGAAACAATTAAATGTTTTTGTTGTTGCCGACAAAGTCAGTGTCAAACGTGTTGACGTTATGCGCATTGCGAAAATGTGTGGTTTTCTAATGCGCAGCCTAATTGGTTGGGTTCTGGAAAAGTTGTTGTACAAAATTTTGAAATATTTTTAGATCGGTTGGTGTTCCGGCAGCATAAGTGAGTTTATTGCCATCTATCATAAGTTGTCATCTAGATTTTTCAGATTTTATATTTAATCGGTAACGTAAACATTGATAATTGCAAAGAGTAACAGAAATTGTCTTAGGACCCTTTAGTGCAATAAAAACGATAATAATAGACGTATGTTTTTGCTTTTTTGCAGTTTTCTCAATTTTTCATGCTGATTGCATACTTTTAGGTATGAAAAAAAATACATTTTGTCGAAAAATAGATGTTTAGACCACTTTTCAAATAGAATTATTTTCTGAGATCGGAATATATCGGAGGGTGTAATTACATTATCCGACAAAGAAAGAATGCTTCTTAAAATAAAAAAAATCCAGGAATATACTTTTACATACTTTTTAGATATTTCCCTCTAAGTTTTGAAAATTTTCAGAGTTTTAATTTAGAAAAATAATTATTTTGAATTAAAAGTGAAGTAAAAGCCTCAGGTTTGCAAATTTTGAGAAAACATTGAAAGCGAAAATGGCCACATAATTTCTTAATCTATATTGAAAGTTTTAGCAACTTCTTGGTTACCATGTATTTTTACAATTTTTTTTACTCAATAGACTAAAAAACAGAAAATATGTGTTTACAATTTGTTGTGAAAAAAGTTTCAACTTTGAGCACACACATTTATTGGGGTTTTCTTAGTTGAAATTTTACCTTTTAAATGACGTCAAAATCGTTAAATGCTGAGACTATAAATTTTTTTAATTTTGTCTATGGAACGAATCACTGTGCAGTGTTGCAAACAAATATTTTAAACTACTAATTTTGTTTAAAACTAAATTTCACTGATGGTTGGAGACCTCACTAAAAAAGAAGAAGAAGTGGTTGATGCATAGAATATGCAATTTTCAAGCTTCCCCTTGCCAACGTTGATGGTTTTAGAAGAAACTAGGACCATTATCCAGATGAACGAAAGGACCAGATTGTGGGTCTATGTGTAGAATAGGATCTAATCAGCAATTTCAACCTAACCTAAACTAGTAAGTTGGAAGTTTTCACATTTTGATTTTCATCCACTAAACATATTAATCGACAAAACCACATCACTCAGTTGCACAACATTATGCAAAAATTACATTTTATAATGCATCTACCTATGTCGATATCGTAGGCGAGAAGCTAAATGTAAACGCAACTTCGAAAGTCGAGTAACGAAAATATAATTAACACATGCGACTAATTTAAGCTAATTAAAAATGCAAAATCACTTAATTACAAAAACTGATACAATTTTAAATTTTAATTAGTTTTACACTCCCAGAGATATTTACATATGTGTACAATAGAGAACATTGAAAAGTGTATGGAACACATACATATTTATCATACAGATGGGTCAACCCAGTAGTTAAATGTCATGAAACTAAGGGAAAATTTTAAGCTGAGCTGTAGAGAAAAAAATAAATCTTGTAAAATTAGCATGGAAGGCCTTTCAATTCGTTGCAGTCGCTTCTAAGTCTATCAACTTTGGCATTGCCTAGCATTCGATTTCTATAGAGTTGTATGTTATTTCTGGAACAAACATTACTTCTACACTTCAAAACTACTTCCAGCACCTTGAAGGAAATAATTTTTTAACGCTCTTTATGCATTTTTTATGCTTGTAAAAAATTTGAAGTAGACGGCGTTGGGGTAAGAAACGAGTGAGGAAGAATTGCCTATAAATTACTTTCTCTGCCACTGCCCGGCTCACTCTAGACAGAGATGGACTACTCTAAGTTAACCACTCTTTGACAACTTGGATGTCCTCAGAGCAGCCAATTGAAACCTTCCGTTACAACTAACTAAATCATGTCTATTGATACTCGTACAGAAATTTATCTAATATATACTACTGCCGATATTACTCGATTTTACTCTCTGAACTCTCTCTCCGGACCTACCCTCCGAACCTATTCAGGTTTGATCTACCCTTTTTATGTAGTTCTAGTTTTATATAAAATTGTATCCAGTTCAAAGTTCATCATATTCAAACCATTGAAGTAAATGAAGCAAATCCATAAAACATTGCAAAAGTGGTAAAAATATTTTTTTTAAATTACAAAATATTGAATAAGCAATAATAAGTGCTCAATTATGTTTACTAATGGACTAAATTCAATTGAAGAGCATTGAATTGAGAACTTTCGCAATTTGTTTCCCTTTAGTCGATCCATTCCTCTCAGAGCTCATTCTGTTCCACTGAATCTTACAACATTCTCAACGAATCAATGCCAATTCTTATATATATATAATTAATATATAATTTGTAGATATATTTTTATTTCAGTTTTCTATTTTTTTAAATTAATTGTTTAATTATTTGGTTTAATTTTCATATTTTTCAATTAAAGTTATTTTATTTTTATTTTTTTAATTCATCTTAAACTTTTTTTGCAGATGCTTTAATTTTGCTTTTGATTTTTTATTATTTCTTTTTTAGGATACATTTTATTTGGTTTTAATGGTTTTTAAATTTATGTTATTTAATTTTTTTATTATTTTTTAATACTTTTTTAATTAACTGTTTGACAGCTGCACATAATTCACAGTGACCATTTCAAAATTCCAAATTTGCACACAATTAAATACAATTTTTCAGTTTTGATTTTAGTTACAAACAAATTATAGTTTTTATTTAAATTTCAATTTATTATTAGTACTATTTTTAATGTTTATTTAAATTTTAATTTATTTTTAATTTCATTTTTTTTTTTATTTTTAATGTTTATTTCAATTTTTTATTTATTTGTCGAGCTATTCCTCTCAAAGCTCATTCTGTTCCACTGAATCTTACAACATTCGCAACGCAATTCTTATCACTCCGATTGTATGTATTTGTCTCATTGCATATGAGATCACCAAACGCAGCAAAGTACTCCACACTTTATCACTGGGTACATTTCATATTCACACACCCACACGCACACACATGCGCGCCAAAATTAGCCTGCAACACGGTTCGGGCGGTTGCCTGCAGCATGCACACAAAACAGCAAAATGCACTAACAACAACAACAACAACAAAACGCGCCATACTAATAATGACTGCAAACTAAACAACAGAACAGTGTAACAGTAACAACAACAAGAACAATTAAAGCAACGTAACACTTAATACTATCATAGAAAAAACCAACAACACTGACGCACTCATTATGCAAATATGCAAAAAATTCACACAGACACTAATACACATACACACACGCACACATTTGACGTCTATGGGCACACATGGGGCAAGTAGGCACATTTTACTGGAAATCAAAGCAACAATATTTTCATTGAAAATTTTGAAACTCAAAATTGAAGCTGTTAAAATTTGACAAATAATTGCAACTTTTAGCTAAAGAGACAACTAACAACTAAAAAAAACTACCCCCAGCTTGTGACGTGCCTGCAGCCCGCATAGCAAGCGGCCGCTAGTTCTGATTTTCAGCAATTTCCCTGCGCCCGCAGCACTTTTCAACACTTTACTCCGCAGCTTCATCGTTAAGTTCTTGATGCGCCCACTTCATTACGTCAATTTCCACTCACTCACAAAAAGGCCACTTTTCGAAAATTTCGTAAAATTTCCCAAGTAAACATAATTATTTTGCATTTTGCTCTCGGCCCGCGACTGGCGCGTTTCCTGGCGCCTTGTGCCATTTGCAAAATTAGCTGCGCCATCATAAAGCTTTAATTCTTCATTAAATAAACTAGGCAATTCGCCAAAGTTTTCGGTAAACAAACAGCGGCAGCACAATAATTTTTGTATTTACTTATACTTTGTTGCTGTTGTTCGAAGTGTGGATTTTTTTTTACTTGGATTTTTGTTTAACAATCTGCATTGAAACTCATTGCGGGCGGACATTGTCTGTATGTTAATTATCATTAAGTGTTGACTTTTTTATTTTAAGTATTTAATTTAATTTAAACTTTTTTGTTTCAATTTTTAACTTAAATTACAATAAAATTTTGGATTTTATTTTAATTATAATTATTAGTTATTATACGTATTATAATTTTTTTAATTTTATATTCATTTTTAATTTTTATTTTTATTTTAATTTATTTTTATTTGTATTTATTTTAATTTTTAATTCAATTAAATTCATTTTAATTCAATTTAATTCATTTTTAATTCAAAATTTAAATTTTGTATTTTTCAATTAATTTATTCTAGTTTTGTATTTTTTTTTAATTTAATTTGATTAATATTTAAATTATTTAATTATTTAACTATTTAATTTGATTTTAATGTTTTTCAATTAAATTTATTTGAAATATTTTATTTATTTCATTTATTATTTTTTATTATTATTTTTTTATTTCATCTTAAATTTTCTTTTCAGTTTCTTAATTTTGCTTTTGATTTTTTATTATTATTTTTAAGCATACATTTTTTTAGTTGTAATGTTTTTTAATTTATGTAATTTTATTTTTTTATTTTTAGTTTTTAATATTTTTTAAAATATTTTTTAAATACTTTTTTTATTTTTTTAAAAATTTTTTTATATTTTTTTAATTACCTGTTTGAGAGCTGCAAACAATTCACAGTGACCATTTAAAATGCCTAATTTGCACACAATGAAATACAATTTTTAATTTTTGATTTTACTTACAAACAAATTAAAGTTTTCATTTAAATTTCAAAATCAATTTATTTTTAGTTTTATTTTTAATATTTCTTTTATTTTTTAATTTATTTGTATTAAAATTTTTATTTTAGTCTTCAATTTAAAATTTTGAAGTTTTTTTTACTTCACTTTTTTATTATTATTTTACTATTAGTTGGTTAATATTTTTTCTTAAATTTAATTTAATTTCATATTTTTTTTAAATAACGTTATTTAGTTTTTTAGATTATTTTATGTTAAAATGATCAAATTTTGATGTATTTGTTATTAAAATGTTTATGTTTATGTTACAAATTTTTTTTTGTTATTTAAATGTCGTATTGTTTTATTTTCGATTTCAAATCATGTTATACCTATATTTTTTTTTTATTAAAATTTTATCCTAAATTGATTATAAGGTTAATTTTTGTTTTTAGTTATTGTTATTTAAATTTTTTATTATTTTAGGGTTTTATTTTAGATTTACATTTATTTTTAATTATTTTTATTAAAAACAAAAAAAAAAATCATATAACATAGAATTTTTTTTTGTTTTTTTTTATTTTTTTATTTATTTATGGTATTTTTTGTAAATTGCATATAATTCTCAAAGACCATTTAAAATGCTCTATTTGCACAAAATTATCTATGATTTTTTATATCTACGCATGTTTTGTGGCCTTCAACGCTGTTTAATTGAACCTCAAATTTATGCGCACCTCCAAGCTCAACAACCATTTGCAATTTTTATTTGTTATGTCTAAGCATGATAGCAGAAGTTAATAGACCAAATAATAGCTTAAAAAATAAAATAAACAAATGCGAATAAAACCCAACAGCAACAACAACAACAATTCAAACCCACTAAACCTTAAAGCCCACTGGGCAAAGGGCACTCAGGCAACTAAAATAAAGAAACAAAATAGAAAAAAAAAATACAAAAAGTGCCAAAAACACACCATTATCCTTTGTCAATACGCGTAACGCTTGTTACACACACAATTTCTCCCCTCCCCTCGCCACTCTACTCGCCACTTATACTTTCAACTTCACGTCTCTGTTTCTCCACGCATTTACGTTTATGCCGCCAACCCCACTTTCCCATCAATCGACCAACGCATCATGTCAATTTGTTTTTGTGGCTCATAAAAATGACGCACTCGATTGCCGATGCTCTCATGCGCAAACAATTGACTACATTACAAAAACAACAACAACAGCAACAGCAATGTGAACAACACCATCAGCAACGCCAAGCCAAATAACAAATAAGCCCGAAAAAAGGCAATACCAACCACAACAAAAAAGAGTAGCAAATGGAAAAAAGTGAGGCCGCACGTGCTGTGCATGCGTAGCAGATTTCAGACGACCGCTTTCCACATTGAGACAGACCCCAGAGCAGCCTCAGCGAAATGCTGCCACCCGTTCGAGTTCAATTCGAGTGCAGTGTGCCACAATGTTTACACTTTATTTATTCCTTTTTTTTGTTATTAAGCAATGTTTTTGTTGCAGAGCTATTTAACTCTTTTTGTGTTAAATGGGTGTTTCTGCTTTTCGTCTTTGACACAGAGCAATGTGACCATAAAGGATTCAAGGATGCGCCCATAAATAGCTGACAGCGAGGAAGAGAGAGAGAGAGTTGCAACAGAGAGTAAAAAAATATGCAAATATTTTTAAAATTTTTTTTGTGTATTTTTATAGCCTAATTTAATTTATTGGGAACTCGTAAGTCGATGCTTTAAGGTATCATGGCACGTTAGAAAGGGAAATGTTTAATGATTTACAAAATTATTTATTTTTCACTCCTTTATTATTAATCTTTTTGATACCTACTTAGGTATCAGTTACACAGAGATTCGTTGAACCCTCAAGAAGCCACTGAAGTTATAACTGAGTAATCAGTAACAAATAGGCTGGTCAACGCTTAGCTCCGCTGGTCAACATTGAGGAGCCATATAAGTATCTAATAGTCGTTAGAGTTTCAATTAAAACAAGCTTAAAGACTGAAGTTTATTTTGCTTTCACTAAAAGCACTCAACTCGCAGGCCAACATTCGATATCTCCTTGCCAGATATTTGCCTTTCAACCACAACTTTCAAGCACCTTTTAAGCTCTCTTTGAAACCCCAATAACAACTTTAACGATTATCACTTTTACTAGCGTACTTTTTCCCCAATTCACTCCAACGTTTTTCTAAATCGTCACAACCTTAAAATACAACACCATCCCCTCCATTCAGTTACTATAATTACCCACACTTCGGAAGCGTCCCACTGTGCGGCCATCGCCGTTTCAGGCTTCAAGCTGTGCCCAAGCGTTAGTGCTGAATCCAAGTTTACCTAAATAATTAACCCTTATTTGTCCATTTTATTGTTGCTGGCGCAATAAAACTGTCATCAAATTACGTCCAGCAAAATGCCCATAAAGTTCAGCGCGCCACTGTAGCGAAAAACAGTGCCGCAACAGCGTCGCCGGCATATTTCTTAAAATTTATTTAAACCAGCTACAATGCAGTGTTTCAATGTGCCAATAAACACACACAAACACACACAGCTACAGACAAATACTTGTGTAGGTATATTTGTATGTGTGCGCGTGTATGTACTGGCGCCATTGCTGGCTGCAAGTGGCCGACAGCGCACCGGAAGTCGCCGAAAAAACGGCCGCATAAATTACCCGCACCGAAATGCCAGCAGTGGCCACCGCCAACGGACGCCGCACCCCCTGCCCGGCAACTCACTTACGCTCATTAGACGTGGCATACTGCAAGCGACAGCAACTGTCGTCAGCCAAGCAGCCGGTTGCGAATTCAGCTGCCTCACCGTTTTACGGGTGCAACAAGGTCATAAACATTTTCACGACATTAAGTACAATTGTTTAGACATTTTATTGTGTTTTTTGCTTCGCCTCACATGACGCCACTGCCTTGTGTCGTATTCGCCTCATTCGGCTTTTGCCGTGGTTTGATTTATCCAGCAGGTATGCAATACTTGCGCCCATTATGGGCTCTGGTGCGTTGAATTTTGCTTGCTCGGTTGGTTGGTTGGATTATTAAAGTGGCTAAACGTTGAAACTTTTTTGAAATTAATTTTCTAGCAGATAGTATGGAAACTTAATTTGAATGTATGGGTTATTGTTATCCGCTTGGAGCGGAAGATAAAGAAATTCAAGAGAAGATCTGCAAATAAATTCATCTTGAAGAAAATAAAAAGGAGGAAAGAGAGACCATTGAACGGAGATTTAGAGATTACAAAGAGATATGCGAACAGATGTGTTGACGAACGGATATACGAGTATGTTCGGACAAAGGTACCGAGGGGAGAATGTAGATACAGATAACTATAAGAGAGGACGTAGATACGTAGGTATGAAGTACGAACCAACAGATATGCAGATGTACAGAAGTATGGATGGATGAATGAAGTTGCAGAAGTAAAGACGAATGAGAGCAGAAACGAAAGTGTGGATAAATGGACTAAGGTAGGAACGGACGTGTTGAGAGTATGGATTGAAGAGTAGACGGATTGAAGGTATTGATCAAAGCAAAAAAAGAAGAAGTACGATAGGACAAAATATGGACGCACTAAATATGGATAGACAAAGTATGGACGAACAAAGTATGCACGAACGCAGTATGAAAGGTTGAACGGACGTACAAATGTAATTACGAAGAAGTATGAACGGATTGATTAAATTTGAGACGAACGGATGAAGGTATGGGCGGATGTGGGTGCATAACAACGGAGAGACGAAAGTACGGACGAGGTACCGACGGAAAAATGAATGTAAAAACAGAGGAATGTGCGGACCGAATGTTCGTAGATTGAAAAAAAACAGTAACGAAAGCACATACAAACGTACATATTAAAGGTTTAAAGCGAAGTACTGTACGGTAACAAATATACTTTTGTATGTATCAAGGTGTGGACAACCGAATGGAAGTATAGGCGGACGGACAAACGAACGTATGTATGGAAGAAGGTATGGACTACTACAAATAGTGGAGAGATATGGTTGAATAGACGTACACAAGTCCTGACGCATGCAAAGTGATAGGAAATTACGAAAGGATGTAAAGAGGCTTGAGAAAATTGGTGATGGACAGATGGCCAAACGTGCGGTAAATGTGGTGAAAAAAAAACGGATGCACAGACGGACGAAAAGACTAACGGATGTGCATACAGAGTAAGGAAAAGACAGATGTATTGATGTATGGACTAAGTTACAGAGGTAGAAATGAAGGGAGATAAAGAAAAGGTATGGACTGAGTTACAGAGGTAAAAATTAAGGGAGATAAAGACAAAAAGTCTTGCAGACCTCTATTTGAACGGACAGAAAGATGAACGGAAGTATGAAAGATCTGAAGGACTGACAAAAGTAGAAACGGACGAATGAGTTTGCGGACGGGCAGAGGTTCGGACGGACAGAGGTTTGGACGGACATTAGTTCGAACGGACAGAGGTTCGGACGGATAGAGGTTAGAACGGAAAGAGGTTCGAACGGACAGACGTTCAGAAAGACAGAGGTTCGGACGGACAGAAGTTTGGACTTTCAGAGGTTCGAAAGGACAGATGTTCGGACGGACAGAAGTTCGGACGGACAGAGATTCGAACGGACAAAGGTTCGAACGAACAAAAGTTCGGAAAGACAGAGGTTCGGACGGATAGAGGTTCGGACGGACAGAGATTCGAACGGACAAAGGTTCGAACGAACAAAAGTTCGGAAAGACAGAGGTTCGGACGTACAGAAGTTCGGACGGACAAAGATTCGAACGGACAGAGGTTCGAACGGACAAAAGTTCGATAAGACAGAGGTTCGGACGGATAGAGGTTCGGACGGATAGAGGTTCGGACGGATAGAGGTTCGGACAAATAGAAGTTCGGACAGATAGAAGTTCGGATGGGCAGAGGTTCGGACGGACAGAGATTCGAACGGACAAAGGTTCGAACGAACAAAAGTTCGGAAAGACAGAGGTTCGGACGTACAGAAGTTCGGACGGACAAAGATTCGAACGGACAGAGGTTCGAACGGACAAAAGTTCGATAAGACAGAGGTTCGGACGGATAGAGGTTCGGACAAATAGAAGTTCGGACAGATAGAAGTTCGGATGGGCAGAGGTTCGGACGGACAGAGATTCGAACGGACAAAGGTTCGAACGAACAAAAGTTCGGAAAGACAGAGGTTCGGACGTACAGAAGTTCGGACGGACAAAGATTCGAACGGACAGAGGTTCGAACGGACAAAAGTTCGATAAGACAGAGGTTCGGACGGATAGAGGTTCGGACGGATAGAGGTTCGGACAAATAGAAGTTCGGACAGATAGAAGTTCGGATGGGCAGAGGTTCGGACGGACAGATGTTCGGACGGACAGAGGTTCGGACAAATATAAGTTCGGACAGATAGAAGTTCGGACGGATAGAGGTTCGGACGGACAGAGGTTCGGATGGACAGAGGTTTGGACGGACAGAGGTTCGGACGGACAGAAGTTCGGAGAGTAATTAGTATGTATGGCACTGTTTTCTAAAATCTCAAACGTAGAGATATGGTAAATGTATGTACGTACAGTCTGTCGTACTACAGGATATAAGGACGGAAATACAAACATAATCAATTAACGCATGTACCCAACGGGAAGCAAAGGGAGCGTGCTCTCTAAGGAGCACAATGTGCGCATTTTGAAAAAATAAATTTCAGTATGCTGAACAAACAAAGTTCAAAAATTCAAAAAATCAAGAATGATAAAATAAACCTTGTCACGAAATTGTATTTTCAATTGTACAATAAATGAAACGCGCATACGTGAAAGGATTATCTGATGCTGATGTATGAAAATAAAAATTATAATGATAAAAAATAAAAATTAACTATATATAAATCGACCAGAAATGCTCCCAACACCCTCAAATACTCGAACATTGCAAAATTTACAGTTTTTGTTTTTTCATAAAAAAGAGAAAAATCAAAATGAGCGCTTATTGATCCGAGCGTTTTAACCGGAGCACAAGGAGAGCGCTGATCGTTCCTTATGGATGGAGTGCTCACCGAGTGCTTCTAAGGGAGCACAAAGGGAGCGCTTCGCTCCAATGACATGCAATGATAAAACACAAGGAAGGCCATAAGGAACGGGGGAGCGCTCACTGCTGACTAAGGAGCGCTCCCAAAGGGCTCCTCCAGCGCTCGATTTCCCGTTGGGTATGAACGGACAGACAGACGAAGCTGAGACCGTATAGACTAAACTCAAATCAGTCCTGGACAGTTAGAGTTGCAAACAGAGTTGTGAACGCAAACAGATTTGACTAAATCAATTTCAAAAATATCACAAGAAGTCGTAGACCTATAAACACATAGTGAAATAAATATAGTGAACCAGCTAGGGAGACGCATGCTTAAAAAATTGCAATTGCTTTGAAAATTTGTTTCACGTCAATTCGTTTTGAATTTACCCGTTTCAGTTTGCTGTTCCCGAAATGTTACCAAATCAAATATGTAATATATATACGCTGAATGTGAAAATTCGCTGGAACTTGCCTTTGCTCATACGAATTACAACATATTACAATATAAAAAATACAATTGCAAAATCTACCTGTTCAACTTCTTGATATATTTTCCCGTTTTGCTTGCGTTTTGTTTGTTCAGCTGCTTTCAGCTTTTTTCACCATGAAAACAAATTTTTTTAATACAAAAGAGTTAAGCATTTGACATGTTTTTTCATAGTGACATAAAATAAGCATGCCAATTCAAGAGAGTTGTCAGTATCTGGTTCACTTTATTTATTTCACTATGCTACTTGTATAAACAGACAAACATTCTGAAACAAATTCCAAAAGGAATACAATTCATGGATCTGTTGAAACTTAGCCACCTCACACTTTCATTGTGATGCCACTTTGCTCAATTTCCAACCAAACGCACATAGCCGACAACTCTTTGCGGGTAAAACATTACACAAATTCAAATATTTAATAAAATCCCTCACCAGCAGTTCCGTGTTTATGATGCACACGCACCACAGCAACAATGCTGCACAGCTGCGCTCAGCCAACCGTCAGCACTCAAGTCCTCTCTGCTCTCACCCATCAAATTCAATTGACACTCCATTGAAAAAATGCCATAAAACGTTCACCACACCAAAAACAAAAGTGAAATAAATAACAACAAAAATTAGAAAACCCTCTTTCCCTTTTTTTCTCTCTTACTGGAGCGAACTGACTGCAAGTTGGCCAATGAGTTGGAGCAGCAAAATCCCACAAGCCGCTTAACTTGCATAATCCACATATCTGTCAATCCGCACCGCAACGGCCAATTTACCCGCAGACACTTGACCTTTTTGTACCATTTCAGCCAAACCACGAAAAAAATGTTTTTGTTTTTTTTTATTTTTTTTAGCCAAATTGAATGACATCGGAATTTAAGCTCGGTGGACGTTACTCGCTGTGTAGGCAATGACACGGTGTGGTGTCTAAAGTTCGCATGTACCTAACACAACAACAACCAACCATAAAACAACAGCAACAAAAAATGTGTTTATGACTTTGGGTAAATGATTTTTCCACTATTTGCGTTCTTTTTGTTGTTGTTTTTATTTGCCCATATTTCCATCTCTTTTGCGCAGTTGTCTTGCATCGCTTTCATGTTCGTACTGCAGGTTTTTTCAGCTACTATTTTTTATTAGCTACGTTTTTTGGTTGACTTTAATTTTTTTTTACTTTTTGTAGTTGTTGTAGTTGTGGGTAGTGAAAATCGTTGTTAAGCTGTTCGTATTGCTTTGCGTCTGCTACGCAGCTGATACGTGACTTTGGGTCCTGGCCAAGTTCTACCCACTTTTTTTATGGCTAATGACTAAAGCCTGCGAAGCTTTACTTCAGTTGCGTGGATTTTTTTGGAATTTTTAGGGCGCCTTTAAGATTGAGGCACAGTAAGATTGATGTTCAAGTTCTTTTCAAGTTTTTAAAGCTGTTAAAGTGTCCGCATTTGTATTTCGGTGAATGAACAATATTTCAAAAATTTTTAAACAAGTTTATATTAACTTTTGTCTTATTTTTTATTCATTTCCGTATATTTTCGTCTTATTGGTACCCAAAAAATTATTACAAAAATTCAAGTCATACAAAAAGCTAAACACATTTCCCACCAAATAACACAAATCCCCCGCAAATATTCACTACGCTACTTCGGCAGCTTTGGCTTTGGCTTGCGATTCTTCTTCTTCTTGACGCTGCCCGCCGTGCTGGATGTCTGCAGAAACGATGCATAGCCCGTCGGTGTGGAGCTCTGAGTTGGCAAGTGGGTGCGCAGCGGTTTTCGTTGCAGCCAAAAACACACAAAGAATTTCAGCTCCGCTTTGAGTGCGCGTCCTGGAGTTATCTACAACAAAAACCAGGTATTACTTTTCATACAAAAACTTTCTAACTAAACCATTTGCTTACATGCTCCTGCACTGCGATCCGCTGCACATTCCAAAGAAACTCGCAAATGCCAATAACAATCGAAACCACCACACCAGCAATCAGCACAATAAACAGTCCGCCCACCGATTCCATGTTGAACTGTGTGTCGTCCGTCTTTCCGCCGTTGTCTGCCATGCAGTCGGTCTCGTTGCTGTTGAACCATTTGTCCCTCAATGTGTACAGTACGCCCTTCTCGCTCAGCTTCAGTATGCCCACACTCAGGTTGGACCGGAAGGGCGCATCTGCAAGCAGCGTGAGAACGTAAGAAGCCCTGTAGAAGTCGACTCATACTCACTCAGCGGCACCGCTATGCCGTAGTGCTTCTCCCCGAACGGCTCGCCCACCTGCACCAGCTCGCAGTTGCGCTGCAGGTAGTACTGCAAATTGGTTGTCTCCATGAGGAAAGCATAGCGGCCGCGACTGCGCTTCACACGATCCACGCCCTCCTTGTTGCTGGCAGTGAACGCTTCCGGCTTCATGGCAATCATTTTGTTCCACGCCACCCGATAGTCGGATTCGTTCGATTCGGAGAAGAACAACGAAGTGCTGCCACCTTTTACGGTGCCAAACTGTACCTTATTCTGATCGACCAGATCGTGCAGATCGCGTATGGAGCCCTCCATCTTCGAGGTGGTAATGAACGAGGCCAGTTTGGCAATGTACGTTTGCGAGATGAGCAGCGCAAAGATCCACCAGAATGCGGTAAAAATGCGCATGGCAGCACCTCTAGTGGGGAAGTGCGATGACAATGATAAACAAAAACAAAAAGTTACAACATTGAAAAATGCAAAATTGGCACATAGAAACCTAAAGAACGGCACATACCTGGGCAGTATATCGCAACTCTGATTCAGTATGGAGCCAATGTTGAGCCATAAAGTGTTAATGAGATGCCAGACGTTTTCCAGCTCGTTGGAATTGCGTTCATGCGGCATGGGACGCACCCAATCCGCTTGAGAGATGCTGCAATAAAAGAGAGAGGCATTAGGAGTCAGCGGGAATTGGGAGAGAAGATTGCATTTCTAAATGAATCTTAGACAATAATTTCGCCCTATTATCCCACCTTCTACTTACTGTCCACTGAGTAAACAGTCTAAGAAAATAGCTTTTTCAATCCCTGAAAAGCATACCTATCACTAAAAAAATACCTACCAACTATGTACCATCCCCCTCCTACTTACCGTCCATTAAAAACCAACACCAACGCAGTCATAAGCAACGCCACCAACAAATATGTCCACACCTCCAGCGAGTACGGTTTGAGAAAACCAAAGAGATTCTTGGGCGGCATTGGTGGTTTGTAGTATAAAATACTGACTCCCAACTGCATGAAAGGCACCGTGAAATCCACCACACTGCGCCGCGCTTGCGTTATGGTCAAATCACAAATGCCAATTTGTGCATTCTGTATTGAAGAGGAAACAAATTATTGATGAAGAATCATTGAATGAGTCTAATTTTTGTTCACACTTACATTATCAATCAATTGACGTATGATGCCATTCCATTCGTCCGTTAACGGATCGTGACTGCCATAATTGTTGTCCAGCACCGGTTCAAATACAAAATCGAATTTACACTCTTCGGCCAGTTTGTAAATCAAATCGACTGCATAGCCTTCAAACCGTTCATTGCCCTCGAAGTGAACACCTTCCGGTTCGGGGCTGGAAAGATTAATTATGAAATTAGAAATCGGGGAATTTTCATCGAATAAATATTAATGGATGAAGAAGAAGGATGGATATTTTCACTCATTCAATTAACCCTGCTTAGATAAGATACGTCTGCGAGACGTACGCCTTTTGCATTTTTTTCTTTCTCTCTCTCAATCGTCAAGAGAGAAAATTCTCACTTTCAGTTATCTCAGCCGTTAGCTACGTCTTGTCGGTGGTGGTTGTTTTTTTGCTGTGAGTGCAATTGTTTCTGAGATATTAACATAGCGTACGTCTGAGAGACGTATTGTTATCTTTTGTGTAAGTTTTGGCATTTTTGTGTGTTAGCGTTTTTTTAATTTTCTGTAGAATTCTAAGTTGGCTCGTTACTTTTTAAGTTAAAATTTGTTAAAAACGATGTCACGTAAGCGCGGTTTAAATGACACACAAATTGGAGGTGTTTTGCAAAATGTTTTTAACGACTCAGATTCTTCGGAAAATGTCAGCGAAACAGAAAATAAAATACTGGAAGATGTAATTCAAAGCGTTATGGAAGATCAGCCTATCACAAAAAAGATGAAATACTGTGGGGTTTGTCCTTAAAAAATACGAATATGTCAAAAATTAAGTGCGTCAAGTGTGGTGTACCTGTATGTGGAGACCAACAAATTGTAGTTTGTAACTCTTGCATATAATGCTCTTGGAATTGATTTTTTTTTGTTTATATAACTTACAACAGATACTGTTACCTAAATGAAGTACAAAGTAAGCTTCTTTTTTTAACTTTAGTAGGCAAATTGGAGTCCTTCAGAGAAGATCAGCAATTTTGTGATGAATTTTTAAATCAAATGGAATTTTATTTTTATTTTACTAAACAAAAATTATTTTACTTCAAAAATTATTTAATGTTAACAGAAATTTATTAAATAAATGATCTCAATAAGAAAATTATCAATATTCCTTCCAACAACACTTTTAAAAGGATATAAACCAGCATACGTCTCTCAGAAGTATCGTTATCTTTTCAGTACAAAAAAATAACGTTATCTAACTAGGGTTAAGGAATGAAGGAGAAAGCTGGATATTTTCACCCATTCAATTAGCCTATAGTGTCTCTTAAATGTGATCTTAAGATTTGTCAATTATTTTAAAAAGTCATACTAAAGACATCAAAGATTGTCTGAAACGAGGGTTTTAAAAAAATTTGCAGTTTTCTTCGACAAGATTATCAATGATATCCTAACGAAAGTTGTATTCCCATGAAAAACAAGGGTTTTTAAAAAAGTTGTTCTGCCTGTTGGGATAAGTTTATGAATGATATCCTACGAATGATTTCCCCATGAAAAAATAAATGTCCTTTTGTTTGGTCCAAATATACTTCCAGTTCTCAAAACTAAGCTGGCCTCGACATATCAACCGGAAGAGTATCCAGCTAAAAATGCGTTTGATGCGATAGTTAAAAGTCGAAAGGAATTTTTGTCTTCGTTGGGCGCATCAAGTTGGGTAAGCCCCATCATTGCTTGGTGCAATTAATAGATGTAAACGCTTACGAACCAGATACGCGAGGAGAGAGGCTTTTCTATAAGCCATTACGATTAACTTATCTCATCTCAATTGAATGAAAGCTAAGATTCACTTAATACAAGACATCTTATTCTAATGTAGAGTATTCCATACCAAACACACCAAGATTCATCTAATCTAAGACATCCTACGCTAATGTAGAGAATCTCTCAAACATAAATTATCCCATCTCAAGCTGATTCACATATAAGAGATCCTTAATTCAAAAGTAACCCAGTCACACTAGGTTTTAGCTAATCCAAACTATCCACCTCTAATGTAGAGTATCCCATCTCAAATTGGGTCACATATTCGAGACCCTTTAATCAAATCTTTCTGTTTAGATCGCTAAACACTGACCGACACGCAGCGCTCAGAATTTAATACTGTCAATATTATTGTATTGTGTTTGTCCATTTATGTGCTTATACGTACGGTTGGCAACCCCGGCCATCCCGAAGGGAGCTTGCGCGGCCGGCAGGCACTCGAAGTACGAACTCGGGCTAACGAGCATCGATCCCCCACGATCAATTTAAACCTAAAACTTAATCTCTAAAATATTTAACAAACACTCAACAATTAATAAAACTTTTCACAAAAAACCAACACAAAACATTTACTCCGTTTAATTTCAATACGTTTGCGTGGACATAGCTCTACTGAGTCTAAATACTTTCCCAGCCTAATCAAAGACATCCTACTCTAATGTAGATTGTCCCATCTTAAGCTGATACATCTTAGAGACCCTTTAATCAAAATTAACCCTCCAACTCTAGGTATCAGCTAATCCATTCACCTCTAATGTAGAGTATCCCATCTCAAATTGGTTCAAAAATTAGAGACTCTTTAATTTAGATCCAACCCAACGACACTAAACTTCACCTAACCTAAGCCATCCTACTCTAATAAAGAGCATCGCATCAAATCTAACCCAGTCACACTAAACTTCTCTTATTCTGAACCATCCTATTCTACTTCCAAGCCCAACCTTTTGAGCTCCTCTATTTTAGAACTCACCGCCACATAAAGTACGGTTCACCAATACGCGTCGCGACCGTATACCGCACACGCTTCAACGAAAAGTCCTCCTTCTCCTCAATCCGCTGCTTCTTTAAACGTTTTGCCTCGCTTATCTTCTCAAAGGTCACCAACTGTTGATTTTTATTCCATATATGCGAAATGCGTTCAATCATTGGATTGTAGATCTCCAGATTGAAATCATCACGTTCGCCATATGCATTGAGGCGCATTTTTTGAGTCCTAAATGGAGGTGTGACGTTGCGCGAGGTGAGCTAATGAAAACAACAGAGAGAACAATTATTGATTGGATTTACAGTGCACATGTAAATTGTTGGTACCTTTTTCATTTCCTCCAACACTTCTGGACCGGGACGCCAAAAACCACGACCACAGCGCAGTTTTGGCTCATAAAAACGTAAATCATGTATAATGTTGCGTATGGCATTGAAATAAAGCACCACAGCATCATAGATCAGTTGAGTGTGAATGGAGATAAGCTGTAGAAAAGAGAGATGTCAAGCTATGAATGAGATTATTAGAAAATACTGCTTGAGTTACCTTGTCTTCCACCTCGTCTTCAAATATGTCCGCCTCATCGTGCTTTGGCGGCGGCATATATGGCCTCACACGCACTGCCATTGTGGCCGCTGAGAAATCCTTCGAATACAACGCTGCCACATTGCTTAGATGAGTATCGAGGTTGGTGAAAAACCAGCTCTAAATAGATGCAAAGACAAAACTGTTAAAACTGATATAGTCGCCAGAACACCGGCGCTCACATTGAACTGTCCAGTCATGTTGAAGAATATTGAGGCATTAACCACTTCTGCGATCAGATCGCTGGGACAATCCAGCAGCACATATTTCTCGCGCATAGTGCTGACCAATTTCCAGAGTATGCGATAGTCATCGCCGCGTCTGAATTGCCTCAATTTGATGCCCGTCTTGTGCAGCTGCTTCCAAGCAAACAAATGCTGCATGCGTACGAGATCTGCAATTGGGAAATTAGTTGGTATATGTCAGCCGGGAAAAAAAGTTAATCAATTGCACGCACTGGTGCTGTGCTCGTAGACAATTGTAAAGGACTTCCAGTCAAAGTCCTTGCTGCGCAGTATGTCCCAGTAGGCGGTGGAGAGCCAAAAATTCGATGGCGCCACATTGACTGTCAGCTGATGTTTGCGACTGTGCAGATCCGTTTCCTGTGTGTGCCAGTCGAATTGAAGATGCGGTATGCCGGTGCTGTTGCAGATCACCTCCACAATATCTGTGCAGTTAACAAGAGTGAGAGAGAAAGGGAAAGAGAGAGAAAAAGCGCATGCGTGAGATTTAAACATTTGAAAATTGGGGGCAATTAATAAAACTTGTTGTTTTTTTTGAGAGCATTTTTGATGTCAACGACTTTTGTGCGAAGCACACAAAGATTTGTTGTGAAATTTTGACTCAAAACAAAAAATGCAAAAAACGTGCAAAAAGAAGAAGAAGAAGCAGCAGTTGTTTTGGCAGTGCGCTAAGCATGCGTTTTGGCAGCAAGAAAATTGGCAACACAATTTTTGCTGTTTAGAAAATAATGACAGAAGAGAGGCGGCAACACAACAAATATTTTTATGTGTTTTCTTTTTAATTTTTTTCTATAAAATCGACGTTGTATATAAAATGTGATGAATTTTATGATGTTAATAGTTTTATAGATACATTTGGCTCATGATTGGTGATACAGGGTGCTTCTAGAGTTGAAATATTGCTTGCACTAAAGTCTATGGGCTTTTATGCCAATTCTGTAAAGAGAGGCGAGGTTTTTCTACTACCTGAAGATGCATTGAACCCAGCAATGACCAGAAAAGGAAGCTTGACTAAAGGAAAAAGGAAAAGGAAGCTGCACTAAAGATTTTCTGGGGCTCGTATTTTGTCTTCTAGATATTTTTCCTAACAGTTTATAGAGCCCTGATTCTCTCTTCACCTCTTTATTTTAATATAATCAAGTATAGCATTCTTTGGTCTAATATAAGAAATGTCTTAAAGAAAGTTTCTTAACAAAAGATTTTTATTATTTCAATTCATGATTCTAATACAATGAAGTGTAGAATTTTTTAGTCGAATATATGAAAAAAATTCCTTAAAGAAAGTTTCTTAAAAAAAGGTTTTTTATTCTTTTAATTTATGATTTTTATACAATGAAGTATAGCATTTTTTGGTCTAAGACAAGAAGATAATTTCTGAAGGAAAATATCTTTAAAAAACAAAGGTTTTTTTAGTCTTTGAACTAGGCAACATTTGGTATTATTTGATTCAAAAAGTATGCATATCAATCAATAATCTATAATACTTCAATGTGTTACTAGTTTATATGTTATTTTGAACCAGAGCCTGTAATTTTATTTAATCAACTTTAAAGGTCTTCTTAAAATATTTTACTAGTTTTTCTTCCAACTTACGTTTATTTAAAGTTATTACTTTTACACAAAAACCAATGTTCTAAACAATTAACATGTTCAATCATATCCAACTAATTGGAATATCATTCACAACAAAAATGTCTGCTATAAAGCTTTAAGTAGAAATAATGACCACCACTAATAAAGATTTTATATTTCCATGAAAAATTTTTAAATTTCAATTTTCATATTGTTTGGATTTTTCTAAAATTTCCATTAACCTGTTCGTCTCCTTGAACTACATACAATTTTTGCCTCGATTTACTCTAATAAATCAGTAAACATTTACTGGCAGCGTAGTCATAAAATTCAACAACAATCAAAAACTTAATCAGGCGAATATGCAGGTTTATGGATAGTGAACCCTAGAGTCGGCAATACAGAGCTTTGAGTTGGAAATCTTTGTAGGCAGACTATTTTTAGTAGCTCCAGATATGAACGAGGAAAGCAAGCTGCTTCACTGGTGTTAGTGGTGTTGTAAGGACTCGTTTAGTTCATGATATCCTTATGAGATTTTTGCGACCAATATCTCTATTAATAGTTAATAGTCCTTCACTGTCTTTCTATCTCCATTTCAATAACTCCTAATACATCAATCAAAAGTTTGAATGAATTCTTGAATCAATCAAATCAGTTCTAGGGTCCTCGCATCAATTTTTCTTTCATCTCTCTTTGACTCTCTCATCTCTCGATCCATTCTTAACACACCTTCTCAGAATTCTACTCTGACCGACTGTAGGATTCGCTTTGCATGGTTCAATAAATAAGCCAATAATTGACTAACATGCAAAATATTACCAAAAAACAACAACAAAATCTGCAGATTAGAAGCAAGGAAAAATCTCTTTTAAATAAAGCAACTTGAACACATTTTGTGTGCCAGACAAAAACAAAAAGAAATACGAAACACAACAACTAAAAATTTACGTTTCTTATTTATAAACAAAGGTGGCAAAAATATATTTAAAATAAATTATGATGACGACATTAGCAAAAATCCTCAAAAACAAAACTAATGCAAGAGCAGAAAATTTATTATGTATGAAAATGGAGACAACAAAAGAAACTACTAAAAATCAAACTTTTCAATATAAAAATTTGAAAGTATGTACAACAAAAAACCAAACAGAAGAAAAACTACACAATTTATATTTTTTCATGTGATATTTTAAATGACAACAACTAAATGCAGACTTCACTTACCGCCACTTGCCTTTGAACTTGGACCAAAAATAGCGGCGACACCATTTTCAATTAAATCGCAGGCTAAAGATATTTATAAGAAAAAATATAAGCTTTATGAATATTACGGAAATTTCAGGCCAAGTGTTGTGAAAACTTCTGGGTGAAAATTTGTGAACAGGCGCTGAGAAAATGAGTTGAACAACTTTAAAATTTCTTGAACAACTTAAAAAACATTAACAATTTTAAACATTTTTTAAAAAATTATGAAAATAAATTTCATTTATATATATAAAAGTAACATTTAGTTTTTTTTTGAAAACAAAATTTATAGATTCCAGACTAAGAGAAAATTTTTTAAATTTTTTTTAGGGTTTTTATTTATGATTTATTTTGTTATTATTTTCTGTTTATAAAATTTTATATTTTCGTAAAAGTACTCAAAAAGGCCTAACATGTTCATCTTCACCCCTTGATGATTCCTTCCTTAATTCCTTCCGGAAACATACTGGTTTCTTCTACAATGGGCCAACTTGACCTCCGATATACAGTGGCGGTTCCAATTATTAGAACGTATTTCTTTATTCAATTGAATTTTTAAGATATTTTTGCTTCAGTCTATAGTGGAGACTGTAGACTGTTTGTTTGAGATTGGAAGTATTTTATAGGCAACTTTTTTACTTTCGAAGAATTGAAGGTATAAAGTTCGATATCTTTATGTGACTTAAGTGAAGTAGAAATTTGAATAGACCGCACTTTGACTTGTAATCCTCGTCAATACGCCTTCAGCAGGAAACAAGATTGGCCGCCATTTTACAAATCACATCCTAACCACTTTGCACCCAATTTTTCTCCACGCCCATTTCAATGTTTTCGACTCACTCAATTCCTGCAGCGTGAGACTGTCGTCCAAACTCAGAAAATGCTTTAACGCCTCCAGACGCACTTCGAATTCGCGCTCATTGATGTCGCGTAGCGCCGTGTCGAATGCGTCAACCAGATCCAGTTCGTCGTGAAAGAATAAAACTCCTGAAGTGATTTTGAATTTGAAAAGAATTTCATTTTGTCAATATATATTTTTTATAATATTTAATATATTTTTCATATGTTTTTTCAATATTTTAAATTAATATTAGAATTATTAATTTGTATTAATATTTTTGTATTATTTTCTTTAATTTCTAAATATTAAAAAATTTTTTTTCATATACGAAACACATTCAAAATTTCATTAAAAAACTGCTCACTTCTTACCAATTTTCACAACTTGAAATTGTTCACTGAATGTAAAAAGTATGGACACAATTAAAAAATGAAAAAGAAATTTCATTTTCACACCAGCGTCAATACCAACACACATAACCTCAAAAGTATTCCAAAATTTCAAACAATGACACTGTACACATTTCTTAAGCGCATTTTTGCCAAACACAAAAATGTTTTTTGTATTCTTCACTACAAAAATGGCATTTTCAATCAATCGAAATTGTTGTATTGAATTCGCTATCGAAAATTATATAAACTTATTGAGACTTTTCGTCATGATTTCTCGTATAAAAGCATTTCAAGCATAACAACAACAACCACCACAACCATATAAACAGCTTCCCTGTTGTTATTTTTTTTTTTGGAAATTTTCCTTTTCTTCGCAATAACGTTGCCACTAGCCGTGCACTGTGTTGTGGCTGCCAACGCGCCCGCACACCGTCTGAAAAAATGCTAAATGCCGAAAAGTCAAAAAACCAACCAACCAAAATTGAAAAACGTCAAGAGGGAAACGCCTTCAGACGCTTCGAATGTTGCTCCACAAAGAACAACAACAATTTATATTTTGGAAATAATCGTTGCGTTGGCTGACAGCGTGACGGTCGACTGTTGGCTGTCGCATAAAGCATTTCCATTCTCAATTCGATAGCTTAATTTAGAACACACATGCTCGAAGCGATCGTGCGGCGCGTCGAGACGATCAAATGGCAACAACAACAAACACACATAAAGAACCTCATTTTCATATTCACTTTTGTTGGAACTAATATCTCGCTATATGGTTTTTCTTTTGTAAAAATTTTGGGCTTAAATGCAGAATACCACACCCTCTTAAAAAAAATATTTTTTCCTTTTATCGGAAAGAGGAGTATTTTCTTAGTCTAACAAACTTAAAATTTTGCTGCGGAAACATTCACAGAGGGCGTGATCCGCCCCCAAAGTCCCAGTTATATATCCGAATTTCTCAATAAATAACCAACCGATCCTAACAATATAGGTGTCATATGAACGGTATTTTTTCCCCCTTTCGATTGATGTATAACATTAGATATGTTATATCTACCAACAATGAGTTAAAAGCGAAAATTTGTTTTTTTTACATAAATTTAAAAAAAACTGATTTTTTTCTCGAAAAAATACGTTATTAAGCTATTATAAGTTTGTTACCATATTAAAGCCTGTGAAATTCCCTTTACAGTGAAATATAAAACATTCAAAAACTATGTTATTTCGCTTTTATATTTTAATTTAAGTTGAGGTAAAAGCACCTGTTTACCGTATTGATATGGCGCTTATGAAGGTTTTGCTTAAGAGCGATATTCTGCAATGAAAGGATTTGAACAAAAAATACTGTGCACATCTTACTGTTGCCTCATGTGGTGGTAACTCCCATGAGGGTTATTTTTTTAGCGCCCGGCCGAAGGCCGGCCACCTGGGAAAAACTTATTGCCAAGAAAAGACCAAGAGACAAGTTAGAAAAAATTAAAAAAAAAATACTTAAGAACATAAAACTGTACATTTTTATATTTCATTGTAAAGGAAATTTCACAGGCTATAATATGGTAACAAACTTATAATAGCTTAATAACGTATTTTTTCGAGAAAAAATCACTTTTTTTTTAATTTATGTAAAAAAAACAATTTTTCGCTTATAACTCATTGTTGGTAGATATAACATATCTAATGTTATACATCAATCGAAAGTGGGAAAAAATACCTTTCATATGACACCTATATTGTTAGGATCGGTTGGTTATTTATTGAGAAATTCGGATATATAACTGAAACTTTGGGGGCGGACCACGCCCTCTGTAATTGTTTCCGCAGCAAAATTTTAAGTTTGTTAGACTATAAAAATGCCCCTCTTTCCGGCCAAAAAAAAATTTTTTTTTTTTAAGAGGGTGTGGTATTCTGCACTTGTTCCAAATTTTGTATGCCAATGTCTGATGTTGTTTCCTGTTCAGCATTGCTGAAACATTAAATTCTCCCATAAAGCACTTACAGACCGCCAAATGTCACTGTCACTTGACCAAATTGCATTGCGAAATGTGGCCACTTAAGTGTCAGCTTCATTAGCTGTGTTTGCCATTAATTTGTTAGTTTGTCTGTTGAAATTTTTCGAAAGAAAATAAACTATACTCCAGTGGCTGTGGTGTACTTTGAATAGTTTATTAGCGAATAAATTTGAAAAAAATTACAACATGCAGCAAAATTTATTTTCACATGCACATTGACAACGGGACTCAAATATATTTGAATTCGATCAGATCATTGTCCAACAAATAATCACACTAAAAGTTTCAGTTTTATGGGTCATCTCTATAACTTGAACCTTAATAAGTGAAGCAAAAGCAAATCTCCCTTAAAATGGTTCAAACAAGTTTTACCTTTGAGAATTGAATAATTGAATTGAATGATCTATGTGTAAGTGAGCCGCCAAGCTTCATAGAAATCTGCAGCTAATTCAAATAGTAGGAGAAAGAAGATAAGACGGAGACTTTTCCTTGGAGATCCTCCTCTCACTGACTTTGAAGCAAATCTCCCTTAAAATGAGTCAAACTATTTTTGCCTTTTAGAAGTATTTAATAAAATATCAGTCTATGTGTAAATGATCCACCAAGCTTCATAAAAAGTTTCAACTAATTCAAATAGTAGAATAGGGAATATGAAAAAGAGATTTCTTCTTGGAGGTCCTACTCTCACTGACTCAAAAGCAAATCTCCCTTGGTTCAAACTATTTTTACCTTTGGGAAAAATTGAATATAAAATCGGTCTATGTGTAAGTGAGCCACCAAGCTTCATAAAAAGCTTCAACTAATTCAAATAGTAGAAAAAATAAGATAAGAAGGAGACTTCTCCTTGGAGATCCTCTTTTCACTGACTTAGAAGCAAATCTTCCTTAAACTATTTTTGCCTTTTAGAAGAATTCAATAGAACAACGTTCTATATGTAAGTGAGCCATCAAGCTTCATAAAAAGCTTCTACTAATTCAAATAGTAGAAGAAAGAATGTGAAAGGAGATATCTTCTTGGAGGTCCTCCTCTCACTGACTCAGAACCAAATCTCCCTTGAAATGCACTTCAAAACTATTTTTGCCCTTTAGAGGAATTGAAAAATATGTAAGTGAGCCGTCAAGATTCATAAAAATTTTCAACTAACTCAAATAGTAAAAGAAAACCAAAGTTCAAATTGTAAACCATAGCCACCGATTACTCATCAACTCATAACTTAATGCGTTATCTGTGTCGAAGCATTACAAAGGGTCTAATAAGCCCAACTGCCTCGGGGATCCAGTCATCTAAGCTAAGCGATATGAGATCATCTAAAAGATCAGTAAGATTCTATGACGGTTTTTGTTCAGGTCATAGTTTTGAAGTCAAGTCTTTCGGACACAAATATTGATGATCAATTAAGTTCTGAAGGTTTTATGTTTCTTTGAAGTGTATTCAGAGAAATTTAAAAAATTTTTTTTATTTGAAAAACATTGTCTATCGTTAACTATGATATTTGCCCATCTGAAGTCCGCGTTGCAAAAATTCCATCTCTTTTGAGACGATCTAAGAATCTACCTTCTTTTTCACTTCTTCATAAGAAGTAAAATGCTGCTCGACCAGACCATGAGTCATCGATCGGAATAAGTGGTGGTTCGAAGGTGACATGTCTGGTAAATAAAATAGAATGGGTTGGGCGGAAGATCTCATTGAAGTTTCTTGTAAAATTTTTCTAACTGAATTTAAATGTTAAGCAAAATTTATTCATGTAAAAAGTTATACACAACTTTTCATCTTTTGCAAATTTCTATAAACTTAAATTTTTTTATTGTTATGTTTTTAATATGTAGGTTTGAGATTATTTTATTCATAATAATCTTTCATCATCTCTTCAACAATACAAAATATTTTACTCTAATTTAAATATTTCTCAAAATTTGTATTTACTAAGAAAAAATGCATTTAACTTCCCTAACCTAACTTGACTTGGACGCCTTTGAATTTTTCTGCGATTTGCCGCTGGCGCGACTTTGTGATCGCTCAGCCGAACGTCGCGACGATGTTAGCGATGATTTAGTGCTATTTGAAATACGTATTGGTTTGCGTTCTATCCAAAATTTCAAAGCAAACATCAGTTCGGCCTTAAACGCCTCCCAGGGTGTCACCTGAAAGTTGCATAAATTCAAGCAGTTTAAAAACAAAAATTTGCACCTATTCAAGCTGCTCCAACCTTCTCTTCCACTGCAACGCGTTGCACATTCCACAAGAATTCACACATGCCAATGATCACCGAGATGAGAACGCCACCGCCCAGCACCAGAAATACGCCGCCCAGCTCAATGATTGACAACTCGTCGCCGTCCACCTCGTGCGGCTTTTCGCAGCTCACATTGTGATTTTTCCACCATTTATTTTTGAGTTTATATAGTTCGCCTTTTTCGCTTAGCTGCAGCAGTGAAACGCTCAAATTCGAACGATATTCGGCGCCTACAAATAGGCAACAAACAATTGGCTAATGATTGCGCTGCTCATTCCGTTCAGTGTCCTCTCTACATACCCAGCGGCACAGCCAGCCCATAGTGCTTCTCGCCAATCTGACTGCCAATCTCCTTCAGATCACAGTTCCTCTCGATGTTGTACGACATGCTGGTCGTCTCCATCAAGAACGCATAGTTGTCCTTGCCTTTGCGCACACGTTCGACACCCTCCTTATTGGTGGTGGTGAATGCCGATGGCTTGAAGGTTTTCATTTGATTCCATGCCTTCTGGTAGAGTGTTTCGTTTGATTCGGAAAAGAAAAGCGATGTGCTGCCGCCAGCCATCGAACCGAATGTCACTCGATCCTGATCGACCAGATCCTCCAGACTGTTGATGGTGCTTTGCATTTTGTTGCTGGTCAAGAAGGCAGCCAAGTTGGCAGTGTAAGTGCTGAGCATCATCAACGCAAAGAACCACCACATACCGGTCAAAATGCGCATGGGAGGGCCTCTAAAAAGGTTAGATATATGAATTTTTTAGTTATCTTAAAAATAAAAAAAGGTTTAAAATTATAGAAAGTTTTCAGGTTTTGGTAAAAATATTCAAAATTTTTTAATGCCTACAGAAAACCAGGCATTTTGCCTACCTGGGCAAAATGTCACAACCTTGTTGCATAATGGAGCCAATCATCAGCCAGAAAGAATTCGAATTGTTCCACTTATTTTCCAATTCATCGGGATCTGGATTGCTGGGGTTCGGATTCTCCCATTCGCGATGTGAAATGCTGCATGTAAAAAATTAAAAATAATAGTAATTAAGCTTTTAAAATCAGGTATGATACACGCTGCCTTCGGGAGCCAGTCTAGCTCCCTCTATACCATTAAAAGTCTCTACAATAGTGTTGAGTAGTAACTATACTTGAAGTTAAAGGTAACCGATACTCAAAAGCAACAACAGTACTCGATTCAATTGTACTCAGTGTCCACATTTGTATTCGTGCCTGTTTAAAAAATGTTTTTCGAACATAACAATCAACTTAACAGACGTCAATCGTTATTAGAAAACGAGAAAATCTGTAATCCTGAATTGCAATTACAGCTCACTAAAATCTAAGCCAAAACCATCACTATCTGAACATTCAAGCAAGTAAATTAGACGACAAACTTGTTAAAGAAGACGTGGCTATGGCTAAATTATTATAGATGGATAGAATACTCTGTACTACCACCGATTTTATTTCTAACTTGTCAAAGAAGACATTTCTATGGCTAAATTATTATGGATGGATAGATTACCATCGATTTTACTTCTAACTCATCAAAGAAGATGTGTCTATGGCTACATTTTTATGGATAAAGAGATAACTCTATACTGCCACCGATTTCTCTTCTAACTCGTCAATGAAGACGTGGCTTTGGCTAGATAACTCTGGATGGGTAGATTACTTTGTACTGCCACCGATTTTTCTTCTAACTCGTCAATGAAGACGTGGCTATATCTAGACAACTCTGGATCGATAGATTACTCGGTACTACCACCGAGTTTACTTTTAAATAAACATTCAAGTAATCAGGAGAGAGAAAAACGTAGTGAACTCCTCTCATTAAAGATAACCCCTGGGTCAATTGCCCATACACAGCTCAATGATGCTATCCCTGAATATCAGACTATAGGATAAAAAAGACGCCTCTAGTCCAGTGGTAACTGGCAAAGTTTGAAAGAAAGAGGGTCTCTACTCTCTACAGCACTTTCTTTGCTACTCATCGAGCCTTCCTCGATGACATCTCTAACTGTATAGGACGATAGTTCTTCTCAGGTCTTAAATAATGCATAGGTAGAACAGTTACCAGGTCTACTCAATTCAGTCAAAAGGTTCAAGTGACTTAACCTTTCAAGGTTAACCTAAGTCCTAACCTTAGTAATTTTACTACAATGAACTTCTCTCCCACTAACCGTGCCATAAAAACCAGCAACAATGTCATCACCAGCTGCGTCAGCATCATATTGATCCACACCTCATTGGCGAAGGGTTTCAAGAAGGCAAAAATATCCTTCGGTTCCGGCGGACTTTTATAGTACAAAATACTAATGCCCAACTGCATAAATGGCACCGTAAAGTCCACCACCTGACGACGCGTGGTGGTGATGGTCAAGTCACAAATGCCAATTTGTGCGTGCTGTAAGTTTAAAGAGTTTAAATTATATAGTTGGATATATCTCATATCTCAGTACTCACATGATCAATCAGTTTGCGTATAATGCCATCCCATTCTTTTGTAACCGGATTATATTTACCGTTACCATTGACAATCATAAAATCATACTCGAAATCCAACAATTCGGACAATTTCTGTATCAGATCGACCGCGTAGCCTTCGTACTTTTCCATGCCACGAAAGTTCTCATGATCCAGTCTACAGTGTGACTACCAAAGCTCGATAAACTTTTTTATAATGACTCGAAAATCAGCCAACTTACTTGAGCATAAAATATGGTTCCTCGAAATGTGTGACCACTGTGTAGGTTTTGCGCACCTGTGAAAAATCCTGTGCCGTATTCGAACTGCTCGCCACTGCCTGACGTGCCTTTATGGGCGATATATTTCCATTGGGTTTCCATACGGCTAACGGTTCATTGACAGTGGGCTTGTAGATTTCCAAATTAAAGTGCGTACGTTGGCCGTATTCGTTCAGTTTGAGATTTTCCGTTTTAAACGGCGGCTCAACGTCATCTTCGGATATCTGCGAATGATGCATTTTAAGGACAAATTCCATATCTTGTGATTTTTATAGGGAAGGAAATGCTAGATCTATAGACATGGATAACTACTTGAATAGTTTTTGGATCTATATCTCTAGATAACTTAAATCTCTTTAGGATCTCATTGCATATATAAATTTGTCATTATTTAATTCACACCAATTTCATTTCGCGTACTATCTGCCTTCCCAAATACCAAGGCCGCTCGCCCATATGTCCCATTTCGCAGCGTTTGAGTGGTTCGTGAAACTGATTTACAGATTTGATGATATTACAAGCCGCATTGGCATACAACACCACAGCATCGTACATTAGAATCGGCAACATGGTTTGATTGCCAAGAATTTCCTATCAAATAAAACAAAACTATATATAGGAAGTATTCACAAAATATATAAAATTAATTAATTAATTTAAAAAATTAATTTCTAAACTCACATCGATTTTGCGCACTTTTGTCTTTTTCCGCTCATATGGATTGTGATCCACCAATTTGATGCGCACAGATGTAATATTGGCCTTGAAAGTTTCGTTGTAGATTTGTTTCAGATTGGAACTGTGCGTATCCAGGTGTGTTAGAAACCAATTCTAAGATAATACTTCTTGTTTAGATTATATATTCTATACTGTTTTCATATTGTGAACATACCCTAAAAGCACCTAATAGATTAAACTCCATTGAGGCACTCAACAAACTCTCCAATGAGCTGGGCTCACAATCGAGTATGATGCGATGTTCGTGAAATGTTTCGCGCGCCTCTTTCCACAATACTCGCAGATCGTTCTGATAGTCGGCGATCTTGCGCAACTTTATAAAGTCGCGATCCAGTGCGTGAATATCCATGAGGTCTTGTAAACGAGCGAGACCTACGAGGACAAGAAGTAATAAGAAAGAGCAAGTCATGGTTAAAAGAATAGATTAACAAAATATATAAAAAATAATTAAAAATTAAAAAAATATTTTCTTAGACTTCTTATCGTGTTTTAAAATTACTAAAAATTAATTTAAACAAATCTCAAATACATACAAAGATAAAGAAATCAATACAACTTTACACAACCAAAGAATGTTTTAAATTTACAACTTTTGATATGAGATATGACTATGACATATTTGCTATATATGATATATGCGATATATATATATCGTGCATATTTTCATTGTCAAGAATAGTTCTCATACTATATACATAAATTATTACCTCACAAAGTATGAACCAACAAAAATTACTTTGAAACCTTTTAAAATATTTACCCGCCATTTCTTTCCCTTCGGACCCATTCACTCACCTTCCTCCGTTTCATAGACTATCGTAAATGACATCCAATCAAAATTTGTTCGTATTATGTCCAAGTAGGCGCGCGATAGAATCGAAAGTGAGGGCGCCACATTCACCGACAAGCGATGATTCTGTCGCTCCTGGACCGGAGTCTCCAGACGCCAATCGTATTGTAGATGTGGAATGCCAGTGGCATTGGCGATGAGAGCAACAATATCTAAAACATTTTAAAGTGAGAAAAAAACAAAAAAAAAGATTAAAATTAGAAAAAATTAAAATTAAAAAATACTAAGAAATATTAAGAAAAATAAAATTAAAAAAAAAATTAAAATAAAAAACCCCAAAAATTTAATTAACACTAATCCGTCGTTCGGGTGATTTTTCACCCATTTTCAGCTTTGGGATGCTATAACTTTCCTATATATTTATCAATATGATTAAGGTTTCTTGTATTTGTAGCAAATCAATATAAGTTTTAGAAATTATCTACAACATATTGATTATATCATTATAACGGTGATTATAAAAAAAGTTACGTGGGTGATGTTCGGGTGAAATTTCACCCATATACAAATTGCATGGAAATTCAACGCAACACATACAGAAAATGCCATAAAATTACGTCACTGGATTGAAAGTTTTGAACTGCTTTATAGGCAAAACCTGTTTATGGATCAAAGGGCCTCCTGAACTTAACGGAAAAGTAAGAGCCAATTATATTATTTCAACTAAAATTGGTATAACTCGCTATGTTTGAAGTCGTGTGCCAGCAATACAAGATGCCAATGAAGACCAATGTTAAATATAGTAACTGACAGAACTAATGTTGAAGGTTTGCGAGTTTTTGGCAGTGCATGGATCAGCGTTGGTGATATTCAGGCATATTTTGGTATTTCAATTTTTAGTGGTGTTTATAAGATTATGGATTATAACATTATGGATAATCTCTCGATAATCTGTAGAGTTACACAACAGGCAGACCAATTTTTCTTTCTGTCGGTGACAAAACCACTCGCCAAGAACGTAACGATTGTAATCAAGAATGAACCTCGCTAACACCCATAAAAGATATATGAAAAAAGTGGGTTTAGCGACAACTGCTATGTACGTCCTATGAAAAAGACACACTAAGTAAACAATTGCTGGCTTTACGCGGAATATGCCCCTTTGAGCACTTTTCGTCATAACTAGGATATGTTGGTGACAAAAAATTATCCGAAATTATATCGTGTTTCAATAAATCAAAAGCAGTAGTTGACACTTTAGACCAAATGGTCAGTAACTAACTATACCGTCAAACGAAAAACTAATCGCTGTCGATCCCAGCTGGCATCACAACAAAAAGTACAAGCGTTACCGAAACAAAAATCTTCATGCTGACTTCTTATCTCAATACAGCCAATTTCCCAAAACTTGTCAGAAAATCAGAGCACGGTGCCAATTTGGTATCAAAAACGATCGAAAGGCATATTCTGCTTGCAATTCTTGAAAAAAGTATACATGTGGTGAACACAAAGTTTTAGTTAACTACTGCCCTTCCTTGCCCCCTTTCCCCATCCGCTTGAAATGTGTGCTGTAACATATGTTGGAAAAACAGTGTTACATACACATTTAAAAACGGGTGAAATTTGTTGTATATCACAACGGGTCTCGTAATAAGCCTCCGAGTGTGTCTCTTACAGAGGCAGCCACAATAACCTAACCTAACCTAGTTGCCCTAATTGCAAATAAATATAGAAAAATTTGTCAACTTATTTATCTGTAAGATAACAAATATAATAAAGATTCAAGATAACAAATGATTTTTCATTATAATTGGTCAAAAAATTCATTAAAACAATACAAAGTACCATATGGGTGAAATTTCACCCGAACATCTTATGTGTGAGTTTTTTTGAACGTCGGATGAGGGTTAAAAAAAAACATTTTTATTTAATTTAAAAAATATTAAAATTAGAAAAAATTAAAATTAAAAAAAGTAAATTAATATTAAAATAAATAAAATTAACATAAATTAAAATCCAAAAAATTCAAAACATTTTAAAAATTACAAAATTTAATTTCGGAAAAATTAAAATTATAACAATTTAAAAATACAAAACACCAAAGATGCCATTAAAACATTTCTTGAACATTAACAAAAATCATAAAATCGTTTTCTTCCATCAAATTTTAATTTTAAATGCAAAAACATTTCTCACTTTTCTTTACTTAATGCACAACATTGATGCATTTTTGACACTTCGAAATTCAAGTAATTTTTCTTTTATTATAATTTGTTTATTTGCTCATTAACATACCGCTGGTTGCTTTCGAACTTGGTCCAAAAATAGCAGCAACGCCATTGGAAATCAATTCACAAGCTGAAATAATATGCAGAGGAATCATTAATTTTTAGTAACTGTATAACGAAACTCAATAAAGCTGTAGAGGTTTATTGTAAAGCAGAGAAATTATAAGTTTTTAAAAAAATACTAAAGCAGAAATAATTTAAAATAATTAATGGTATTTATAATAAAAAACATATATATATGTAAGTATTCATACAAAAGAATCGACTAATTTGTATTAAAATTCATGACATTACTTAACGAAAATTTACAAAAATCTTTGCTGGTGGTAAAATAGAAAATAAACCATGGCTTCAAAGCATCGAACACAAATTCAAATACTTGATGTATTAACACAGAATGAAAGAGAGCTTCAAACAGAAAAATTATAACATTAAAAAGAACTAATAACGGCAAACAGATGCCAGCAGTTGTAACCAGAGGTCCAATAGCATTAAATAGAAACCAAAAAACATCAAATAGATACTTAAAGGTATCAAACAAGGGGTCCCAATATAAATTCAACTCATAATTGCAACAAACACTAACCTAGTAAAGTGGAACAAAAGGAAAATATCATCAAAGAGCTCTAATAATATCAAATACAGGTTCAATATCTTTAAATAGATGTCCAGAAGCATCAATCATAAACATAATTACATCAAACAGAGGCAAAAAATTGATTTGATTGCTTTGAACAGTTGCATTATGCCAACAGACACTGACTTAGCAGCTTCAAACCAAAGTAAAATGACATCAGAAAGACCTAATAATGGCGAATGGCCCTAAATGGAGATCTAATAGCCACAAATAAAGAACTAAATGCATTAAACACCGGCGCAATTGCTTTCAATAGTATCAAGTAGTGGCATAATAGCATCAAACAGTGGATTTGTAGCATCAAACCATGACTTAATAACGGCAAACAGTGGATTTATAGCATCAAACAGTGTCATACTGGCATCAAACAGTGCCTTAATATCATCAAACAGTGGATTTATACCATCAAACAGTGGCTGTATAGCTTCAGAGAGTGTCATAATAGCATCAAACAGTGTCATACTGGCATCAATCAGTATCATAGTAGCATCAAACAGAATTTGTGACATCAAACAGTGACTTAATAACGGCAAACAGTAGATTTATAGCATAAAACAGTTGTTTAATAATATCAAACAGTAGCTTTATAGCATCAAACAGTGACTATACAGCATCAGACAGTGTCATAATAGCATCAAAGAGTGTCATACTGCCATCACCCAGTGTCATAGTAGCATCAAACAAAATTTGTAGCATCAAACAGTGACTTAATAGCATCAAACAGTGCCTTTATAGCAAAACAAAACTCAATAATGTCGAATTGGAGCTCAATGGCATAAAACAGCATTCTGATAGTATCAAACAAAGGCCTAAACAAAAGTCATAACATCAAACAAGGCCTCAATACGTACAGAGCAAATCACAAAAATATCAATGGGTTTCTTTATTTTCATTGAATTCCATAAAAAAATTAGTATATTGAATAAAATGTTTGTTTTTTCGTCGTCATTGTTTCACTCGAAAATCTCACAAGTAATAAAATTTTACGTATTTTAAAAAATAAATAAATTCAATGACTCACTCAGCTGTTGCAGTATGAAACTGTCGTCGGACGGTATGAAACGTTTGATGGTCACAAAGCGCACTTCGAAAAGCCGCAAATTGTTGATCTCACGAAAAGCCTCATCGAAGCTTAGCTCAATATCGCCTTCGTTCTTAAAAAACAAGGCGCCTGCAAGGCAATTCACGCAACACCAACATGAATCATAAAATTTAAAATCCGACATTGGGCGTTGCTGGGCCATATTTACCAACTTTCACCTCCGTCTTGTCGCTGTCGACCAGCTCGAGTGTACTTTGGAGAATTGCTGTCAACACCACAACGAACAGCAGCGAGCGCATTTTTCTGACAACTGCAATACTTTAGTGCAACGTTTTTTTGTTAAAAATCCCCTTAAAGCTTTTTCAATTTGCATTTCACTACTGCATTTCTATGGAGTCACATTTTCAATATGAATTTTCGATTTTTGTTCTCTTTCCGCCTCGATTCTATATGCTAGAAATATTACGTAAACGTTTTGTGCTCCATTCGAAAACGTCCAGTCGTGGAAAGAATTTAGCGCACACTAAAAGCCATTGCACGAAAATCGTTTCCCAACTTGCTCCTCAGTCTGCAACAAAAAGCAACAACAAAAAAGAATCAAAATTCAACATATTCACTTAAAACAAATAAGAAAACAACCGAGAAAATGACTTTTCATCAAATGTTTTACTGCTGCTGACGGCCGCTGCTTGGTCTGCGCTCTTGTATTTGTTATTGTTTTTACTTCTGCTGTCGCCGTGTTGCTGTGATTTGTAGTGCTAAGTATATACACAAAGTAGACTCTTGGCATATAGGAATTTTTCATATTTCTGTATTTCGTATTTTTGTTTTGAATGAGTACAAGAAAATTTTTTGGAAATACCGGCGGCAACATTGCCACAACAGCATTGCCACAATTCAGCAAGCGCCAGCGCACCACTTGTTCCCTCTCCCCCACACCAGCGACAGTTTGTCGTCCACAAAGCATTGCGATTTCTGAAATTTATGCCGTTTTGTGCGCCAACAGCGGAAACTGCAAATTATTGTTGATGTTTTGTTAGAGTCATAAAAGAATTTTGTAAAATTGAATCAGACAATTTGATGTTGCTGTTCTTTCGATGCTGTTTACAATTTGTGTGCGGTGTTTATGTTTTTATTATTATTTTATTTATTTTTAATTTCTTATGCTTTGCAAACAGCTGCTTGAGTCAAGAGCACAACGTACACATGACCGAGAAAATGAACAACCAAAAATGTGAAAAAGCATTAGAAGAGCCTAAACTTGAAAAATCATATTCAACGTACTCGTATTTTATGATGTCACTTTTGGGGTGTTCACGATCGTTGCTGAAAGTCAAGCAAATTTAAATTTGAATAGAAGAATTTAAGTCACTGATTCAGCATTACGAAACGGTATTCTAAAGGAGAACAAGTTTACTTTTTTTAATAATAATAAAATTAGCTGAACCAACTCTGAAGGACTCTTTTTGTGGAAGATTCTCTAGTCACTGCTCTTTTGGAAGCCTCGCGCTACAATTATGGTTTATTTACCACAGTTTGAGAAACGTCCATCCATTTGAAAAATCATATTTAATGTGCTCGTATTTTTATGATGTAACTATTAGTTCTTAAAAGTCAAGTGAATTGAAATTAGAATAAAGGAATTTAAGTCATTTGTTCAGGGTTATGAATCTCTATTCTAAAGCAGTTCACGTCTTTTTCTTTAAAAAGTTATAAAAATGAAATTTAATTTTCTTTAAATTATTCCTTACAGTTGGAAATGTAAAAGGATATCGATCCATATCTGAAAACCTTCTAGTTTTTACTTAAAAAGTTATTACAATTGTGATAACACTAGAAAGACCGAAGTTTTCCATACCTACAAAGTCTACATATTATATGCGCTGATATCTCGAAAAGTACACATCGTATTTTGCTAATTGTAATTGTAGAACGCTAATTGTAGAACTAATTGTAGAATACCATCAAAAAATAAAAGTCATCAAAGCAAAAGTTGATCGAAATACTAAAGAAAATACAGATATCTATTTAAAAATGAAAAATTTTCAAAATGACCGAATGGTCTTTCTAATGTTAACCCTTTACACGGCAACAGTGAATTTTTCATCAAATGTTGTTTTTTAGATATAAACCTAAATAAAAAACACACGTATTATTTCTTTTTTAATATATTTACTTAATTTTTGTAAGGTTTTTTGTAAAAAACATTTAAAAAAATATGCAAAAAGCATTAAAACTTGTTTTTTATTTTAATATGTTTAGTTTTAAATGAAAATTTTTTTTTGTGTGTGTTTTTTATTAATAAGTTTTAATCACTTTTGTTTTACTAAAATAAATGCGTGAAACTTTTCGCAAAAACGGTAAAATAAGTGCTGTCAAGTAAAATTTAGCTACTTTTTCCCACTATTAATACCAGTATTTCAAAAAAGGAACCTTGCATAGTTGTAAAATAGCAAAAAAGAGTCGTTTTGATAATTACTTCCGAAATTACGGGCAATTTTACGGTTGGTTGCAGATATACAACTGTACCGTGTAAAGGGTTAAATTATTTAACTTTTTTAATTATTTAAAATTACACCTCTGTAAGATCCTATTTGTACATTCGTGGCAGATTATCCACTCACTGACCTTTTGAAAGCGTTGCCTACCACTGGTGGTTCACTTGCTACAGTTTGAGAACCACTGATTCAAACTATACCCACTTTGTGTTACACAGATCAAAGGCAACACTGTTTACAACATACATAGTTTCTTCACACTGCACCCCGCAAGGTTCACTTTGAAAATAGTCTATTTCAGAAAATTTCATAAACAATAAAACTTCGATTTTAAAGGAAGTTCAGTCTTCATAGACAAACAAAAATCAAAATATCTAAAACACGCAAAAATCATGTGATTTATCACAAAAAATATAAAAAATTAATTAAAAATAAAAATCCGAAAAACCATCCATACTGAGATACACAACTATAGCCCAAAGCCAGCCCATTCTCTGACCATCAAAGCAATCATCAGAATACAACATAACCGCGATTCTCGATCATCAATGTGCCAGCAATAAACGTATTATATTTTTTTTTAAGTACTCAGCTCCATTTTACAATCAAAAAATAATATATATATATATTTTGTAAAGAGCTTGATTTTTGTAATTTGTGTTTTTGTGAGATAAAAAAATAGCAAAACCCAAAATAAACAGAAAAAACTCAACTAAATAATAAGCACAAGAAACGCACAGCAAAGATGGGCGCCATACAGCAAGACATGTTTCTGCTGGACTGTCCCACCTATGAGGACTACCTGGACACGTTCATCTCGCGCAGTGATATACGCTTTCTGCGCAACATACGCTTCTGCCGCATGCTGGTCGAACTCGGCTATCGCTCGGCCTCGGAGATCTACACACCCGATCAGTATGAGAAGCGAAAAATCGTTGTACAGGAATCGCTATGGCCAACCAAAAAGTCGGCCATGCTGTTCAGCGAGAATATGACCTCCAAGGATCCGGTACTCATCGAACTGGCCAATCGCGAGCGACCAAACACACAAAAGATCATATCGGTTAGTCTATTCAAGTTGAAAGAGAACGCAATCTTCATCTCTCTCTCTCTCTCTCTCTCTCTCTCTGTATGTGTAGACAATCATCTTTATTAAACATCGTTTCAAATCGGGTTTCGAAGTATCGGGATATATAGATTTCGAGCACAGTCTCCATCAGGCGAATCTGCAAACCGAAGGTCACACCGACTGGCTGGGCGTGTTCGAGGATCGCGTCATGTTGCGGCCGACACCGCTGGATCTCAGCTTTTTCGATTGGCACAAAGGTATCGTCAACTACAACAACTCGGAGAATTATATTGTCTTGCACGACGTCGAAAACGGTTTGATATTCATGCATCGTGGCGATCACAAAAAGATCTGTGTTGATATATCGCGTGAAATGTATAGCACCAACTGTACGCGTACTATGCATTTCTCGGAGAAATATGGACACGTCATATTTTATGATCACATTGTTCGGAAGAAGATTTAATTTTCATACTAATAATAATAATAATAATGATTGCAATAAACATACAAATAATTGTCATAAACTAATTGATATAACAATTGAGCGTTTTATTTATTTAAAAAGAAACTAACTTAAAAGATAAGTGGAGTAAATATTTTGAATCTGAGTTCCTCTACTAGGAGCATTTTAATTTAACATTAAATTAATTACCCAGCTAAATCTTAGCTTCATATGTTAATGCTTTAGGTTCTATCATACATAGAAAATAAATACTGAGATAAAATTAAAAAATATAAATTAAAAAAATTGCCAACATTTGCGCCGCTTTGGCCGTTGGCCAACTTCCAATTAGGCGCTGTTGCTCGCGCGCTTCGAACACTCTACCCTGAAATGCATGATGAATTGTTTAGAATATGCCGAGCAAAACAGAAAGTCATTTTAGAGAGCAACAAAAACAACAACAAAAACACACAAGGGTTTTGAAAATCTCTACGCAAAAGTGATGGTGAAAAATTTTGGCTAATGCCAACAAAATTGAGGCCACGTGCTGGCTTTGTTTTGCACTGATTTTCCTTTACAATTCATTTTTATTTTTATTGCTAGTTTCATTGTTTTTGGTTTTTGCATATTGCATTTATTCTTGGCTTTTGTTTGTTGTTTTGTGTAAAATTTTAATTTTAGCATTTCGTATGCAAGTTTTTCAACTTGTCAGTTTTTCGCCCAATGCATTTCGTGTTAAGTCTCTAAACGCAACGGTGGCCGCTTGATTTGTTGAACATTTTTCGCCACATTTTTACATCATCATAAAATTTTTCCAAAACCATTAAATTGCTGCTAATTTACACCACATTTGGAAAAGATGTGCAAATTAAATTGAAAAAATAAATCAATTGAAATTGTGAACAAAAAGTGAAATGTTGGTGCTGCAGCTGTTTTGTGCGCTGCTGGTGGCCAGCGCCAGCGTCAGCGCCGCAGACAGACAGCAAATCTCAATCGGTAACTGATTGCAACTGATCTTTAACTGTCCACAACTGACCTGCAACTGTTTGCAGGCGCCATCTTTGCCAGCGCCAACGAGGAAGCGGAAATTGCCTTTCGCACCGCCGTCGAACGCGCCAATGTGCACGAACGCAACTTCGAGTTGGTGCCCATTGTTGAGTACGCCAACATCGACGACAGTTTCCTAGTGGAGAAAACAGGTCATTGCCAGTGGCAACAAATAAGGTCGACTGCAATTTGTAAAATTGTTTTTGTTTTTCTAGTTTGCAAATTGATTACGCAAGGCGTTAGTGCTATTTTTGGTCCAAATACGGCAAGCGGCACAGGTGAGTGCACACTCAAAGTCGGCGCAATTTCTTTCTAAACAAACGCACGTGCGGTACAGTAGTGGCTAAAATAAAATACGCAGTGTTCAAATGAAAATGAAACAAACTTGTTCAATGGAAATTGCTGTGTGTTTAACACTTTTATTGAATCGTTTGAATTGTTGCGTGGCCATGGAAAAGATTTTTGCAATCATTCTCATTATAAAAACTTTTAGAAATTTGAGTTTAATGTGTCCATATCTAAAGAAGAAAAAAAACTAATAAATAAATTGCGCAGTGCTCAAATGAAAATTATGAAAATATGTTCAATGAAAATTGATTATTGTTGTGTTTAACACTTTAATTGAATTGTTTGAATTGTTTCGTGGTCAAGGCTACGATTTTTGCATTCATTTTCATTACAAAAACTTTCAGAAATTTTAGTTTAATGTGTCCATATCTAAAGAAGAAGAAGAGAAAAACTAATAAATAAATTGCGCAGTGCTCAAATGAAAATTATAAAAATTTGGAAATTGATTATTGTTGTGTTTAACTCTTTAATTGAATCGTTTGAATTGTTTCGTGGTCAAGGCAAATATTTTTAAATTCATTTTCATTATAAACACTTTCAAAAATTTGAGTTTAATGTGTCCATATCTAAAGAAGAAGAAGAAGATGTACTTATATCTATAAGCACTTCCTTTCCCTTCTATACTTTTCAGCTCCTTCTTGGAAATATGGGGTCTTTATGAAACTATACTTTTCGTTGATTAATCTAATTTCTTTAATAGTTAACTCAAAAATTCTTTCTTGAATTTCTGGTTCCATGCTCTTGAATTTTGGCTTTCTTCCATAACTTACTTACACTTCTTAACTTTCCATAAAAGGATCCTTTTTGTTGACTTGAATTTCTTTTACAAAATTTTGGGATTGTATTTCTCGAATGCCTGATTCATTGCTCTTAAGTGTCTAGTTCCTTGTTCTTGAAATTCTGGTTCCTTCCGTTTCATTCCGTTTCTTATTTACGAGTATACAAATGACTTACTTATACTTGTTAGCTCCTTCACGGAGTCCCCATAAAAGGATTCTTTTTGTTGACTTAAGTATATCTTACCAAATTTTGGGGTTGTATTTCTTGAATATCTGATTCTTTGCTTTTGAGTTTCTGGTTCTTTGCTCTTAAATTTCTGGTTTCTTCTCTTTTTTTCGTTCCATATTTATACAACTCACTTCTTAACTCACTTCTTAACGGCTTCATAGGGTCTCCTTTCTGTAGGCTTCGGTTCTCTAAAAAATGTTTATAATTAATTTATTGAATTTCTGATTACTCTTTCTTGAATATCTCATTATCTGATGTTGAATTTGTAGTTACTTGCTCCTGAATTTCTGTTAGGCTTAATATTTGCTCAAATAATATATCTTTCATCTTAGATTTTAAAACCAGAGGAGATCATTTATTTTATCTATAAAAAAACTATTCGAAAATGTATAATTTTTGAAAATGGTCAAAAAATTCAATTTTTTCAACTTTCATCGTCAGTAATTTCCCCAAATCTCATCTGATTTGGACAATCGATATATCGTTGGAAAGGTTAGTTAGTTGCCTTCTGAACGACGGCCCACTTGTGTTAGTCGGATGGTTGGTTTACGAAATATGTGCTCATAACTGAAATAAGAGGGAAAAAACGTGATTTTCGAAAATTTTTCGAAAACGCTTCTTAAGAAAATTTTTTGATTTTCAGTTTCGTGTTCAGCAGCTGAAGAGTAGTCTAAAAAATACTTTTATTTTTAGGAGCATTTTTCGTGTCGAGTAGTGTTATTTAACTCCTTCACGGAGTCTCCCTTAAGGGATCCTTTTTTTTACTTATGTTTCTTTAACAAAATTTTGGGGTTGTATTTCTTGAATATCTGATTCTTTGTCCTAGAATTTCTGGTTCTTTGCTTTTAAATTTTTGGTTTCTTCTATTTTTTCCGTTCCTTATTTATACAATTTTCTTCCTAAATTCTTCATGGGGTCTCCAAAAGATCCTTTCCGTTGGCTTTAGTTTTTAAAAAATAATTTTTACAATTAATTTATTGACTTTCTAATAACTTGCTCTTAAATTTCTAGTTACTTTATGTTGAACTTTTGGTTTCTTGCTTTTGAATGTCAAGTTACTTTCTTCTGAATTTCTGCTTCCATGCTCTTAGCCTAGGCGTATACGGAGACGCAGGCCGCGCAACACAGCACAAGGCAGCGCAGCGAAAATTAAACTTTGTGAGGCAGAAAATATGTGAACTGCGTATACGAATCTCGCAAAACCAGCACACGTGTTCCGTATTCATTCCATAAACCCAGCAATACGAGTTATTTGTCTGAATTAGACTTTAAAATAGAACCTATACAATATAATATGGGTGTAATATCGGCTGTTCATGCACTTTTTCAATTAGTTCTTAAATTTTTGCAAGCTAACGTGTCGGCTGCGCGTAGGAAACTGTATTTCAACTACAACGCGACGCTGTATACGCCGTTATACGAGTATACGCAGTATATCGTACGGTACTGCGTTATTTACAAAAAACTAAACTGCGTTGAGTTGTGCTGCGTGTGCGGCCTGCGTCTCCGTATACGCCTAGGCTTAAGGGGCACAACTAGTTTGACCGCCTGAAAAAAGGAGATTTTTGTGAATTTTGAATTTTGTGAAGTATTGCATCGAATGTTTTAACATTTTGCAGATATATTTATGCATAAATAATGAATACAAAGTAATTTTTTCAAATGAAAATATTTGATTTTCAGCAAGTTATCCACCATCTCCTGAGTCTTCAAAAAAAACGTTCTCCCACTGCTGCAGTGATTGTAGCCTTCGCAGTGCCTGAAATAAAAAAAACCAAAAATTTTATTTAACTAGGTTATATTTCCTATACAATGACCCTCGGTTGTAAAAAAAAAATAAAACGCAACAAAATGGCGGTTTTTTGAAAAAAAAATTAAAATTTTGCTTAAAAATCTGATGGTTTCTGGCCTGGCATAATTATACTTTTCATCCTATCATTAAACTGGAGGGTCATTGTATAGAAAAACAAATACACAATAAGCTAAAAAAAGACCCAAGTCGATCGGATGATTTGTTATCAAGTTACAGCTGCAGCAAATTTGAAAAATGTAGTTTGGAGAAAAACGCGTTTAAAGATAAAAGTACTGATTTCATTGCTGTGTAAAGCTGCTATGTAGAAGGCTGTAACTCAGAAACTATTTAAGATTTTCACTTAAGATTTTAATATGTTATTTTTAAAGGTATAAATTATCGAAAAATGCAAAAACAAAAAAAATGAAATTTTCAAAATTTCAAACTAGTTGTACCCCTTAAGGGGCCCGAACACTGTAAACTGCGATTTTTCATATGTTTTTTATTTTATTTATTAAAAAAAAACGGACGTTCCGATTTACATGAAACTTTACACATATGTTAATAAATGTTTAGATTATCGAAAACAATTTTTTTTTTTTTTTGGCGGCCATGTTTGTATTCTGTAGCTGATCCAAAATGTCGTCTTTTTAAAATGACCCTTGTCGCGTTGACAGCAAATCAGCATAACGGAGCCTCCTAGAGCAAAAAACAAAAAAGATTCTTGAAATATACATTACTGGCTACTGTTTGACGTAGGGGATTTTAAAAATATTGATTAGAAAAAAAATGGCGGCTGTTTGAAGAAAAAGTTGTTTTTTTCGCGTAAAATTTTGCACTAAATTATTTATAAAAAAAAAAGTTTGGCATATATCGAAAAACGGCTACGTCGAGCAGAAGCGACACTATTCCCGAATAGAATGCAATTTGAATCAGGTCGATCGGATAAAAACTTTTTCAGTTATGCTGTCAACGCGGTCAAAAAACATGGTTTCGAGATAATCGCGTTTTAAGTTTTGAAAGGGGCAACCAAAAAAAAAAAAAAAATTTTTTTCGATAATCTAAACATTTATTAACATATGTGTAAAGTTTCATGTAAATCGGAACGTCCGTTTTTTTTTAATAAATAAAATAAAAAACATATGAAAAATCGCAGTTTACAGTGTTCGGGCCCCTTAAGTTTCTGGATCCCTGCATTTCATCATTTATCTGCCCATTTCAATGACATCTTTGACGCAAACTCTGACCAATTACACTTTCTTTGCAATTATAAATTTTTATACAAATTATTATGCTCTCAAAATTTCTTAAGCTGCCAATTCTGACTCCAAATACTGACTTTTTGTTTAGTATAGATTCTGTATATCGCATCTACTGCCCTCTTCCAGACATAATCTCGTCCATTTGCAATACGCTCGACATTCCGCACTTTCTGTACGATTGGTCTCCGAGCGAAAATTTAGACGATCGATCACACAAAACCATGACGCTGAACGTACATCCCGACAATCTTCTATTGGCTCGTGGCATGGCCGAAATAGTGCAAAGTTTCGGCTGGCGTAGCTATACGATTGTCTACGAATCCGATGATGGTGAGAAAGCAACAACTACTGCTGATCTATATACATATATATTTATCTATAAAATTCTTTTTCACATACTATAAATGTCTGATCATACAGGCCTACAACAGCTGCAGGACGTGCTGCAAATTGGCGGACCCACCAGCAATCCAACCACCATACGTCAACTGGGCCCCGGCCCCGATCATCGACCGTTTCTAAAGAGCATCAAAGTTTCCACTGACAATTGTCTCATACTGCACTGTGCCACCGAGAATATACTTAACATACTAAAACAAGCAAATGAGCTGAAAATGCTGGGCGAATATCAGGTAAATAGTGCCAGCCGACTCAGTAAGAGATTTGGTGACTACAAACTAAAACTTCTATAGAGCATTTTTCTACCCATACTCGATACGCATACGTTGGACTTTCAAGAGCTGCAAAGTGTGGCTGCCAACATTACAACAGTGCGCCTCATGGATCCCACAGACTTTCAAGTGAAGAATGTTATACACGATTGGGAGGAGCGCGAAAAACGTGAGGGACGCTACTACAGAGTGTTGCCCACACAAGTTAAGGTGGGAATAAGCTTTCAGAATGTTTTTAATTACAATTAAAATTTTTTTTATTTTTTCTATATCCTTAGACGAATATGATTTTAATCAACGATGCTGTGTGGATTTTCAGTAAAGGTCTCAACGAGCTGGGCATAGCCGATGAATTCAATGCGCCCAAAGTGGAATGTCGTCGTAATCGCGCCTGGCCACATGGACGACGTATTATTGAGTTCATTAAGGCTGTGAGCACTTGGAGTAGTCGTAAAATTTCCTTACTAAAACCTGATTTGTGTTTCTTAGCGCACAGAAGAAGCGGCCACAGGACGCATTGGCTTCAACGAGCATGGCCAGCGAAACTTTTTCACGCTGCGTTTCATGGAGGCCACACAAAATGGTTTTCTCGATTTGGCTACATGGGATCCGGTGAATGGTCTAGACTCACTTGAAAAGGAAGATGCTAGCGAAAAGCGTGTTGGCGAAAAGCTTTCAAATAAAACGTTTATAATCACTTCAAGACTTGGAGCGCCATTCTTATCGAATAGGTGGGTCGGTTGAAGGAAAAATTAACAGACAATGAGAGTTTGTTTAAAATTTATTCGTATGAATCTAAACTAAGATAGCAGTACTCTCATATTTTACTACTCCAAGCTGATTTACTCGTAGAGCACCGAAGGAAGGCGAAATTTTACATTCTCATTCTTCTATTTTCATATTTTACTACTCTATGCCGTTTTACGCGTAGAGAACCGAAGGAAGGCGAAATTTTACAGGGCAATGCGCGCTACGAAGGCTATTCTATGGACCTGATTGATGCCATTGCCAAATTGCTGAACTTCAAATACGAATTCGTGTTGGCGCCAGATGGCAAATATGGCAGTTTCAACAAGTTGACGCAGCAATGGGATGGCTTGGTGAAGCAGCTTTTGGATGGGGTGAGCTTTGACTAAATCTACTCGAATGTGGTGCAAACTTTAAAGTGTTTCAAAAGCTTTGAAAACTTTAAAGCTTAACCCTCTACTGCCCCAATTTTTTTCTAAGTCGAAAAATTGTTCACCATGTAGTTTTAGAATCATATAAGAAGGGAAAGTTTTTAAAATACAAAAATTTGCTTCTGTGTGGGCGTGAAACCTATACAATTTTGCGTGCCTTAAGACCGTACTGGGCACATAAGCTAAAAATGTAACTGATGAAGAGTTTCACGTTTTATTGATTACACTACTCGACACGAAAAATGCACCTAAAAATAAAAGTTTTTTCTAGACTTACTTTAGGCCGCTGAACACGAAACTGAAAATCAAAAAATTTTCGTAACAAGCGGTTTCGAAATATCTTTGAAAAACGAGTTTTTTCCCTGTTGTTTCAGTTATGAGAACATATCTCGTAAACGAATTACCCGACTAACACAAATTCCGTCCGGCGGTCAGAAGATAATACCTTAGCCTTTCCAGCAATGTATAGATTGTCCAAATCAGATGAGATTTGGGAAAGTTACTGACGGTGAAAGTTGTAAAAAAGTGAATTTTCAACCATTTTCAAAAATCATAAATTTTCGAATGATTTTTTTATGGATTTAATAAATTATATCCTCTGGTTTTAAAATTTAGGATGAAACATATATTATTTGAGCAAATATTAAGCCTAACATCAATAGAATCGAAAGAATAGTGACAAAGTTATGAAGCAATGAATGATAACACCAACTTTACATTTATTACAAAGTGCGACAAAAAAAAATTTTTGCCGAGACCCATCCAAATGTTGATATAGACGGTCATTTATAGTAACTTGGCATAGTCAGTTTTTCATTTTCTGTCCCAAAGTCCTTTTTAAAAAAACCACATACAAGACCAAAGCATTAAATATTTTTGCTTTGGTGGCTGATGCAGCCTAAAGGCAGTCTGCTTTCCTAAGCCGAAAAAGTAACTGTAAATCTTTTTTTTCACTATAAAACACTTCAAATCAGTAAATTACATTACAAGGTACTCACTCATAATTTTCTTCTTTTAATCTTTTAACGAAAAGTATTTTTAATATTTTTTTCTTTTCTTTACTTTTCACGAAATAATTATTTCTACTAATTTCCACGAAGTTCAAATTTCAACTGATAATAATGTGAAAAATGTGATGCTTACAGCCGTGCTTCATTAACCTTCTGTCTGTCCCTTTTGGTCTATTTGACCCCAGGCGGAATTAAAAAAACGGTTGAGCGGATTTTTGCACTCGTCTACTTGTGTTATTTAGTGTTAATCGCGCTTACAACCCAATAACAAATCGAGAAAAACACTTTTCGGGGCTTTCCCCTTTTTTTTGTGATTTATGTGTAACATTTCTTCATGTTTTGTAGGTAAATTATATAACCGTTTGGTTGGGGTCATCCTGACCCCAAAGGACAGCGAACGCAATTTTGAGCAAGGGACAGGCAGAAGGTTAAAGAAATGACAACTTAATTTATCTATAACATGCCCTAAAAATGTCATTTAAGACAATTAAAATGTATGTGGACTTTTCTAGGTTTTGGTGGACCCTGCCTTAAGGCCGTATGGGGCAGTAGAGGGTTAACTCAAACCATTAGTCTTTGAGTCGAATATATTTTTGTATGTTTGTTCATTAAAAAAAAGTACAAAAAGTACAACTTCCTTCTTGCAAGAAGACAAAGAGGTCTGTAGACATACTAGACTTCAAAATTTCCTAAATAACTTTTTATGATATTTCGTTCTGACTTAGATAATGAAATCTATTTTTCAGATTACATAAATGATTCTGAAAGTTTCCCAGTCTTTTCTCATAAGTTCTCAAAGCACATTTATAATTTTTATTTTTCTGTAACTTCCCATAGAATGCAGATCTGGGCATTTGCGACCTCACAATGACTTCAGCGCGTCGTCAGGCCGTCGATTTTACTCCGCCCTTCATGACACTAGGCATCAGTATACTCTTTGCTAAGCCCGAACAGCCGCCACCCGATCTGTTCTCCTTTCTTTCGCCTTTCTCGCTGGACGTGTGGATCTATATGGCCACCGCTTATCTGGGTGTATCGCTGTTGTTGTTTGCACTATCGCGCATGGCACCAGACGACTGGGAAAATCCGCATCCTTGCAAGGAGCCCGAGGAAGTGGAGAATATCTGGTGCATGTCGAATACAACGTGGCTGGCAGTGGGTTCGCTCATGGGACAAGGCTGTGATATGTTGCCAAAGTAAGAAAGTCTTTATCTTGCCAACTTCTCAGATCGATATGCTTTTTGAATATACTTTTCTCCACACTACAGAGCGGCCTCAACACGTCTGGTCACCGGCATGTGGTGGTTCTTTGCGCTGATGATGCTCAACTCCTACACAGCCAATTTGGCTGCTTTCCTTACCATGTCGCGAGTGAGCACAAACTTAATGTTGGCTTGAAGTTTTCGTTGAGCATTTTTGTATGTCCCACAGATGGAAGGTTCCATTAATAGCGCCGAAGATTTGGCCGCACAAAGCAAAATCAAATATGGCGCCGTTACTGGCGGCAGTACAATGGCATTTTTTAGAGTAATATGAAGTTTTCTTTAATATTTTTTCGTATTTTTATTTTTCCTAATATTTTATGTTTTTGCAGGACTCCAACTTTACCACCTATCAACGCATGTGGGCCGCCATGGATACGGCACGTCCTTCGGTATTCACCAAAAGCAACGATGAGGGTGTGGAACGTGTGCTGAAGGGCAAACGCCTCTACGCCTATCTGATGGAGTCCACCACACTAGAGTACATCATCGAACGACAATGCGAACTGATGCAAGTCGGCGGCTGGTTGGATTACAAGACCTACGGCATTGCAATGCCATTCAGTGAGATGCGAATTGTGTTCGTTTTGTTGCAATGTCAATAGAAATCTATTGCCTGTAGATTCGCCGTATCGCAAGCAGATTAGTGGCGCCGTCTTGAAGCTGGGCGAATCCGGCACACTGGCCGAGCTGAAGCGCAAATGGTGGAAGGAAATGCACGGCGGCGGCAACTGCTCGCAGGCCGAGTCGGCCGACAGCGATACGCCCGAATTGGATTTGGAGAATGTGGGCGGCGTATTTCTGGTCCTGGGCATTGGATTGCTGTGTGCGCTAGCAATAGGAATGCTGGAGTTTCTATGGAACGTTAAGGCTGTGGCCATTGAGGAGAAGGTGAGTTGCATGATGAGAAAGTAGTTTCATGTTTCACTAACGAAGCACAAAACCTGCCTCTTGATGCAGATTTCGCTGTTCGAGGCGCTCAAACTTGAGGCCATATTTGCGCTCAAATTCTGGGTCACCACCAAACCAGTGCGCGGCAGCTCCGAAAACTCGAGCAGCAGTTCCAGATCGAGCAGCTCGAAGCGTTCATCGAAATCGCTGGTTCTCTCAACGGCGCACAGCATGAGGAGCCTTGCCAGCGCCGATCATGACAAACCCGAACTCAGCGTGCACGACAAATTGCGCAAAATCAGTTCGTTCTTCTCGCTGAAATCACTGCGCTCCGATCATACGGACATCGAGGCCGAAGTGCCACACGAACAACGACGCAGCCTTAAAATAGACAAGGCCACACAAATGGACATGGAATCCGAAGCGGCCGAAAATATGCAACAACAACAGCAGCTGGAGCTGGCCGAAGTACAACCGCGGCATCATCATCACCATCATCACCACCACCATCACAATCATAATCATCACCAACAACAACAAGAACAACAACAGCTGGAGCAAGAACCAGAGCCCGAGCTGCAACCACAAACGGACCAGCAACGCCGTCAAAGCCGCAAAATGATGCTGAAGAATGGACACGCTGGCGTTGATGTACAGCGGCAAATGTAAACTGTTTCATTTGGCTGTTTGATACCATAATTTTTTTTAAGTATTTGAGGTTCAGTTGTTTGGTTCGAAACTTCTTGAACTACGCAAAAGTTTGTAGACACTTTAGTTTTAGTTGACAAAAGATTTTACCGCACGCCATTCCCCCCACTTGTTTGTTCTTAGTAAATTTATATGACTATACCATTTTAGCACAAAAAGACCCAAGGCCCAAATCCATACACTGCTATATAAATACTACAAATGTACTGTAACTTTTTCATCCTTAAAAGGTTAATTAAATTATTTTTTCAAAATACAAAATGCTTTGTTTTCTTTCCTTTTTTAGTTTGGTTTCTGCTGACGAAACATATTTAGCAAGTTTTTCTTTTTTAGTATACAAGTATGAATTTAAGTTTTAAACTGGAGTTTTCGAAAATATTACTCAAAATTAATACAAATTTCTTTTTTTAATTACCAACAGCTAAATAAAAATGTTTATTTTCAGTTGTTTTGGTGGTTGTTTTATTGTGTTTTTGAACTTTTTCATCGATTTTTTTTTGTTTGTTTTTCTTTTTATATATTTTTTACTTTTTACACAGTGTTCTTAAGTCTGCTAGTGATACACAAATACACAATTGAAATTTGCAGTTATTAACATGCATAATATTGCAATCTATCACTATTGCTATGTATACACATATACATACATACATACGATATAGGCTTACAACTATACAATATGTGGTATTATTTAGGTACTGTGTCGGTACTGCCCTTCAAAGCTGCCTAATGGGATTTTTGTATATTTTATAGGGCAAAGTGATTGCAATTTTAGAAAATTTTAAATAATCCTTTTAGTAAAAGGTATTAAAACTAATTACAAACATTTGCAGAGTGAAAAAGGCAAATTTTGAACATTGCATGTGATATCTTTGAAAATATTAAAAATAGTACTATCGCAGTTAAATCCTTTTTTGTTAATCTTCAACTGTACTTTCAAGTTTAGTTTTGCTTGCCCGTTTGCAGTAAAGCTTGTACTTGCAAAGTTTGCTCTCACTAACCAAATCTCTACATTTCGGTACTGTAATACTTGGAAAATTTCGCACTTTGGAAGCAACTCAATTTGTACAAAAGTGTAAACGGTATACAAAAGTTTCAAATAGAGTTTGTCGTTGGCAAATTTGTATTTTAAATATCAACAAAACAAGCGGTTTGAAATGTCGTATGTTGAAAGGAAATGTTTACAAATTCCTAGACCCATTGGAAGCAGCTGCTTTTTTACGTTATGTGTAAATATATGTTTTGATATCGAAAGTCTAACTTAGGCACACATAAGTTGACTTTTTGTGTTAGTGTATTCTAGCGCATATTTTAAGGCATACAGATCGATTGAATAAGTAAGAACTTTATTAAAATATGTAAAAGAGTATAACCCTCAATTTTAAAATAATTGTAAATTGTCATTAATAAAAATGTGAAAAAACTGCTTTTAAATGATAGCAAAGTTATTTCGAATCTTTTCTGTACCAACTTAAATTGCAATGAGTTGGAAGTAATATAAATTCTTTAGCTGTTTTATCAGAAATTTTTCGACAAATCAAAACAAACCTAACTAAATGCTCAACAGTTAAATACGCTCAAGTGTGATAAAGATGGCCTGTCGATTGGATGTCTATTATATCTACAGTGGCTAGTCAAAGTACACATTACATCTTTTTAATTTTTTTGCAATTTTGTTATGCAAACTAATATAATTAAAATTTATAACATAGATAATATTCGCTAAGTTATTAGTAATTTCTGTTGCCTTAAGCCAATTAAAGTAAATTAATGCAATAATAACATCATACAATTTATGCTAATCTAGTTGCTTAATACAAATGTTCCAAGAACAATTTGCAAATTCATGTCAATGTTTCAAGCCATTCTATCTTTGCTATCTTTGCGCTTTTGTCAATCCTTGGCGGCAATGGCCACTGGCGGAAATTGACGCTCATCAAACAGTTTAGTGGGAGTATCTATAGCATCACAGAGTTTGCGAAATTTGGCCGAATCTGCTGGAGAGAAAGTGGGGAAATGTTTAAAACTGCTTGTGGCATGCTGCACCCAATCAACATTAAAATCGAAGCGCTCAAGTACTCATTGACAATTTTAATAATACCTGTCATTGTGCTGGCCGAGTGTTCGCCCTTGAGTATGCCCGCATAGGAGTTGTCAGGCACCGGATCAGGATTTTGTATTAAAACGCTGGCAGCGCAACTCTTATTATTTGCCTCTTTAGAATTTGTACTTGTTGTTGTAGTGTTGGTGGTGGTGCTGCTGTGACTGGAGTTGCTAATATTCACCGTTTTGCTGTTTACTGAGTTACTGGTGGCGGCACTCTTCGCGCTTGTTGACAGCGATGAAGTATTCATGCTATCAGTGAGATTTAGTTCTATTACGGAAAGAATTGTAATATAGAATGAAAATCATGATGTAAGTAAAATAAGTACTGTGGACATTTGGCGTAAGAATTTCACTACTACTACATGCTGTCTAAATTTTGTAGGCTTGAGAAAATCTTCACACAATTTCAGTGCCTACCTATAACACCCTCCAAGGGACAGCGCAAGTCGTGCACGCCGAGCAGCTTGCACGGACCACCGCGCTCCGCATTAAACTCATGTATGTAGAGAAAACCATCCTCGGAAGCGACCAGCAGCTTCAGATCCTTCTGCAGAAGCGCCAGCCCACACACATGCTTGAGGCCGGGCTGTGCCAGTACGGCAGTGGCGTAGGCACGGTCCTGTGCCAGCACATCACAGACTTGCGACGGTATCAGATACGACGAGACCGCCTTGGAAAGATAGCCCGACCAGCCGCCGCCTGCAGATGCCGGCGGCGATGCGGACATGGGAGAGGCAGCAGTTTCTGTGCCATTTTGTACAGCTGCAGCTGTAGATGTTGTTGGCTGCTGCTCTGTTTTTTCAGTGTTTTTCGCAACCGCTACTTTGGCCGTTACAGTTGCTGATGTTGTTGCTGTTGCACTTGCAGGCGTTGGTTTCGCTTCCACTTCCAGCTCAGCTGCAAAGTACAGAAAATAAAATCAAACAAATACATACAAATTGTCTATGAATGGAACAGAACTGAAGCTGACCTTCTGCCGCCTTCACAGCCTTGGGATCGATTTTGAAAATGTGCACCGTCTCCGTGTTGGAGGAGGCGCAGAGAAAATCGCCCGTCACCGCAAACACCAGCGATGCAATGCGCACGCAACGTTTCACGCCGCGTCGGAACTCCTGCACACGCTGACCGTTCTTTACACAGAACACACGTATCACTGTCCCCCGCTCGGAGGCGGTTGCCAGCAGTGCGCCGTTCGGCGAAAAGTTGAGCGCCGACAGCGCCGTGTCATGCGCGCGTATCGTTAGGCCGGGCCGCAGTTTGCTCGCATTGAAGATGCGCAGTTCGCCGCTGGTGCTGGAAATGGGAAAGGCCAGCTGCGAGTTGAGCGACAGCGTGCACAGTCCCAGCTCGTTGGGCGCAATATTCTCGATGGAGTGCAGGATCTTCATGTCGCGTATGTCGTGAATGTGTATGCTTTCCGCCAGACAGACGATCAACCGATGGCGATTCATGCGCACGCACAGTATTTCCGACGGGTAGACGCAGTTGCATATGTCCTGCTTCTTCTTGAAGTGCAACATTTTCAGGCAGTTGGGCTTCTGAACGGTGACCAGCACCACCAGCGAGCTGTTGAACAGCCGTTCTACCACACGGATTTGCTCATTGTCCTTGGCGAAAATCTCATCGACTTTGTTGGGGCCACTGATGGAGAACAGACGAAAAGCGCTGCCGTTCAGCACGGAAATTGAACTGTAAAATGGAGAATGGGGGGAGGGTATAGAAGTTAATGGATAAATACATATTTATAGAGTAAATATTTATCAAGATTAAATGAATAAATTTTGCATAAATAAGGAGTTGGCCGAAAACTTAGGTTAGATTGAGGTTGCTCAACTCACTAAATTCCCATTGCTGGCTCCACCACGGTTGCCACTCAACTAAAATTTTGTGTACCAAAATGGGAAAAAGGACTAATTATTGTTTGTTTTCAACAAATTATGAGATATTTAACTTTTACATCGAAATTCTTTCAATTGCTAAAGAATGTTGTCATAATTTTTGCGACAATATTCATAAAGTTTACGTTTGTTAAAGTTCGTAAAAGTGGCAAGTGAAACATAAAGGTCCTTTTCGTCCAAAAGTGGTTGCCAACGAGCTCAAGAAACAGAATTTCGTATATTTAAAATTTGTCTTCGTCAGTCCAGAAATACTTGGTCAAAAATTCCACCAGCATTGGGGCAAAAAACATGTACACAAAAAACGGAGGACGAACAAATTCTTTGAATAATCCTCCTTTCATTTCTAATTTTTCTTCACATTTATTATAGCCAAGCCCTCTCGGGCTTCCAAAAATTGCCGTAGCGGACGGTATTTCACGTCCTCCATGGCGGGGTATTGGTTAAAGTTTTCAACTAGCAATAATCGCACCTCGGTAGAACCTCATTGGTTACGATATCGCCTCTGCGCAAAGCTAACCATAAACGCTCAACCAACAACCTTTCATACACAGCGGCACATAAACCTAGTGAGAATTACAAACACACCAAAATTTCATGAAATCAATGAGAAAACCACACGAAAGCAAATCTCACAAGCACACAACAGAAAAGCAACACCAGTGCAGCAGAATGCGGCATACTTTCTGGAGGGTTGTTTAAACGACACACTGGGGCCGAGTCAGTACTCGCTGATTTTGTACTCGTTGGAGCACTGATGGGCCAACGGGGAGCCACAAGCCGTGCAGTGAATACTCATACGAAAATGCTAAGAAAAGCAAACGCATAAAAACAGAGTCAGCTGTGTTGCTGGCTGGCTGACGTCGAATGTCAAAACGCTGCATATTTGTTGTTGGACAATTTGCGCTCTTTTATTCAATGCGCCTACGACAAAAGCTGTTGAATGAGTTGTGGGGGACTGCTAGCGGAGTGTTGGGTATTGTGATGTTGTTGTTGTTGTTCGTGGGGTAGTTGTTTTTGCTTTACAATACTTGTTCGTATAGAACGCAAATGTGTGACGTCGCACTTCTGGCACAGCCCAGTGCGCAAATACGCTAAAATGTGCATAAAAAGAAACTGAACAAACAGCAACAAAACAAGTGTGCGAAGCGCAAAATTAGGTGAATGGGTGAGTGGAGTGAAGTGGGAATGTGGGTAAAGGCCAATGGCAGGATAAATAAGCGAAAGCGAGTACAGGTTATTTGGAGCCAAAGCGGATACAGTGTGAGGCGTTTATAACGATAAACGAGAGTTCGTTATGGGTCAGCGATATGTGGTCGAAATTGGCTTATAACGTTATAAGCCATGGTGCCTTCAAAACAATATTCCCGTTTTTGTATACATTTTCGAATATTTGATGCTGTTATTAAGTTAAGAAGAAACTTTCAATATTTTTAATGTATAAAAACTGATAAGTTGTAATAATATTTGCATAAAATTCATTGCACGATTTTCAAAGTATGTATAAAAAAACTTGAAAACCAAAAACAACTTCGATTTCAGTGAATTTGTTGTTGGATTTCCTTGAAATTAAATTTAAATTTTTTTATAGACATTGATAATTTTGTTTAACATTTTTATTTTTATGAGAACATGAACTTTACCGAAGTTTATATCAAAACATTTACGTACGACTGCCAGGAACTGGACTTAAGTTAAGTAAGGTTAGGTTAAACTGGCTGGCCTTAAGGCCTCGCAAGAACTTCGTTCGAATCCTTAACGTTAACATATACGAATTCTTAACGTTTGGAGTGACTGTAAAGATCTATAAATATACGAGTCTTTGTAAGGACCCTTAGTAGAGCCTCCTGTCCCTCAATTAGCAGAGTATCCCAGTGAGCCAATCGAGCGCGTGGCAGAAACAGAGAAGATGTTACAGCCGCACAACCTGCTCTCCGCACTTAGTGCACATGGCACTGTCGATGATGCTCAGCCTGTGAGTGATCCCGGAACTGGTACTCTAAAGAAATTAGCACTTTTTTTTTAAATAATACTCGTACTTTTTCAAACAATAGATTTCTTCCAGCAACTGATAACGAGTACAAACATAGGTACGTATACATCGTCTTGTATAAAAAACAATATAACAATAGAACGATTTTTCAAACAGTATTTCAAAGGGCGGGTTGTATAGAAAACTAAGCCCCAAACAATAGAGGTCGCTGTGTACTAATTGTGGATTGTGTTTAGCTGATAGCTGATGCGCTGCTAAGCAACAACATTTATTTATAAGAAAACCTCCACTTCAATTACTCTTATCGGCCCATAAGCATCAAACTGGTACAGATAAACAATGCAATTAGATTAAATTCATTAGATTCATGCAATATCGAATTAATTTTGCACGAAGCAAACCACAATTGTGGGCAACAAAATCTGCTCAAATGAAATTTGATGGCAGTCATAAAGTCAAGTTGGAAGGTGTTATTAAATTGAGTGATAAACAAATACACAAATAAAGCGCAATTGCCAAAAGCGAAAACGATCAAAAACTAAAAAATTTAAAAATTTAAAAACAATATTTAGATGGCCTAAACATTTTTTAAATGCGCAAATAGTTTGCTGCAAGCACGGCATATTTGTGCATAGCAAATATTTGCTTTAGCAGCGCTGACCGTAAGAGAGAAGCTTTAAACGTTTTGAGGTCAATTCAATATAATTTATCAACAGCAAAAAGTATTGAAAAAAAACCAAACCAAACAAAACATTTATTTAATTTTTTTATTTTACATTTCTCAGACTATGAAACGTGCGTCAAATGTAAACAACAAATGGTAACTGAGGCTAAGCATTTGTTTAGTGCAAACAGTGAACGACAATGAACGATGAACGCTTTTCCATATTTTGACTTCCGGCTTTGATAAGGATTTCTTTTTTATGAATATTAAAATTTTGGCAATTAGCACTGAACACGTTTGGGAGCTAATATTGAGATGAATTCCATGCGAAGAAGACAACTCGAAGAGAATAGATTCGAATGATCTTTTTAATTTCAGAAGGTAGCATTAATTGAATATGGATTAAATGCATAAACATAGGAAATTATTACAAAAATTATGACAATACATAAATAAAATAAAATAATAATAAATAAAATAAAATAAAATAAACTAAAATAAAATAACATACAATAAAATAAAATAAAAAAATAAAATAAAACAAAATAAACTATCATACAATAACATACAATAAAATAAAATAAAACAAAATAAACTAAAATAAAATAAATAATAATAATAATTGACTGGCACGACAGCCCGCTTACTAAGACTAAGGCCTAGCTTCCCGCAACCACCCGTTGTGCGTGTGAATTTGTACGCGGGTGGAAGGGACCTACAGTTTTATGCCGGTTCCGAACGGCAGGTTGGGAGCGTTTTCATAAGCAATTTTTACTCTCAGAGGTTTGCCATTTCCAGCTGAGAGGACAGCCACCGAAAGAGAAAACGAGTTTTCCCGTTATTTTTTTAGGTGTTATTACAGGCAGTATTTGAACCTGAGGTTGCTGCCTTCGACTCGCGGTCCAACGCACTAACCAACTGAGCCACGGCGGCTGCCGTAAATAAAATAAAACAAAATACCAATAATAAAATAAAATAAAACAAAATAAAATAAAATCAAATAAAATATAATAAAATCTGTGGCAATAAAATAGAGTAGCTTATGTCGAAAAACAGCAAGCGGAGAAAAACGCAATTGAAAAAATTAATTTCCATACGGTACACATTGAAAGTACTTTTACGGCAGATTTATTTAAGCTAAAATACGGTAAAACATCTTAAGTTGACTTAAGCTACTCTATATTATTGCCACAGAAATATAATATAATAAAATAAAATAAAATAAAATAAAATAAAATAAAATAAAATAAAATAAAATAAAATAAAATAAAATAAAAAATCAAATCAAATCAAATAAAATAAAACAGCAAAAAAAAATAATGTAAAATAAAATAAAATAAAAAATTAAATCAAATAAAATAAAATAAAATAAAAATAAAATAAAATAAAATAAATAAAATAAAATAAAATAAAATAAAATAAAATAATAAAATGAAATGAAATGAAATGAAATGAAATGAAATAAAATAAAATGAAATGAAATGAAATGAAATGAAATGAAATGAAATAAAATAAAATGAAATGAAATGAAATGAAATGAAATGAAATGAAATGAAATGAAATAAAATAAAATAAAATAAAAAAAATAAAATAAAATAAAATAAAACAAAATAAAAAATCAAATAAAATAAAATAAAATAAAACAAAATAAAACAAAATGAAAAGTTAAATGAAATCAAATCAATTAAATACAATAAAACAAAATAAAATAAAACAAAGCAAAATAAAAGAAAATAAAATTAAAAATCAAATCAAATCAAATCAAATAAAATAAAAATAAAAAAAACAATTAAATAAAATCAAAAAATTAAAATAACATTCTAAATATATTAAAATCTCTATCTATCTACGATCTACTTACAAAAATAAACACATGTATGTATTAAGTGCAAGTTTATCTCTACTGTATACGAATGCCGCCAGCCAAAGTCAAACGCTAATTACGTCTGACCCTGTATGCGTTCATATACGCGCCAATTTTATTTTGTATTATTTTTTTTTATTTTAAACTTCAAACAGCAGTTCCCGAATGAATGGCTCGAGGCGGCTTGCCGACATTGTGAGCGTCGTTATTATTGTTATTGTTTTCTATAGTTTTATTTAAGCGCATCGCACCAAACGAATACAGTATGACTCAACATCATTTAGAGGCTTTAAGAGGCTTTGTGCGTCTTCGTTATGTTTTAGTTTATCTTTTTGTTTACATTTCTATTGCTTTTTTTGCAACTTGTTTATTGTTTACTATTATTTTTACTATCTCCTCTTTGCTGATATTCGTCAAAATATTAGTAAGCATAAAAATAACAACAGTATTGGTCAAATATTTGCGCACACACACACACACACTCACGTTTTACAATACAAGAGAAACTATAGTTTAACAGTTGTTGTTATGGAAAGCGGAAGTGTGATTAGAAAACTTTAAAAAATATTAAAAATTCAACAAAAACTAAAAATAGTTTTATTAAGAACATGCCGTATGTAATAAAATAAAGTATTGAAAATTATTATAAGACAAAAAAATGTATATTATTGAAAAAAATTTTTAATAATTTTAAATAAACTTAAATAAATACAGAACAACATTAAAGAAACAAAATATAAAATATAAAAATAACATAAATACAATATTGTTAAATAAAAAACACAAGACCAATTAGCCATCAAAATTCGCAGCTAAAAAACCCACAACGCTTCATCACATCTAAGCTTTCCACATTGCTTTTCCTTAGATACTGTAAGCGTCATGTTATTTCTCATCATCGACCTATTTGACCCCAAACTATTTCTCTATGGCCCCAAGCAAGTCATAGACAATGGCTTAAAGCACTAAGTCACACACATTATGCAAGTTTATAGCTACTTGCTAATGTTTTTGTTTTTATCTTAGCATTACATGCGCATTAGGTTTTTTTTTTTTCGACGTAAACAATATTTTTTGCGATTCGAATTTCTTTTTTACAAATGCAGAAAAACAAAACAACAAGACTAGCAGAACGCAAAGAATGACAACAAAATCAAAAACAATTCGTTGCCAATCACTATGAAAGTTCGTTATTTTTCACTATCAGCACGGCGCGCAGCCATATAAAAGTATGAATGTGAATGTGTGAAATGACGTAGTCTAAAATAAACGGATGTACATACATATATATGAAGTGTGCAAAGGTTTTTTTATTTTATAGTTGTATAGCCACAAAGAGGGCTCACACTCATACGAATGTATAAACAAGGCAATTTCAATAAGTTGTGAAACCAAAAGCAAAAAACAAAACGCATTTGGCGCGTAGTTGCAGAATATTCCAGGAATGTCCAGTGTTGAAAACAAGCAGCAAAAAAACAAGTTATTTATTTAATTTGAATTTTGAAAATAAATAACAAATGCCTTGAACTGTTTTTTTTTGCAGACTGTTATGAAATTAAAAAGTTGTTGATATTTCACCAATTGAGCTGTCACTTGTGTCACGTGTGTTTTCATGCACATAAATATTACAATATAAATATTACAACCTGATTACAACCATACGAAACGTGCAATTTCGTCAAAACCGAAAACACAAAGAGGCGCGTGTGAAAGCAAGAATCGCTTACAAAATTGTAAAAACAAAAAATTAAACATTAAATTCAGCGCAATTTCATCCAGTATGACATATAGATAACTTATGTATGTATGTATGTAAATAAAAAAATACACAAAGAAAAATTTGACCAATTTTTGATTGACTTTTGAGAGTCCAGTTGTGTTTATTTACAAATCTGTTTGAGACTCGAAGGAAATTTAGAATTTAGTGCCACAGGCAGTTAACTATAGAATTGAGAAAAATACAACAACAATAAAGTGTAGAAAACGATCGCAACGAATTGCCACCATTTAGGGTTGTCGTCTAGTCGAGTCGAGTGAAATTATAATTAACAACACAAACGGTTTTTAAGTTGTCTAAAAAGGTTATAGGCCAACAGTTGTAAAGGTTAAGGGGTGTTTTTGTTATTCATTTTCAACTGGCATGGAAAATTGATAGTAGAACTTGACTGATTGAACATTTGAATGTTGTATAAGCTCGTCAAAATAATTTTGCATAGAGTGAGAAAAGTAAAAATCGAATTACAAATATAACGTCATATAAAGTGGGACAGAAATAACTGTATGAAATAAAACAATTTCTAATAAAAAGTCCTAGAAAATAGTAAAAAAAAAACCAGTAATTTTACAGATATAGGCAAACATTTTTTTTAGAATATTGAGGGCTTCATCAAGTTAACTCCATAAAAAAGTTGTACTTAAATTCTCCACCAAAATGGAATCATGTGTGCGCCACTGATATTTCCATTCCATTGCAAACCCTGATCCAAACTCTTGTTCCACATTTATGAAGATAAACCTACATAACCTAACTCTACATGTATGTATGTCTAGTCCAAACCTTAATAAAAAGTACTGAGACTGATTAAGTAGATACTTCAAGCGATAGCAGTACCGACATTCCCGGAACATCTGCCATTCTTTAAGAAACCTGGGTTCCATGCAAACACTCGAATAGAAGTTTTGAATAAAATTTGGTTCCATAACTATTTTCATTGACATTATCTTTGAAGTAAGTAGAGAATAGCTCGATATTTTTATATGTTGTCATAGCAAAAGTAAAACTTACTACCTTCATTTTTGTAAAATTACAGCTACCAAAACTTTTTGTTTATTTTGTTAACAAAAATTCTTGTTAACCATAACTTTAACTTTATTAAAACAATATCTGAACTCTTAAACAAAATTCCTATATTTCAATAATTACAATAATTAAATTAGTTTAAATTTTCAAAACTAGCTCTTTAGTTCCCCATTCCTCAACAAATCCTTATATTTATATAAATTTTTTGAATTTGCAACACATTTTTGAATTTATAAATAATTTTTGCAACAATTAAAAACGTACACAGACAGTTGAATAACCTTTTTTGTGCACTTCACTTCCTTCTCACGCCACAAATTTGATAATACATACACCTACCCCTAAGAAAAAACAAAGCCAAAGAAAAATGCAATAAATGGCGACACAAATAAATCGAGTAGGAAATTACAAAGAAAGTGGAACGATTTAACATCGACAGTACATTGATCCCATGCTTCGAACAAAATAAATACAAACACAAACAATAGCATACAGACAACTGAGTGGGGGATTAGTGAGAAAATTTCGTTTCGACAAGGCCTGGAAATGTATTTTTAGCTGACCATAGCAAATAATCAAATCAGTACAACTAATAAATCGCCAATCATTTGAGCGTGTTTGGCGCTCAAATATTGAATGAGGCGTTGAATGAATCCAAGTCACGTGAAAAGTGTGACTTCTAAAATTGAATAAAGAAATTAATACTGAAGAGTTTTGATGAATTTTGATGGGAAGTTTAAAGACTGATTGCATCAAGTGTTTTAGACAAGGGCGACGTTTTAATGCCAGAGACTCGATGAGCTTCAATTGAACATTCAACGGTTAGATCTGTGAATTCAGAATGTGCTTTTCTTGATTATTTTTTCTTATTTTTCTTTTTAATTATGAACGTACAAGTTTTGAATCTTCATAGACCCAATCAGGCTTTGCTACTTGCATGTACTGTCAAGAATATATCAGATCTGATCGATGACTTAAAACATTTAGAAGCTTAATGTGTTTAAATTTACGCATTTCATTTATTTTAGAACGCAAAAACATATAAAAATTTACTCATATTAATACAAATTATTTGATATATAATCTGCCTAAGCAGGTAGTAATATGTACATACATATCTCTATGTTTGTGTGCATATAATTTTGCTATTAATATCAACAGTGAAAAAATATCAGCTGACTACCAATGCAACTATTTAGCTATCTAAATGTCAACTTTTTTTTCTTGTATTTGAAGCAAATCACCAAAACGCAGGCCTTGAACTTTTTCAATAAAATTATGAACGCTCGTAGAGCATTGTCAACAACGCCGACAAGTGGCAAGAAATAAAGGTATATTTTTATTACTATTTAATTATTTTTGCAGCTTGTTGCTGATTAGAAATTGTTTGAATGCATTGCAGGTAATACTGAGAGCAATGACAGTGAACAAAGGTGTTCAGATATGCATATATATATAGTACATAGGTACAAAAAGAAAGTTAAGACATTATAAAAAACGTAAAAATAAATAAACTACAGTAAAGTGCAATTACCATTTCATTGAACAGCTGAGGTAATTTGCGTGCAGATAGCAAAGCGAAATGCTGACGTAGGCTTTTTATTTGCCGACGTTGTTCATTTCCTTTGGCGAATGAATTTGCGTAGTTGTGCTTGAGCAGAAGATCAATTAATATGAGTGCTTACTCATAGATATAATAGAATTTGTTTATATTCTTATTATATTTGTATTATTATTTCAATATAACATGCGCATCTAAATATTTAGAAAATATCTATGCCACAGCAGAGAAACAAGGAATTGCTCCTAAAATTTCAGCTCTATTCATCACCAGGTTCAACTCGAAGCTTGAGAGTAACTTAATTAGAGCTGTGATTGTATTTCTAAACCATTCTCATCAAACTAAGGTTAGTTTCATTCAACTGTCTTTAACATTTAGGTTTATTTTCATGTAACTTTGATGCATCTGTAGTAAAATTTTAGGTAAGGTTCAGCCAATGTCAAAGATGTTCAGCTGACAATTTATGACTTGTTCTGATAATTCCAGTTTTATTCGTTATTATGTATATCTTTGAATAATTTTCATTAATCTAAGGTAAGTTTGGCCAAGCTTTGAGTTAAGCTTGAGAGTATCTAAATTAGAGCTTTTATTATCATTCTAAATCATTCTCAATCAATCTTAAGTTAGTTTCATTCAACTGTTGCAAGTATTTAGGTTGATTCGAATGTATAGTAGCTTTAATGCAGCGTTAGTAAACATTTAGGTTAGGTTCAGTCAATGTTAAGAAATTCAGCTGATAAGCTTTTAGGTTAAGCAGAAAATACTTTAAGCAAAGCCTTAGGTTAAGAAGTTGAAATATTTATAAAAATTATTAAAACACTTGTTTCATTTTACTTATCTCATGACTTAAGTTCAGTAAAACATTAGACAAACCCCTTTTATGGACTTTCAAACTTTGAAAGCATTTACGAATCATATAAATTACTCCAAAAAGTTATGTTTCTTTCTTTATAAACAAATTGTTGAGCTTCCTTTATTCAAAAAAACATTGTTCGAACCCACTTTATCGGCAATCAAACAATAAAGCTTAATTATTGCTGCCAATTTGCACGGAATTTTTTGAAGACAATCGACAAAAATAACTAAAATTTCCAGTTAATATTTTATAAAAGAGAATTTAACCCAAAAGCTTGCAAAAACAGCTGAGCAACAGACAACAACAACGACAACAAGTTAAAAGAAACAACCAAACGCTGGCCAATAAATTGCCAAGTTAGTGTAATGACATCATTTTTCAAATACACAAACATCTAACAGCAGTAGCAGCAAAAATGTGTGTAGCAGAAGAACACCAACAACAACAACAGCAACAACAATAAAAACAACAGCAAACCGCAAACAATTTCAAAATATTTTGTATTAACTAAACAAAAGAAGTTGAATGCCAGCAGTAACGAACATTAAATGCGCTACGCCACTTTCTGCAAAAGATAAAAATTAAATAAAAGAGGTAAAAGTAGATCAAGTGGGCGTGGCTATGCTTGTAATACAAAAGTACATTATTATTCCAAATTATTATCAAACTGTAGGCCATAGGAAGTGATCGAGCGTTTAGTCTATCTTAACTAATGCTTAAAAACTGTTGTAATTTTCACAACTTACTTATTTCATCCTTCGATATCGAATCAGTATGAATATGTTTTAGATCTGTCAGATTATTAAACAATTTTTACGTTGGTTAAGTTAGGTTAGGTTTACCTTCATTCTGACACGATTTTATGACATCTAGAAGATGCAATATTAATGAAGCGCATCAAAAGAAGTCTACAACAACTACTTTCACTTCCATCATAGGAATATACAACAGAATAGTTGTAACACTAAGCACATTTCAGTCGGTGGGCGTGTTTATTGACCGACATTAGCTTCCAAAAAATTCTCGTAAACTTTTTTTTAACACCATTTTATTGCTGACATACTCCAAATGCCATTAAAAATTGTTTTGTCTATAACTGTCAGCCCGAAAGCGACATTAGATATTTGATTGTCTTTAAATTTTCCCCCATCAAGTTTTTCCACAACGAAAACACCAAAACGCAAGGGGAAGGGTGCGTATTACATCAGCTGTTGCGCATATTAACCGTTGACAACTTTTTCTTTCAAGCACAACAAAGTCAAACTGTGTGCCAAGCAACCAACCCAAACCCAGGCCCCACTGCACGCCTCCCACCTACCCCCTACGAAGGCAACAAATGTATGGGAGACGATTTTTTAAGCAAGTTTTTTTTACACTGTTTAACCATAAAAATGTCAGAAACCAAAACAAAGCTTTAGCACAATAAATCGTAGAATGAAGAGAAAACTAGTTTGACTCTTTTTGCTGCATAGCAAACAAAACAACTACACTAACAAAAATATTTGCCACTAGAGCGCAATCGCGTTTAGCTGGCAGCTGCTCCTCGCTCTGCGCCGCCCCCCAGCATTGCACACTGTGCCCCATTCGAGTACGCTCGATTATTGTGCGCTGCTGTACTTGTTGTTGTTTTAGCTATCGCCATACTGGCAGCTGAAATTGAAGCTCATTTCAAGCCACAGTTCTTTGTGGGGCTGACCTTCTTATTTTCGCAGCAACTACTCACTATTTTTGCCATTTCAAGGTTTTCTGCTTCGTTTCAGTAGCGTAAAAAATTTTCAACATTTACAATTCAATTACTTTTTTCTCCAGCCACTTATATCCTTTTCGTATGCATATCTACATATGTGTGAGTAGGAGTGTGCGTGCACTTACGTAAAATCCTGGTTGAAATTCATCTGATATGTTGCAGCCATTTTCGTCCTTTTTGCTATCGCCCACTGGTCGTTAACTTTATCCTTCGAATTCACTTTTGCTTTGTATGCTAATAATTTTTTTTAACAAAAGCTATTGTAATTTGCTGGTTTACTTCACTTTGCTTGTTTTCTTTTCTTTTTTCTAATAAAATTATATTGCACTTTTTTGCTAGATAGATTTATCTTTTTATTACTCCGTTTCGTTACTTTGGAATGTTTTCCCTTCTGTATTCCGTTTGTTTCTGTGTTGTTTTCTGCTGCCACTTCGTCTACAAACGCTTTTGTGTCTGATTTTAATTGTTGTTATTTGCTTCTTAGTTTGCCTTCTATTGCCTTTCGCTATGAGCGCTCGTTATTTGTGTATTGTTCAGTTTCTATGTTTGCATTTTGTTTTCTATTAACTTCGCCATTTTTGCTCTTTGGCTTGATTCAGATCCCAGCGGGTCAGCTGATTTGTGTGTGCGGCATGGCAGCACTGCATAACAGGGTGACTTTAGTATATAAATTTATTATTGTTATCAGTAGGTATCGGATTTATATGCAAAAACTATGCAAAAAATGCAAAAGTATGCAAAATATGCAAACATATGCAAATATGCAGTGCATATGTTAGCTCCTTCTTAATATTTTTTAATAAAAATAGTTTCTGTCTTGGTCCCGTTCAAATCGGATGCTCCAAAAAAATATGCACTTGCTTATAATTCCGATCCCTAGTTATCAGTATTTAATAAACTACTAACTATTTATAAACTATATTAGCATTAATTTAACCAACTGAAATCAATCAATGAAAGAACTTGCCAATTTTTGCGGTTCGTTAACAAAATTCTAAATTCTTATCATGAAATGTCTAACGAAATTCCATTGCAACAGAAAGCGTAAGTGGCTACTGATAAAGTTTATGATGGAATCAATTAATGCGATAAATGCAGCATTCCCAACAAAGCCAGTCTGTGTCTTTGTAATATAATGCAAACAACTTTAATTTCTTGACTCCATCAGAAGCAAGCAACGTAAAAACCAACATATGAGTAAAGAAACGTTAATTGTTTCCAGTTCGTTTTAACTATTGCTTGGTTTTCGAATGACCTGATGTTCAATGCACTTTACAAATTGATATTAGATGGAGGAGTGATCTCATTCAACAATATTTGTACCAATTTAATGAGACTCTTTGCCCCATAAATATTACATGTTGAAGTCATAAGATAATACCCAGCGGGAAAGTTGGGAATGCATGAGTTTTTTCATGCACGAATTCGTATACGAAAAACCCAATTAGAAAACATATATTACCACGTAAGCGAGGGTGTAATGCATAGCTTTCGTTTTTTCTAGTTGTGCTTTGCTTCTTTGCTTCATTGTTTCTAGTTGTGCTTTGCTTCATTGTTTCTAGTTGTACTTTGTTGCGAGATCGCGTCTTCCGGAGAAATTAGAAATTTTGAGGGAATGGCACAATTTGAAAGATTTCACGGAAAACACAATTTTTGTCAATTTTTCTTGGAATAAAAACAGTACCTTTAAAAAAGGTCGCTTTTACTGATCGTCGGAGAAAATATGTCAGTCGCGGTTGTGATTTCAGTGACAAAGAACGTGCATTTTGTGAAATTTAGATAAGCTGAACTTTGGTGAGTATAATTTTTTTTTGTAATGTACTCTAAACGGCACTGGAGGCGCCTAATAAAAAAAGAAATTATATTGTTGGATAATATATTAAATTTTAACCCATATTTTCTATTTACAGGTCGTGTTGATGAGTGCAAAAGTCTCATAAACAAAGTGCTTGAATCTCAAGCAAAAACAAACATACTACTCGAAAAATTAATGGTGCAAAAAAGTAAGAATTTTAAATTTCCTATAAAAACTGAGGAGGCGTTAATCCAAGCGGAAAACGAGATTGGCGAAAACCGCGAAAATTATGTAAATATAATTTTATTTATTCATTAATTGATTTATTTATTAATTTTATTTTATTTTTTTTATTTATTTATTTTTTTCTTAACTCTAAAATTTTTTACATTTTTTCTTTACAGCTGCCAGCACTTTCCGAAATTTTGAAAAGGGGGGGTACAAAAAGCCATTACCAACATCATAAACATAGACGTTCTTCTTAATTATAATTATGACGGGTTAAAAGGAATGAAATCCTTTAAAAGTTTTACAAATTTAAATGCAGCCTTGTTTGGTAAGTAATTAACAAACACCTTGTTTACCAGAATTTCTAATCCTTATTTCTTTTGTTTTTTCAGAATGCCTAATGAAGGAAGGCTACAATGAAAAAATGTATGTAGCGGAAGTACGGCACGCTTTTAAACGGGCAAAGGGCCGTTTTTTTTTTAAATAAATGTATTAACAAAAAATAATATATGCTATGTAAATATGAACTTAAGCTATTAAAAAAAAATATTAAAAGTTTAAAAAAATTAAAAATAAAAAAAAAATTAAAATTTTTTTTTAGTGTATAGATTGGCATATGGTAAGTATGGTCATTTTATGCTTTACTAGATAATGTATGATTTCATGCATCCCATTCGGTGCATGAATAATGTATGCTTTCTACATGTATCATTTCATGCATTACCGAGTAATGTACGATTTCCTACATGCTACGCGATTTATGAAAACGTACATTTTTCTGGGATGCATGTCTTCATATACTCCCAGGTAATGCAAAAAGGTAAGCATTGCATTTCGTAGGACATCGCCGTGAGAAAATTCATGCATGTTGTAATGCATAGCTTGCAAGCAAATATGCATTCCTATACATTCTTTTTCCCGCTGGGTAATATAAGCTCCACGTTCAAATTTTCATATACATAAACAAATATCTGTACTAAAAATAAAACGCTAGGCACTTCAAATCCGAACTAAGACGTAAAAGCCCCCAAAAATGTATGGAATAATTATTTCACAGCAATACGGCAGCACTCTGTACACGTGCGCCATCTGTTGCCGCAAAATCGTTAGTCCAAAAGCGTCAACACTACTCGTTACTCCTACTACTTCCAACTGAGTGACTTACAACCCTGTTCACATTATAGCTGTCAAAATTGTCAAGTTTTCTGTCGACGCTCAACGAAATTCCTTCCTTTTTTTAGTTGCTTGCTAATTTTCATTTTCTAATTTCATACGAATTTTTTTTATAATAAAATTCAAATAAGAATTTATTTAGCAAACACAATAAACGAAAACAATTATAAGTAAATGCGTAGAACTTGGTGCGTGGCTGGAGTGTAGTGAAAATCAAAAGCGAGACCAAGACAAAAAAGAAAGATATCCAAACGAAAGAAAGAAAACGGTGGGCTGACAAATTAGCCGAGTGAGCGCAACGTGAACGGCCACAGTCGCAGAACGCAGCTAAAGTCAGAAATCCAGATAGACTTGAACGAGCCGCAACGCCAGCAACTAAAACAACGCGATATTATTGTGCAATTTAAATGCAAATGGAAATCTCGGTTGACGTTGTTGGGTGGCTGCTGCTGAATTGAATGCGAAAATTAAGCAAAAGTGTGGAGCAGTTGCGAGTGCAGAAAACTAATTGGATAAGGAGGCAGGCAGCAGCAGCACTAAAGGCAATGCCACTGAAATTTCTGAAAAAATGTCGCCAATACAACGTAACGTCGAAAAGTCTGTTCGTGATCTCGGTGCATCATTTGCTGGGTGAGTGCGTGGAACTGCGCCGAGTGCAGTGGCATAACTTAATGTGAACGGCTTGTGGTGCCCAGTTGGTCTGTGTGTGTGTGTGTGCATGAATACGAAAATGAAAAAGTGCATGCAGCAGTGCAGCGCAGCGCTCATGCGAATTCCAATTGGATGAATGCGCAAACGCCCCTCACTGTGGGAGCGCAGCGCAGTCGGCGTCGGCAGCGCAGTGATGGCGCGCAGGTGCAGGGAAATGTTTTTGCTCACTTCGTCTCCAAAGTGGTAGACTAAATTATTTGATTTGTAACACTTTTTTTTTTAAAGCCAAGTTAAATGAGATCATTTTCATAAGAGATTAACTATTTTTTTTGGTTTTATATAAACGCCAAGTCTGACCACCCCTAATGTTGTTAAAATGGATCGGTTATCAATTGTACGAAAAAACTATTCTAAAGACTGTTTTACAACTTCCGCCAATTGTGCCAGCATTTTACGCCCTGTCACATATATCTTTTTACTATTGTTGTATTTTTCTTTACTAATCAATTTAAGATAAAATTTTTGTCAAGTTTATTATTATTCACGGTTTAGCTTTATCTTCAGCGCAGTCACACGCCGCCAACCATTGTTGCTGTTCCATGGCATTGTTGTTTTTCTTGTTGCCATTGTTGAAGTGCTGTGATAAGCATTGAAATTCCTTTGCACAGCCAATTGTGCGTAGCGTCGTCGATAGTGCTTTCCACCTGCCCGTTCTGGTGAATAACTCTTCCGCCAAAACTTTTAACGCTTTGATTATCTATCATCGTTGTGTCTATAATTAGAAGCAGCAATATAAGCGCGACCTATGCTTTTTCTTACCGGTCCGTATGAATACCTAACCTCACATATTTGAAATATAAAAATACCCAAATTTCAACGATTGCATTGCTGTCGTCTGCATACTCATTTGCTGCTTAATGGAATTTCTACGATTATGAAATTTATTTATCTCTTTTTGCTGTAGCCATAATTTTTGTTACTGCTCGTTTTCGGGCTGGCCGTCTGTCTGTCTGCCTCTCCCATTCTCCGATTGATAATTTCAAATTCTGTTAATGTTTCCCATTTATTTATTAATTTTATGCCATTTTTGTTACTATGCTTCCAGTTATCATTCTTCCTTTTTCCCCCCAATGCTTTTAAATGTTGCTTCTACGCTGTTGTTGTTGCTATACTTTTGTCAATTGACTGGAATTATGGCCACATTTGCGACTTCGTCTAATGCCATATCGTTCTTTAACGCTGCTAGCGCTGCCGTCGTTGCTGTTGTTGTTTCTAAAGTTGCCGTTGTCGCTGTTGCTGTTGCTGTATCTGCTTGCTGCTGTCGCCACGCTCAACTCAACTCAACTCATTCGCCTCATTTGTATGCAGCAGCTAGCGAAAGGCGTCAACGTTGAAGTTTTTGTTTATTTGAAAATTCTTTGTTTTTTCATAGCAGCTTCCCCCTCTCTCACCACCCCACCCGCCAACACTCACCCGCCCTACCGCTCTATCTCTTTAATGCCTTTTCGCTTTAAAGCCGCATTCGTTGTTGCTGTTTTGAATTGTTTTTATTTTTTCTTATTTATAGAACGTTTTGTTGCGTGTGCTGGTGGAAGCAGCAGCAGCAACCGCAGCAGCAGCTGGCGCACCAGTTCTCCACGATTGCACACAGAGAATTAAAAGCACAAACTGTAAACAATGAAATTAAGTTTAGATATTTTTTAAATTATCTTCTCCGGAATTGCCGCTGCCACCGCGCCACTTCACTCCCACGTCTGCCCTGCGTATGCGACAAGTGCGTAATTGTACACCCACAACATTTCGTTGTCTCTTTCGACTCCCCTTAAGGAGGGAGCAATTAATTGGCAGCAGACATTTTAGACAACATTCCGGTCGCTGCCGGCTTTTCCTTGCGCTTCAGTATGTCTACAAAGCGGCGAGCAGCATTCCAGAAATACTTTTGCCAGCTGACACATTTCCGCTGGCTCTGTTTGAATTTTGCTTTTTTACTGCTCTTTCACTTTCTAATGAAAAGTGTTTATTTTCAATAAGGCAATTTAATTTTGTGTTGAACAATTCAATCTGCTCTAATCTGATTATGGTGGAGTCAATATTTGTACGCTACTAAAACAAATTTGAACAAATTTCTCAACCAGCCCATAATTTGTCTCTAACATTGGTCTTGAAATATTATTTAACTTGTCTATTAATTATCTACAGCAGTGCTGACCATTCGCCGATACACATAAACGAATATAAGGCAACGTCGACGTCGCTTTGACTCGCCAGTAGTAGAATGGTCATCTCTGATCTACGGTGATAAATTACAGTGTGTCTGATTACTACTTGCAAGCAATCAATTGATTATTTATTCTGCTATCATCTGTTCTGCAATGTCTTTAATTATTTTATAAATTATTTAGTATAACAGTAATTGCCCTCATAGCGTCGAATGCCCCACGATTCATTTACGAATATGGAATTTAATTTTGCAGATGTTCATTTAAGCCGACGAATTATAACAACGTTTGCATACCTTATGATGGCTCGACGCTAATTGAAATCCTTAAATATTGTTCCAATTAAAGTCTAAATGTTCCACTAAAAAAATCTTAAAAAATGCAACAGAAAATCACCTTTCATTCATAGTTCTTAGTAAAATGTTTTTTATCGATTTAGTCTTTTGTGTGGTTATATCAACAACATTCCATACTCATTTTCTTTTTAATATTTGTTACCGAACCTGGTTTCTAGAGTGTTGTCATATGACAGCAAAGATATGATCTTTCTGACTGTAATAATTACTTAACATAACTAAAATTTTTTACACAGAATAAAAATCTGAATATTCCTTAATTTTCTTCAACTAAAATTATTTAAAAATTTACCTAAATTGAAGTAAAAATTCACAATAAAAATTTATCTTATTTGTATTTGCTTCTTTTTTCTTTTCTATGTAAAGATATAACATTAAAAAACCTGTATACTTACGTTTTTAAACTTAAATATTTATTTTATTAATTTTGTATTACAGTCGAACTTCCCTATAATGAATTCGCACGGGACCAGAAAAAAGCTTCATTATATAGAAACTTCATTATATAGAAATTATAATTTTTTTCATCTTTTATTTGAAATAATGAGGTATTCTAGTTTAGATTACACCGTTCCACTTTTCTTCCTCAATTCCTCAACAAAGCCTTCTAATACATTTAGAGACTTAAAAACATTATTCCGTACGTTGCTCTTCATCTCCACAAAGGTTCGAAGTACATCAAGAGAAGTAGAAATTCGTCCCTATGAAGGTAACACCGCATCCGCCAATTCTTCTTCACTGGCCATTTCTTCTGGGGTTCCCCTAAATACATATGTTTTACTTTTTTTCGGTATTCAGTGTTGTTAATATGCGTGACAGAAAATAGCATGGAAAAATTCATTATATGGAGACAAAAAACGAATGAAAGCGAAGTTTTCAACTAAAAAATTTATTCATTGTAGAGAAATATTCACTATATGGAAATTCATTATAAGGAGATCAAAATGCATTTAGAATAGAACGATAAAGCTGTGTCTTTGAAATTAATTCATTATACGGAGAACTTCATTATATAGAAGTTCACTATAGGGAAGTTCGACTGTATTTCTAAAACTTCAAGCTATTCTAATGACCAATAAAAACATTTATTCTTGAAACCATAGAAGGGTTCATATGTCCACAAAGTAGCATATTGCCATATGACACCAAAATAGCGAAAGGGTTAACGTTCATTAAGTTGCTGTCCATAACCTGCATCGATTTACATGAATAATAATTCCACTACGTTTCATTTCGATTTTTATTAACTAACAACACACTTTTGACTTTATGGGAAGCAGAAAAAATCAAAAATCCATAACTCTTCCGGCACCACATGTGGCGCCTAGTTAATTAATAATTTTGTCATTTCATTCAAAAACCAAAGTCACACACTAATTCAATTCGTGAACAACATCAAGTCCATCATTTCATGCCTATAATGGCTTTTAAAAGAATTGCCAAGTCTTTGCTTAATGTTTTGTTTGCCTTTCAAATATTTCCACTTATTAATTCCGTTTGTTTTGTAATTATAAATGCTTTTGCATAAATTATGAGCCGCATAAATGACATTTGATGTGCTGCGCATAGACAGACCGCTGTGCACCAAGTTGACAGCTCAGCGCAACCAATGCGCCAAGCATGGCCATCATAATTTTGACTTCTCTTTGTAATTTCATAATTAATATTCTCGTGCAGACTTTCAAGCGCGCATGCGCAGCCCCAACATACTCGCGCGTTATGGTACATTATTTCTTTTTCTTGTCTTCTCTTTTGTCAAGTCAACGTATTTTTATTCTTATTTTGAGCTTAAATTGGTTCTTGGTCTGTCTATGAATGCGTCATTTCCACCCGAAAGCCACACATGTGCTTGCCACAGTTAACACCCACGAGTCGCAAACGTTTGTACAAATTGTTTATTGTTCTTTCACAGATGCCTCCACCACCGTCGACTGCACCATCAGTTCGGATAGCAAGGGCCAAGAATGTCTGGAGAATGTCTGCCATCGCTTGAATTTGCAAGAACAGGAGTTCTTCGGGCTGCGCTATGTGGTGAAGGGCAAAGAGGACGAACTAAAGTGGATCGACTTGGAGCGATCGCTTAGTCGACAACTGGAGAAATATGCTGCCAGTACAAAGATCTATCTGCGCGTGCGTCACTACGTGGATCCGACACGCCGTGACGATCTGACGCGCTACTACTATTTCCTCCAACTAAAGAATGACATCTACGAGGGCAAGATTATTTGCGATATACGAACAGCAATTCTGTTGGCGTTGTACTGTCGCCAGGCCGAATACGATAGTCACCAAAACGACAAGCAGACAAAGGACTATCTGAAGAAGTCGCTGGTGTTGCCGAAGAACTTGCAAGGTAAAGAAAAGGCGCTGTATTTTGTAAAAAAAGGGAAAGATATTTACAAAGAAGATTATAAAATCTATCTAAGCGTATCTAAATGAATTTTAAGCTGGTTGAATTCATAACAAACATTTGTAAAAAATTTATTAAAAAAAATGTATAATAAAAAAGTTAAGTAAGTAATTAAAAACAAAACTATAGAACAGTATTAGAAAGTATTAATATTTCTTTTCCCCTCCTCATTCAGGTTTGGCTAACGATGACAATCTTCTCGACAGTCTTATTGTCGAGGTGCTACAGCAAAATGCCGGCATTCAGCATCTCAATCAGTCGCAAGCCGAGGAAATGTACATTCATTGCTGTCAGCAGCTGGAGGGCTACGGTGAGGAGCGTTTTCAGGCCAAGGACACGCTGGGCAATGATCTGCTACTCGGATTGGCCATCAATGGAATGGTGGTGACAGCAGAGAATGGCCGTCAATATTTTCCGTGGAAAGAATTCCAGACCGTCACCATAGACAAGCGCACCATCAAAATCGAACAGAACAAAACTGATCGTCCCATTGTCGGTTCGTTCATATTTCCCGATGCCGAGTCGGCGCGCTACTTCTGGAAGTTGTGCATTACACAGCATAAATTCTTCAAGCGCCACATTGACAAGGATTCGACCTCATCGATGGGAGATGCAGAGAGCGCCAATGGCAATTCGGTGGGCGGTGGTGTTGGCATTGAAGCGATGAGTACTGGCGCTGCTGGCTTTGCCTATGGCGATTTTGGTGACTCGCGTGAGGATTTATTGCTCGAACAACAACAACGTGCCATTTACACATCCGGCGGCGGCGGCATTGCGCTGTCAGCCAATCAAGAATTCATGTCAGCACCGGCACTGCATCAGCAGACGTCGCAACACAGCCTAATGGCTTCGACGAATGCCTCCAATGCGCTGATGTCGTCGAATATATCACTGGCAGCTAGCCATCAGTCGGGTGGTGGAGGTGGCGGCAATGGGGCACTGCATTCGCACAGCGCCGGTGCGCTGGGCCCCAGCTGGTTGGGCAAGGTATGTGAATCGATTATGGTTTTTTTTTTGCATTTGCAGAACTCTTATAACTTTATTTATCAATTGCATGCAGGACTATCCTCACGAGTGTGTCTCGTCGCAGCAGCTGTCAAACAGTATTTTGGATACTCGCCTGCAGAGCAGTTCGTGCCTCGACTTGAGCAACAACAACGGCCACAGTAATTTTCACAGCAGCAACAACATGATGCACGGCCACGGCGGCAGCGTCAACAACGGCGCCAATCATATGCTCAGCGCCGATGCGCACGAACGCGAACGCCTCAAAGCAATGCTTCCCACATATCGACCAGCGCCGGACTACGAGACGGCCGTTCAGCAAAAGTATCGCACACCGTCCAGCGATCTGCACAATCTGAGCAATCTCTCCTATCAGCAGCAGCTGGCTGCTTCGTCGACACTGGCCGCAGCAGCAGCCACGCCATCGGCCGCTTACTATGCCGGCTCACAACCAGACGTGCACAACGCGACCGCCATTTACGGCGACAGCATGCTGCTTGGTCACCTGGCGCAGCATCGTTATCCCGACGTGGCGCAGCCAGCCGCCGCCATGCATGCACACCATCACATGAACGCTGCTGCTGCTGCCGCCTCGGCGGTGGCTATGTCACCGAATGCAGCTCCCGCTGGAAATGGCAACAACACTGCCTACATTGATCTGGCGCAGCGATTACAAATGATACGCTCCAAGCCGCCGCCGCCTTATCCGGTGAATAGGCTAAGTTCCTCGTCAACACCGGACCTAGCAGTAGCCTCACATCGACCGCTGCTGGGCTATCGCGCCTACGTATCCGGCTCGTCGCCCGACTTGGTGTCCAATCGCAATCTGCTCAACTCGCAGCATCAGTACGGCGGCGTAGGCGGCGGTGTGAGTGGAGGCGGCTTTCCAGCTCCTACGGCCGCCGTAATGCATCTCTATCCGTCCTACATGGGGCACATGGGGCACTCGCAGCCCTATCTGCCACCGCATGGCACTTTCGAGAACTTGAACATGATCGAAGAGCAGCCGTCCATAATGTCACAATTGCGCCAATCGGCAATGAGTCAAGCCGCTGCTCAGGCGGCCACACAAAGGTGATGCCTCTGTCTTATATATAAGTTAAACCCATGTTTGTTTGAATTTTTGTAATAATTTTTCGTTTCTGTTTAATTTAGCTATGAACAAAATTCACCCACACTCGCTGCCAATGCATACCGTCCATCACCCGTGCCACAGCAGCCGCCACAGCTGCAGCCACAACAGTCCTCGGCAGCCGTACCGTCGCCGCTGCAACGCAACGCCATCAACGGCTCCGCTGAGCCCATTTACGAGAATGTGCCGCACACGCGCTATGCAGCGGCTGCCGTGGGCATGGCGCCTCAACGCAACATGGACCATCGTTCGTCTGGCTCGTCGCAAACCAGCGAAGCTATGCGTAATCGCACCTCGTCCATACAATCAGCGCCGGGCGGCATGCATGGCCAGCATCAGCTGCAACAACAGCCGCCGCCACCTGTGCCCAGCGCACGGCATCATCATCAGCATGCGCCTGCAGTGCCACCACCACATCAACAGCAACAACAACAGCACCACCATCATCCACACACGCCCACCGAGGCGGATGAAGTTGCCGCCGCCTTGCACATGCACATGAACAAATACGCGGATCGTGCTGCCAGCACCGAGCTGCAATTTCTCGAACCAATTCCACCACAGCGTGCCATGCGTGCTGCGTCGGCAGCGCCCGCCATCGGTGTGGCCAGCAGTCAGCCAATGGCGGTGACGCCGCCACCGCGTCACCACCACAAGACGAATGCCATGAAGACCGGCTCCACTGTGGACGTGGCTGCAGTCAGCATGCGAAATGCGCCCACTTCCAACGCGCACGACGACTCGCTGCATCAGCAATTCGGTGCCATGAATCTGTCCTCCAACTCGTCGACCATGTACAATTCAACATTGGACACTACTGCCACCACAACGCATAGCTCCAGCACTACTTCGTCTTCTAAGGAGGGCAAGCGCAAGAAAATTTGGAATATACTGGGGCGCAGCAAGACACCGGACAAACAGAAATCGGCAACGTTAGGCCGCGAAAAGGCCTCATCCAGCTCCAAAACGGCGGCGAAAATCAAACTAGCGCAGGACGATCTGAATTTGCCGCATCGTTGGTCGACGGGCGTGCAGCGGGTGCAGCCCATTTCGGGCCAATACTCCAAGGATAAGCTTGTGAGTTGGAATGCGAATCGTACCACTAATTGAAGATCAAATTTTGAATATATTTCTTTACAGTGCCAAATACTCGACGAAAAACTTAACGATCCACAACTCTTTATGGAATTCGAAAGAATACCGAAGCGTCGCGACAATGCGCACTACGACTGCGCACTGCTGGAGGAGAATGCCATGAAGAATTCCGATCCGAATTTTCTACCCTACGACGACAATCGCGTCGGCATAACGCCCACGCGCGAAAATCGACACGGCTACGTGAATGCTTCACGCATTTCGGTACGTGCACAAAGCAAATCAAAGTTTCTAATAGATAATATTTATTGTTATTTGTTTCTTGTAAAGGCCACTGTGGGCACCAAGCAACGTTTCTACATTGTCGCTCAGTCTCCGCACGAGGAATTGACGACGCGCATTTTCTGGCAATGCGTCTGGGAAGCGGATGTTTATTTGATAGTGCAGCTATCGGAGGACTTGAATTACATACCGCCGAACAGCAATCAGTTTGGACAAGTGAGTGTCACAGCTAGAAAGTGAGAGAAAGATACAGTGCAAGCTCGATTTTCGCGACTAATTAAAAACCAGACATGTCGCGAAAACCGAATTTTCGCGATAACAGAACTCAAAATTTTGTTGAAAAATTGTATGTAATTTTTTTAATTACAATTGTTTTAACTGATATATTTACATTTTAAACATTTTTAACGAAGTTGCAGATTTTGAAATGCTTTTTTGGCAAATAATTTTTTAAAATAACAGCTTAATCACGTAGTTCATATAGTGCTGTTGTCGGCTTAAAAATGCAAAAAGGTTAATATACCAAAAGGCGGGGATTTCCCTTTTTTGGTTATAGACATTGTAATAAAATTAAAAAAAAACAGATAAAAGTCGCGAAAATAGAACCTCGTTTTTCGTAAACTGTCGCGATTATAGAACCTGCAATGTTAAAAATTAAGCCGTCGCGATAATGGGTAGTCGCGAATACCGAGCTTGCACTGTATGAGCAAAATAAAAAACGCTTTTGCATTAATATTTGCTTTTTATTTTTGTTTGGTTTAAATCAAACGCAATTAAATTTAATGCAATGCTTAGTCAATTTAAATTCATGTTCAAATTACATAATGCAAATGTAAACTTTGATTAAAAAGTATGTCTTAAGGTTTTCGTAATTTATGTATATTTTGTTTTCTGCGGTTTTTTTTCTTTCGTCTTGCAATCATGCTGGCAAATATTCGCAAATAAGCTTACAGTTGTTTGCATTCTAAATCGAATTTGGAATTGTTTGCTTGCAGTTCCAGGTGTATCAGGAATTCTCACAAACCACCGATCGCTGCATTACCAGCAAGCTGCGACTATTTCACATGCAATCGCGTCGCTATCGCTCCGTCTGGCACCTCAACTACACCGACTGGGCGGAGCAAAACTGTCCGCGCGATGTCAATCACTTTTTGGATTTCCTCGAGGAGCTCAACTCGGTGCGCATGGCCTCGATCAATGAAGTGCCGCCGGGTCACAACACCAATCCGCCCGTGCTCATACACTGTCTGGAGGGCGGTGGCCGTTCGGGTGTGACACTCACAGCAGACCTGTTGCTGTACACGCTGGACCACAATGAGGTGGGTTGCGCATACCGTCGCTACGACCAATTCAAGTCGTTCACAATTTAATTGATTGCTCTTTCAGGATCTGGACATACCGCGTGTCATTGGTCAACTGCGCCATCAGCGCGACAGCATCATACCATCGCTGGCGCAGTACAAATTCATTTACAGCCTGCTCATTACCTATCTGAAACGTACGAGATTGATTTAAAAGCGGAAGCGTTCGCTGCAGTTGCCGCCCGCTCGTCGGCGACAGCTGCTCGTCGTCCCCCACTCATGTGGCCATCGATTTATATTTTAAAATTTATACATATTACTTAGTTGCGTAACTTTTGTTTTGGGCAATGCAATTGCCAAACACGATTTTCAGCTGTAGTTCGACTAGTTAGTGGCCTAAGTTCAACGCAAAGGTGTCGCTCTATGCAATGGAGAACGAACAATTTTAAGCAAATGTGTGCCTGCCAATGTGTGTGTCAGTGCGTGTGTGTTAATGTTTAGTTTAGCATGTATACATGCATACATACAGGGTGCTTCCACAAGTAGTGACTGTTAATACTTTTAGCTAAGCACATAGTCTTTGACAGTTTTGATTTTGCTTGAGTGCAACGCAAATGTTTGTCATAGCAGGCATTTGGTTTGCCAAACGATACAAATAATTTTAAACACATACGAGTACATATTAGAAATATTATGCAATTCTTTTTCGCGTGACCCCCTCCTCCACCCATATGAAAAGTATTTATGTAGTTAGGGTGTAAACAAAGTGTAGCAAGCTATAGTTAATGCAAAGTGAACTATTGAGTATTTTTTCGGCAGCCACAAGGAATTCTTTACAAAATTCACATTGAAAAGCATATCATTGTAGTCATTTTGTTTATTTTTTTTGTAATTTATATAAGCAAAAAAATCGCACACAAACCAAATCGATTGATTTCACTTTACAGTTCCTAAAATATGGGAACTTTCAAAAAGAGTTAGTTGGCTTGGTTTGTGAGCGACTTATAATATTTTATAGCTGAAGCAATTTGTTGGCTTTTCGGATTCAATTTAATTGTATATTTACTTATAAGTTTCATTAGTTTAAAATTTTTCTGTTGTAAATTTATCAGCGAAATTCAAATTTATAAATATGTATGCAATTCAAACAAATACAAAACCAATTATGATTTATATGTATGCAGCATTGTTATTATTATTATTTCTGTTGGAATCTTTTCTTTGTTTGATACTCTTCATTGCTGCGTGTATTGTTCCAATGTGAATGTCCATCGTTTGGATCAGTTGTAGCGCCTTAATTGAGGGTCCTAGAAATGTGGAATTGTTTCCATTTTGTAGTAGAGTCAGAAATGTGCTAAGCATTAAAAAAAAGTACAGAAAATGTGAGCTAAATTTAATATTTCGATTGCAGCAAAAAGCCTTTCCATCAAAAATTGTGGGGTGCACAATTGTGACAAGTCGAAGTAAACTAAGTACAGTGGACGTCCAGTATAACGAACTTTCCATTAAACGAATTTTCAAATTAACGTACGGCCAAATTTTTTCCATTGATGGATCTATGTATATTACGAACAAAAGTGAAATTTGCTATTCGATATAACGAATATTTATGTTGTTTTTCACCCTTCGAATTGTTTTTATTGGAGCATTCATATTCTTTACAATAACAATGAATGTTTGGTTTCGTCAAGTGAACGGTACCTCAATTGTGTTCGCTGTCCTTTTGGGTCAGGATGACCCAAACGCAGGCCCGACGAGAAGGAGGTGGTAAAGGTGGGATTCCCACCGGGCCCGGAGTTTCTAGCGGGGCCCGGATTTCAATCGAAATCTCAAAATTTGGGAAAAGTTTAATATGCACTTTTGCAATCTGATTAGAACCGTAAAAAAATGTAACTGGTGTATTATCTACCTATCGTAATCAGACATTATGCAGACGGGCCCGGGCCGAACATTAAAAAATGTTTTCTTCGTAAAACAAAAAAAAATTGTCAAAATATTTTACATTTGAATCGTTGAAAAAAATCCGAAATTGGTAAGTTCAAAATATCGCGCGCTATAACTTTGCATACGCGTATATTGCTGCGATTGCTGCTAGTGTTCACTGTGGGGGGGGGGGGGGGCGGAGGTAACTACCACCGGGCCCTGATATCCTCTCGATGGCCCTGCCCAAACGGTTACATCATTTACTGACAAAACATGAAGAAATGTTACACATAAATCACAAAAGAAAAGGGGAAAGCCCCGAAAAGTGTTTTTCTCGATTTGTTATTGGGTTGTAAGCGCGATTAACACTAAATAACACAAGCAGACGAGTGCACAAAACCGCTCAACCGTTTTTTAATTCCGCCTGGGGTCAAATAGACCCCGAGGGACAGGCAGAAGTTTAAAAATAATAATAAATAATAATAAATAAAAAAAAAATAATAAATAACACAACCGCTCAACCGTTTTTTTAATTCCGCCTGGGGTCAAATAGACCCCTAGGGACAGGCAGAAGGTTAAAAACTGAATATGTGAGACTTATTTCTTTAAGAAGGATGGTTAAAAAAAAAATTTAGATCGATTTCACGAATTCTTCGATTTAAGAAATTGGGGGTACAACATAAGATTCGTTATATTGGACGTCCACTGTATAAGAAAATAATTTCAATGAGTTTATCTTATGGAAAGAACTCTGAAAAGTGCAGCTATAAAAGCCAAAAGTGCATTTGATTTGGGTTCATATTCCCTGTCGAACTTTTCCAATCCAGAACTGAAAGGCAGCTCACATAATTTTTCTACGGTTTCAACTAATTTTATGATTTTCACAGAAACCCACTTAGCCATAGCATGCATTTTTTTGTCGTTATCATTTCACTTGAATATATTTACTGTTGTGGAATCAATTCGAATGTCAACATCACCAAACCAACCCTCGAACTATATGCTCCACTGTGCGTCTTGGGCCACAAATTGCGGTGCAGCTGCAGCTAACAAATCAATTGCATATTATTGGATTACAGGTTTGCAAAGTTGAAATATTCAGCAGCTGCCAGCTATTAAACCACTAATTGCGGCTAGTCAACGGACAACAATTCATAGTAGACCCAATGCGTTTTGACTTGAATAATTGCAAACAGACCAGAAATTGGATTGACGTCATTTGGAAAGCTTTAAACTGGAAATGGCATTAAACAAAAACCGCTTAGCATTTGCTGATCACAGTGACGCACATCGCAACAGTCACCGAGAAGTGGAATACAGTGAAATACAATTAAAATAATAGCACAGTGTTGCAGTGAAAACGAACTTGGCACCAAACCTAGTTAAATGCACTCAACTCAGTTTCTTTTAAATGTGTGTGTGTGTATTTCATTTCAGTTATAATATTCATACGCCATAAAACGGTTTATTTTATAACTAAATTATATAGTAAATATATATTAGATATATATGTATGCATGAGCCATGTGGCGTGCGGCAACGCACACGCACGTGTGTGTATAAACAAAGGAGAACAGCTTCAGCGACATGTGTAGACACATTTTAGGTATATAGGCATTTATGTACTACTATTCTAAATGAAAAGTCTCTTAAACGTTATACATAAATATACATTACATTACATGATACATTGATAAACGTTTGCCCTTTGTTTTTTTGTTTTTTCTTTTGCATTTTCGGTTTTACATGATAAGTGACATAGCGACGAAAACGTCTTATTGATATTTTGTGTGGTGTGTTGATATTGGTTAAAAATTGTTGGCATTTCAAGAGACAATAAAATTTAAAAATTGTTACTAATAAAAATTAAGCTGACTAAAAGAGATTTCCAATCAAACATAATGTGCCTTAAATTAAATTATAAATTGAATATTTGCAAAATGCAGTAGACATCGAAATTATAAAAAATTATACAAAAAAAAATTATAACATAAAAGAAAATAAATGAATTGCCTTAGCGAAGCCATAGAGATTTGCAAATTTCGAGTTTGTATTTGAAAGAACTACAGGAGGTATATATATATATATACTAAGTAAATGAAAATGAGCGTTAGAAAAGCTAAAGCTTAACATGTACATTATTTGTTTATGCATTCATCTTCACTCTTGTGTAAATATGCTAGATATTTGCTAATAATTCGGTCAACAACCACTTTTCACATATATATTTGGGTCGTTTGACTGGTTGCTGGAACACGGGGTATACGGGCGCTTAACTTGGGGCCTTGGCAAATTATGGAAAATATTTACAATTTAATTTGTTCGAAATAAATTTCATTTATTTGGCTTACAACTACAGTTAAATTAAATGCTGCTGCTAATTATAACTTTTAACTTCATATATATATATATTTTCTTCTCATATATGTATTGTATATAGAAAGAGAGAGTGAGCGAGTGTTTGTGGTAGACAACTGTTCAGCTGCACTCTCTGTGTGTCTGGCTCTGTTGGACTGTCATACTTACAGAATAAACTATACACTTGTACTTTTGCCTTACTGTGCATACACAGATTTGCCCTTAAGCCCGGATTTTAACGCTTCAACCGTGTATAGGTGCAATGTGTGCGTGTGTAAAATAGTTTGTGGTCACATGATTTGTGGAAAGGCTATTCAATATTTTAGGCGCGTATTTATGTTAAAAATTTATACATACATTCTAGACAATAATTAACAAACTAAAAACCTTTTAAATTAAACACAAAAATAAAGTAAAAATTAAAAAATAAAAGCGAAACATCATTTGTCTTTTTTGTTTTGCATATAAAGTAGAGTACAGTCCATCATAACGAGCCACAACTTCAACGAATTGTATGCTGCTTACTTAGGGCTAGGAATTTGCGTTTTGTATTCGTGTGGTTTGGAATTTTTGCGCAAAACTGGCAAATAGTTAAATGTTGTAGACAGTAGTAAATAGGTAGAGTTTAAGTATATAAAAAAACAGTCAAAAATGCTGTTGATATAAATTTTGGAATTCGAGAAGTACATAATTTCTTTTGTTTCTTTCATTTTTAGGAATTTGCAAACATTATGCATTATAATTTCGCATCGGTGACTTGGTTTTGTTGGTTTTTGGTTGGATTTGTTTTGTTTTTTCGTAGATTTTATACGTTAAAAAATGGAAGTTCACATATGTATTTGGCAACCTTGCGTAAGTGGGAAGAGGTTTTCATATTTGTTATGCAGCACATGAACACACACGCACAAAAATGTGATGTGTGAAATTGCGCGATTCTTGCAATCAGCCAAAACCATTTTTGGTGCTGCTGACAACTCTGAAATGTGAAATAAATAAAAATTAATAATTTGTTGAGCGTTGTATAAAAACATAAACTTACCATTAAAAAAAATAATCACATTGACACAAAATTTACGAATGCTTCATTGATTCATTGGTGGCATGGGACACATGGGACATTTGCTGCCGTCCATGAAATTGGTGGGACCACCTGCAAAATAGAAAAGACATGGACAATGAGATTAAAGAAAAATTTATATAAAATATGAAAAATTCAATTTGATTCAATTTGATTTGGATTTTAATAAAAAATATATTAAATCAAATTTGGTGTATTTATAATCGACAAAAGATTTCAATAAACGAAAAATGTTGCATCTATTTGCATTGAATCTAAAAATAAAAAATTATTGCACCTAACTATTATTTGTAATTGATAATTGCTGCTTCGACAAGAGGCTAATTGAAACCTAAACTTCCACTATTACACATTATAGAACCGAGATCCCAACTCATAGGTCCCTACGCGATTCACTCACTCACGCCCCCACTTACCGTGCATATTGGAATGTCTGTGACTCTGATGGATCATTGGTGCGGCGACAGCAACATTGGCGTCACAGCGCACCGCAGCATAGGGGGGAATAATTGGTGCTGCTGGGAACATTGGATTCGCATTGGGATTTCGCATGGCATGGTATGGTGGCGGTGGTGGTGGTGCCGGTGTGGGCATTGCTGCTGCTGCTGACTGTGGTGGTGGCATTGGTGCTGGCAGCAGCGGCGGCGGCGGCGGCGTACTACCGCACTGACTGCTCAAATTGCGCGCGGCCGTGTTGGAGATCTGCTGCAGCAGGCGGCAATCGGCGGCCGTGTAAACGGAATTTGTGTCATGTTGTTGCGCATACGAGCCGTGTCCGCTGTCGCTCGACGAAACCGAACCTGTGGCACGCCGCGTACACCCACACGCACGCACGCCGCACATCGAAATCGCATGTGAGTGATTTTGTTGCGAGTTGTGTGGTTGTTGGTATGGAGCAGTTAATGTGCGTGTTTGAGTGCGGCAATAAAACAGAAAATAATGTAGAGTAAAATTGCAGTGTTGCGCGGCGTCATAGCGCCGCAATTTCAAAGCTACATGTTGGGTAAGTGAATGGGAGCATAGTGTTGTCTGGATGGGGATGCGCAACAGCTACGGCAACATTGCTTGGTTAGAAGGCGAATAGCATACATAGCCCCACACCAAATACGTGTACAGCGTGAGAGAGAGCTAAAGTGCGGCCTCAGAGCAGGCGGATGGAGAAGCGAAAATATGATTAGCGGCGTGTCGTATTATTTGCAGCTTTCAAGTGTGTCTAAAGCGGTTTATCAAATGTTCGGAACGAGTGCGTGTGGGAGGGAAATACCAATGACTACAGTACCAACTACGACCATGAATGCGCACCAACATGCAGATTGTCGCCACCCCCTAAATGCGACACAACTAGCAAATCATTGCTAGTATTTCGAATTGAAACCCATTGAAACAGTTTACAAAAAAAATTAAGTACACCATTCTCGAGATATGTCAACTACAGTTTCTTATGTTAAATTTTAAAAGCAAAATTTGTGTATTAACTTTTACTATTTAATGTTAATATTCTTATAAATGCTTCGATATTAATGTAATTAATGCAATTTGGCATGAGATAATCACACAAAAGTCCATTTTGGTTTTGTCATCTTTCAAATTAAATTTTTAAAATAATAAAATAAATTAAAAAAATAAATAAAATCTATATAACAAATGTACTATAGTAAATCTACTATCCTCTTCATAATTTAGGGCCTCAGATCCCTAAGGAGCCACTGTCAATTGCATGATTTTGAGAAATATTAAACGTTTAGAAACCTTTTTTCTACGAGTACTTCGATTTTTCCAGGTTTCAAGTCGAGTTTCTTGGCTTATGGAGCCCAGATTTTAAAATATTTAACCCTAATTCCCAGAACTTAGTAAGTAAGTAACGTAAACCCAGAAGTGAGACTGTCAGGCTTATATGACCTAAATTACTGGAAACATTTGTTTAAAAAGTACAAAAACTGTCAAAAATGTTAAATTTATAAATGCAATATAATTCTAAAATTCCATTAGAGGATTACATATAATAATGGAATCGAAAATCTTTTGGATTCATCATCATTTGAAAACTTTAGTGAGACTGTGAGGTTCACTTCTGGGAATTTCAGTTTATTCATTTATGGTTCATGCCATAGATTTTACTTCAAAAAATCATCTATTTCAAGTCTATAGGACTCCGAAAAATTTTGAAAACATGTTTTCTTTTTTACACCGCGTATGCAAAATTAGAACCGATTTTTTGCTTTACCTAAAGACATTTCAAAGCTTTAAAGCCCATATTGTGTTAAGTTTCCTATGCATTTTTCCCCCGAACTGTAACATTAAATTGTCCTAATTTAATTTTTTTTTGTTGTTGTTCCTTGTTCACTCCTCTCTGGAGCATAGGGCTTCCACAAGACAGCCTTGTGTTGGTTACGTTAACTAATTGAATACCTAGTCAAATCATTTCATTAACATGGCAGCACATTAAAACAAATAACTCTGCTCTGATTTTAAACCCCGTCAACCTTGCATGACAACAATTTATGTTAAAACTACAATGACACTACAGCCAAATGGCTTCAAAATACCGGTTAGTAAGCGTAAGAATTAATGAAAGCAAAAAACTAAACAACAAAATAATTGAACTACAAAAAAACAAAAGTTCAAAAAAACAATAAAAATACACTCACCCGATGTTACAGATTTGCGTAGCGGCAAGTCGCGAAATGTGGTCACACTGCTGCTCTCCACTGACAAATCTACCGAGGGCAGTGGCGGTGTTGGTGTATCCGAGTGTGAGCGTTCGTGTATGGCCCGCACGGGCACCACGTTGCCTGTTGGAATACAGCACTTCGATTTATTTAATGTTCAACTATGGAAAGAAATTTTTACGCACCTGCTGGTATGGAATTGCTGCCGGATGCCAGTCGTCGATGTGAGCACGGACTCGGCGAGGTGGACGAGGTGAGCGCAATGCCGGCGGGTGTTGTGAACGCATGCGCGTGTATATGATGCGGATTGTTGAGCAATGACGGCGGCGGCATGCCCGGCATGGCCGAGTGACGCGAGTACGGCTGATGCGGTCGCACTTTGGTCGATTCGGACAGCGCGAGGATCTTCTTGACCGCCTGCGGTGAGGCTGTGCCGAATTTCGGGCAATTGCTGTTCATGTTGCGACGATTGTGATCGCTGGTTGAACTGGTCGAGCTGGTGGTGGAGAGTGTGGGCGATGAGGGGTGGCGTTTGCGTAGCGACAGCGACGAGTTGGGCGCCGACGAGGAGGAGGTGTGCGAGTAGATACTCAGTTGATCGCCGCTGCGCGACGACGAGTTGCCGCCGCCACCGCCGCTGCCGCTGCCGCTGTGCGTTTGTGAGCCGGAAAATTGCGAATTATTGGCCGGCTCACACTCGAGCGAGAACTTGTGCAACACATCCTCGTCGGTGATGATCTTCAGGTTGTTCAGGTAGGCCTTGACGCGGCGTACCATCTGAGCCTCTTCGAACATTTTCTTGGGATTTGGTGCGGCGGTGGACTTTTTGCGGCGCTTGATTGTCGACTGGCCAGCGTTGGCGGCAATGACCGTATTGGTGCCGGCATTGTTTTGCGAGGTGGACATCTGATTGAGCGAGAACATGGCGTTCGATGGCGATTGGCCCTTCAGTTCCAGTATGGCCAGCAGATCGTACGGCGACGAGCACATGTGCGTCAGCAGCCGCACCTCCTTGGCGATCATGCGCAGCTTCTCGAAATTGATGAGACCGTCGACGCGCGTGTCATTGCCCAGGTGTATAAAAGTAAGATCCTTCTTGACGATCGGGTAGAAGGGTATGATGGGATGTTGGGCGAGCAGCTCCGATGAGACCAGCTGCCGATATTTGGACATATTACGCGAAGGGTCCATCAGGTCTTGTAGATCGGAGAACAGCCGCTGATACTTGGTGGGTAGCTTCTCCCAGGTGAGACGCAGACGCGACACAGCCGCATGCCCCAATCCCGAGATGATGGCGAACATGGAGTTGAAGTTGCGACACTCCTTGCAATGGCGCGCAATCTTAATGAACTGTTTGACGATTTTCATGCGGCGCACAATGTTGTGCTCAGCACAGATCTCGGTGACCACCCAAAACATTTCCCGATTCACAAGCTCGGCGAATTTGCTCAGCATGGGCACACCGTACTTGGTACGCAGTTCAAATAAATCGTCTACGTATTCGGTGGATTCGATTTGCCGAAAGATGGCAAAGTCCTGCAGTGTCAACTGGATGGCCAGCTCGTACGCGTTCAGTTGCAGAAAGTGCACGCTTGACTCACGCACCAGATCCAGCGCCAGATCATCCGGCACTAGCGTCTCCGTGATGCCATTTGTCTTCAGATAGTAGCGCGCCGCAAAGCCGATGCGCTCCGCCAGATTCTGCAGCTGATCGGGTAGGCGACGCTGCTTGACCATACCGCCCTCGCCCACGCTCACCTCGCACAGCGAAAAGTTCGAGCTGGGGTCGTGTATGCCGAATTCCTGCAGCGCCAGCATAACTACCTCGTGTGCGGTAGTTTCTTTGTTGATCAGCAGATACTTGCACGTCTGGTCGGCCTTGAAGACCTTCAGTACGTGCTCGGGGTAGTCGGGCAGCGTGGAAGAGGTGGTGGTGGAGGCAGCCGATGGCCGGTGTGCCGAGGCGGTCAGATAGTTGGATGTGTTGCCAGCAATCGACATGGAGGTGGTGTCCTCGCCGGCGTAGCACAGCGACGAGGTCAGATCGGGATTTGACTGCGATTGGTAGAGGCGACCGCCGCCGCCGCCACCAGTCGAGGAGGAACTGGACGAGGAGGTGGAGGTGAGTTTGGCCTTTTGTGACATGGTCTCTGTGGGCGTGTTGCTGCTCAGCAACGCATCGCTGGAGTCGTTCAGGCTGGACTGCTGCAGGCCGCTCACGTTACGATGTAGTAGATTCATTTTCGCCAACGCCTTCTGCAGGCGGCGTTTGGGCGCCAGCGTCATGAAACCGCCGCCTTTTGAGTTCGGATCACAATTCGACTGCAAATGGTTGGCGGAGTCCTTACGCGCCGACGAATTCACGCTCTGCAAGATGTTATTCATGAAGTTGGTGGCCATATTGCCGCTGGACTGCGTTGGCTGCTGCGCGCTGATGGGCGGCGTAGTGGGCATGCAGCAGTCGGTCTGGTCGGTGGGCGTGATGTTTCCATGCAGCAGCATGTCCACCGAGCTCAGCCGCACCATGTGCGCGCGGTTGCTGTTCATATCGTCGGCGGTAGAATCGGAACGACCGTGCAGTTTGGCTATGTCGTTGGCGCAGATACGACGTGGACTGCGCAACGATTTGGCGGCGGCCGCGCCCAGCGACCCACCTCCATTGCTATTGCTGCCAAGGCCCACCGGGCCACCTTGCTCCACTGCGTGCATCATCTCCTTGAAGCCCAGCAGGTTGCTTTTCACGGTGATGCTCAGGTGCGTGCTGCTCATCAGGATTTCCATGGCGCGTTTGCTAGTCACGTGCTCGAACGACTGACCGTTCACCTCGTGTATTTGATCGCCGCGCTTCAGCCCCACGTCTTGTGCTTTCGACGTCGGCTCTACGTGCGATATGTAAATGCCACAACCGCCGCCGCCTGGAGCAGTGATGCCACGCATTTCGTAGCCACCCACAATGTTGAAGTTGAGTGGCTCGTCGCGCGATGAACGCGTCAGTGTGCAAGTGCGCATGCGTGCTTTCGCCGCACAGGCTATGTGCAGCAGGCGCAGTTGGCTGAGCAGCTTGTTGTGTTCCAGCCCCGCTTCGAACACCTCCAGAAACTCCATCATCTCGAAGTCGGCCTCGAAGTCGGTAAAGTGATTGTTGACCCACAACAGCACGACGCGCGTCACACGATCGCGTATCTCCTGCGAGGTGGCGGTGCTGCCGCGTGGCGGCTCAGCTTCGTTCTCGAACCAGGCAAGCAGCTTTTGCGTGACCTCTTGCTGATTTCTAATAAAAATGCGATGCGTGAGCAGAAAGTCCTCCACGTACGTGGGATCAGTCATGGAATTCTCCTCGACCAGCTGCAGCAGCAACCGCTCCGGTGTGCCTCTAATGACAACATGGCCGCGTTTGGTGGCCGCCGCATGGGTGTTACTCGCATTGGCATGACCGGCATGATCGTTACTGCCTATCTGACGCAGCTCGGTCACCATCACAATGCGGCCATCTTCGTCCTCGTGACGGCGTATGTTTTCTTCGCCCTGGTGCTGTATGCGATAGTAGTCCGTTTGTGTGATACACACAAACTGACAGTCGTCGCACTTGGTGCGCATCACGCCGCGATGATACAACTTATCCATGGTGGGCAGTATGCCAAAGGAGTCGCCCATTTGCAGCTCTTCGCGCGTACCATTAGCATGCTCGATCTCAACGGCGCCATTTATTAGCACGGACCACGAGTCGAGCTCCTCACCGTCGGACATGACAACCGTGCCCGCCTTGTCGACCACGGCGAACACCATCACCGAGCAGAGCGCCCTGCGCACAGCCAACGTAATGTTTGTGAAAGCCTTCAGGCCCTGTGTGAACTCGAGTAGAATTTCGACGTCGTCTTCGGTGCGCTCTGATGGATCTTTCTCCAGGCAATCACGCACCGCGTCACGGACATTTAAACTCTGTTGAAAAATAAGAAACATTAATGTTGACAATTGTAAAAATCAATGGCCGAAGACGCTTACATCCATACTCTCTGCCAGATCCTCCTCGTCCGAATCCACCACGGATTCCACCAGGCCGGAGAGATCAATCTCTTCGGCCTCCAACGATGACCCGTATACTGAGGCCATTGTATCGCTGCCACTGTACGCCGAACTGGTATCACTCGAATGTGAGCCGCGGTTGCATTTTTGATGCAATTCTGGTCGTGTCGGTGGATACTGAAAACAAAATTACATTTATTGACATTTCACTAAAAAATCTATATGCGAAATGCACAACTTACATGATGTCTGATATGATGATAGGGATCCATTAGATGCCAAACACGTTAATGGAAGATTTGCGGATTTTTGAATGCTTTTGGTATTTCGAATACATTAACTTGTGATATGTACTTTTTGCTTAATATGCGTAAAATTTGTGTTTGCGTTTTGTGGGTGAGTGTGTGTGTGTGTGTGTGGGCGGCGATTTGTCTGTGTAAGATCCAAGTTTTAAAATTCTAATTGAGACTTTTTGATATAATGCTTCCGATTGACAATCAGCGACTGCAAGTGCTGCAAAAATATAGAAAACAGAATCGAATTAACTTTAACGCCATTCAATGTTACACACATTGAAATAATAATTTAAGACCATTATATGCTTATTTAGGCGTAATACAAGCCACAAGTGGCAAGCCGGTCTCTTATTTTCCAATAAATTGCCACTTCCCCATTGTTGGCGCAGCCGCCGTGTCAGGTTTTGTTTGTTTATGCGCACAAAAAAAACAAAACTACAAAAAACATAAATAATATATATGAAAAACGGTTTTATTATCCAGCGGTTGTCGACGTTACGTTTATCACAGTAACAATTCAACTTTATTCTCTATGCGCAGTGATGGCTGGTGGGTCAGCACAATGGGGGAAACCACTTTGTAATGGATCAAGATGAGCGGCTGAAGTGGCGGCAATGAGTTTGATTAATGCTTTTCAGCTTAAATTTGATTACAGACTTTAATTGCGCAAAAATCGAAATTATTTAGACTGATATGAAAACTAATATGCCGTGTGATTTATTGCAAGTAAACAAAATTATTTGTTTCGAAATAAATAGTTGAGCTCTTTAGCTCTTTCTTTGTCAAACTAAATTTAATGTTGTTTAAAATATTTCTTAGAAGCTTAGCAGTTCTTCGCTCTAAGAGTCCAGTAATCGTTTCAAACTTTGTCAACAAAGAAAACTCCCACAGCTTTTAAATGCCCTAAATAGCACACAATCTTTAGGAGATATCATGCAGACAAGGTTTTATAGGCCACCATTGTGCCCAGTCACGGTTTATTGCTTTCTTAAATAAACGTTATACGATTTCTGGCTTCAAGCACACTGCGAAAACCCGCTTCTAACTGGCCAAATTTATATTACGCGCTACACGAATACGAAAAACAATAATAAACAAATAAATTAAGCGCTTTGGTTTGCAAATTTAGCGCATCTACAAAAGCAACGTCAAGTCGCACAACATTTTAGTATTGATGCGACACAGAGGGTGTGGGTGCACGCTGCCAGTTCGCATTTGGATTTGGACAGGCGGCCAAATTCGGCGAGTTGCCTCACTTTCTTTTCCATTTTTCTGCGGGTGGGAATTTTGTGCCGACTTCCAGTACGTCAGCTATGCTGATTATTTAGCGCATTGGCTGCCACTTACCGGCTGGACTGCAGGCTTGAATTTTTTTATATATATTGCCATATGTTACGTGTGCATAATAAATATTATTAATATAAAAATGTTTTTGATTGAGTCACTTTTATCCCACAGTTTGCGATGTGTTCTCAATCGGATTCTTTGTGCAATTGCGCACAGCCAGATTTAAGAACAACGAATGTCTGGCCGCATGTGTGTGTGTTTGTGTGTGCAGCGTTGGACTCCAGTCTATGGGGGAGATAAAAACCCAGCTTAGAAAATGTTTCATGAAAAGCGTGTACATACAAACGCACATAAGAAATGTACAATACATATACAGTTAAGAATTGTATTTTTTCTTTCTTGTTTGCTATGTCTGCAGACTGATAGCGTGGTTAAAATTCGATTGATAATCGTTGTGGTTTTGTACTTTGCAGAATGAGAGATTTGTTGTTGTTGCTGTTAGAGGTACTCAAAGAGTAGACTGCAATATTGGCAAATACCATCGTCACAACTGGAATTGCCCACTTTATTGATACACATTTTCGATGGTATGAGCAATTTCGTGCAGATAAGTGGAAGCATTAAAGGGAAATATATAAAAGAAAATATTTGTTGTACACATTTGATTTCAGGCAGTGATTGAAGAGTGAAAGATAGAGTTAGCAAAGCGACAATGACCAAAGTTGTGGAATGAAAACGTTAAAAAAAGTGACCGCACTGGACTTTGGCCAAAGAGATTAGTTAATTTTTCAACAGCTACCGAATTCGTAGAATGAAAATGTTTAATTAATATCAAAAATGTGTCCGGACTGGACCCTGACCAAACAGGCTTTTAAATTTGTCATGCAAAGGCAATTTTTTTTTATAATTCTTTTTGAACCAAATCTATAAAGCACATCTATGCAGAAGTTGCAAAAATTTCCTACTGGGCTGTAGAACCAGCGGCCATACAGCTGTGAACAACAACTCTAGCGAATGCTAGACGACCGCTAAAACAATAAGCCCAGCGAAGGGAACGGGAGTTGTGTGCAACGGTGCTTTTTCTTTTTTTCACTTGTGCTGATTCTTATTCTTGTTAGTGGTGAGCCTGTTATTGCTGCTGTCATTGTTTTTTGCAATAAGACAATTTCCTTTTGCATTTTAATTATAAAGTGTTATCAGTATTGTTTTAACATGTTTTTATTTGTTACCCCGTGCCATTCAACGTCCAGTGTGTGGGCAAAAAACAGCAGCAAACCGAAACACCCATCTGCACTCTGAACAGGTATGAATATCGAGTTGGAACATATTTAATAGTTTCTAGTGAGTTGTTCGCACATGAAAAATAATGCTTGATTATTTGCATTTAGTGACGTAGAAAACTTCACTCGGGGAACTAAGCAGAGTGCGGCCTTTGCCGCAAGCAGCACCGCCTGTTTGTGTGGGATTTTATTAGTTTTTGTGCAGTTGCGTTGCCATTGCCCACTTGTTAGATTTGCTGTTGTTACTATTATATTTTCCGCCGTCAATCTGCGCTCCCAACACAAGCTCCATTCTGTGCGCTGCGCTGCGCAACACAAACAAGATAAATTTGTCGCTGCCATCAAGAGACAAACAGATATCGCGCACCACAACATGGCACGGCTCACAATTTTTGGTATAATTAATTTGTTGCTACTGCTTTCAGCAATAGGCCCCATGCGCCCCCGCCCCGGCTCACACCGTCATCCACCAGTGCCATTAGCGCGACCGCTTTTGCCGCCACGCTATTGTTGTTGGATTAACGAAATTTTCATGCAACTGGTGGAGCCGCGGCGTGTGGGTGCGCACTGTGCATGAATGAATAGCAACGGTGGGTGAGAAGCGAATCGCGCGGCCTGCGGTCTGGGGGCGGCACCAGCACACTGCGTCTGTGTATTTTGCATTCGCTTTTCTGTATGTATGTATGCATGTGCTCGGAAAAACAAGTGGGCGATTTGACATTTGGTAAAGCGCATTTTTTTCTTTAGAGGAAACACTGTTTTTTCTGGTTGTTTTGTTTTTGCAATGGACCAAATTTGCACACCCACTGTGCACCGTATTTGTAACACACATGGGCGTCGATTATTGGAATATCGCAGCGCACTGCCAGCACCATCGCCAGCAACATTAGTTCCAAAACGGAAATCATTAAGTTTCTCCCCAAACGGCAGACACAAAAACAACAGCAATTAATTGCTTAGCAAATTTCAACACCGTTTTGCTAAGCTTAAATTTTCATTTCTTATTGGCTTTATTTGTAGTTTGTAAGGTAGCACAAAAAAAAGCACTGCAACAAAATGAACCAAACCAAACAAAAAACTACTCACTTTGCACACATAATAATTATTTCGCTAAATTTTCCCCTCAGCTGAGATTCACGCTTAATTGCATATTTCTTTCATTATTTTTGCTTTTTGCAGCCGTTGTGTTACCCGTTTTTACATTTTTCGTCGAGCCGTAGGAATTTCTCTACATTTTCTTCACTTTTTGTTTCGTTTCACATTGGCGTTCGCCACTTCACCCAAAATGAAAAGTTGCAGTCGCTGGGAATACAAGAGACAGCCGCAGCAGCGGTCGGTGTAGTAGTACAACAAAAATTGCTGCGAAATAAAAAAAAGTTGAAATGAAAACGCTCGTTGACGAACAGTGCGAACGCGGAAGACGGGGTGGTACTCGGTGCAGGCGTAGCAATTGCAAGTATCTATTTTCACAAACGCGACACACGCAATTACCGGCAACTGAATCACTTGCACTTTACTGCATTCGATAGTAAGAACTTCTTTCGAATTTATTTAATTAAAAATGCATTAAAAGCAAACAAAAAAGCAGAGCAGCAGATTTTTTCGGACGCGTCAACGTTTTCTTTTTTCTCCACTTCACTGCCGTCTGTGCGAGCAGCCGGCGTTGCCAGTTGAAAGTGCGGAGCATGAATGTTCGTTGCGGAATGAAGTGGCAAGTGAAACCTATGAAGGGAAAACTGCGGACAGGCAGTTGGCGTTGCCAATTACCGGTGAGTATTACCAGCATCGAATATATTGTGAAAATATTTTAATATACGATTTGATAGATACTTTGTGGTGATATATTTAGCGAAAATATATATATATATATATATATAAGTGAGGCAAAAATGGGGGATACTACGGTTTCCGTGGCGCCGCCATTTGATGATGTTTTTAGATAGATTGACCTAAAATAAATCGAAAATGAAGAATTTTTCGATATCTCGCTTCGTTTTCGAGATATCGAGGTTCAAAGTTTTTATATACCTACAGATAAGCGAGAAAGTAGACTGGACTGAAATAATGTACATTTTATTCATGAATTTATGCAGAAATACTGTTAGCACTTTACTGATGCTCCGGCACACTAGTTGCTCCTATGAGGGTTATTTTTCAAGCGCCCGGCCGAAGGCCGTCCACACGGAAGGAATTTGAATGCAGAAATACTGTTAGCACTTTATTGATGCTCCGGCGCACTAGTTGCTCCCATGAGGGTTATTTTTAAAGCGCCCGGCCAAAGGCCGTCCCCACAAATAGAGTTTGGATGCAGAAGTACTGTAAATATTTTACTGAATCTGAAGCCCTACTTGCACTTAAGAGGGTTATTACCCCTCTCGCTCTTTTTCCATCTAATCGCTCCACCTTATTGGCAGGTAATTACAATTTTTCTGGTTTCGAAGGTAAAATTAAAAAAATTCATTAAAAATTACTATACATTTCCGACGGGTTTCCTTTCAAGGGGGGTATATGGGGAACCCCCCTACCCACCCACAAAATTTTTTCCCCCTCCTCGACCGCCCAGATATAAGAGTCCTTCCCATTTTCATTGCAATTACAATTGATTAGTGATGTAAAATTTTTGAAGTATCCTATAATATACGTGTTCCGAAATTTTAAACTTTGAACCTCGATATCTCGAAAACGAAGCGAGATGTCGAACAATTTTATTCATAATTTTCGACTTATTTTTGGTCGATCTATCTAAAGACACCCTCAAATGGCGGCGCCACGGAAACCGTAGTCGTGCCCAAAAATGGCTAGCAGAGGCCTAAAGAAAATTTTAGTAGATAGACAAGTTTCGAATCTATGATATTCTATCATTATAGGTGTTCATGATATGTCGGAGTTCATTGTTATTTGATTGTTTATGACTGCACGAAATATACTTTTAACACTGGAATGCCCGGCCAATCCAACTGTCCTGAAATGCTCAATTTTAATGTAAAATAAGAATACTTTTTTTTGTTTAAAGTATTTCCGTTCAAAAATTTTTTTTTAGGAACACAATAAAATCTCAAAAGTCCACAATGAACTAAATTTGACTTCCTTAGGAATTCTTTGAAACGCAGAATAAGAAAAAAGGAAACGGCTTAGAACCTAAAACGTTCAATATTTTTGTAGAGCATTTTATAGGCAGTAAGTTGCTTTTTCAGTTGAAGTCAATTGCAGGAATTTTGCAGAAAATTGCTACAAGCTTCAGTAGATTGTAGAGCTTTAATTGATTTTTTTTTAATATCTCATTTTTATTATGTGTTATTATGTTTTTTATATTATTATGTTTTTTATAAATTTTGATTGGGCGTCTGTTGTTCAAGAAAAAGAATTGGACTAAATATGAACTTTAATACTATTCTTATATTTTACACACAATTGTATGTACTATGGAACTGCCTTGTATTGCTAAAGTTTTGTAATCAAAGTACATACATGGAATGAAAATATTCCTTGTTTTTAGAATATGTTCGGTATACAGTTTGAAAATCTTTGGTTTAAGATTTCTGTGTTCACGTATTAGCGGTTTGTTTACCGATATGTAGCATAGTTTCGGGAGGAAGGTGGGAAAAAGTTGCAAAATTATGCGTTTGGCAAAGGAATTTCAATAGGAAATAACTGCAACTACTTGGCTCATCATTTCAAAAACCAAAGGCCGGAGATACATAACATAAAATCTTACTCTACCTGGTGAACCCAAATTGTTATTGAACCCAATTGTTGCACCGAAATTGTTGTTGCGCGAATACGAATTAAGAGCCGCTCATAATAACTACGAGAGTAAAGACTCAGTAAAGACGCTGGCTCCTGAAATGCACACAGCACTTGTCATCACGGTTGCCAGCTCTGTCATTATTGGTTTATAAACTTCACTTCTTTAATGGTCACACTTATGCAGCACTCAAATACTTTCCACTCGTTACCCCTCGCTGCAATTAATCAATAGGGTCACAAAAGCGTCGCCTCTGGTACATTTCACTGCAACTACTAAACTTATGTACAACGCCAACGCTTCGAGTTCTTGGTCAGCTAGTACTAATGGGCCAGTTACTCATGACATAACTTAGTTTTACTTGTCAGCTCGCACGACCTGGCATACCCGAAAGCTGTACAACTGGTTACCCGAGACATAGAACATAAACTTAGAACTTAACCGTAAACTTAGAAATCTTTTTCGTTTTGGTTTCTAAGTTTATGTTTATGTTTAAAAAATGTTGCCACTCTCTTCGGAATGAATTAAAAAGTAAACAAATGAAAATAATTTGTAAAATATACAAAATGGATTGCGATTTTTATTAGTTTCGAAAATATATTAATAATTTTAGTAGTTGGATGCTCAAACATTTAATAATTGCAAGTAAAAAATGTCGCGAAAAGTTTGATTTGATTGTTCACGAGATGGAGAAATCGAAGTGGCAATATTGTTTGTTTTATTTTCCTTTTGTCAAAAAGGAAAATCAGCTGATTTTTAAGTTTATGTTTACGGAAATAAAGTTTTGAGTAATCGCTCAAATTTTCTAAGTTTATGTTTATGGTTAAGTTTATGTTCTGTGTCATGAGTAACTGGCCCATAAGTTAACATGCGATGCTTGCTTTAAGCCTAAAACGCTGCACTATATTTGGACAACAGACAAGCTGCGCCATGTGGGCGCTTCTCGTGCTCGCATTACAAACACAAACAAGCCAAGAACAACAACAAAAAACAAACAGAACATATAGAAAACAAGCAATTTTTTGTATTGAAAATAGTGAGTCCCCAGAGAGCAAAGGGATAAAAATATGTTCCAATTTCGAAAGCTGAAAAAAATGTGCGCGGAAAAAAGGTGAAATGCAGCGGCGCAAAGGGCGTTGACTTTAAGCGCATATTTTGGTGTTATTGATGACATGGGATAACGAGCAGCACCCACGCTTCCGCACACCCTCAGGCTGGCCGCAGGCAGCGCACTCACGGCATATGGGTGGCTGCTGGCTGATTGAGGGAGCGAGCGAGCGAGCACCGGAGACTACACAACAAAGCCAGCAAATACTATTACCCATTTTTGTGGCTTTGCAGCAGGCCACGCTCCTGTGCGGGGGACGTGTCGGGCGGGTCGCTGTGCGGCACGTGTAAAACTACCATAGCCAATTCGTTTTTATGCACCCCCCCGAAAACTGAAGCCAAACGAAATTTAACCTTTAACCCTCGGCCGCATGTTAACAGCTACGGCAGCATCCCCGCCCACGCGCCGCGAGTGTAGTAAAAAATTCCCATAGGTGTTAAAATGGCATTACGACTGTTGCATTTGCTTACGACTCGACAACGTCGTTCGCGTTCACGTTCACGTTGGCATTAGTGTTAGTGTTGACGTTTCGTTGCCTTCGTCGTTGTCGTTCGTTTTATGGCCCTAAGATAGGCTTTAGTTCGCTTCGGTCTGACTGATGCCGGCGCCCTCACTGCTTATTTTTGTGTTTTTATTTTCTCATTTTTGGTGTTTTTCGGTTTTACTAATGTTACTTTTACAAGACATAAAAAGTGTGTACGTTGTGTGCGACAAAGCGGCACAGCGACGGCCACACTTAAGGGTCGCCGATACGCGGCGGTAGTTGAAGACGTTTTTTTCCCCCCTAAGCTAAATGGTCGCCTAAGGTGGATTTTTACACACACCCCAAACTTCGGAGTTGTTTCGTTGGTGAGTGCGCACGTCACTGTCGTCAATCTGGGAGAAGGGGCTGCGGCTAAGGGCGGCTGTCGCGGTAAGACAAACATTGAATTAAATTGAAATGCATTTGTAAGTAGAGATGTGAAAGAAATATGACCAGAAAGGTGCGCATAATGCGACAAGTTGCTCTGGGGGTTGTGTCGCTGTTGCTGTTGCCGTCGCTGCTGACTGCTGCCACTGCCACCGGTAGATGGCACTGCAACGTGACTAAATGGCGTGAATATACGTGGCGTGATACTTGAATATGAGTAATGGTGGGCATATTAGTTTCTATTAGGGGCTGGCGGATAAGAGCAGCGGCGCTAAAGTGCGAATGCTCGTAGTGGTAGGCGGTAAGTGGTCGGCCGTGAATGCTGTGCGTACACTTTGGTTCATGAATGGAGGGAATTTATATTAAACTATCCAATGTAGTTTAATAAAGTACTGGGTTGGTGGGAACAGCGTCGAAACTGTAATAGTAACGGCCTACCTGCCGTATGACTCTATACTTCCTCCTCCATCGAGGGAGGTAATGGAAGTCGTCCAGTATGCTGAATCCAGGGGTTTGGGACTCATAGTGGGCTGTGACGCAAATTCACAGAACATTGTTTGGGGTAGCAGCAAATGCAATCCCAGGGGTACTAAACTTTTGGAATTCATTATGTCGGCTGATCTGGTGATTCAAAACGTTGGTAACAAACCAACTTTTGTGACCAGCAGAAGACAAGAAGTGATTGATCTGACACTAACCAATAGGAAAGTGGCAGATCAGATCATGCAATGGCGGGTTTTGGAGGAGGTCTCTCTTTCAGATCACCGCTTTATCGAATTCCGACTCGGTATTGATCTAATGTCGATACCAGGTGGACGGAATCCTCGCAAGGCGGACTGGAACAGGTTTGGTGAGCTTCTGACAGAGCGTATACCAATCCTGAAAAAACTCCGAAGTACAGCCAAGATTGAAGAAGCGACTAGGGAACTAGGAGTTACTTTGACTGGCTGCTATGAGGAGGTGTGTCCGCTGAGAGCGAGCAGACAAGGCAAAGCAGTTCCATGGTGGAGTGCTGAGCTTTCGAAGCTACGCAAACGATCCAGGAAGCTTCTGAATAGGGCCTTAAAAACCCGAAAAGGGAACGACTGGACCAACTATCACCTCGTCCAAAAGGAATTTAAGAAGAAAGTGAGGTCTGCCAAACTGGACTCTTTCAGAGACTTTTGCAATGAGGTTGAAGGTATGAAGGAGTCAGCAAGACTGTGTAGGGTTCTACAAAGAGACCGAACAGTTAAGCTTGATTCTCTTCGCTTGCCTGATGGCTCCTATACTACCTCTAAGTCGGAAACCTACAACACTCTCCTAGCGACCCATTTTCCGGGAAGCAGGATAATTCCCACTGTGGTGGACAGTTGTGAGGTCAATGACGCAGGTAATAGGACTAAAAGGCTTAACTGGTTTTCCGCGTCAGAAGTAGTAACGGAGGAGGCGGTAAGATTTTCTTTCTCCTCATTCGAAAACTACAAGTCCCCAGGACCTGATAAAGTTTACCCGATAATGCTAAAGAGGGGTGGAGACAAGCTGGTGAAAGCTCTTATAAAGATCTTCACGGCTTGCCTCGCTCATGGTTACATTCCAACTCTTTGGCGACAGGTCAGAGTGGTCTTCATTCCCAAACCAGGGAAGGACGACTATACGCTGGCCAAGAGCTTTAGGCCAATCAGCCTGACTTCTTTCATGCTGAAAAGCTTAGAGCGAATGGTAGAAAAGCACATCCGAGCGAAGGTGCTGACAAGAAGCCCACTTAGTAGAAACCAACACGCTTACCAGAGTGGAAAATCATGCGACTCAGCCCTGCATGACATCGTATCCAAGATTGAAGCAGGGCTGGAAGCTGACCATTACACTTTGGGCGTCTTCGTGGATATTGAGGGGGCTTTTGACAATGCAACCTTTGACTCGATATGCTCAGCAGCCAGAATGCATGGGGTAAATGAGACCCTGATAAGGTGGATCCGCTCCATGCTCTCCGGGAGATTGCTGACCGTTGGTGAGAGTGATAGCAATTCGGTCACGGCAGAGGTCGGACGGGGATGTCCCCAGGGTGGTGTCCTCTCTCCGCTGCTGTGGTGTTTCGTGGTCGACTCTCTACTAAGGGAGATGCAGGATCTCGGAATACATGTCCAAGCATACGCGGACGATGTCTGTGCACTAGTATCAGGACGATCCCTCAGGATAATTTGCAAGAAAATGCAGAAAGTCCTGGATAAGATTGATAACTGGTGCACAGGACAGGGTCTTTCCGTTAATCCCAGTAAAACGACTTTGGTCCTATTTACTAGGAAGCGGAAGCTGGATGGTCTCGAACTGCCAGTACTGAAAGGTGTGACCCTCAGTCTATCCACGGAGGTGAAATATCTAGGGGTTATCCTAGACAGGAAACTAACGTGGAAGATGCATGTCTTGACGAAAGTAGACCGTGCGCTGAAGGTTTTCCAACAGTGCCGTCGAGCTTTTAGCAAGACCTGGGGCCTGAAGCCTGCGGTGGTCCTCTGGATATATACCGCACTCATCAGACCCATAATTACGTACGCATCGGTAGTCTGGTGGAGACGAACAATGGTTAAGTCCGCAGCTTTGGCTCTGAACAGACTACAAAGAAGTGTATGTATATGCATTACGGGTGCCATGAGCACTGTCTCGGGTGATGCCCTTAATGCCATGCTTGACCTGCTTCCCCTAGACCTAAAAGTTCAAGAGGAAGCGATGAAAGCGACATGTCGGCTATATTCCTATGGATACTGGCACGACAACAAGGGATCGGGTCATGGAGAAATCTTCAAGAGGTTGTCAGCGCAATATCCGTTGCTGCTGGCCCCTAAGGATTGCCTAATACCCGTAGTATCCTTTAGGAGGAACTTTGAAGTGAGGTTCCCAACGCGCGACCAATGGGACAACCCACAGGCCATGCTAGGGGATCTGACGGATATTTTCTTCACTGACGGATCCAAGACCGATAAAGGTACTGGAGCTGGATGGCACCTCGATGGAAGTGTCAACTGCTACTACTCACTGGGTGGGCTGACTACCGTCTTTCAGACGGAAGTCTTCGCCATTCTGAAGGTAGCGGAATGGATAATTGGGAGGAAATGGTGCGGGAAACATATAGGAGTCTGTAGTGATAGTCAAGCTGCACTTAAGGCCCTGGAGAACGCGCGTGTTACCTCTAAGATTGTCCAAGAATGTAAGTTGAAGCTAAAATCAGTCGCGAGACGTAATAAGCTCCAACTTATCTGGGTTCCGGGACACTGCGGTGTTCTAGGTAACGAAACTGCCGATGAACTGGCTAACTGTGGATCAGGGTGTACACCCATGGGACCAGAACCAATAATCGGCACCAGTCTAGCAGGAACCCTGGACTGGATCAGGTCCTGTGTAAATAACCTACACAGAGAACGTTGGTCTAGCTTGGGAAGCTGTAAAACTGCCAAGTGTTTTGTGAAAAGCCCGAACAGGAAAGCAGGGAATTTCCTCCTGAAGCTGGGAAGGAAAGACCTCCGTCGAATGGTCGGGTTAATCACAGGACACAATCCATGGGGGCGACATATGGCCAACATGGGCATCATCGAGGATCCGACTTGCATGTCTTGCCTGGAGGAGGTTGATAGTACAGAGCACTTTCTCTGTGCATGTCCTGCCTTCTCTAGAACGAGATTGCGCACGCTGGGTTCAGATGTAATGAGAATGGACGAAGTTCATTCTCTCACCCTGTGTGATCTCCTGAGATTCATTAATGAGTCCGGGAAATTTGCACAGGAGACCTCATAGCCCTTTCTCCCTTTCCACCCACTTTCTCTTTTTCTCTTTCCCATTCCAATCTTCTCTATCAACCTTTTCCTGAGCCTTAAGTACAATGGGCTATAAAGCCTGAGTGCTTGAGGTAATGACCTCCCTTAGGTTATTTCCTCGGCTCCCCCTCACATCCATCCATCCATCCATCCATCCAATGTAGTTAATGCAGAAATAAATTTGTATTCCATACAGTTTGAGATCAACGACTTAAAAAAGGCGACTATTTAGGCTTTAAAAAACAGTAGCAAAAGTAGTAGAAGTAACAAAAGCTAAACATAGACACTAAGCACATGGCTTTCTTCAACCCTTTCGACCCCGAATTTTATCCTGTGTCTCGATATTAATTTTTGGTATTTAAATCAGAAGTGTGCACACGACCTTTCAAGTCGCCACGCCTTTTTGTTAGAGTTCTAGAGCTACTTTACTTTTGAACAATTTTAGCTTAAAACGGGTTAAATAAATTTTATATCAATATTTTTTAATTACAGAAAAATTATTTATTATTTATAAAAAAAATACAATATTATCACTTTTTGATTTTATTTAACCATTATTAAAGAAACAGGGTTTTGATTAAACGCGCCCAATTCGTAGACTTCAATTAGAACACAAACTTTCCCTGATATCGCTGCAAATGATTGAAAATTATTATTATTATTATCATATTATTTATGTATTATTTATTTTTATTTATTTTATTATAACAGTAAAATTTTTGTAATTTGCTTTGAATTCACTTCTAAAAATATTAATTTGTTGGTGCCTACTTAAATTAAACCCATAAATCAATCGTAGCTTTTGCTATAAGATGACAAGTAGGTGAAGCTGCTCTCAGGCAACTTTGGGCTCGAAAGGGTTAATATTTATATTAAACTATCCAATGTAGTTAATACAGAGATAAATTTGTATTCTATACGGTTTGAGATCAACGACTTAAACAGGCGACTATTTAGGTTTAAAAAAACAGTAGCAAAGTTAATAAAAGCAACACTTGATGGCTTTCATTAATAAATAAATTCTTTTTACGAAAAATATTGAGTGATTTAATGCCGAAAATCGGTAAACAAAATCTCAGACTTTGAGCTAAATTCCCATTTTAATTTGTCTTACTTTCTGTACAACATTTCTGTTAATTTATCCCTTTGTGACCCAGCATACATAATTCTGTGATCTAACTTTAAAAACACTGCACAGTGATTCGTTCCATAGACAAGAATGCATAGTCTCAGAATTTAACGATTTTGATGTCATTTGAAAGGTAAAATTCCAACTAAGAAAAGCCCAAAAAATCTGTGCGAAAAAATAATTAGTGTCTGTGCAAAAGCGGCTCAAAGTTGAAACTTTTTTCACAAAAAATTTAAACACATGTTTTCTGTTTTTGGTTTATTGATTAAAAAAAATCGTAAAAATTCATGGTTAGCAAAAAGTTGCTAAAACTTTCAATATAGATTAAGAACTGATGTGGAAATTTTCGCTTTTAATGTTTTCTCAAAATTTGTAAAGCTGAGGTTTCTCCTTCACATTTAGTTTAAAATATTTTTCAGAATTAAAAAAGAAAATTTACAAAACTTAGAGGAAAATATCTAAAAAGTATGTGAAAGTATGTTCCTGGATTTTTTTTTATTTTAAGAAGCATTCGTTCTTTGTCGGATAATGTAATTACATCTTCCGATTTTTTCCGATCTCAAAAAATAATTCAATTTGAAAAGTAATTTGAATAACTGAATAGCCCCCACAAAACGGTGCAGAATAAGTTTGCGTACAAAACTCCGTCCGTACAAAACTCAAAATTCCGTTGTTGCCAAATTGTTGCCATATTGTTGCCAAAGTTGTGTTGCCAAATTGTTGCCATATTGTTGCCAAAGTTGTGTTGCCAAATTGTTGCCATATTGTTGCCAAAGTTGTGTTGCCATATTGTTACCAATGGCAACAATTGTGTTGTTTGGTTGAATGTGTTTGCCCAAAAAATTGCCAAATTGTTGCCAAATTGTTGCCATTTTATTTTATTGTGTTGCCAAATTGTTGCCATATTGTTGCCAAAGTTGTGTTGCCAAATTGTTGCCAAATTGTTGCCATATTTTTAATCTGCTGCCTGAAAGTATGCAGCAATACCACACCTATTTTTCAACAAAATTTATTTTATTTATCCCTAAAAGTATGCAATCTAAGTATGCAAAATACATCTATTATTATCGTTTTTATTGCAAAACTAAAGGGTCCTCATACGATTTCTGTTGCTCCTTGCAATTATCAATGTTGACGTAACTGCTTAAATGTAAAATCTGAAAAATCTATCCAACAGCTTTCCAAATATGACAAAAATTGCATTCAAGTCTCAGGGATTGCCAAACTACAAAAGTTAAAAAAAAAACAAAATGGAGATTTCAATTTTATTGAGTACAGACCACTCCTTCTAATTTTGTCCCGCGGTTGTATGGAGTCGAATCACTGTGCACTGCAGCAAAAATTTGGAATTTACAAGCATTTTTGAATTTATGTCTTTCGACATTCGAACGAATGTCGTTCGCCAATCGCTTTCCCGTTATTGTGGAAAAAATTAAAAAAGAAAAAAATTTAATACTATTAAATGTGTAACATTTTCGTGATCAATCTCGTCGAAGCAAAAAAATTCACTGAGTCGCAAAGGGTTATACACCCACAACAGTTGCTAGTTGCTTTAATTAATGCATTAAAATTCCATAAAATTGTCATCAACACCATAGCAAATATTTTCATTGTCATTATGCTCGTGGAGATCGCTTAGACTTGGCACAAACTGGCGCAGCTGTTTAGCTTCTTTGGTGGTCGAGTGCAAATTGTTCGCTAAGCTCATGTGTGATGACAATTTGGTCTCTCTTCCCTTTGTCATTGCCCTGTAGGAAATCGGACTGGTCCAAATGTAGTTCTTCAACTGGTTGCTTGACAGTCATAGCTGACCTCAGAACCGACTCGTTTCCTTGGAGCAAACTCACCCTTTTAACATGGCGGTGTCCTAGGCGACAGTCAATTGTCCCCGTCTGCATCCATTTGCAACTAGTCCAAAGTCAGTCCTAAGTAAAACAGTTTTCAAACCAGTTGCGAAGCGAGTAGTTTGGAAACTAGTTTATTATGGATTAGTTCCCTAACCAGTTGAATTTTATAAAGGAAAATAAAACAATGAAATTTTTAAATATTAATTTTATTTTAAAAATAAGTTTAAAATAACAATATTTCATCGGGAATGAAAAACAAAATATACATACGAGCACCAAAAAATTGCAGCTTTACAAAAAGGTGAACTTCGACTTGACTTCTGCCGAAAATGTTTGGGGCCCGTCGCAATCCAATATCCTCGTCATTATTGACTACACCTGCAATATTTAAACAAATTAATTAATGCATAAAAATTAAAAAAAACAAACAAATTAATTAAGAAATACCTTTTAACTGCCGCTTCAACTTACGCTACCATGCAAAATTCTAACTGAAATCATTCAAGGCAAAACGTGCAAGTCGAACGAACTTCGAGTTATAGAAACAGACATGTTCGAAAAATGCAAATATTTCTACGTTGTTGTTGTAACAAAAGTATCGTAAGATCAGCCTTAACAGTATTTTTTTTGCTTATCTCACCTCTGTTTTGTTTTTCTCATTTTTATGTGCTCTTCTCGCCTATGAACGCGCACACAGAACGTGAACGATTAGACGCGAACTGACTGACTTCTACATTCGCTGACAGCTACTTTCGTCCAATTGACTTACAAAAAACCAGTTGAAAAACCAATGAATTTTGGGAACCAGTTGTCTCAGGTCCAACAGGGTGCCTTCAACTACACACACACACATACACCAACACACCCTCACATTGGACTTACGTAGACATATAGTCGCATATTTTTTCCGGCTTAGCGTTTTGCAATTTTTTTCCTGCTTAAACTGTCTTTACTTGGTCGTGCTACTGTCCGCAAGTAGCATGGATTCTTACCCCTTAGTTGGGTTTTTCTAGGCCGTTTGGGGATTTATAACTTTGGTTTTTTTTTGTTTTGTTTTGCTTTGGGTGTTTTCCTTGCTTTGATTTTGTTTTTATTTTGTGTGCATTTTGTTTTGCTTGGGGTTTTTGCGTTCATTTTGCACTGTCTTTTGTTTTTGTTCTTATTTGATTCTATTTATTGAGATTGCTTTTGACTCATCCGGTGGGATTGGAATTGTTTTCTTTGCTGTCTGACGTTTTCTAAATCAAAGATTGTGCTGGGATTTCGTTGGGGCTTTGGATTTTTTTCCACTTGCACATGCTGCCATTTTGTTGTTGTTTTTGTTTTGTAATTTTTTTCCGCTTTGTTTTTCATGCTTTTGCTGAAAGGGGAATAACCGCGCGCAGACTTGACTGGGCCGGTATCGTCTTATCAAAGGCCAATATCAATGATTTTGATTGCTTTTAAGTTGGCCGACTTGTATGCGAATTGGGTTTAATGGTGGAAATTGATAACTGGCACAACTGGCGGTGAGTTAATAAGACAAGCCGACCGACCGGCAGACAGACAGGCAGCCGAAAAAGATGCACAACGAAAGCATTGCCAGTCGGCTGGCAAGCAATGCACAGAGGGTGAAAGTGTAATCATAACAGGGGAAGGGGGCCGTACTGCTGGCGGGGTTGTGTGGCTGGTGCACTTGGGGGTTCGGAGCGTAAGTCAACACGCAGTTGAAATTCAATTTTCTTAAAGTGCTGTCAGCCGTGCGCGGGCCGGGTACGCAATGTGCATGCGAAACCGCAAAATCGGATTAGGGATTTTAAAGGCGATCGCCGACTGCGAGTACGGTTCTTCGACAAATGTCAATTAGTTTTTTTCGTGTGAGTGTTTTTTTTTGTTTGTTAAATCTGTATGGCTTACATGTGATGTGGGACTGTGAATGCGGGCTAATGAAATGCAGATTTAATAAGTTGGCCCGCATTTGAGTTGCAGAATTAAAAAAAAAATAGCGCGAACATTTCTTTTGCGGTTTTCCATCACTGATTGCTATCCTCAAAAGTTCGCTCTAAGCTTTGAGTTTTACATTTGACAATTTTTTTTTTTGGTTGAAAAAAAATGCATTGTTTCTGCGGTCGAACGCCGCTATTGTGACTGCCCATTTGGGGCGCTGGAAAGAGGAAGCATGCGTAATAAATTGCAGTAATTAACGGTGTGCTTAAAAATGTACATAAAAATCGAATAAAAGACACAGAAAGTGAAAAAAAAACAAATAAACTTACGCAATGTGCATGCGAAACCGCAAAATCGGATTAGGGATTTTAAAGGCGATCGCCGACTGCGAGTACGGTTCTTCGACAAATGTCAATTAGTTTTTTTCGTGTGAGTGTTTTTTTTTGTTTGTTAAATCTGTATGGCTTACATGTGATGTGGGACTGTGAATGCGGGCTAATGAAATGCAGATTTAATAAGTTGGCCCGCATTTGAGTTGCAGAATTAAAAAAAAAATAGCGCGAACATTTCTTTTGCGGTTTTCCATCACTGATTGCTATCCTCAAAAGTTCGCTCTAAGCTTTGAGTTTTACATTTGACAATTTTTTTTTTTGGTTGAAAAAAAATGCATTGTTTCTGCGGTCGAACGCCGCTATTGTGACTGCCCATTTGGGGCGCTGGAAAGAGGAAGCATGCGTAATAAATTGCAGTAATTAACGGTGTGCTTAAAAATGTACATAAAAATCGAATAAAAGACACAGAAAGTGAAAAAAAAACAAATAAACTTGTGACAAAACTTGAAGATGGACACGTAGCGGCAGCGCCAACTGTAGTAAGTGGGTGAGCAGTAAATGTGTGCCATGAATTAGTGTTTGTGTAATTGCACAAGAACAACAACAACTGCAATAACAACAATACGGCAAATAAACTTATTAATTCCAACGGTTGCTTCCACAGGCTGCGTGGAGTAGCATCCAGCGCTTCGGACATCAGCGCGAAGATACGCACTCGCACTCGCATCCACACACACACACACACCCACCCACGCGCACGCACTGTCGCACACGCAATTCCCCAAGGAGTCGCTTTGTCTCATCGTTAAATCCTTAAACAGCTGTGCAACGCACCGACGCGACGATGCGACATCTGCGGCCTTGTGGCGTTTGCCGCTAAACCAGCCAGCGCGCTCGGCCGCCGCCACTTTCGACTCTGTCCACTGCAAGTCGCACTGATGCGCCACTCTGCCCAGTTGTTATACGCTTTACGCGTTTCGGTTAATCCCAACGGAAATGCCACATTTGTTGTTACTGCCTGCTGCTGTTGCTGTTGCTGCTGCTCCAGCCATTGCCATTGCCAACGTTATTGTCTTTTCCGTGTTGCCGTTTCGCTGCGTTGGATTCAAATGTTGTTGCTGTTGTTGTTGTTGCTGCTGACTGGTGGCGCCCAACTGTGCAGCTGGAGCTGCGTGGAGATGCGTAATTATGGTGCGGTTAGTGTCGCCCTGAATGCGGGCGGAATTAGAAATGCGAATTGATGCTAATTGAAAAAAAAAAAACAGCAACAACAACAAGAACAAAATAAACCAAACAATTGGCATAGCCGCAACAACAACGTTAACAACAGTCGACAAGCAGTGGTGACCGTTGTGGTGGCGGCCAAAGAAAACACCGTGCGACAGCATTTTTCACACCGGGAAAAATCCATATGTGCGTGAAACTAGAGACCAAACATAGTAATACTGCGTACTCACTTTTTTATTTCTACATCCTTTGTCCTTTTTTAAAGGACTTCAAAATTTTGAGGTGAATAAAAAAGAAAAAAAATATAAAAAATACTTAGCCTCGTTAGAATATAGCGATATGTATATGAAATGAAAGAAGAAAGGGTCAAGAATTTAAATAAAATTAATTTTTTAACTATTTTTAAAAATAGGATAAGAAAAAAGTCCTTTGAAAATTTTAATCCTTTATATCCTTGAAAATTTATATAGAATTTTCTTGAAAAGTAAGTATGTTAATTAATTTCATTATTCTCGCTTCATTGATTTTGTGTCTTTTTATTATTTAAAATACTAATACTCAAATAAATTAGAATTGTTGTACTTCATTAGAATTGCAGCTTCCGCTTTTTTTAATAAATTTCGAACCAATAAAGTTAGAGTAATGAATTTTGACACGTGATCAAGGAGATTTTGGGTTTTAACATAGTTACTTTTCAATAAAATTCGATATACATTTTTAGGGATATAAAGGATTACAATTTTCAAAGCACCTTTTTCATATCCTTTTTTTACAAATATCATAGATAAAAAATCAATTTTATTTAAATTCTTGAGCCTTTCCTCTTTCATTTGATGCACATATCTCCATATTCGAACGAGGTTAAGTATTTTTTATATTTTTTTTATTTTTTATCCCCTTCAAAATTTTGAAGTCCTTTTAAAACGACAAAGGATGTACAAATGAAAAACTGAGCACGCAGTATTACTTTGTTTCGTCTCTAGTTTCACGCCCATATGGATTTTTTCGATGTCAAAAATTTTTTTAATTTTTGTCGCACGGTGAAATCATTGTAGTCGTAACCTGTAACCTGGCCTTATGTACTTAAAATACGATTTTTATTTAGACGCTGTTGTGGCTGAAGCTGTCCGTTGCTTCGGTGCTGTTTACATTTGCAATGGATTCGCGTTTTTATTTGTTGCTGTTTATTTTGTTCGACGAAATAAATGAGAGGAATGCTGTAAATTTAAAATTTTCAAGTCCTCGAAGGTGTAGTAAAAAATTCAATTTATTTGGCTTGAAATTAATATTGACTCTTGTGGGCTAAAATAAAATTGCAATAAGCTTTCGTTTTGATTAAGTGAGGTTAGACTGAAGTGGCAGCTTGAACTCACTTGGGTTAGTTAGCTGACCCATGGTGATCACTAAGAAAAAATTGAGGTCCTTAGTCTTTGATTGAGACGCAAAGTTGCCAAGTTACCAAGTCCTGATTTGAAGTCTTTTGCTACAATCACGGAACCCACAGTTGAGGCAGAAATTGTTGAAGAAAGTTTTGAAGTAAGAACGTGACTGCGATCTAGTTACGCTTTAAATCTAGTAGGTATGTAGTCTTGAGATTATCTTTAGACCAGAATCTGTTCGCTATAAATACATAGGGTTGCTTGTTTGGTAAACGAAACGACTCAAGCGTTCAATATATTTGTAAATTTATCTCGCTTCTGTGCTGTTAATTCAACAACTTGTCCAAAGTTGAAATTTTAATCTTTTAGTTGCATGAAATCTTTGAAATCTAGTGGTTTTCTTTATTTAATTTACTGAAAATTTTATATTTGTAAGTACTTTTTAAAAGTGTATGTTTCTTTAGGTACTGAATAGTAAAAAATATATACAGGCATGTGCTACAAATCGTTTTCGTTTAAAATTCGGAGCGTAAACGTGATGGGGTGTGCTCAATTTCGTTTTGATTTCGTCAATTTTCGAAAACGAAATCGTTTGAAATGACATGTGCCAGAAAACCGAAATTCCGTTTTCGTTGCGATTAGAAAACGGCTGGTCTTCTATCGGCGTTTCAACTTTTAAAGAAATTTTGAACGTGAAAAAGTTGAAGGAGCTTTCAACAATATTATTCCGGCGGCCATTACTGGCTCACTGACTAACCTGAAACTATGCAAGCTGATAGTGGACATAGTTCACACCTGTTAACCAATAGGGTTATCAACTCCTCCACTGTTGCACTGTAATCTTGCAAAAGAGCAGTTGGCAAAATATGGGGTATCCAACCACGTATCATGTACTGGATTTACATCTCCGTGATTAGGCCCATTCTTTTCTATGGAGCAGTAGTATGGTGGACTGCCCTAGATAAGGGGGTTAACCAGAAACTTCTGGAGTCAGTCCAAAGATCTGTGGCGCTCATAATAACTGGGGCATTTGATCGACACTGTCCAGAGGGCTCTACGCCCTGCTCCACTTTGTCCCTGTTGACCTCTTCGGTAAACAAGCTGCAGTGAGACTAAATACCATCAGAAGATGGACACGTACTGATTTCGGTTACTGCCGGATCCTAGGCAGTTCACCTGACTTACCTGACAACATAGACTACTCGGTACCATCATATCTGTTCGACTCTAAATTCTCAACTCTGACAGGCTACTGTCTACTCGGACGCCATGCCTACAGACTAGGCGTCAACAGTTGGGACTTCTGCCGCAGTTGCTACAATGAAGAGGAGGAGGAAACTATTAGTCATCTTCTCTGCAACTGCCCGGCCCTATCTAGACGAAGATGGAAAACCCTAAGCTCTCCTTTCTTCGACAAATTGAATGACCTCAGTTCAGCTAACATCAAAACTTGCTTGAGTTCATCCACAATTCACAATGGCTTGAATAGTACTAATTGCAGTAAGGCAGACCCTCAACTTGTGGTATCACAACGGACCCATTCCGTGGCCTAAGTGTGTCTTTCGGCAAATCCCATGCCAAGACAGCCACCTTAACCTAACCTAACAAAACCTGCAAAAATTCCAATCTACATTGTTAGCAAAAATGAGAAAATTAGAGAGAGTGAGATTCCGACATGTCCAGCGGGTTGGAATGGTCTCTCAGAATGCGGCGTTTTACTGTTTCCACTTTTCTTCTTTCTTTTTCTTCTAAATACACCATACTCGCAAAGAAAATGCTCATCATGTAAGATATTCAATCTTCTGTTAACGTTTCGAAAAAAATTGTATAGACTTCAACACAAAACAGTAGCTTGAATTTTATTTCGAATTTAAGTCAAATCGTCCCTTTTGTAGCACACCCCTCAAAAATTCGTATGATTTCAAATTCCGATTTCGATTTGAAATCCTGCGATTTGCAGCACTTGCCTGATATTTTACTAAACAGTCTCAGGACTTGCTTTGCGCCATTTAAGCCTTGTTGTGGTTCTAAGAAGATTTTTGTTGAAGACTGACTGTGGCAAGAAGCTTTGATCATCAACACATATTACCACTAAAAATTACATTAAAACATTGATTATGATTTCATAAAAGAAAATTGCTAACTATTATGAAGTTTAATAAAGATGAAGGTGACAGCTTTGAGAGAAAAAACTACACAGGAATACTGCTTGAAACGAATTTTTAGACAAGGAAGTGAAATATTTTGAAATTACTATACAAATTATATTACAGTGGCGTACGCAATGATGGTTTTATTGGGTTGAAACCCCCTCAATTATCTGTTTGTTACAATAATTTTGGTTGTCAAATATTTTTTCAAATGGCATTGGGCTCAAAAATGGTGTACGAAACCCCCGCCACCCTAAATGTAATTCTATGTTTTCCACTGGTTTATGAATTTGTTCAAATTTTATCTGTCTACTTAACTTATAATCTGAAACAGCTTATTTTTACTTTACTTGTTTCTATTCCTCGTAACACATAGCATCATTCAATTAAATTTGTAAAACTCTTACAAGCAATTTGGTAAATTATCCGAATATCCCCCTTTCTACTTTTCAGTATTTTCAAAACAAACTTTTGATTTTTCAACTTTTAATTTCTTCACATTTATTCAGTTCCAATTGTATCTAATTTGCTTTGTGTCAACATTTTCTAATACATTTTATATCCTCTTGTCAAGTTCTCTATATCTTCTTTAACTTTCAACTCTCCCAACAATACACTCAAGTTCAACAACAAAAACTTAAGCACCTTTCTAAAGTTTAGAAATTTTTCATATATGTACTTAAAGTTAAAATTCAAGTCGACTTCACCTTCCCCGCCTGTGTGTCGGTCTGTTAAATCAAAAGTAGCTGCATACTTTAAGGCGCCCTTTATGTAAATACTCAAAATTCAACGTTTCTTTTCGTTCGTTTGAACTTCATAAAAGAAAATCCCCTTGAAATCTCCATTTATGTTCAATTCATTACGTAATTCATTATGAAAATCTGCCATCGTAAAATTTTGAAATTCCCACCGAAAATACGAAATTTACCTGAGACAAAGCAACGCATATCTAGAAAAAAAACGTATAACTCTAAAGCAAACAAACAAACAAAGAAACAACAACAAAAAATTCACACAAAGCTGAAGCAAACGGGACCGAGAGAACGCGCAGCCAAAAGAGCAAACAATAAAGCGGCCCAAATGAAAGCAAAGCTGGAAAAGCAGTGAAAAGTGCGTACTGGCTTCGGAAAATGTGGAAAAGCATAGCGGGTGGCACACACACACATACATACAGACAGAAACGCACACATATACATGCACACCAACACCACTACTGAAGTTGCTGCCAACGCGAGCGCTGTCGCAATTTTGCCAGGACGCAGCTGGGCACCGTTTGATTAATTTTCAAATCCCTCGCATTCGTAAATGCCGCCGCACGGCACCAATACCCCCCATTGGCACTGCCAACACCGACGCTAGCGAGCAAACCAAACCAAAAACAAGAAACAAAAAAAAAGACGAAAACAACGTCGGCGCCGCGTGCTCCCATCCAATTGCCAGGACAACGACTGTTCTACGCGTACACTTGAAAGCAGCGACAGACGTTAGCGACACCCAAGCTGGCTGACTGCCGGAGCTGGCTCGAGAAGCAGGTGTGCGGCGCTGGCGCATTGGCCGCAGGGCACGGGGGCAGTCATTGGCGGCATTCTCGCCGGTGTTGGTTGGGTGTATGGGGCAATAAAATGCGCACAGAGTCAGCGAAATGAAATGTAAGTAATTTAGAAATAATAATGAGACGCTGCGCCACTCACACACACACACACAAGCACAATCACATGCCTGTATTTATTCACAAAGCTACAACAACAACAGTTGCAACAATGAAAACAAAACCTCGATAGCGCATAAAAGAAGTGTGGCCGTTGTGAATCACATTTAGCTTCTCGTTTACGTTTTTGCACCAGCAACGAGCGTCATTTCCGCTGCAGACAGCTGCACACCCACACGCGAATACACATTTCACAAATACAAACACACGCACACAACGCAGCACTGTTGGTGAATGCGTAGCCGACATTGAGGCGCTCTGGCATTGCACATATCGCACAGCGCACAGCACAACGCTGAGCCAACGTAAAGTGAACCTCATCTGTTTTGACAAACATTGAGGATATAAAAAGGATCAAATACTCATTTCGGTTTCAAGCCATCGTTGCAGCCCGCACGCTGCCGCCATGCCGTCTTCAGTGCTGCCGTACGTCGCACGCCGCTGCCAGCGCGCACGCACAAACACAAACACCAGCACGCGTTCGCAGCAAAGCCAAACCAACCTTTGGATGTTTGGGTTTGGTGAGGCGCGCAGACGGACGCCCGTTCGGGTGCGTACTGTAACTGTTGCATATTTGAACAGTTGCCAGGCTGACTGCCACGCTGCCAAAGCCCTACAACAGCCCAGTTTGCTGCCAGTCGGATTTTACAAATTTAATTTAATTTGCTAAAATTTTGCTGCGCAAAATTAAATTTCATCTATGCTGAGATTTGTTTAAATTTCAGCTCAAATATGCACAACCTCTGTGATGGAGTATTGGCCGGAAGGGGGGAATTGCACCAGTCGAGCTTATGATATTCGCACTTATGAACGAGCGGCTGTGCGCATGGAAATTCAATATTTGTGCAAGTTTGGCCGCATTGGAGGTGACACTGAAGCATATAAAATGTAATGTCTGTGGAAATTGAATGCCACTTGGAAGGTGTGTTGTTGCAGTGTTGTATTGGACAGGAAGGGGCGGGATACGGGCGGACATACGTGAGAAATAGAAGATTGCAATTTGTTGAATTTAATTAGGTTTATTTTAGGTAGTGTTAGTTTAGCCAATAATAAATCACTGGTAGCCGCAGCAGGTGCAGGCGAGACATTGCATGAGAGTTGTTATATATAGTAAGAGAAATTGCATGAGAGTTGCTGTATGAAAGATGTATGAGAGATGTTTGGTTACACCGTGCGACAAAAATTAATAAAATTTTCACACCGGAAAAAGTCCACATGGGCGTGAAACTAGAGACCAAACATAGTAATACTGCGTACTCAGTTTTTCATTTCTACATCCTTTGTCCTTTTAAAAGGACTTCAAAATTTTGAAGGGGATAAAAAATAAAAAAACATAAAAATGACTTTACCTCGTTAGAATATCGCGATATGTATATCAAATGAAAGAGAAAAGGCTCAAGAATTTAAATAAAATTAATTTTTTATCTATTTGTAAAAAAAGGATATGAAAAACGTCCTTTGAAAATTTTAATCCTTTATATCCTTGAAAATTTATATAGAATTTTCTTGAAAAGTAAGTATGTTAAAACCCAAAATCTCATTGATCACGTGTCAAAATTTCATTATTCTCGCTTCATTGATTTTGTATCTTTTTATTATTTAAAATACTGATACTCAAATAAATTAGAATTTTTGTACTTCACAACTTCACAACTTTCAAACTAATGAAGTTAGAGTAATGAAATTTTTACACGTGATCAGGGAGATTTGGGGTTTTAACATACTTACTTTTCAAGAAAATTCTATATAAATTTTCAAGGATATAAAGGATTAAAATTTTCAAAGGACCTTTTTCATATCCTTTTTTTTACAAACAAACAAACTTGTGTTATCGAAAAAGTCGAATGCATTTATTTTACACGAAAGCTATTAAATACAGTTAAGAAACATTTTAAATCCAATATTTTAACATAAAATGTGAAGAAATTCCTAAAAATTAACATAATTCTTTGACAGACGAAACTTAGTCTTCGCTGTATTGGAAATTCGATAGCTTATTCGTTGTATATCGCATTTTGCTTATTCCTGTGAAATAAATTGCTACAAATTGAATTCAACTGAATTTTTTTTTCATTTTTTGCAATGCTCGATATGCATTTATTGTGTTTAAAATGAAATAAGTAAATTCTATAAAGTCTATAACGTCGTATAGCAATTTCAATTCGTTCTTTTTCACAATTTTACTGGTTTTTCTCAGACATAAGAAGAGGAAGCAGACTCGTGCAACGCGTGTTATGGAGCATACAACATTGCAACGCGAATAACGCGTGAAACGTCGTAACACGACAAACCCTGAACGCCTGAAACGCGCTTCATGGACTTTGACCTTAAGTGCGCGAGCACATGTTGATTGATTGTTTATAATTTTTGGTTCAAATATGTGTAAAATGTCAAGTTTAAAGAAAAAAATTGAATGCAAAATATTGCAAGCTAGAAATTGCATGCGAGATATTGCATGCGAGATGACGAGATATTATCATATATAGGAGATGTTTTATAAAAATGTTTTGAGGTACGTCGTATGACAGGTGTTGGCAATTTATTGTATGTGATTTTTTATGCAATATTAAAGTAGATATATATCTATGAAAAGTTGGATACAATTTCCTACGGGGAGCAGGGTAAATGGAAAGTTGCACCGGTTAGAGAAGGAGATTTTTAAGATGGAAATTTTTCTTACAATTTTTCTTATAAGAAGGAGATTTTTAGGATAACAAATAATACACTCGTTATCGAATTGCAGTCAAACTCAACTATTCCTGATATCTCAGGTATTCGATAATTTGCAAGATGTAAAGTCCCAAGTTAGATGAACGGTTGGGAAACGTCCAGGAGGAAGTACAGGAGGACTATGTCCCGGAGGGGGTAAATGAAGAGCTCCATTACTGCATTTTTAATATGCTTTTTTGCCTCTACTGCTCGACTACTCGACCTGGTCTTTGAATCCCAGTCATAGTCTTTCTTCCATGTGATTATAAAAATCACTTTTACTTAACAAGTAAATGTCTTCGAAAGCACCTGAAAGCAAAGTTAATCGATATTTTGCTTTAAAAGATAAAACAACACTTTGAGTCACAAAAGGTGTTTAAAGATTCGACCAATGTCTATGAAAACTTGTTGAAATTTGTTTGGAAAATGTTCTTACCAAAATTCTACTAACTTCTATGCGCATCAATTTAACAACAACAACAAAAATAAAGCCATTTTATTTTAAGTATTTCATCAGTGTGTCTTTATTGTGATTTATTTATTTATTCTTCTTCTTTCGGTATGTTTTGCGTTAAATTTCTTCAGCATTTTTACCCCATTACTCGTACAATTGCAGCCACCGGAAGTTGACTTCAATGTAAATTTTTTTTTTTAATTTTATTTATTTTCTTAAACGTTGTTTGTCATTTTGTGTGCTCGCATTTTGCATTTGTCTTAGTGGGCTTTCAATATTTTTTTTAATTTTTGTCGATTGAAACATGATTGTGCTCAACATTTTGTATTTTTTGTAAAGTTTAAATTAGCAATTTGCGGCATTATTTCGCACACTAAAATATTGTCGCATGTGTCCAAGAACTGTGCGTGCACATGTGACAGTATTTTAGGGCCCAATTTGGTATGATTTTTTGTCTAGATTTGTGTTGATTTGTTATTTGCCGCACAATTTCGTTATTCGCAACGCTTTGTCGCAGTTTTTTGCTAAGCTTTTGCGTTTTCTCTTCCTCTTTTCTCTTTATCTTCTCTCTATTCTATTTCTGCTCTCTCGGTTTTCTTTTTCCAAATTCTGCCGTTGCTCTTTAGCGCTTTAATTTAACGCTTTCACTTGCTTCTAGTGCTTAAGCTAATGTAATATAAATTCTAATATCAAATTTAGTTAAGCCATAAAATACTTTTAAAATTAAATAATTTTTTTTTATTAATTAAAATTTTTCAGCGAATTAAAATTGGGTTTTAAAAACATTTTCCCATGACATTCATATATGAAAAACAACAACAAAAATAAAATACATAAATACAAAAAAAGGTTTTTTGACATCTAATGCAAATTTTTGTTGTTATCAAATTTTTTATAAGTTGCTATTTTTACAAATTATGTTTAATAATTGAGTTTGAGTTGATTTTTAAATAATGCAGATTTGCATTGCGTGCTTGCATCTTCCTCCACTTGCGCTCATTCGTTGTTAGCGAAACAATAACAGTTGTTTTTTTTAATTTTTTATTTTTCCATTTAAAGAAAACTTTACTTTTTTCAATATTAATATTTAAATTTATGTTTTTTGTTGTTCATGTTCAATGGTGAAATGAGTGAATCACTGCAAACGGCGAAAATAAATCAACTACCACATACATAAATATTTTATGCCATATGCAAATAGTGTATGTACCTGCGTGTGTGTGTGTGTGTGTGTATATGTGTAAATATGCTTTATTAATTAATTTTACGTTGCTTTTTTGCTTTTGCTTGCTTTTGTGTTTTGCTGTTTTTGTTGTTTTCATGTTTTTGTTTTTGTTTTTTTAATTTGCAAAATGTTCCACTCGAACCTTATTCTGTTGGCTTACATACATAAATGAATCGTTAATGTGTTAATATGTATATTTTTACGCCGTTTACCATTATATATAAATACTAATACATATGTATATGTATGTATATGTATATATATGTGTGTATGTGTGCACGCATAAGTTGTTGTTCAGCAAACAAAGGATGCTTGTCGGCGTTCACTTTGCCTTCTCAAAAGTATTTAAGCGGGTTAAAAAATATTTTGCGAATATTTTCAATTATTTTCATTCTTTATAAATTATAAATTTCACTTTTCTCAATTCATATTTTTTTGTTTTTGTTTTTAAATATTTTCGTTTAATGTTTTTTTTATTAGTTTTTAAAGCGTGTTAAATACATTTACGTGATTGGTTTGCTGTTTGCGCGTTTTATGCTTTTTTTAACTACATTTTTTAAAACGTACATAATGGGAAACAATTGCACAAATTTTACATTACCATTAAATATATATTTTTTTATAGCGAAACCTTTTCTTTAAAGCTTGTTATAAACTAAAATTAATTGAAAAACATAAAACCACATAAATATGAAATGTAAATAAGCTAAAAATCAGAATGAAATAAAGCCAGAAGAAAAAGTTGAGCCTTTAGGCGCATTTGCGTTGCACTATTGACGATTTTGACAGAAGTGTAGAGGTAGTAGAAGAAGAGAGAAGATGATATAAGATAATCAGAGAACACTTGGAATGACACTGTCCAGCACAACAAGAATATAGTTGCTGCTTTTTGAGGTCTAGCTTCGTCTCTGGTGGGAGCAAAGCAGCATAAGTTGAACTATCAGTTCTGCAAAACTTCATCAAGAAGTTAGGTCATTGACTAAATTTCTGGTAAGAAACAATTGGCTATTCTTGCATCTCATATTGGTCACTTTCAGACATCAAAGTGGAACTGCAGCTTGTACTGACCGTAACAGTTATAAGTTTTATTATGAAAATCAATGTTTAAGAGTTATTTTTTTACTTTTATTTAATGACTCAACAAATAAAAGTTATTTTTTATTTATATTTTAAAAATCCTATAATAACAATTATTTTTGATTTTTTTCTTATTAGTCCACAAATATCAGTTTTTTTCGATTTTTATTTTAGTTGTCCTATGGTAACAATTATTCGTGACTTCTATTTAAAAAAGTCATCAATAAAAATCATTCAGTGACTTTTATTTATAAAAGTCATCAATAAAAATCATTCAATGACTTTAAGTCATCAATAAAAATCAGTCAGTGACTTTTATTTTTTAAGTCGCAATATAAAAGTAATTTTCATTAATTGCACTACTGGATTCATTAAATATCGAAATGTATATATATTCTTGATAGGCTTAACAAGACCTGTCTTGACAATTCAATTTTCTTGAAGAATCATAACTTTTGCATGCATTAATGAAAATGACTTTTATATTGCGACTTAAAAATCGCTGACTGATTTTTAATGATGACTTTTATAAATAAAAGTCACTGATTGATTTTTATTGATGACTTAAAAAATAAGTCACTGGCTGATTTTTATTGATGACTTAAAAAATAAAAGTCATTGAATAATTGTTATTGATGACTTTTTTAAATAAAAGTCTCTGAATGATTTTTATTGATGACTTAAAAAGAAGTCATTGAATGATTTTTATTGATGACTTAAAAAATAAAAGTAATTGAATGATTTTGATTGATGACTTTTATAAATAAAAGTCACTGAATGATTTTTATTGATGACTAAAAAAATAAAAGTCACCAATAATTGTTATCATAGGACAACTAAAATAAAAATCGAAATAAACTGTTATTTGTGGACTAATATGAAAAAATCAAAAATAATTGTTATTAAAGGATTTTTAAAATATAAATAAAAAATAATTCTTATTTTTTAATTTTTCCGTAAAAATTACTAAAATAGTTTATTGCCAAGTTTGATTCTCCGTGCGAAAAGAAATGTATTGGTATATTTCATTTATTTTATTATAGTTTTCATAAATAACTGTTATTTCCGGTCCCTGCATTTGAAAGAAGTACGACTCAGCGCTTTATGTATAACGTCATATGGCCAGCATGAGTCACATTTGAATCTATGGTTCCTGGAAGTTTCAATATCTCTGTATTTTCTCTTTGAACTCTTTGAGTTTTGATACAGAAATTCAGTTCAAGTGGTGTCATATTGAATAATCTAAGCCGATCAGAAGCACAGACAGAAGCTGACTGTTGAAGTCCTTACGGTAGTTGAGATGGTTTCAGGGCCCGAATTGAATTGAGTAACTCTTGACTAGACTTCTCTTACTTCTCTAACTCTGTCCTAGAGTTGGTAGATGAAATGGCTTGAAGGTCATTAATTTCAATTGAATTGAATTTCTAGTTTCGAGACACCAAAAACTCCAGAAAGTTAACTAAACTCTCTCACCTGTTTCTGATTTTGTAGCTCGCATTTTAGTCCTAATAAAGGGCCTGAGGGCCAGGCCATCTCAACTACTTGACTTCAATTTTTAGACAGAGACACCAAAAAATCCAACCAGTGGACTAGACTTTCTCAACTGTCTTTGCTCGCACTATGCAATAAAGCCTTAAAAAACATGTGCAACATCAAACCATTTTCTGAACCCATAGAAATTTGAAAAACAATCCATATAAATTAAAAATTATTTCTTCTTTATATCGAACACTTTTATAGCATTGAAAAAATTAGAAATTATATAATTCAAAGCTAAAGCGAAAATTATACAACACCTGTTAGTAAATGGAAATGGGAAAAACTATATATTAGCAGCAAAAGCGGAGAAAGGCACAAGGGAGATTTGTTTTATACACCTTTTCAATTGTTATTTTAATAATTTTTGTTTTCTTTACATAGAGTATTATTAAGTTTATATGCATTGGGAAACGATCCAGTTATAAGAAAAAGTATTTAAAAAATTTTAAGCAATTGAAAGCAACACAAAATCTCATTGAATCTAAAAACCACTGATATGATGTGCTAATTGACACTGAAATATTCATATTAAATTTTTTTATACAAATTTCCTCAAATTCAAGCTGACTGAAATATTCATTCCTAATTTTGTGTTTTCAAAATTCCATTTAATAATTTCAATTTTTAATTTCTAGTCAAACTGAAATTTAATACGTTTATTTAGTTGTTGTTGTTATTCTTGCAAAGCATAATAAGAGGTCATAAATGAAGGACAGCAATTAAAGTGTACATAATTTTGAAGCATTTCATACGTATAGCTTAAATTTGTTTCCTTGGTTTAGTTTAAATTTGCTGTAAATTGTTTACGTTTTGGTCTTTTATTGTCAAAAACATTCATATGCAGGTTTTCGCTTGATTCCATTACTCAAATCGCTCAATTATACTTGGGGCAATATTCTTTTTTCGATTTTTCTTAGTGTTGTTGCTCTATAATATTCATTTTAAATACTTTGCATACCTCGATTGGTGGTAGTTAGCGCACTTTTGGGTTAAAAAAGTCAAATAAACAAAATCAATTATGAAAAGTTATAGTGACAGCGCATAGTTATACAGATTTATACATTGTGATTTTAGTTATATACAAATAAATATTGTAGTCAATTGCGAGAATTGGATTCTACGTAGACAGGTCAGGCGGCGGAAGTAGGTACACACATCTAAATCGTTTCAATTCTATCAATTACTAGCAATTCAATTCATGCATCAATTCAAGTAATCAATTCATTGTTTTTCATTTAGTTACTCGTATTCGTATTTGCCTTTATTATTAATTTTCATGTGCTTAGAGTATGACTTACTTTACTTACTTACTTAAGCATGGATTAGATGAAATAAATATTTTAAATTTAAACTAAATGATTTGTTAAATCAATTGTCTGCAATTCTATGCATGGCTTATGCACTTTAAGTTTGTCTTTTTATACAAATTGTGCTGGTACACCCTCATAAGATATCGAATGTTTGGAATACGCATTGAATTTTGGAGTATTTTTTTATTTCTTGAAAAATCAAAAATAAAATTTTATTTCTGAAAAATGAAAAACAACTACAAAATTCAAACATGAAACAATGAAAATTTGTTAAGAATAAAACTTAGCTACTAATTGTGAGTTATGCAAACAAATGTGTGACTTCAACTGCTCTGAACTCGTAGAGGCAAAAAAAGAAAGAAAAATACAAAATATAACAGGTTTCCCGTTCCTTACTAAACTTACTAAAATTTTGACTCAAACGTCAAAGCCACAGCAAGATTTATATTGGAATCCTCGCGGTTTTCAGAAGAAGAAACGGTCTTTCATTTCATGCGTCAATGTCCGTCTCTGGCCAGGAAAAGATTACAAATTTCGGGCTTCTTGTTCCATACTAAAATTATTGTAGGTACATTCTACTCTAAGCGTCAGAATCATAGCAAGGTTTATATTGGAATCCTCATAATTTCCAGAAGAAGAAATAGTCTGTCACTTCATGCGTCAAAGGCCGTCTCTGAAAAGGAAAAGTTTGATGACTTCAGGCTTCTGCTTCCATACTAAACTTACTGTAAATTCTAATCTCAACTTTATGGTCATAGCAATATTTTGGGATCGTTATGGTTTCCAGAAGACTTCATACGTCAATGTCCGTCTCTGGCCAGGAAAATACTACAACAAATTTCGCGCTTCTCGTTCCATACTAAACTTACTGTACTTTCTACTCTACGTCAGAACCATAGCAAGGTTTATATTGGAATCCTCATAATTTCCAGAAGAAGAAATACTTAGTCTGTAATTTCATGCGTCAATGTCCGTCTCTGGCCAGGAAAAGACTAAAATTCAAAGCTTCTCATTTTTTACTAAACTTTCTGAACTAAGCATCGGTTCCAATAACAAGATTTATATTGGAATCCTCGTAGTATTGATAAGTAGGTAACATAACATTCGTTAGGGAAGTCGTACCATCCTGAAATAACCATCGATTTATAACAAGAAGCATTGCTTTGTGTTTATGTGCAATTTCAAAAGAAAGCTGCCACTGGAACCAAACCTCAGAATATAGTAGATACTAGTAAGTAGTTCTTGACAATTTTAAAAATTCTTCCCTCGAGTGTTTTCGTCGAATTCAAGTTTAGTAAGGTTTTCAAGTTTAGTAAATCAATTTGATAAGTCAGTGAAACTGAGTTGGATCGAAATAATAAATAAAAGAATTAAATTGCTAATGAAACTGTTACCAAACAAATCTTTCATAAGTAGTATAAAAACTAAATTTTAAACAGTTTAAATTTTCCAAAAATTTAAAATACTTAATTTCTCAAAATGACAAATCTTTTCATTCACTCCATGTTTTTTTTTTGTTTGGGTGTACCAAGCATTCGTCTTAATATATGTCTTTAGCATAAAATACGCCAAATTTCAATTGCCAATTCTACACATATGTATTTATGTATATATGTATATATGTTTGTATATATACAATTAAGTATGGATTTGCGTATGTAATCTCAATTAAAAGACATACAAATACAAATATGTGTAAATACTGAATTACATCAATGCGCACTTCAGCATCCTTGCTTACTTCATTGTAATAATTCTTTCTTTCATTTTGTATTTTTTTTTTAATTTTTTTATGTTTTTTATTTTTGTATGTTTTATTCTGAATTTTTGAATTTTTGGTTCTTATTCGATTTTATTTTTTGCTTATCTGTTCTATGCTACTTTTAAAAATGCTAATGATGTGTATTCGCGTTTGCTTTTGTTTCCATTGAGAAAATGTACATAGGTCTTTCGCTTACTTAACATCTACGCTTATTTACTACACTGCAGCTTGTCTTTGTTTCATTTCTCGTTTGCTCTACGCAATTTTTATTTAATTTTTATTTCACTTTAGTGTGTTTTTCGTGTGTTTGTTGCTTTGAAAAATATATAGTTTTTTTTTACTTCAGTTAATTTCTTTCAGTGTATTTTGCAATATTATCTCAATTCCATTTTACAATTTGCAAAATTCCTTTTTTCGAATTGCAATTTTCATCTTGACTGTACTTTAGTAGTAAATTCGCCGTTTTTGCTTGCTTTTTATTATGATTTGGTTTTTCAGTATTTTCTACTAAGTGTTTTTGTTTTTTTGCAATTTTATTTCGAATGCTTGTTGCATTGCAAGTAATTCTTAATTGAGTTTATATTTGCCATTAGTAAGTTTAATATTTAGTAAAATCGTTGGTTTTCCTTTTCCACGCAACGCCACTTGGTGATTGCTGTGTCGCTTCAGTAGAGCAAAGCGCTGGGCTTGAAGCCCAGATTCTTGCGCTGTAAAAATAGATGAATTTCACGAAAGTTGGGTCTGCTTGTCTCGTTGCGTTGCCAACATTCGCACATCAGATCGTAAATTTCACGCGGACAGTTGAGCGGCATTGGCAGCAATTCCTATGCAAAATGAATGAAAGTCAGGTATTATTAATTATTTAGTTGATTAATGTGATTAATGATTGATTGTTGCAATGCTTGAGTTGCGGGCTTAGATGGCAATTACTCACGTGCAACTTGTTGTCCTGGTAGATATGTCCGATATTCTCGATGACCTTCTCGTCGGTTAAATGCTCGTAGGGCTGTTCGCGTGCAAATGTCAAAATCTCCCAGAGCGTTACGGCAAATGACCAAACGTCCGACTTGGATGTGAATTTGCCCTGCAAGAGAGAAGAACGAAGAACAATTTGTGGTTATTGTAAATGATGGCACAGATTAGGGGAGATGGAAAATTTCATTATACGTAGATAAAATTGTTATTGCATATAGAATTATATCAGTTTACGCTGACGAAATCAGTTTGATTTCTACATCCTTTGTTCTTTTTAAAAAAACTTCAAAATTTTGAAGGGGATACAAAATTAAAAAAATACAAAAAATACTTAACCTAGTTAGAATATGGCGATATGTATATCAGATGGAAGAGGAAAGGCTCAAGAATTTGAATAAAACTGATTTTTTATCTATTTCTAAAAAAAGAATATAAAAAGGTCCTTTGAAAATTTTAATCCTTTATATCCTTGAAAATTTATAACGAATTTTCTTGAAAAGTAAGTATGTTAGAACCCAAAATCTCCTTGATCACATGTCAAAATTTCATTACTATTACTTTATTGGTACGAAAGTTATTAAAAAAAATGCGGAAGCTGCAATTCTAATGAAATACAAAAATTCTAATTTATTTGTGTATCAGTATTTAAAATAATGAAAGATACAAAATCAATGAAGCGAGAATAATGACATTTTGACACGTGATCAAGGAGATTTGGGGTTTTAACATACTTACTTTTCAAGAAAATTCGATGTAAATTTTCAAGGATATAAAGGATTAAAATTTTCAAATGACCTTTTTCATATCCTTTTTTTACAAATAGATAAAAAGTTAATTTTATTTAAATTCTTGAGCCTTTCCTCTTTTATTTGATATACATATCGCCATATTCTAACGAGGTTAAGTATTTTTTATATTTTTTTTATTTTTTATCCCCTTAAAAATTGTGAAGTCCTTTTAAAAGGACAAAGGATGTAGAAATGAAAAACTGAGTACGCAGTATTACTATGTTTCGTCTCTAGTTTCACGCCCATATGGATTATTTCCGGTGTGAAAAAGTTTTTTAATTTTTGTCGCACGGTGTTATATAATAAATAAATAAATAAACTAATTAATTAATTAATAAATATGTAGAAAAGAGCGCAAGGAAAGCAGGACTAGTGCCATTCAACTGTCTAAGGAAAATTGTCCATAAACTACCAAAGTGGTTAATTTAACAATTTAAGCATACAACTTACGGCATGAGACCACGTACAAGCAACTTTAAGTGACAGTTGGAAAAATGTTTAATGCTCCAAAAAAAAGAAACAAAATTTGTGAGCGCACAGTAAATAAATGAACAGCAGCAACAACTGAAGTGCGTGTTGACAGCAAGGACAGCAGCCACAGCAACAGCAACAGGAACAGGAACAGAGGCACAAGCAGCAATAGGAACCAGTAATAGGAAGCCGGAGACGTAGCCGGCACAGCAACGACCATTTAACATACTTAAACACATGAAAGCTTAAAAATGAGAACAGATGTTGTGTCGCTGCGCTCGGTGGCGCTGAACTCGACGTCAGCCTCGGCGTCGGCGTCGGCATCGGCGTCTGGACCTGGTGGCAACAACTAAGTGGCGAGTGGCCAACTTGAGTGCGCACATGCCGGCGGCAGGTGGCGCTGTGGCTCCTAGTTTTAGTGTGCGTGTGTGCAAATATGAAGGAATGAAGCAAGGAAGAGTGGAAAATTGGTGGAGGCGGGGTTGGGTTGGGTTGTTGAAGTGGCTCGTATTTGTAGTTTTGCTTGCGCATTTTATTTGGTTTTGGGATTTAATGTTGCTGCAATGTGGCGCACACGCACACACACCCATATGATACATATATGAATGTACAATGTGGGCTGTACATGTGGGTGTTGTTATTATTGTTGTTTTGCTGCTATTTTGGCATTTCGGTTGCTGCTGTCGTTGTTGCCACTTGCTGCATATTGTTGATACTGTGTGTTGTTGTTTCTGTTTGCTATTGTTGTTGTTGTTGTTCCCGGTTTCGGTTATTGTTGCAATTTTTGTTTTTACAACTGTACAGAGTTCTTGTGGTTGTTGTTGCTCAAGTTGTTATTGTTCTACTTGCTGTTTGTTTGTTTGTTACTGTTGTTCATGTTATTGTTTTTTGTTATTTTTGTTTTGTTCATGGTGTGTTATTGTTGTTGCGCGTGTGTTGTGCTTATGCTGGTGATGGTGTTGTTGTTGTTGTTGCTGTTGTTGTTTTATTAAATACAAGCAACTCATGTGCTATCGCATTGTCCTCGCTGCCATACCTCACTATGTGTATCCTTTTCGTGTTTGTCGTAGGTTTTGTCTTTTGTTTTTGCATTGCTTTTGTTGTTTTTGTACATTTGTGTTTTTAGGGCTGCTGTTAAAGTGCCGCAAGCTGTTGACGTGCATTCTCGATCTCCTTGAACGGGGCCGCTCAATGTGACTCAATGGTTTTAGGCCGTTGAATTGGGAAAAATTTGGGAGATGTGTAGATATTTAAAGAAATTTTTTTTTGTAGAACAACTATATTCAGAAATTTTTTGGCCCAGAAAGTAAGGTAGAAGAAGGAAGAAAAAGGAACTTAGTAGGAATGTCGATTTGGAATGGTTTTCAGAGTGTAGGAGATGGTCAGAGAGAGAGAGATAGACAGAAATAGAATGGCATATACAGTTGAACCTCGATTATCCGGGTTGCTCGGGACCGGGCTCATCACGAATAATCGAAAATACCGGTTAAAAGAGGTTTAAAAATTTTATTATTTTTATTTATTTTTTATAATAACATGTGAAACTGCTTCTATAAACGTACATTTGCATCAAGAAATCTTATTATATTTCAAAAAATTCATTTATTTAAAATAAATATGTATATTTATATGTGTGTTATACGGAAGAAAACAAACACAAGTGCATGTGCTTCAGGGATAATATAGGTAAATCACGGTTAATAGAGGTATAAAATCAACCACTCAGCATCCCGGTTAATAGATGTTCCCGGTTAATGGAGGCCCGGATAATCGAGGTTCAACTGTATTTAGATGACTTTAGGAAAAGGGTCAAGGCAGGGATGGCAACAGTGATGTAATAAGGGTAGAAAAAGTAGTCATAGGCGCTGGCGGACAAAGCTTATAAGACGCCCGAGGCAAATCGCCAGAGTCCCGCCCCAAAATTTTTTTTAAATTTCTTACGAAAATTACCACATGTGATTAAAGTCACAAATGGTACTATGTAGTATCAAAAAAAACTAAGTACAGTCGTGTCTGGATATAGTGAACTAATTAAAAATAAAATAAACACCCTACTTTCAACCACAATCGGTTTGCTCTCGGCAAAACATAACCACTAAGGTCAAGAAACAGCTGATTTTGTAACAATCAACAGCAAAAATACAAATTAGGGGAATACCCTCTTTCATTTTTGATTCCTTCTTCCTGTTTTTTGTTCCTTTTTGCTTGAAATTGCTTTCACAATTTTTTTTCACTATTTAAAGGTTTTCGATTGTTCCCTATTTAGAGTACTGCATGTAAAAATTTGGGTGTTCACTATATCGAGGTGTTCACTATACCCAGACACGAATGTAGTTAGAATAAAAAAATATAAACTTAAAAAATATAAAATTAAACAAACTGACGTAGAGAAAGTTACATATAATTTAAAGTGCGTATAGAAATTATTTCATGATATGGAAATATGAAATTCTTTTCTTCAAGTACAAACGTTTTGCCGCCCCTCTCAATATGCCGCCCTAGGCATTTGCCTCATAAGCCTCGTGCTTTGACCGCCACCGGTCATAGGGATAGTGTTAGGGCAGAGGGTTAAAGATAAAAATATGAATGGGTATAGAAGTGAGGACAGAGATAGGAAAATAAATAGGAGTTAGAATAGGGAGGGAGACACAAGTAATGATAGAAACAAGTTAATAAATTGGGTAAAAGTTGAGTTGGAATAGGAATAGACATAGAAATAGGGGATAAAGATAGGCAAAGAAATGGGACAGGAAAAGGAATACAAATACGGGTAGGAAAAGGTAAGCATATTCCATGCTTAAAAATGGGATATAGAAATGGGTTAGGGATGGCAATAATGATAGGGTTTCTTTCTATATCCATGGTTAGGTATAAAAAATGGATCGAAATAGGTAGGTATGATACAAATAATGGTAGGAAAATATATAAAATATGTTTAAAAATGGGGACATGAGTGGAGATAGTAATAGTGATAGGAGTAAGAATAAATATAGAAAACATAAGAGGGAGTGGAATACAGAAAACATATGAATAGAGACAAAATAGGTATATAAAAAGGGTTAAGGGTTAGAAGAGATAGTAATAGAAATGATAAAAGGAATAAAAATAGGAATAAAGATAAAAAGATATAGAAATAATAATAGAAATATAGGTAGAAATACGGACAGGGATATAAAAATGCATATTGATTTTGTTATGCATAGGAATAATGATATGGTTTCTTTCTGTATCTATGGATTGAAATGGATCGAAATAGGTAGGTAAGCTACAAATAAGGGTAGAAAATGGTATCGAGTGTGTTTAAAAATAGGAATAGTAGGAGTAGGAACAAAGATAGATAGATAGGTTAAAAGAAGAGATAGTAATAGAGGTGGTAATAGGATTAAATATAGGAATGAATATAAAAAAGATATAGAAATAATAATAGAGATGAGGTTTCTACGGTTAGAGATATAAAAATGCATATTGATTGAGTTCGTTATAGGAATAATGATATAGTTTCTTTCTATATTTATGGTATCTAATCTTAGATATCTTAGGTATAAAAAATGGATCGAAATAGCTGGGTACTTGAAGAAGTAAAGGTTCGTGAGGAGAAGCGATAGGCTGCAAAAATAAGAGTTTGGGCTCAATCGCATTGGGCTCAAGGCTCAAGGAAAATCTCAAGTCCTGCCCAAGAGGTGACAACGTAATTCAAGCTCTCAAGCAAGTCTTCAGCTTAAAAACTACATAACGTTGTCAAGATTGTAAGAAATCTATTCGAATTCTTTCTCGCGTTGTCAATACACGAATTGAAAAACCTCCAGAATTTCTTCTTCAAGCGTTTGATTGACTTTAAATGAGTTAAAACTTGAACGAAACTGCTGCATCCAACCAACATTTTGTTCAACTCTCTAAAGGCGGACCTGTTCATGGCTTCCACTACCAGCGCCACCCATCATTTCCATCACCAGCCTTATGGCCATGCAGTGCACATCAAGATGCCCGGTTATCCAGGCGCGTCAGACACTTCCTTGTTTGTATGACATGTGTGTGGGTGTGTGTATGTGTTTCGCATGTGTTTTCGTGCTTGTTTATAACTGTGAGCGGTTGTTTTCGTGTAGTTAATTAATTTATTTTGTGTTCTGTTATTTTGTGCGGCTGTTTGTACGGCACACACACAGACACACACACCGCGCACACACACTCAAATGAGTGCTTGTTATTCATACGCAGCTGAATGCATGAATGTATGTACATATTTGTGTGTGCGTGCTTCTGCGGTTTAGCGCTTTTCGCAGTCGTGAGGTAGTTTTTCTGTACTATTTTGTAATTACAAGTTTTTTATTTTTATTATTGAATTCATTGAATTCCTTATGTATAGTGGTTGTTTTTGTGGTCAGTTTTAATCAAATGTCAAACATTTATTTGTGCTTTCAATGATCTCTAGTTGAATTGTTTTTGTTTATAATTTTTTGAGTTGGGTTTTAGACAGATACGAAGTACAACTCACTGACGAACTGTCTAAATGACTGACAGTCTGTTGGGCGCATCAAGAAACTGTATTTTAATTTTCATTAATTGTGCAATCTTTAAATTCACAGCAGTATCGTTAAAAGTTTCGGCCCCTCGCTATTCATTTCATTTAACCTGCTTTTTAACTGCTGCAGGGGCAGAGAGAAGGGGCGCGCTTCCTCTCTCAGCAACAGCACCGGCGGCAACGAGTTAATCCTTAACTCATTCATTTCATTTCATTTTATCATTTCATATCCACAGTTGCATTCATCTGTTGTCAGTGTATGAGGTCTATGCTTTCAAACGCAGACGCTGCCTCTGCCGCCGCCATTCCCTCTTCACTGCCTTTCATTGCTTTTGCACCGCAAATGTGCCAAATTCTACGCTAAGCCCGTAAACCGCACTTTTACGGCCAATTTGTACTTTTCACAGAATTTACAACAACAATAACAACAACAACAAACAAACGCAATGCGGAAATAGAGGGCAGAACGCATCCAGCCAGCCAGCGACTCTCTGCAGTTCACCATAGAAAAGCCTCAAAAACTCTCTACAAATAGGGCCGCAAGGAGACAGGAGCCTGGCAGAGTTGGGTTGAAAACAGTGTACAGTGTGCACATTGCACTCGCCAAAAAATTTCTAAATCCCATCGTCGTAGGATTTCGTGTGGAAAATTCGCGCGAGCTAAATGAAAATTTATACTGTAGCGCGGCGCTGCCGGCTGGTGTGGATTATGCGGCAATGTTGGAGGCGGCGGCGGCGGTGTCGAAGTCGGTGCTCTCTGTCGACTACGTTTTTTTTCTGTAGCTAACGCGAAAAAAAATAACCGAATGAAAATCTGAAATGAGTAAATTTGTTTGCTTTTGGTGTGTGTGTGTGTGAATCTTTTCAAATTAAAATGCGAAAAGAGTTAAAGCGTTAAACGTTTTGCTGGAAAAAATAGCGCAATGATATTTTGAAAGCGGTTTATTTAAAGAAAAAGCTCTAATGAAAGTTTTGTGTTGAAGGGTGTTTTTCAGGAAGGTTGGATTGGGTAGGACAGGCAGTTTGCTAGTACACTCGGAGACTTGAAGAGGCCCATTGTGATGCCCGAAAGGGCAGGAAAATACTGAAAGGAAAATACTGAAACATTCTGAAAATAAGGAGTGAGTAAGCAATCGTGTTTTGGATTGCTTTGTGGAGCAGGTTTTGTCAACTCTTCTTGGATTCAAGATTCGAGTGACAGTATGAAGATTGTTATTCTTATTGTCAAATTTGCGGCATCCTGAAGTCTCTTAGACTCTTCTTGGATTCAAGGTTCGAGTGACAGTACGAAGATTTTTATTCTTCTATTCTGTAAAATTTGAAGGTTTTTATTTTTATTGTCAAATTTGCAAATATTGTCTTCTTCGATTCAAGATTCGAGTGACAGTACGAAGATTTTTATTCTTATTGTAAAATTTGAAGATTGTTATTCTTATTGTAAAATTTGCGGCATCCTGAAGTCTCTTAGACTCTTCTTGGATTCAAGATTCGAGTGACAGTATGAAGATTGTTATTCTTATTGTAAAATTTGCGGCATCCTGAAGTCTCTTAGACTCTTCTTGGATTCAAGATTCGAGTGACAGTACGAAGATTTTTATTCTTCTATTCTGTAAAATTTGAAGGTTTTTATTTTTATTGTCAAATTTGCAAATATTGTCTTCTTCGATTCAAGATTCGAGTGACAGCACGAAGATTTTTATTCTTATTGTAAAATTTGAAGATTGTTATTCTTATTGTAAAATTTGCTGCATTCTGAAGTCTCTTAGACTCTTCTTGAATCCAAGATTCGAGTGACAGTATGAAGATTGTTATTCTTATTGTCAAATTTGCGGCATCCTGAAGTCTCTTAGGCTCTTCTTGGATAAAAGATTCGAGTGACCGTATGAAGATTTTTATTCTTATTGTAAAATTTTAAGATTTTTATTCTTATTGTAAAATTTGCGGCATCCTGAAGTCTCTTAGACTCTTCTTGGATTCAAGATTCGAGTGACAGTACGAAAATTTTTGTTCTTCTATTCTGTAAAATTTGAAGGTTTTTATTTTTATTGTCAAATTTGCAAATATTGTCTTCTTCGATTCAAGATTCGAGTGACAGCACGAAGATTTTTATTCTTATTGTAAAATTTGAAGATTGTTATTCTTATTGTAAAATTTGCTGCATTCTGAAGTCTCTTAGACTCTTCTTGAATCCAAGATTCGTGTGACAGTACGAAGATTTGTATTCTTATTGTTACATTTGCGACATCCTGAACTCACTTAGACTCTTCTTGGATTCAAGTTCCGAGTGACAGTATGAAGATTGTTGTTCTTATTGTAAATTTTGAAGATTTTTATTCTTTTTGTCAAATTTGCGGCACCCTGAAGTCACTAAAATTTCTGTTGGATTCAAGATTTAGCCTAAACAGTGTTCAAGTCAAACTTACAGGGAGCGCAATTCCAGTGAAAGTATGAAAATTGTAATTTTTAATGTCAAAATTCTCAATATTTACTCAGTATAGACAGTAATTGAATATTTTCACGAACAGAAACGTTTTAATATTTAATTAAGAAATCAAATTTTCATATCTTTAATAATTTATCTTTTTTAAATAAACGTTTTCTTAAATATAAAAGTGTTCTTCTATTCTATTTATATCTCAAATTCGTCCTTGGTTTCTTTTCTAAAATGCATTTTACCAAATCTCTTGTTGCCTTTCCTACTTTGACCAAAAATAATTGCCAAGTGAATTTCTGTATAATTAAAAATAATTAAAAATCATTACCGTTTAACAGTTTTTAGTACGCTCCATTAAAATCGTTTGCTCTTTCAACTTGCCGTCGCTGTCATCAATTATTTTGTGCCACTTTCGAAAATCATAAATTCACGCATTAATTTTTAATTATGAACGAAATGAAACTATGAAACTTTTTAATGGCAATGGGGTAGTAATTTTCCAAAAAATTAAATAGCAACTTTTTCGTCCCGTCCCCCATCCTCTGCTACTGTTATGCTATTTGCGTTTATAAAGAAAAATAGCTGTAATTAAAATGTGGAAAATTGCTAATGACAACAAGAACAACTAAAACAAAAGCAAGAAAACAGCTGCACAACAGCTGACACTCTTACAATGAGTCATTGTCAGAAGGCAGCAGGCAAAGCGAGAAACTTTTTAAAGTTTTCGAAAAGAGTTTGCAATACTTAGGAAACTCAAAGTAGTTATAGAACATAATAAATACATGGAATATTTGTATTGAATAGTGAGTATTTAATAAATATAATTATGGTGGAATAGTTGAAACTTACCAGCAATACGCTTTCCCAAGCCATCCATCGTATGGGCATTGGCTGCGTTTGGCGTCCGGTGGTGCCCTCCAGTTGGCAATAGTCTGCCGCATAAGCGTTACGATTTATCACAGTGCCGATAGAGCAGACTTTCACCGTTAATTCTGGACCAATAATGCAACTTCTGCAAATAAGAAAATTGGTAGAAATTTAGAAAAGTTATCACAAATGTATTATTTGTTGAGCCGAAAGCTAAGCAGTAATTTGGAGTAATCATTTTGAATTTTTTTTATGATTACAGATATTTTTCAAACGAAAATTGTATCACAAAATTTAAAGTTAGTGGCTTTCTAATGCCTTATTTGTAATTACAAGAGGTGGAAATTATTATAGAACTCATATCCAACGACATTCAGGGTTCTTGCTGGCTAAAACCATCCCTTATTTTGCTACCGGGCGATTGGCAGAAGGAGGCAAGCTAGTAGCTCCCTTTTCATCCACCGGTTTGCGTTGAGTTGTCTAAATGTCATGCATTGATTTCTAGAGGCTAGAGTAGGCTTTTGTAACTTATGATCCATAGATCTCTGTATCTACGATTGGCTGTCCCTGTTAGCGTTTGGCTATCCGCAGGTCAGCCCTAATTGTTGATCTCCCTCCTATTTGTTATCTTATGCGTTATCTAGAGTAGGTTCCGGTGACTAATGGTCCTGAGGTCTCTGTGTATAAGGTGGGCTACCCTTTTTCGTTAAGCTATCCGAAGATGAGCCTTAATTATTGATATCCCTCCTTTTTTGATATATTATGCGTTATCTAGATTACGTTTTTGTAACTAATGGTCCAGAGCTCTTTGTGTATACGGTTGGCTATCACCATTATTGATCCTATTTTCTATCTCATGCGTTATCTAGAGTACGTTCTTGTGATGAATGGCCCAGAGGTCTCTACAGTTTGCTGCATCTGTTTGATTCAACTATCCGAAGGTCAGCCCTAATTATTGAATCATTTTAATATCTCATGCGTTACCTAAAGAAGGTTCTTGTGTTGTGATCTCTGTTTCTACGGTTGGCGATCCTATTTGCGTTCAGCTATCCGGAGTTTAGCCGTAATTAATGATCTTTCTCCTATTTAGATTATTGAAACTAAGAGGTCTCTCTCTATATGGTTAGCTATCCTCATTATTAATTCTACTTTATATATCATGCGTTATCTAGAGTAGGTTCTTGTGACTAATGGTCCATTGGTCTCTGTCTCTTTCTCTCCCCTTAGTATGCATTTGCTATATTATGCGTTATGTAGAGTAGGTTCTTGTGATTCTTGTTCTTGTAGTTCAGAAGTATCTGTCACTGCAGTTGGCTAATCTTGTTGGCCAAATATCTACTCGCCAATGCCGTACCCGTTCGCAACATGTCTCATTGTCCTCTAAGCAGCAGTCTACAGGTTGCATCCAGAGAAAAGTAGAACAATTCAAGGTGTCTCCTGAAGTTGTCATGTCCCGTAACTATTGCAATAAGCTATTTTAAGTTCTATGATTTATACTAAGAATCGTTTTGGGCTTCACAGCCAAAAGGCTTCCTAAACCCTTTCGCTACTGCAGAGTCACTAATGTTTCACGGCACGTTTAGTTGTCTTTGAAACTCGTAATTTGTATTCAAAACTCAAACCAAAAAGGGGCTCCAAAAAGTCGAAAAAATATGTGCAAACGTTCTGCAAAATTTGTAGCGTTAAAGCCGGTTAGGACTGTTTACATTTCGTAGTCTTAAATCACCTTAACTGGTGTCCAATTGTCAACCAGATATTTGACCACTGAGCTGTCTAATTCTATACTAATTTTGGCTTCACAAAGATCCACTTTTAGTTGATTTGTCTGCTAACTTTTTTCGCTTTTTTCCAAAGTGTTTTCTAAACACATCATCACCCAGTTTTCAAGGATACACCTGTTGAGTTTATGAGTGAATTACCCAGGTCAGTGTCGACTACGGCATGCACTCTATAACCGATTGGTTGTGAAGCGCTGTAAGTTTAGACCTATTAGATACCTTAGAGTCAAAAAAGGTCAATTAAAATATCCGTAAATCAGTCTCAGCTTTAATAACACAGCACACAGCAAGATCGGCGGCGCTCATAATAACTGGGGCCATGCGATCGGCACCGTCCAAAGGACTCTACGCCCTGCTTCACTTTCTCCCTGTTGATCTTTTCGGTAAACAAGTGGCTACCCTCTCTGCAGTGAGACTAAACACCATCAACAGATGGACACGTACTGACTTCGGTCACTGCCAAATTCTGAACAGTTCAGTAACAGTAGATTACTCGTTACCATCATTAGTCTTCGACTCTAGATTCTCAACCCTCATACCTCTTAGGAAGGAGTGGGAACAAGATAAGGTTCCGAAAACTGGAGTATGTTTTTTCACTGACGGCTCCAAATTGGATGGAAGAGTAGGGGGTGGGGTTATGTGCGTAAATCCACCCATGGAAGAATGTTTTCGTCTTCCAGATTACTGCAGCGTCTTCCAAGCGGAAGTTCTGGCCATTTTCAAAGCCCTGACTATGCTAAAGCAATGCAACCCTCCGGAAGGTACGACCCGTATTTTCACTGACAGCCAGGCAGCAATTAAAGCCCTCAAGAAGGTTTCAACCACATCGAAAGTGGTTACTCTTTGCCGCTCCCTACTAAATGAGTTAGGATGCGTGTACAACATCTCCCTTATCTAGGTACCGGGCCACAAAGACATCAGTGGAAACTGTGCAGCTGATGAGCTTGCCAGACGTGGCACCACTCTCCCGCACTCCAATTCCACGGCTACGGTAGGCATTCCCCTTGCTTCCTGCAAACTAACGATCTGTTCCCTCTTCCTCGATAAGGCCAATAGGCGTTGGCAAGAGGAGAGCACATGCACCATTACCAAACAGCTCTGGCCTGTTCTTAATCTTAGGCGAACAAGAGCACTTGTATTGCTTAGCAGGCAACACATTTGTAAGGTCGTCGCAATCCTGACTGGCCACTGTCTTTTCGGACGCCATGCTTCCAGACTAGGTGTCAATTTTTGGGACTTCTGCCGCAGTTGTCACAATGAAGAGGAGGAGGAATCTATCAGCCATCTTCTCTGCAAATGTCCGGCACTATCTAGACGAAGATGGAAAACCCTAGGTTCTCCTTTCTTCGACAACCTGAATGACCTCAGTTCAGCTAGAATCAATGCATTGCTTGAGTTCATTCACTCTTCGAAATGGCTTGAATAGGCCTCTCGGATTGCAGTAGACAGACCTCTCAACTTGTGGTATCACAACGGGCCCATTCCGCGGCCTATGTGTGTCTCTCGGCAAGTCCCAGGCCAAGACAGCCACTTTAACCTAACCTAACCTAACCTAACACAGCACAACAAAAAACACATTTTTTCTGTTGCATGGAGTTCTTCTACTGTTTCTTACTAATTTGGGTGCGCTGATTTCGAATCTATCCTCAGATTTTTTCTAGCAGCTATAGTTAATGAGATATAGGTAGCATGTCATTTTTTAAGTTTTTCCTCTACTTTTTCCTTATTTTTGATCGTAATTTCTAAACCAAAAAACCGATTGACATGATTTTCACCTTCTCGTATTAACACCGCACGGCTTCTTTTCCGTTGCAACTTATTTTTATAAGCTTTAAAATGCCGCGGTAATTGGACCTCAAAGTCGGAAAAAATGGAATTTTAAGGTGTTTTTTACACAATTTTCGTAAATCAATTAACGAGTTAGGTGTATAATGAAAGCCGACACATCAAGCAATATAACACAGCCAAATTATTTGGCGGAATACACATTCGCATCGAAATAATAGCAAAAATGTGCCAAAGTAATTTTCAACAGTTTTCAGCCTTTTTGCTTTAAAAAGTAAGAGCCTAAAAATAGGCAAAGTATTTAATTTTTTTTTGCTTCGAGCAATTCAAAATCTTTTTTTGTTTTGCTTGTATAAATGGAACATATAAAAGAGCATATTTTGAGGCCCCTAATTTTTTAAGGAAAAAGTATGAAAAGTGATGAAAATGGCTATGGTACATTTTTGCTATTATTTCGATGCGAATGTATATTCCGCCAAATAACTTGGCTGGTTTGTATTGCTTGATGTTTCTCCTTAAGATATTCATATACTTCGTAACTTGAATTATGAAACATCTGTGCAATTTTCGCCATCAGAAAAAACTCCTTGAAATTCAATATTTTCCTACTTTGAAACCTTATTACAGCGCCAATTTAGAACGCATAAAATTAATTGATGCCAGAAAAGATGGCATGAAATGTTGTAAGTGCAACGAATCATGTCGATAGGATTATTGGTTTGGAAATTACAGTCGACAATGTGAAAAAAGTCGAGGAAAATTCGAAAAAGTGGCACGCTCATTTTTTGCGAAAACTAGAGCTGTTACATAAAACGGAATATGGTTTTGAAATCAGCGTGAAAAAACTATACAGAATCATGTAAAAAACTTCATGCAACAGACATGCTGTTGTGTAGTGTAATTAGCAACGTTCGTATGTGTATCCTAAAATATTTTGATAATTTTTTAACTCTCATAAAGTAATTCAAATAGTTATAGATTTTTTCTTAATTAAAAAATCGCTGATTACAAAACAACATTTGTTACATATTCCTAAATATTCATTTGTAGTTATTAATAAACTAATATTGTCGCACGCTTTTTATGCATCCCATGCCCCCACGGAAAATTACGTTTTTAATATTAAAAGCTGCTTCGAATTTCATTCAATATTGAAAATTCAATTAAAAATACCAAACACCGCGACGATAAAAAGGCAATAACAAGAACAACAACAACGACAAAAAGAACAACAAGAAATCCAAAAATTAAATAAACAAAACATTTCCGCAGGGCCGAATCGACATTACTGGCTCGACACACACGTTGCCGTTGTCGCCGTCGTCGTTGCCGTTTTTGTGCATCGCATATGTGATTGCGCGCTTTTAACCCTCATTTCCCGTCGGCATTATCACATCAAAGGCGAAACTTTGACATTTTTGTTCGGGGGAGGTAGAAATGGCAAAAAATCATATCAACAACAAAATAAAACACCTTCGAGCGTTTGCTGTCCGCACTCCCTCACCACTGTCACTGTTGAGCAGTTCGTTGCGCGCCGCTAAGCGAGTTGCGTCGATGGCTACTGGCAAAGTGGTCGGTCACTGTCACGGGGAAGACGACAACTGCTCGTTAACCCTCTGGCATCATTGAGCTGTTGAAATTTTAGTAATGTAGCATAGCGCCAGCAGCAACCAGAATAACAAAAACAACAACAAGAAAATAACAATAACGAAAACAGCAGCAGCCAACCAAAAATGAAACCATGAAATCGCATACAATCAACACATTGAAAATCAAACCGGAATAAAGTAAATAAAGGGATAAAGTGTGGACAATTGGAGAGTCAATTTTGAAGGAGGAAGAGAATTTAAGGGCAGCTAGAAAAGCATAGATGGAGTGGTAAAACCACTCATTGATGATGGTTAACGAGTTATTGTAATAAACGCTTGAATTTAGTTTTTAAAGCAAAGTTGGGAGACGGAGTTGTTAGGATCTTTTTTATTTGATATTTGTATTACTTTAAGTATGAAACTATAGAATTGATTTGGTTCATTTTTTAGGAGTTTTTAAAGCCGCTTTTGGTACAAAAACTTACCATAAAAAATTCGGCCAAAATGTTTTTCAATGTAAAAATTTCTAAACTTGCGTTATTTTAAAATTATACGTTGACTGTCGTTTATATTTTTTTAATAGGAAGGGAAGGAATATTCGAAAAATCTAAAATTTCCATTGAAAAGTTTGTCATTGTTTACCATAAACGTACTCAGAACATTTTGATGTTCAGGCACTATTTGTGTTGTTTAAAGTGGCTTGAAAAATTCATCTCGGTCAAAAAATGGATTTAACTGGTGAACATTTTTGAGCAATGATTTTATTTATTTATATTTCCGAAGTGAAAAATAAAACGAATTGAATTTTGTTAACTATAATACTAGATTATTTTTGTAAAGAAAAGTTGTGCTAGTAGATTTGACGAGCAAGAAGTTGAAGGTTTCAGGTCAGGTCAATGTTGTACCCATGATACAACTAACAAGGGATACCAAGTACGGAGAGCTATGAAATTTGGCGTACAAGATATGACAGTTGTTGTCAAATGTTCTCATTGAACCGGGTGGTTTGCATTTAGGACCAAAAAATAGAATGCCAAGGTGTCACAAGAATCCAAAAGTTCAGTTTTGAAACCGAAATATTGCTAAAAATTTTAATGCTTTTCGGGCAATAATTCCGAAGATATTTCATATTAAAAATTTAGGTTGTATGGTGTGGTTAGGGTCGTATTCTCACTATATGCTTTGCTGAGATTTAGTCAAGGCGAACATTTTGTAAGCTTTAGGAGATTCTTGGCCTTTTAGGATAATTTTTAGAAGGAAGAATTGTTTAGGAGAAAGTTTAGGAGATTTACATTTAATGATAGGGAATTTTTCGGATCCTTAGTGATTTTTTGGGAGATTTTTGTGTAACGAAGTTTGATGTATTGGGAACACTGGCAACAAAACATATTTTGGCAACTATTTTAATAGTCAAAGCACCCTATTGTGTTTAATATTTTTAAGCTTACATAATGTAAGCTCTCACTCATTGCTGTCATAATGAAATCTCGCCAAAAATTTCACTTTTTATTTAATTCATTTGTTATATGTTTTGTCTTTGTTGTTAAGCTGAAAATGAATAAAAAAGCCTGCAATAACAAAAATTATATATATTTTTGTGTTTTTATGAGAAGTTTAATTCTTTTAAAATTACGGAAATTATAAAAAAAAATTTAGAAGATTTTTTTAACTTTTGGGAGGAAATTTCAGTATTTGTTTAAGATTTAGGAGAAAGTCATTTCAGGCATCTGGCAACACTGTCATTCAAATTGGCATACGGAAACAAAGATTTTTGAAAAAGACTTTCCGCACTTAGTTTATCTTGTTTATTGTATCATGGTTGTACCTGAAAAGTTGCAATTGCATTTGTGGCCTTTGAATGGCCGAATTGCCATCAACAGCACTCGAGGCTGACAGCGTCCATTGGTCATGACGACTTTGCATGAATGTTGAAATCTAATGTAACCTAAACGCCCAAAGTAACTCACATATGCCTGTTGTTGTTGTTGTTGTGGTTGCTACTGCTGCTGCTGCAACATAATGTTGCTAGCCAAGTCTGTGCAATGTGCGGCGCAATTGTTTTTCAACGCACTGCTACAGAGGCAACGCAGGGCTGGTGAGTGACGCATACATCTTCCAAACGAACGAACGAATCCCAAATAGAAATTACAATTTTTTCAAGTGCACATAATATGGTGGAAAGCAACACGAATTGCAATCGCAAATGGAAATGAACGCTTGAATTGAAATAAAACCTGTCAAGCTCAACAACGCGGTCTGCCGTCGTCCTCACTTCATTTCGTACTCGTACTCTCCGCTCCGCAGCACTCGTAATGCCACTCAAAGCGCAAATGCAGCACTGGCTACATAACCCCAAAAATGGCAGGCAGCCCATGGCAATATTTGGAAATAAAGTAAGTAAAATATACTTTTTGCTCTCTGACATAATCCCTGATTCTGATATTTTGAGTGAAAGGTTTAATTTCCAGCTGACATGCCATGCTTGTGTGTGCGTGTTCATAGATGTGTGTATGTGTGTGTGTATACATATATCCTTTCCATATAGAAAGGGATGTGCGTGCCCATATGGCGCCGTTCGGCTGTGTACTTGAAAATGCAGACATGCAGTCAGTCAGTGTGGCGAACGCACGCCGCCATTGCGTTGTACGATTATTGCCATGAAAATGAAAGTGTGGCTGGCTATATTCAGTCTTCATTTCGTGCCACATTGCCAACGAATATTCTATGCTGCGGAGAGCGAAATTTTCCCGCCACCCACATTTCGCTATACGGTTTTTGACAAGTATTGACAATGACATTGACACGTGTCATTTTTTTTTGCCTGCCTGACGAAAGGTTGTCCGTGCGGCAGCTCTTCGTCAGCGATGCAAACATGCGTGCTACGTCGATCGACACAGACCGACATTGCGCCACTTGAAGACACGAGTACGAGTACGTCAATGGGATTAACGGCGGGTTTTGCAACCCCATTTTTCTGTCGTTCTATAATATTTATTGATTTTGTGTAAGCGAATTGTACTTGTTGGATTTACTTAATGTGCAGCCATTGAGGGTTTTTAATGTCATGTCGGTGAGTGCTTGCGATTAGCTGTAATTGTTTCGGTTCGTTTTACGTTGTGGCAGCCTGTCAAAATGTAACGCTGTGGGATTGGTTGATGAAATGCTACCCATTTCTTTGGCATTTCGAAAATGTTCAACACATTCGGTTGATTATTTTAACACATGTTAGAGATGTTGATATTTTGATCCAATTGTGAAAAAAACAAAAAAAAAATCAATAGAATTTTAAATAGCATTCACTTTTTCGATCTGAATAAGATACATGTCAAAAAATTCAATAAGAGTAAGTTAGGAAGAAATATATGTGGTGTCACAATGGGCCTTTCGGGCCTCCGAGTGTGTCTCTTATAGAGGCAGCCACCATAACCTAACCTAACCTAAGTAAGTAAGATTTTCCAAATGTCAACAGAATTGTTAACCATATTAGCATTTCAATCTGATTGGTCAAAAATAGCATAAAAAAATCAGTAGAAATGTTATTGGTATTAGATCTATTGGTCCGATTGGGCCTATACATTCCAAAATTCAACAGGATTGTTGATCCGATTAGAACAATGAAGTTCAGAAATCAAGAGAATTGTTAGTGAAAGTACCTTTTTCGGTTCAATTGGCATAAGGAATCCCAAAAATTCGTAGAATTGTTGCTCTTTTGATGCGATTGGGACTATTAATTCCAAAAATCAGCAGAATTATTTATTGCATTTGTCTTTTGTTGGGAGCAATACACCCAAAAATCAACACAATTGTTAATTATATTAGCGTTTTCGATCTGATTGGCATCAGAAATCACAAATATCAATACAATCGTTGCTCTTTCGGTCAGTTTGGGACAAAAAATTCCTCTTTTGGTCCAATGAGGATGATACATTCTGAAATTCAACATTATTGATTATATATTGATTCATCGGATTATTGATCCGATTGGAACAATGCAGTTCAATAATGAACAAAATTGTTAATGATATTAGCTTCTTTTATTCGATTGGCATAAAGATTACAAAAAAGCCATAGAATCGTTGCTCTTTCAGTCAGATTGGGGCTATATATACCAAAAATCAATAGAATTAAATACTGAATTTGTCTTTTTTGAAAGCAATGCATTACAGAAATAAACAGAATTGTTAATGATATTAGCTTTTTTGATCCGATTGGCAAAAGGAATCACAAAAATCAATAGAATTTTTGCTCTTTTGGTCCAATTGGAATTATATATTCCAAAAATCAGCAGAATTATTTTATTGCCTTTGCCTTTTTTGAGAGCAATACATCTAAACAATCAACAGAATTCTTAATTATATTAGCATTTTCAATCTGATTGGCGTAAGGATTCATACAAATCAATAAATTATTTGCTCTTTCGGTCAGTTTCGGACAAAACATTAGAAAAATTCAAATGTAAATTATATAAACCTTTTTCGATTGAAGCAATGCATTAAAAAAATTAATAAAATTGTTTATAACATTCATTTCTAACTTCCCAAAAATCATTGAACCAGTCAGCTGGATATTATATCTAAAATTTTTATATATAAAAAAATTTATAAATATCAGTTGTGCGCTGTTCAAAGATTATTCTTCTTTATATTGGACACAGCTCATTGAAGGCGTTTTATGTTAAATATAATTGTTTAAAATTGTTCCCTAAAGAGGTCAGCAAATTGCTGACAAAATATCTGGAAATAGTAAAGTTACATTGTTTACCACGGACCCATTAACCATTTCGCTACAGGTTTTTACTGGGGAAAGTTGAAATTTTAATTTTACGTCTTAGGCTTATATGTGGTTATATTAGCAACATTCCATAAGAAATTTTTTAATTTTTATACTCGGACCCTGTATTTTAGAGTGTTTTTCTATGAGAGCAACCACATCGTTGTGGTTGTAATAATGACTTAAACATAAAACTTTTTACGCATAACGAAAATTTGAATATTTCTTCATTTACTTCAGCTAAAATTAAAAAAAAGGTATCTAAATTGAAAGAAAACGTCAAATTAAAAAGTTCTCTACTTTTTTCTGCTTCTTCTTCCTTTACTATGTCAAGATATACCAATAGAAAAACGTGTATACTTCTCTTCTTTAAAGTTAAATATTCAGTTTATTAATTTCGTATTTTTCCTAAAACTTCAGACTATTCTAAGGACCAACAAAAAAATGTATTCTTCCAACCATAGAGGATGCAGACGTCCACAAAGTAGCATGTTGCCATATGGAAACAAAATAGCGAAAGGGTTAAACTAGCAACAGAGGCAGTAGGTAGCTCACCTCGTCCACCAAACTCCTAAAATAAGCTTTCTTTAGCCAGTCTCTCTGGGATCTGTGTAATTCTCTGAAGAGATCAGTGAACTGCTGACAAATCGTTAGGGAAATAGTGACATTTCACTGACCTTACGGCCCATTAAACCAGTAACAGAGACAGTATTCAATTCATGTCATAGAATATTCTTCAGTTCGTTCAACAAGCTTCTAAAATGAGCATCCTTTAGCAATGACCAATGGCACCAGTCCCTCTGGGATCTGTGTAATTCCGTGAAGAGATCACTCAGATGCTGAGGAATTGTTAGAGAAGAAGTTAAGTTGCACTGATCACCACTGATCTTAAGGTCCATTAAACCAGTAACTGAGACAGTATTCAGTTCATGTCATAAATATTCTTCAGCTAGTACAACAAGCTCCCTAAAATAAGCATCCTTTTTGTAACATCCTTATTAGATCAATGAACATGTTCTGCTCAAATTCTTATAGGAAGATGGTTCATGGTCTTCTTTTGATGGCCACAGAGATTTGAAAGTTCGGCACCCAGACATAACATTTGTTAGATCGGTCTCTCAATTGTTTATCTCGGTATAAATCTTCTATAAACTCCTATATTTCTCTACTTTTATACTGTTTATAGGAGTATATAAACAGTATAACAAACACTCTTATACACTCCATTGAGTGTTTTTGCCAATGACAACTCTATTCAGTTGAGTGTTGATCTAATCAAACCAGCGTACTTCTTCCTCGCATTTCTCAGTAATTAAAGGAATGAACAATGACACTAAGCAAATACTGCCGCAAGTCACAATTAAAATCTCCTAATGCGCCTTAACAGCCTTCACTTTCGGTTGCTCAACGCTTCGCCTACAGCCAAACACCATTTGTTTTTTTTATATGATATAATTTTGCACAGCAACAAATTAAAACATTTTTCTTATCCCCAAATCCGGACCATAACTTTCACCCATTCGACGCGTCGTATACGACACACACATTGAGACAATTCAACCGTTGCTGCTGCCCATTCGCCCATTCGTTTTATTGGCGCAATTACGAGTATATTAGGATTACTTGCAGGCACACCAGCTCGCATGTACACACACACATACACACATAATCACATATCACACACACACACCAATCTGGAAATGAAAACAAAAGTCCTTGAAGTTGTTTCGCTCGCTTTCGTTCTCTGGCTGCCTTGTTTTCGTATGTCTTTCACCCCTTTGCTGCTTGCATTTAGTCGGCCACACACTGCCACGCCCTGTGTCAGACGCCTCTTTTTTTACAATGTATATAATTGGTGCTTTGTTGTTCTTGTTTTTTTTGTTTGCGCTCATGCTCGGCTTTGCTTGCGCGCGAAATGCAATAACGATAAATTTAATAGACTTTTTCAAATGTGCCACGACTGGAGAAAATATGGATGTAGTCATTTGTTGTATGGCATACATACTATGTATGTACATAGTTGTAGTTGTAGTTAAAGTTGTTATAGTTGGCGCAATGGCTGCTATGTTGTGGTGCCATTACTATTGTTGTTGTTTTTGTTGTTAAGTTAAACAACAATTCGCTTAAGCACAATGATAAAAAAGCCAACAACACTGCCGCAATAAATAAACAAAGTTGTCCACGACAGCGTTGACCAGCGTTAAGCAGCACTGGGATTGTAAGTTGTTGTGGCAGGGTGACGGCACGTGGCACAGAATTTTGGTCTGATTGCACAAATGAGCAGTGGGTGTAATAAGAAGTCAGTGTGACAGTCAAAGCCATGAGAGATTTGCTAGAATTTGAAGTGTCAGTGTTGGGAATGTTGCATGTAATTTAACAGAAATTTATTAATTTTTCTTTTTAAATTTATTTTAAATAATTTTTAAAATATTTTTTAAGCAAGAGAATTACATTTCAAAAATACAGAAAACAATTGTAAAGTGCAGAAAAATTCTCTACACATTTTTAAATTTCTTTAAACCGTTCGTGTGTCCTTGAAGCAATTGAACTGGTCACATGCTAAGTCGTATAGGTCAGCGCCATAAATTAGTGTTGCAGTCGTGTGCCGCTGCAGTATAATCGCTTAATTGCGGCAATAGCAATAACAACAACTACAACAACAACAACAACACAATGTGCACAACGCTGCATTAAAGGCATAAAAACGTTGCAGTAAAAGTCAAAGGTTAAATGCAAAATGCAACAATTTTACTGAACCCAACTATGTGTGTGTGTGTGTGTGTGAAAGTGTGTTTTGGTGCAGTCTGTAAGGCAAACAGTTGGTTTAGTGAGAATCTATTAAACGTGAAAAGTAATGGCGGCAACAGGAAGAGTTGAAATTAACCCATAAACCAGGTAAATAAAGTTAATATTAGTGGGACACGATCCTAGTGTGGCCGTTCGTTGATTATAACTTCAATAGAATGCTGAATAATTTTAGCTCAAAAGTGTATGTCACAAAATACAGCAGAGTGAAATAGTCAAAAGATTATGATTTAGGAAATGATGGCAGCAAATCTAGAAATGGATCTGACAAGAATAGGAGAGCTGCAATTTAAAGCTTAAAGCAAGTTGCCCTAAACTAGAAGTGAAGCTAGAGGTGAGCTAGAAGTGAATCTGGCATGAAGAGCAAATCTACAATTTAAAGTTTAAAGCAAGTTGACAGTGGCCTTGAATTATTTGTGCGATTACGAAGTTTCAGAATTTATTTATTGGTATTTAAGTGATTCTAATGCTTACAGGTTTCTACTGGGGAAAGTTAAAATTTTAAATTTATCAATTTTTTTCTGTGTAGTTATACCAACAACATTCCATAAAGATTAAACAAAATTTTAAGTTATTTTTATTTATTTTATTTTTTTTATTTTTATTTTTTATTTTATTTTATTTTATTTTATTTTATTTTATTTCATTTTATTTTATTTTACTTTATTTTATTTCATTTCATTTCATTTCATTTCATTTCATTTCATTTCATTTCATTTTATTTTATTTTATTTTATTTTATTTTATTTTATTTTATTTTATTTTATTTTATTTTATTTTATTTCATTTTATTTCATTTTATTTTATTATATTTTATTTTATTTTGTTCTATTTTATTTTATTTTATTTTATTTTATTTTATTTTATTTTATTTTATTTTATTATATTTGATTTTGTTCTATTTTATTTTATTTTATTTTATTTTATTTTATTTTATTTTATTTTATTTTATTTTATATTATTTTATTTTATTTTATTTTATTTTATTTTATTTTATTTTATTTTATTTTATTTTATTTTATTGTACTCTATTTTATTTTATTTTATTTTATTTTATTTTATTTTATTTTATTTTATTTTATTTTATTTTATTTTATTTTATTTTATTTTATTTTATTTTATTTTATTTCATTTTAATGTATTTTATTTTATTTTATTTAATTTTTTTTATTTTATGTTATTTTATTTTATTTCCACGATTTATTGAACTCATTAGGGGTTATTTTATTTAATTTAATTTTTTAAATTTAATTTTATGTTATTTTATTTTTTTTAGTACCCTACCCTGGTTTCTAAAGTGTTGTTGTTTTGTTATGACACCAACCAAACCGTTTGTGCTGTAATAATTACATAAAAATTAAAGTTTTTGAGCCCAAATGAAAACCAATAATTTTTTTATTTAATTCAGCTAAAATTACTTAAAAAATTTGTCTGAATTGAAGAATTGAAAAATTTACAAAATGTCACTTATGTTTTAGCTTCTTTTTTCTTTACTATGTGAAAAAATAACAGTTAAAAAGTGTATATTTTGTTTTTATTTTTTATTATTTTTTTAATTTTAATTTTTTATTGTGTGTTTTTTTTTTATTACCTATTATTTTTTTATTTTTTTTAAACTATTCTAAGGGCTCAAAAAAATGTATTCCTGAAATTATAGACGGTTCAGGCGTCCACAAAGAAGTATTTTGCCATATGGCAATAAAAAAGCAAAAGAATTAATTATTAACATAAGTTATTCAAAAATATTTGGTAGGAATTTTGAACCTTGGCTTCAATTTGTGTTATAAAAATTGACAACTTTGTCACTAATATTTGTGTACAACCTGATGCATCCTGCTGAGCTATTTCCACCTCGAAATCAATTTTCGATAAGCATAATTTTGACATACTATTTTTTATGAATCTGTGTTATATACCAACTTAAAGAATAAAATCAAAGTTTTCTAAGATATTGGTCATAAACTTTGCTCGTACGACAATGTCACACAATGAACTTACAAATCACAGAAAAGCATACGTTTTAAACTTAAATTTTACAGCCATGGCAATGTGGACTTTCTTGTGGAGCAGCAAGCAATAAGAAATTTCCAAAGCACTACTAAAAGCGCTACAATCTTCCCCCATATGTGCGGTCAGTGGACACGCACACACAGACACACACACTCGCATACACAATAAATTACTTTCACCAACATATCATTTGCAAGAGATGCTACACACACACACACACACACATATCTAGAAATAGCCACCAGCAAACGACCAACATTATAGCCGACCAGCAGATTGTCAAAGGACATCATCGCAGCGTCAACAACATAATAAACATGATGGCCAGCATGGATGCCATCAAAAGGGAATGTGAATGGCACAAACGGAGAAAGCACAAACCGAAAACCGGCAACACGGCCAAAGGACAAGCAGCAGCAACGGCGTTGAAGTTGAAGGCGCCGCATCAGTGTGTGGCAGATGCACAGCAGATAGGAGTCAAAGGAAGCAGGCAACGAGTGTCAAGGAAAATGAAGCAACTTTCCACTCAATTGAAACACATGAATGGTGGCGGCAACAACTATTTTATAGTATGTGCCATCGCACACGCTCGAGTCTTATTTTTATCATTCGGCCGGTCAGCGTGTGAGCCGCACATGTGTGACACTGGGTCGCGCTGGTGTTGTGACCTTTTTTCGGTAATTTCGTATGGATTTTGCTTGCGCGTGTACGTGTAGGTGACTGAAGAAGACGAAGACGTGGACGCAACGACACGAGCTGGCCAGCAACATATATAATTTTGTAATAACTGCAGCAATCGCCATCAAAAGCTAACAACATAATGGCGCCATTTGAAAGGACTTTGAGGGTCAAGTGCTGCCAGCGCCCATTGAACACTAACAAAAAAGTGGACAAAAAAACAGCAGCCACTATTGGCTTCGATTGACTGGGAAATGTGGCTGTTTGGCTGTCGGTGCTGGAGGAAATATATTGCACACAACGCTCGCCGATTGACAGTACTTACGATGGCACATACGAGTACGCTGCGCCGCCGCCCGTCGTCGCTCTCGCGCGTTTAATGTATGGGAAAATGTCTTTTCAATATGATTGCTTTGTGTCAATGATTAAATTATGCGGTTTTGCTTTGTGTGCGGTCAACGCATCAAAGCACTTTGGATACATTTTTTTGAAATTATTTAAAATTATTAAATAAAATACAGATAGCAGTGCGTGCGAGTTGAAGCGAAATTAACATTGTTGCAGTTCAGCGGTCAGATTGTAAATGTTTAGTGTGTGATTTTTTTTGGACTTTGTGATTTTAGATTTTTAACTTTTTTGAACTACGAGTACATTCTAATCAAAATATGGTCAACAGTTAATAGTCTATGGTCAATAGTTCACTCTACATAATTCACATTCCTTAGTTCATAGTTCATATTCAATTGTCCATAGTCCATAGAATTATGGAAGATTTTGATCAATTAAACTTAGTTTAATTAAACATTTTCAAAGTCTAAATAATGAAATAGGAACCTTATGAGTTTTGTTGCATTATTTGATTTTCAATATTTTTTTTCAATGTCCTGCAAAAAATTGTATGACAATAACCTTTGAAATGAAATTTTTTTAAATACTTTTTTTGGCTCGTTTCTTTACAGCGCTCTATTCGAAAGGAAACAAAGCAGCTCTCCAGACTGAACAGAATTTCAATGTTCGTTCCACCCTGCAGGAGCAGTGATCCAGAAGACCCAAAGGTTAACCGTACAGCCAGCTTAATCTGCCACCAAGGACAAGAAAAATCACAAACTGTAGGCAGTTAAGCCAATGTCTCATTGGCTGTTCAGCGTAGTTTTCCTGAAAAGTCTCATGTGCAATATCGTCCACAAGATCAGAAAACTACAGGTACATTTTTTATATTTCTTTTAAAAAAATTCAAGATTATCTTTAGAAAGATCACATGATAAAATATTTTTTAATAGTTTTATAATAACACATCCTCCATTACGGACACTTAATCTCCGGATTGGCTCGACCGATTTTTAAAAAATTTTTTAAGTTCTTTTTATTAACTTATTTTTTACTAGAATCCACCACAATATTGAAGAACAATTTTTAATTTAAACTATGTACTTTTTCTGGGAAAAAAGGTGAAAAACGCAGTCAATCTTTGACACTTTTTTTCAAAAAGCTCCTATCCTTTTATTTTTAGCGTTTTTTTATTTTTCTGGTGAAATCCTGTGTCCGAAAGCTTAATAATTATGAATCTTTTTTGTTTTTGTGTTTCAGATTAGCCAATCCGGAGATTAAGTGTCCGTAATGGAGGATGTTTTTTTTTTCTACGCGACTTCAGCTCCACCTATATAAGAGACAATATGCTAAAAAAGGTTGTTTAAGGTTGTGTTCCTTAAAGCTTCAATATATTGTAAAAAAATTTTCAAAAAGATTGATAATAAAGGAGCTGAAAAATAAATAATTTTGTAAATCATTAAAAATTCCCCTTTCTAACGTGAACTCTTCTAAGACATGATACGAATTTTGTAAACCTGTGTTTGGGTTTAAAAAGTTTTCTTAAGGTATCATCTTAAGAAAACTTTTTAAACCCAAACACAGGTTTACAAAATTCGTATCATGTCTTAGAAGAGTTCATAACATCTTTAAATTAGAATCTTAGCTCATTGGGACAGATTTAATTATTTTGCAATATTTTCATACATTGTAAAAAAGTATTAATCGCCAAGCAAGACAGATAGACAGGATTGACTCCTTTAAAGGAGCTCACTTAGACCTTAAATATTCATTGTGATACAACAATTAATCAAACTCAGATCCCAGTAGCGGCTTAACAGGGGGGCGGAGGGGCGGACCGCCCCGGGCCCCGGGCTGCGGGGGGCCCCCGAGAGAAGCTTGTATATAAAAATTTAAAGTTTTTCAAAACTGAAACTTGTAAAAAACTATTTGCGCCCCACAATGGCTGATGAAAGACTAAGTTGTTTGTCACTTTTATCAATTGAAAGAGACATAGTATCGACAATTGACTTTGAAATTGCAATAACAAATTCAGTTCAATAAAAGCAAGAAAACATCCTTTCTAAATAACAATTGTTTGCAAATTTTCAAAAAAATTTCCCTCGAAGATTGCAATATTTAATTTTTAACTTAAAATTTTGTGCAAAGTATGCAAATACAAAATTCTAAGTTAAAAATTAACTATCGCAATCTTAGAGTTTGCTTGTAAACTAGTGTAAATTACACAATTACTTAACCTCATTAAACTTTGTAGACGTCAAACAAATTTACAGTTATTATTATTATTTTTATAATTATTGGTTGGATAACAACACATCGTCCCGGAAATCCGGTTTTCTTCTTTGATAGACTCTTTTACGAAAGCAATTCTATGCTCCTTGTAAGTAGCTACTGCTACTGGGTTTTATAAAATATTTCTGTACATTTCTGAACTACTCGACACGAAAAATGCACCTAAAAGAAAAAGTGTTTTCTAGACTGGAACTTTGAAATAGAATAAAATTTAGATGTATGAATCTACAGACTGAAATCAAAATCATGTATGTTTTCCCTACCTGACATATTTTGGTCCTGAAACTTCAAAATTGAAAATTTAGTTAAAAGGATGTCTTTCATTTGATACCCATATTTCCATCATTGCACAACCGCATATATTTAAAAAAATATTTGAAATGTGTATGTCCTTCAAATTTTAAAGTTTTTTAAGAAGGACTTTGGGCCAGAAAATGAAAAACTGACTATGCCAGATTACTATAAATGATCTCTAGTTTCACGTTTATATCCAAATTTGGATGGGTCTCGGCAAAAGCAAAATTTTTTCGCACAGTGTAATAAATGTAAAGTTGGTGTTTTTACTCACTGCATCATAACTTTGTCATTTTTCTTTTAATTCTATTGATGTTAGGCTTGATATTTGCTCAAGTAATATATTTGTTTAAAAAATATATAATAATAATATATCTTTCATCTTAGATTTTAAAACTAGGGGAGATCATTTTTTTTATCCATAAAAAAAATATTCGAAAATTTATGATTTTTTGGTCGAAAAATTCACTTTGTTACAACTTTCCTTCTATATATCACTAAAAAACTATGGTATTATATTTTTCTTGAACGACGTTCAGCTCGTGTTAATTGGATAATTCTTTCAGGAGATATGTGGTCATAACTGAAACAACAGGAAAAAAACTCGTTTTTCAAAGATTTTTTGAAAACGCTTCTTAAAAATTTTTTTTATTTTCAGTTTCGTGTTCAGCGGCCAAAGTTAGTCTGGAAAACACTTTATCTATGCACGCGATTGGCCCATTTTTTGTCGAGTAGTGTAATGATGCACTGATCGCAAAACAATCTAATCCTCCTGCTCGGGTTGCTTAAAATAATGGCCAGATCCTAGTAACGAAGCAAGATTTTCTGTTTTTTTTTTTTTTAGTTTTAAGATGGCTTTTTGAAATGACGAGTTTGCTCTCCCAAAAGTTTTTCTAATTTCAAGAACGTTTTTATCAAATTTGGAAAGATTTAGTAAGATTATCTTTTTATCCATTTTTCATTTTTTCTCTGAGATTCTATTGCTTTCTATAAAATTTCAAGCACATATACATTTCAAAATAATTTGTCCCTTTACTGTCCATTTACTGTTCAATGGAATACAAATTTAAAAAAAAAAAATTAAAAAGCATAACCGGAAATTCCAGTTATTAGTTTTTTACTCAAACTTATTCTGCACCGTTTGTGGGGGCTCCTCAGCCGTCGCCGCCCCGGGCCCCCGAGCACCTTAAGCCGCCACTGCAGATCCCTTTACTAGTAAGTAAGAGAATCTAAAGCTCCAGTTCAAGTTTTTGTTAATTCTTCTGTTAAATCTGTTAATAGCTCTATTGGATAGATTTCCTCAGATCCCTTTACTAGTAAGTAAGAGTGTCTAATGCTTCAGTTTGAGCTTCTAATTCCAACAATTAATAGGACTCAGGTCCCTTTACTAATACGTAAGAGGACCTAAAGCTCCAGTTTAAGCTTCTAATGAAGTAAGTCTGTGTATAGTCCTATTGGCTGGATCTCCTAAATTTTTGAAGAAGAATTAACCTTAGTAAATTCTCGTTTTCTAGACAATGTATTGCATTCATTGGCTAAATTGTGAGCAAAACTTTAAGACATTTCAGGCATATATCTTAAAACAAAATATATGTTTATTAATATTCATTTATTCATACCCAAAATCCCTTTGTCCTGCTGCCCTTTTTGCGATTTATGCCAATGGCAAAACATTTCCTAGGGGGCATTGCAATAGAACCCATTCACATGACCAGCACCATCAGTCACCATCATCATCAACTCAACCATAATGGGATCAGGTGAGGCAAAGCCTGTGACCCACACTCATTTCCGTGCATTGATTTTTGTACCCTTAACCCTTCAACACACCACACACACACACACCCACACACTCACACTCACACTCAAAAAATGAACGAAGCGAAAGAAAATTAAATGCTTCGGCAAAAGGCAAAGAAATTAAAAGAGCGAGAGTGAGTGGTGGGGCTCAAAAACGACAACTATAAAAAGAAGCTACCATGACGACATTAACGGCCAAAGTGTAAATGACGTTGGTCGGCAGCTGCGGGTGTGCGTGGCAGTGTGTGTGTATTGGACCGGCTGCTTTGGCCTCGTCTCGTGTATGCTGGCTGGAGGTGCAGCACTAGAAAACAGAGGCGGAACCCATGAAAGCACTTTACGAACAGCGACCGTAAAAGGCTTTGCACAGCGGTCAGCACGAGGCGGAACTGCTGGTCGGCAGTAGCAGATTTTCAGGCGCAATCAGGCTGCCTTCATACACACACTCGCACACGCGCCGCATGTGTGTGTGCGCAACAGTTAAACGTTGACTGTGCTGTGGTGGTGGTGGTGGTGGTGGTGGCGTCCGGCACATGAAGTGCAGCAATCGAATTTGATTATATCGAACTAATATGGCGAGCGGACACTGGTGACTGTGGCCGCTGTTGTGCAAATCACACTATCAGCTATCTGTGTATGTGTCGCTGTTTGTGTGCGTGTATGTGTGTGTCCTGTGTGAAAGTGTACGCAATTTTAATTGAAAATTTTCCTTGGTGCCATTTTACTTAGTGTGCATATTCAATTAAAGTTTGTTGAAGTGCGCCATTTTGCTTTTGCTTTTATAATTTTTGTTTTTGGTTGGCAAGTTGCAAGTGAACGTAAAAACTGTGGGTACTTGTAAGAAATTTTCATATTATGTTAGACTCATTTGCGTATATTTTGCGGTGAGGTGACACTACAATCGGCACATTGATTGGCTGAACTCGAGTGGGAACAAGATTTATATACATCGGTTGGACATGGTTAAGGATCCCTTTAACGACGAGTGATGTAACATTAAGTGTACAGAAATTATTGATAAAAGCGAGGGAATTAAAGATAGAAATAGGAAGAAATAGAGTAATAGATAGAGAACAAATGTTTAAAATAGAATCATATATAAGACTTATCACTCAAAGGTCATAACACTAGAAAGGCAATTGCCGTCATTTTGACGGGTTTTTATTTTAAGGTATAATGGCACTTTAGAAAGGGGAATTTTTAATGATTTACAAAATTATTTATTTTTCAGCTCCTTTATTATCAATCTTTTTTGGCTCGACCGTTTTAAAAAAACATTTTTTGAGTTCTTTTTATTAACTTATTTTTTACAAGAATCCACCATAATATTGAAGAAAAATTTTTAATTTAAAGTACTTTTTCTGGGAAAAAAGGTGAAAAACGCAGTCAATTTTTGACAATTTTTCAAAAAGCTCCTATCCTTTATTTTTAGCGTTTTTTTATGTTTCTGGTGAATTCCTGTGTCCAAAAGCTTAATAATAATGAATCTTTTTTGTTTTTTTGTTTCAGATTAGCCAATCCGGAGATTAAGTGCCCGTAAAGGAGGATGTGTTTTTTTTTTCTACGCGACTTCAGCTCCACCTATATAAGAGACAATATGCTAAAAAAAAAAAAATTTGTTTGTGTTCTTTAAACCTTCAATATATTGTAAAAAATTTCAAAAAGAGTGAAAAAGAAATCATTTTGTAAATCATTAAAACATGATTCAAAAATCCCTTTTCTAACGTGCCATGATACCTTAAATATCTGTATTTTCTTTTGTATTACTATCAACTTTTGCTTTGATGACTTTTATTTTTTTAGCGGGTTCTACAACTACTTCTACAATTAAGGTTCTACAATTACAATTAACCAAGTCCGATGTGTACTTTTCGATATATCAGCGGATATAACATATAGTCTTTGTAGGTAAAGATAACTTGCGGTCTTTCTAGTGGTTAACTTTAGTATATCAAATCTGCTTGGTGTACTAAATTTTTTGCTATGGATGCATATTTGTCCAGATGCACAGATAATGTGATCTGTATCGGTTTAATTGTGCTCAAGACACAAATTTTTCCATCTTTCTCTTCTTTTATGCCAGCTAGTAAAATGCTTTGTCTTACTTAGTACCCAATCCTTTTAAATCTGGTCATCTGATCCATTGATCCTTATTATCTTTTATGCTTCTCAGGTCTAAATTTTATATCTTGAGTTGTTTTCTAAATCTTTGCTTCAGTTGCTGACGTCTTCTAACTTGAAGTATTCTGAACACTTACGAAAAATCAAGTTAATCTTTATACATTTGTATGTATATTTACTTTACATAGCTTTGTATGTATTATTTGTGCTTCAAACTGTTTTCTACTTTCAAAAGTCTTTTGATCGATCTTAGCCTAACGAATAAATTTCCAAAGACTTATTCTACGCTGTCGGTACAGCTGCAGAAGCTTATAGGAATCCAGGATGTGTCCAACTAGCCAACCAACTAGCAAACATAGACGTGAATCACCTAAAGCCCCGCAAACTTCTAAGCTTCATTAGGGCTGTGGGCCTAGGAGATGTTCTGTAACAGACATTAGGGGTTACAATAGATCAATAGCACCGTGCGACAGCATTTTTCACACCAAGAAAAATACATATGTGCGTGAAACTAGAGACCAAATATAGTAATACTGCGAACTCAGTTTTTCATTTCTACATCCTTTGTCCTTTTAAAAGGACTTCAAAATTTTGAAGGTGATAAAAAATAAAAAAAATATAAAAAATACTTAACCTTGTTAGAATACGGCAATATGTATATCAAATGAAAGGGCTCAAGAATTTAAATAAAATTAACTTTGTATCTATTTGTACAAAAAGGATATGAAAAAGGTCCTTTGAAAATTTTAATCCTTTATATCCTTGAAAATTTACATAGATTTTTTTTGAAAAGTAAGTATGTTAAAACAAATCTCCCTGATCACGTGTCAAAATTTCATTACTCTAACTTTATTTTTTGAAAGTTATTAAAAAAGGCGGAAGCTGCAATTCTAATGAAGTACAAAAATTCTAATTTATTTGAGTATTTCAGTATTTTAAATAATAAAAAGATACAAAAGTAATGAAGCGAGAATAATGAAATTTTGACACGTCCTTGATCATGCTTTGCGTTTTAACATACTTACTTTTCAAGAAAATTCTACATAAATTTTCAAGGATATAAAGGATTAAATTTTTTAAAGAACCTTTTTCATATCCCTTTTTTACAAATAGATACAAAATAAATTTTTTTTTCAATTCTTGAGCCTTTCCTCTTTCATTTGATATACATATTGCCATATTCTAACGAGATTAAGTTTTTTTTACTTTTTTTTTATTTTGTATCCCCTTCAAAAATTTGAAGCCCTTTTAAAAGGACAAAGGACGTAGAAATAAGAAACTGAGTACGCAGTATTACTATGTTTGAGCCTAGTTTCACGCCCATATAGATTTTTTGCGGTGTGAACATTTTTTTTAATTTTTGTCGCACGGTGTAATGGTTGCAGTGACCAAAACTCCCATTGACAACCCAATCTATTCTTACTGGGGCGTAAAACCTCTGGACATTCTCCCAGGATGTGAATAGTTTCTTCTTTTTCCCTCATGCAGAATCTACAAGATTCTTTGTTACCTAAATTAACTCTGAATTAACTGAAAGCACTAGAGCCAAAATATTTGGGTCAAAATAGAGAATATTCAGTTTTCAATGAAAAAGTTCCTACCAGCTAGTAATTCCATACACGGACTCCCTTCAGCTAAACGTACCCAATTTCCTAGTATTTTTTATTTACAAAAGTGTTTATTGCTTATCTGTAGGGTGCTTCATATTCCTTGCTGATGATGACCGCACTGTCTTAGCATTTTATTGCCATTCAAATTTAATTTGCGTCGTCGAGCGCCCTTCGCACCAACACACTTTCCTGCCATTTTACTTGCAATCAGTTGAGAGTTGTTGCTGTTTTTTTTTTGTTGTTTATTCTTGTGTGCTTCCCGCACGGCGTGCAACAATTAATGCAAACGCTGTGTCGTCCTCCCCGAAAAATTGCACACGCCCATTTTATTTGCAGCATTTTACGCTATTTTGCATTTAATTCATCTGCGCGCTGCGGCGGCAACGTCTCCGGCCCGCAACGCAAGTCGCTCGACTCGGCAGCCGCGTTGCACTTGAACGTATTTGCATATGCAAATGTGCTGCGAGCGCAGCGGCCGCGTTGCACTTCATTCACACCACTTGCAGCGCTTAGCTGGGCTGCTACGTCAACACACACACACACACACACACACACACATGCAGAACATCGTCGACTCCAGCGCTGGTATTAACGAACGTCGTTTTTTTTACAATCTCGGCAATTACACAATAACCGCCACCATGCCGAAACCACCAAACCACGCCACCATTCCCATAGTTTGCACCTTTCTCTCTTCACTGCCCCCCCCCCCCCCCCCCCCACCTACTCCCCGGCCCCTTTTTCCAGCTGCTTTCACGTACTCCATGTTGCCAACAGGTCGAGTGGTTTAATTTCTTTTGCGTTGCTGCTGTTGTTTCTTTTGTTGTTGTAGTTGTGGTTGTTGCTTTGGCGCTGTGGAAATCCTGCTGCCACTATTTGGTACTTTACAGCGCTGCATTTAAGCGTATGTTGTGCACTTTTTCTGTTGTGGCAGCGGGAAGGTGCAATACTTATTTTGTTTCCTCTTCCTTAGTTGCGTTGCTATAATTTATGTGAATTTTTTTTTCATTTTTTTCGATTTTTTCTTTCTCGTTTTGTTGTTGTTGCAGTGTTCGTTTGGCCTTTGTGCATTGTGCCAGTGTTGCCGACATAAGTTTGAAAATTTATGCAGTTGTATGTGGTTCTTGTTGTTGTTGTTTGGCATTGCTTTGGCCAGTGAAAACGAACGATTTCGTTTAAATTTTGTGCACTTAATGACTTTCACTTTTTTGTAGTGGCACGGGTGAGCAGGTCGGGTTCAGTTTAAAAGGAAAGTAAGTTAATTTCTTTGGCACTGCAAATTTGCAATTAAAACACAACTGTAGCCTTCTGCAATGGTGCACACGAATCGAGTGAGAAGTGCAGACGGCATAAAGTAATGCAAAAGTCATATATAAGCTAAAATTTATTACTCGCTTGCTTGCTCCTTTCGGCCATTGAAAGCATGAAATGTCATTGAAAAAATGGAAATGATGTATGCACCAAATAGAGAGTAGAGAGTTGAGGTTACACAGTGTAATGTGTGAAAATGATTGCTTACGAAAGTTGCACTGGGAATTTTTCATAATTTATAATCAAGTTATAGTCAAGTTAAGTCATAATTTATAGTCAAGTCAAACCCTACAGTTTTTATATGGAAAGTCCACTCAATGAGTTTTCAAAAGCGAAGAACAAGTCATAGTTTAAATTAGCCGTTCCGTATTAGCCGTTCAGTTCATTCTCCATAATAGTCACCTTGGCAACTCTATTGACATCTGAATCCATCGAAAGCTGTACACTCTATTAAACAATGGTTGCCGGCCTCAATAGTCTAGGTTCGAATCCCAGCTCGGGCTGGTGAAACGCCCGTCTCTTTCTATCGCTATCACCATGAAGCAGATGAGAATTACAAGAATGGCACAAGTGTGCTCCTGGCCGACAATGGCAAAGCTTCCAAGTTTGAAAAAAAACTGCCAATCGGCATTCGGATTCGGTGAAAGAGGGCTTAACGAAAAGGAAAGGACTCACAATGCATCTTTGAGCTTCTGAGTGGAGCTGCAGTTAGCACTGTCAGCACTTTTCCTGCCCTAATCTAACCTTTCTGGGTTTTCGGGCTTACGTCGCAAATTTCTCTGAGTCTCTCTTTCAAAGCATTAACACTAGAATGCCCGACAATCTGACATACCTAAAATGCCCATATGTAGTCATTTTGACTACATTATTGTTTACTGACTTTTTTAAATTTTATTGGTTTTTAAGTAGCAAATATGAATAAATGTACACGAGATTAAACTAAAATAAGCATTTAGTTTTTATTTTTTTATGGTTTACAAAGTAAATTCATTTAAATAAAATAGCGTACTTTACACATAAATGGGATAAAATGGAATGAAATTTGGAATTTTTAAATGCATTTTATGAGTGAATTTTGAATTGAAAAACTTTGGAATTGTCACAGCCTACTATGATATTATTATTTTTAAATGTTTGCAATTATTTGAAATTTTCATATTTCGCAATTGAAGATGCATATTTGTCTATTTATCAGTAAGATTTGCTGAAAATTTTATATAGGTAGTCAAAATGACTATTTTTGGGCATTTAAGGTAAATTTTGCAAAATTGGGGTAAACAATTTGTTTACAATTTTTTAAATTTATTTATTCCATTTAGCTTTAAAAATTAATAAAAGTCACGTACGATATTTTTTAAGAAAGCGATGCAACAAAAGTTATTTACAATAAAAGACCTCAATGTAGTCAAAATGACTACCTTGGGCATTCTAGTGTTAAGCTTCTTTTCTTTTCTGTTTTATGATAGACTGTACTTTGTCTTGGGGCTTGAGGCGACATAAAAAAATTGTATATAAAATAATTTAAAAAAATAGTTTTTCAATAAATCTGAATTTGATGTTGAGAATATTTCGTTTTAGAAAGAAGTATGGGAAGAAGTATGGTAAGAGTCATACAAAAAAATCATTCGAATGCCCTATGATGTGATTTTGAACATTCTCAAAGCTTTTATGAAGAGTCTTTATATACCAATCAATGATTCTTCATAAAAGCTTGGAGAATATTCAAAATACTTCAAAAAGTCTCAACAGTACGTCTGAACGACGTTGTGTCCGTAAAAACGATAATGTTGAATGCTAAGACAAGTTAATGGATCACAGTAGTCACTTTTTGTGTCATGTTTTAATTTCGTTTTCGTACCGATGCACAGTGATTCGACTCCATACAACCGCGGGACAAAATTAGAAGGAGTGGTCCGTTCTTCATACAATTTGGTATAGATAGATAGATAGATGATGTGTATTTTAAAATTTTTCATGCTAATTGCATACTTTTAGGGATGAACAAAATAAATTTTGTAGAAAAATACTTTTCAAATTGAATTATTTTCTGAGATCGGAAGATATTAGAGGATGTAATTAAATTATCCGACAAAGAAAGAATGCTTCTTAAAATAAAAAAAATTCCAGGAACATACTTTCACATACTTTTTAGACATTTTCCTCTAAGTTTTGCTAATTTTCAGAACTTTAAGGGGGCTTTCCCGTTTTTCGGTTTCAAAAAATCGTTTTTTTTTACAGAAATCGATTTATAAATACTATAACAATATTAAGCCAAAGTTTCATAATGAAATATGCAATAGTTTTGAAGTTATAGCCAAAAATGTTTCGGCGCGCACAGCCTCGCGTACGCTTTAAAAAAACTTTAAACGCGTTTTTCTCGAAACCATGTTTTTGTGACGTTTTTTACACTTTTTTTCGGATCTAATGAACCGATTTGGATAAAACTGAATTTCACGTGTTCACAAATGAATTCTCTATCGCACATCATAGGATTTTTTCAATATTGTGAAATTTCGATTTTTAACAACACTTTTAGTACCAAAATTTTGCAAAAAAATCGATTTTTTTTTCAAATTTGCGCCAAATTTCACCAAGTTGAAATTTTTCAAAAATCCTCCGATGTGCGATAACTAAAACTATGTAATTAATGAAAATGATGGTCAATTTGATTTCAGATAAACCGTACCCGAGAAAAGTGTTGTTTTCCAAACAAGGCAACATAAGTACTTGGCAAGCCGGCGACCATTTTGTTTTTTTTCCAAAAAAAAATTTTTTTTCAACTCACTATTGTAACAACAAACAAAATAAAAAAGAATTACAACATTTTATCAACCTGTCAAAAACAAAATTAATTCTTAATTCCCCTTAATTTACAAAAATATTTCAAATTAAAAGTGAAGTAAACGCGTCAGATTTGCAAATTTTGAGAAAACGTTAAAAGCAAAAATGGTCACATGATTTCTTAATATATTGCAACGATGAAGCACTCTGTGCTGTGCTATGCATGAATAGCATACTTTTAGGCATGCACTTTGAAGTACGGCCGGCATGCTATAATTATGGCAAGGATGGTTCGCGAAAGGTGATGAGCTGTGCTAGAACAATCGAGATAGAGAGTACAACTAGAATGTGCAAGAAACTTCGGCGCGATAAGAAAACTAGTATAAAAGCAGCAGTGTGCAGCGCAGAGGGTCGAGTCTGTGTTGAGCAAGCAAAGAGGAAACATGCAATAGTAGTAGTAAAGTAGTAACAAGTGTAAATTTGTAAATAAAGTGATTGTTGATTTTTGACTGCGTTTGCGCTGAATGAATGAAGTAGTTTTAATTTCAAGCACAATCAGATACGAACTTGGAACTAGTCATTTTCGTATATTGAAACTTCTTGGTAACCATGTATTTTTAAGATTTTTTTTACTCAATAGACTAAAAAACAGAAAATATGTGTTTACAATTTTTTGTGAAAAAAGTTCCGACTTTGAGCAGCTCTTGCATTTGCACTAAATTATTTTTTCGCACAGATTTTTTTGAGTTTTCTTAGTTGGAGTTTTACCATTCAAATGACATCAAAATCGTTAAATTCTGAGAGCGTAAATTTTTTGAATTTTGTCTATGGAACGAATCACTGTGCGATGCCAAAAAACTAGAAAAATAATATCAAAATCCTCTTTCATACGATTTTTTTTCATTTTCAATCTTATTCCCATTCACGGCAATAGAAAACGATTTGATCCTTGTAAATTATACAATGAATGCCGCATTGTCCTGTTGCCATTAAAGCCTTTAAGAGTTGCTAATTTTGCTCGTTGTGCCCGAGTTTCGTCTTTGCGTGCGCTGCAAATAAACCCAATTTAATAGGATTTCAACTCCCAAGTAATCATACAAGCAAACAGGAGCGACCAGTGGCCGGGGGCCAGCGAGCCTGGGGTATCGGGTCAGTAGTAGCGCAGGCGCAAGGAAATCACTTACTTGCCGCCATTACCTATAACTGTACTGCCAAATTATTTACGTAGTAATTACCGTTAATGCCACAAAATGCCCAACTTGTGCTGCCGCGTAGCCAGAACAGCTGCCCGCTAGCCGGTACGCCCGACTGGCGGCGACTGGGAACAGCTCGAAGCGGCGACGCGGTGGTCGCGTACAATTTCCAGCGACCACTGCAGGCGCACAAAAGCGCCGGATAATTACTTTCAAAATTGTGATCAATCACACAATTTAATGGCGTTGACGGCCCTACAACGCGCGGCTGCGGCTGTGGCGGCGACTGCATGTGGTGCGCTGCTGTGGCACTACTGAAGCAACGTCAGCAACTAATGAAAACAAAAGCCACAAGGGCTGAGAAAGCGCGGGCGGGGAGCACACAATGCGACACACACACACACACACAAACATAATATAAACGTTTATATAATGCATGTACCTGTGTCCGTGTCGGTGTGGCTCTGTGCTTATGCGTTTATTGTGCATTCAAACAAGGCCGCCAACACAGCGACGACACCTTCCATTGTGGACAAAAGCCAAAAGCGCCCAAACGGCCGAGGCTCAAAACTCAAAGCAACAGCAATTCGGCCACACAAACACACACACATAAACAGCAGTTGCCTGAGTGGTCGTTTGCGCGGCTTGTTGCATGCTTAAATATGTGGCATGCTAGCCATCAATGCCTTCCCCCCATCTCTTTTGCCTCTCTCGTTCGACTGAACTGACCAATTCATTTGTGCGAAACACGTCGTTCGTCTGCTTAATCGCTTAATGTCGCACACGCTTCATTTCGCATTAAACGCAAAAGTGGTTGCATGGCCAGCGTTGCCACATCGTTGCACACCGCACACAGGAACACACAGAAACACACATACACACACACAGTCGCATGGCCACACCGAGAGGCGCTCGCATGCAGTGTGGCAGTGTGGCCGCGATTAGCGTGATTATTTCAAGCTTTTAGTAATAATTGCAAATCAATGAGCAGTACTGACGCCAGCTGCTACACCAACAACAACAATGACTTGCACATTTGGAGTGACCAGTTGTGGTATAGAAAGTTTTTATCAGGAAAGGAAAGGAAAGGACATTTGGTAGAGAAGTCCAAGGAAATATATGGAAACAACTGCATTAGGAACATTTTAGAAATGAATTCAGAAATAGGTGTCTGTCAGTGTTGGCTGTACTGTAGTCACTTCTGTTTATTGGTCTGTTTACTATAAAAATTTTCCACATTAAATCTGAAATAGAAAGTAGAAATAAAGTCAGAACAAGCTGTCAGTGTTGGCTGTACTATAGTCATTCCTGTTTATTGGCCTATTTACTCGAAAATTTTTCAAATTAAGTCTGAAATCGGCAAAACTCAACAACGATAGACAAAATAGATTCTTCTAATTAGAATTATAAATATTTTTTCATACTAACCAAGTCACTTTACGGGTGTTGGAAACCCGATAGTAAAGTGACAAGAAGATATAGGGAAGAAAAGATAAAGTCACAGAAATCCGAGGACATTTAGATCATTAACGACATATCGCATAGCAAAATAAACGATTAATCACGTCAGTATTTAAATCAGTATTTAAATCAGTATTTAAAAGCTGTTCAACTTACGTAGTTATAGTTGCCAGTTTTTCAGGCAGAAGTCCTGGCGGTCAGGGAAGCCTGCCGACTGGTAGAGAGACATATCAGTGATAGGTGCAAGGTTGCCATATTCATTGATAGTCAGGCAGCAATAAAGGCTCTTCAATCTACCACCGTCCAGTCAAGGCTGGACCACTGTCACTGCCCAGCTTTGGCAAGGGCAAGATTTAAGTCTCTGGGGAAACACTTCCTTACTTGTTCGACCGATTGCTCGACAGTAAGTCTGGGAAACCTTCTTGGATACCTAAATTCTACCGGGTGGATTTAGTCATACTACAAACCAGGTTTAGTGCGGTGAGCATGTGGTATCAAAACGGCGTCTATGCGCTAATTGTGACTTGCAGGGGGACAACTGTGAGTCAGCCACTTCAACCAACCAACCAATACCGATAAGTATAGGTAATTGAAAGAATACTTAAATTATATATTAATTCAGAAAATTGCATAATATCTGAACATGTTAACCCATTTCCTTCCTCTGTTGCGTATACGCAACGTTACTATTTAAAAAATTCGTATGTGCAGTGTGTGTGAGGTATTGCGATAAATTTTTTTTTGTTCGGAAGGTATATCCTTAGGCTTTCTTCCCCTCCATATCTCAACCACCTACAAAACACACACTGACACACACACTTGTATATGTAGACACATGTTTTTCAGACAAATTTTGTATCGCACACTAAAAATTGTCAAACGTTAATTCTTTTTTTGGTCGACATGAAAATACGTTCACATAAAGGCAAGAAAAAATTATAATTGGTTTGTGAATTATCTGGGTGTCATTATGCGTGTTCTAGATAAGTCTCGAATCTGTGTTGCGTGTACGCAACGTTGGCGCGTTGTTCGACAAATGAATTAGATTTTCCCTCGAATTATATAAAATAAGTTTTTTAAGAATAACTGATAGCATATATATCGATTTTACTTGAATAATAATTTTTTTCGCAAAAACGGCGAAAATGGGTTAAGGCTTTCTTCTGTTGGCAAAGCGGAAAAGTCTTATTACAAAACCGAGAAGGCAGCTATCTCTTCGTTCATAGAACGATTTCTCGGCTCTCTGCTGGGATAGTGGCCTCATTAAGTAATTTTTGGAAACTGCAAAGTTCAACAATAGAAGGAATCTACTATAAAACAAGCTTTCTCTTTTCGTTATGGAACTACACTCAAAAGAAATGCTGGTACATGTATTGAACAGGCTGATAGAAATGTTGATGCATCTATGCTGTCTTCGATTTGTTAGGCTTCTAGGTAGAGTATCGATCGGAAGGATTTATTTTTGGGAAGTTTGAAAGTTCTTCTACAAAAAGAGGTACAATTTAAGGCAGCTGTGTCTTTTCTTTTAAGAGCCAGAGGGTTTTTACTGATTTGAGATGTAGCCATGGAATAAGTTTAAAGAAATGTTGATGCCCTTGTGCTGTCTATGATTTTTTTGATTTTTTGGAAGGGTAGCGGCCGACGAGACCCATTTCTGAAAAGCTTGAGGGTTCTACTTGAAAATAATGCACAATTTAAGGCACCTATTTTCTCTAGTTTAGGAGCCAGAGGCTACTGAATGATTTTGATGCACTGCTATAGAATAAGTTGATAGAAATGTTGATGCATATGTGCCGTTTTTGATTTGTTTGACTTTTCGGTGGAGTAGGGGTCGGAAGAAATCATTTTTGGAAAGCTAGATAGTTCTTCTTGAAAATAATGTCCAAATTCAGGCAGCTATATCCTCTGGTGTAGGAGCCAGAGGCTAACGACTGATTTTGAGATGTAGCCATGGAATAAGTTGATAGAAATGTTGATGCATCTATGCTGTCTTCGATTTTCTGAGCTTTTGGGTGGAGTACCGATCCGAAGCATCTATTTTTGAAAAGCTGAAGAAATCTTCTACAAAGGGAAGTACAATTTAAGGAGTTTAGGAGCTAGAGGCTGTTGGACGGTTTTGAGATAGACATACATTAAAATATTTTACATTTTCGACAGTGACTTTTCTACATTGATTTTCTCAGCTTTCTTCTGGCATAGCGGCTGGATCAAGACATTGTTAGACAACTAAAGAGTTCTTCTACAAGAGCCCAAATTGTATATTTTTTTGGTTTAGTAAGGAGCTAAAGGCTGTTGAACAAGTTTGAGCTACAGACATAGCTGCCGATAGCCAACGGTTTCCAAAGCCATCTTTCAAAATCGATTTTCTCGGCTTTTCTATGGGATTGTGGCCGGATCGAACAGTTTTTGGAAAGCTCGAGAATTCTACTACGGCAAGGAGTCACTATAGAAGGCAATAAGTTAGTCTGTTAGGTCCATCTTCTGCAGAAAGCTAAGCGCCCTAAATTTTAAGCATAGTTTAGTTTTTATACCAGGTATATTATTTCTAATGCGCTAAAAAATTATAACTTGCTGCGCTGCTGTTGGTGTCTACCTTAATCCTACACACTCATGCACATCTATGCAGAGTCGTTCGTATGCCGCCCATTATGCTCCTGTATAGGTGTGCTTGAGCTTTGGCTGTTTGGCTGTTTGGCTTCCACGGCTTAAATTCCAATCATTAGTGCAGTCATTTGTGCATGCACACACATACACACATACACATAAATAACGATATACTTGCATAAGCATGTTTTGTGCGTGGGTGTGTGTGTTTGTCGGTCGTAATGTTGACAATCATTTAGAAAATTTTTAATTGATTGAATTCATAATAAATGACAAAGATTAATTTGGTCTGCTGCTCAACTGGGTTATTAATTTGTCGTACGTTGACAACATACCGACGTCATTGCACACACACACATACACTCACTCATACACAGATCGCTATCGCGTCGTGATGCGTCGCGTCGCGTTTGCAACATTGCTGGCACAACGTGATGGCGCAATTTGCATGACATTTTTCGTGCAAATTATGAGCGACATATTTTCCATAAAATAAATTTTTTACTACTTTATTACCTTTGCGGTGGTGTGCGGCATAAATGACTGGATATTGCAAGTACTTTTGGCTTAATGTACGAAAATCACTTTGTATGAAATGTGAAATTACTTAATTGAAATATCATAGCGACAGTTAATGGGCTTTAACTATATGCAAATGATGTGCGTCACCGAAGTGTCCATGTGTATTTGATAAAAATCGTAAAGTTTATTATGGAAATCAAATGCGAAGCAAAGTAGCGAAATTTGACAGACGGATTTATGGAAAACACTTGAATGGCATTTGCTAATGAAACTGTTTGTTGTTGTGAAATATATTTTTTATTGAAATTATTGCCAATGCAAAACTATTTAGTACACATGAAGAAATGAAGGCAATAGCTATGGTACAATGGATAGTAATGGATAGTAGACCAAGACCTGAAGTTATTTAATCTACTGTGGCGTGGCTATGATGCCATATTTTTCCTTTCGGAAACTCCTTTAGGAAGTCCATAAGTTCTCTAATAATTTATCTGATTGATGTCAGCACATATCAGGTGATTAGCCTGTCTATTATACTCGTTCTTTAGGCACCAATTTTTGGTCCTATTACAACTAACGATCACAGTACACCAAAGTGTTCTCCGGACTACAGATAACACCGTGCGACAAAAATTAAAAAATTTTTCACACCGGAAAAAATCCATATGGGCGTGAAACTAGAGACTAAACATAGTAATACTGCGTACTCAGTTTTTTATTTCTACATTCTTTGTCCTTTTAAAAGGACTTCAAAATTTTGAAGGGGATAAAAATGAAGAAAGAATTTAAATAAAATTTATTTTGTATCTATTTTTAAAACAAGGATATGAAAAAGGTCCTTTGAAAAAATTAATCCTTTATATCCTTGAAAATTTAGAATTTAGAATTTTCTTGAAAAGTAGGTATGTTAAAACCCCAAATCTCCTTGATCACGTGTCAAAATTTTAATATTCTCCCTTCATTGATTTTGTATCTTTTTATTATTTAAGGTATCATGGCACGTTAGAAAGGGGAATTTTTAATGATTTACAAAATTATTTATTCTTCAGCTCCTTTAGTATCAATCTTTTTGAAAATTTTTGTACAATATATTGAATGTTTATGGAACACAAACAAAATTTTCTTTTTTGTTTTTTTAGCATATTGTCTCTTATATAGGTGGAGCTGAAGTCGCGTAGAAAAAAAAACATCCTCCATTACGGACACTTAATCTCCGGATTGGCTCGACTCGAAATTTTCAAAAAGATTGATAATAAAGGAGCTGAAAAATAAATAATTTTGTTAGTCATTAAAAATTCCCCTTTCTAACGTGCCATGATACCATAAAATACTGATTCTCAAATAAATTAGAATTTTTGTACTTCATTAGAATTGCAGCTTCCGCCTTTTTTTAAATAACTTTCGAACCAATAAAGCTAGAGTAATGAAATTTTGACACGTGATCAAGGTGATTTTGGGTTTTAACATACTTACTTTTCAAGAAAATTCTATATAAATTTTCAAGGATATAAAGGATTAAAATTTTCAAAGGACCTTTTCATATCCTTTTTTTACAAATAGATACAAAATCAATTTTATTTAAATTCTTGAGCCTTTCCTCTTTCATTTGATATACATATCGCCATATTCTAACTAGTTTAAGTACTTTTTATTTATTTTTTATTTTTTATCCCCTTTAAAATTTTGAAGTCCTTTTAAAAGGACAAAGAATGTAGAAATAAAAAACTGAGTACGCAGTATTACTATGTTTAGTCTCTAGTTTCACGCCCATATGGATTTTTTCCGGTGTGAAAAATGCTGTCGCACGGTGTAATCTAAGGTCACCACATCTACTAATGATTAAAAAAAATCCGCGTTCTTTCTTTGTTTCCTTAGTCAAAGTGGCATTCGTGTAAGTTTGATCCTTTTACCGTTTGACAGCCTCTGTGCGTCATGTCTGGAAGCCGAAGACTCAGCTAGAAATCAAGAAATTTCTTTCTCAGCTTTTCAGCAGCTTTTCATTTTATTAGTAATTGTTCAGCGTAGTAAAGACGCAGACTATAGACGCTGCTCTGGAATTAAGTGGACGCCTTTGACATTGGATCTCTGTCACTGCGCAAAAGCTTTTACTTCCACTTTGCTCGAAAAAAACCCAAAGTGTAATGTGGTTTCCATGAGTAAAATGAGACCCACTAAGTGATGGTCAGAGCATCTCAAAGTGCCAAATGATTAGTGAAATGTGACCCAGATATCACTCAAACCTCTGCTGAATTGCTTATCTACTCAAACCTACACTCGACTCGTCTTTGCAGCTGTCAAGCTGGACTTTGAAAACCACACCTTTACCTCCTTTAAGCATAGAAACCTAAGCTGCATAAACATTTGAAAACCACACCTTTTTGTCCTTTAAGCACAGAAACATAAGCTACATGACCTCAAATATGCATCACTTGCAAGCACTCACCTAAGATTTACTACTACATAAACAATGTCGTACATAAGTAAAACTAAACCTCAACTCAGCTCAGCCGTCTTAAGCCAAGATTACCGACCGTACAACCATAGTGCGCCGCTCGCCGTTCAAGGCAGATAATACGAATTGTTCACTTCATATAATATATTTTCTTGGTCTCTATTGTGTTGGTTATGTATGGTTGTGCGAAAACCGAAAAGCGAATAGCACTCACATACAATTTTCAATTTACTCGCAAATATAATTGCCAGAATTCATTTATGAATGTTTGCATGTGGTCGAACGCAAAATGCAATTAAAAGTCGACCGCAATTTCCTTTAGGTACACACACCACGCCACCGCTCCACGTCCCCATCCACATTTACGTTTCGTCCCCTGGCCAACGCAAAACGAAATGCAAGAATAAAATGAAACTACAATGGAAAGTTTGATTAAGAAAATCAAATCAAGCAACAGCCGCAGTCGCAGTCGCAATCGCAGCGAACTTAACAGCTTCACACCCCATGTTGTTGCAGCAGGAATGCAATAAAACTTGGCAGCCATCCCTCCTCGCTCGGCCATAAATGCCATAAATAAGTAAGACACCCAGCGCACGACACACGAACTGAAACAGAAAACAGACACGGCCGGCCGCCACGACACGACACGGCACGGCACATTGTTGAGATTATTGAAAATTGAGCATATCCTTGAAGTGACAGGACATGGCCTGCACACATACAAAATGTCTCGGCATATGCGGCGAGTGCAAAAGTACAAAGGCGCAAATTGTAATGTGATAGTTCCACATGAAATTACCGAAACAATCGGACAACTAGCATATGGGATCGAGTGGGTGGTGTGGTGGGCTGCGCTGTGCTGGCGTTCGGTCGGCTCAGGTTGACAGGGAGTTTCGTAATAATCCCATTGTAAGCGTTGCATCCGGCTACCCAACACAATGCACCACCACCACCACTGTCTGAGTGGCTGACAACTGTGACGCACTACCCTGCGCCGCATTTTCCCCCCTCCTCTTCACTTCCACGCTCATTTCAGTTTTTCCACGCACTTTTCACAATTTCACACGTGTCCGTGACGAATGATGTTCGTGCGTCTGTTTGTTTGTTTATTTCAATTATTGTCAAGGATATGTGGCAATTGTAGTATGCAACAACAACAACAACGACAACGACAAGAGATATTTATATGCGTAGAGCAGTAGCGAGGAAATCAGGAGGAAGGAAACATTGACAATTTTGAGCTGTGCTGTGGTAGAAGAGCATCTTTGAGAGAGAGAGAATGAATATGAGTACAAGACTAGTGAATGAAAGAGAGAATGAAAGAGAAAATGAAAGACGTGAGCATCAGGCGAATAGAATAGTCAATAGTGAGGTTAGGTCAGGCCAGTTACATAGGTCAAGCCAAAGATAGGTTTTGACCTGCCAAAGACACATGTAGGGCTTCAAGTGGTACGCTTTGTGCGAACTGAAGGGAAATATGGACATTTCACTATGGACAATGGACAAAAACTATGGACTATGTATTACGGATTGTTTACTATTGACTATTCCAAGAACTCTGGACCATTAAATATGAAATGGGTACAACTGACTATGGACTTTGGACTGTTGACGATTAACTAATCCACTATTGATTATTGACTATGGACTGCTGACTGTCGACTATTGACTATTGATTATTCACTACTGACTACAGACCATTGACTATAAACTATTGCCTATTGATTTTCTATTGACTATAAACTATAGACCATTGACTTTTGACTATTGACTACTCACTACTGAATACTGACCATTGACTATTACTTATTGACTATTGACTATTGGCTATTGATTATTGACTATTGACTATTGACTATTGGCTATTGACTATTGACTATTGACTATTGACTATTGACTATTGACTATTGACTATTGACTATTGACTATTGACTATTGACTATTGACTATTGACTGTTGACTATTGACTATTGACTATTGACTCTTGATTATTGACTTTGGACTATTGACTATTGACTGTTGCCTACTGACTATTGACTATTGACTATTGACTATTGACCATTGACTATTGGCTATTGACTATTGTTTATTGAATATTGATTTTCTATTGACTATTGCCTACTGACTATTGACTATTGTTTATTGAATATTGATTTTCTATTGACTGTTGACAATTTACTATTGACTGTTGACTAATCACTATTGACTATTGCCTATTGAGTACTGACTACTGACCATTGACTATCAACGATTAACTTTTAACTGTTGAATATTGACCATCGACCATTGACTATTGACTACTGACCATTGACTATTAAGTATTGATTTTCTATTGACTATTGACTGTTGATTATTGACTATAGACTATTGACAATTATTGACTTTTGACTATTTTCGATTGACTATTGACTGTTGTCTATGGACTATTGACTATTTTCTATTGACTATTGACGGTTGACTTTTAACTACTGACCATAGACTATTTTCTATTGACTATTAATTTTTGTTGGCTATTGACTGCTGACTATTGACTATAGACTCTAAACTATTGACGACTGTTGAGGATTATATACTATGGACTATGGACTATTGACTGAGGGCTAAGAACTGAGGACATATATTGGAATTAGAGCAAACCCTATGGATTAATAACTACCGACTATAGGCATAAGACTTAGAGCTATGAGCTAAGGACTGTGAAGGATAGACTTTAGACTACGAATCTATGTCTAAGAATAGCACTGGGAACTAAGAACTGAGGACTCTCATTAGGACTATGGATTATACCTTATAGACTACAATTAAAACTCCGATTAGGGCCAAAACCAATGCCAACACCACAATAGATACTAAAATAGAGACCAGTACTTTGAGTATACACTAATGAAGGAATATCCTCCTTCCATCCAACTTATGTTAGCACTTATGATATCAATATTAACCTCCCCGTACTCGTACTCTTACATGTCCTCAATGCATTGTTAGCTCACTGTACAGCTGACAATATGACAAACTGCACGCTGGCAACGCATTTGTTCATTCTGTTTTTGGGAACGACCATTGTATTAGTTTGTATTATTAATGCGTTATACCATCACGAACAGAATCAACAAAAAACAACAACAACAACAACGATAAAAGCTATAACTAACAACCACAGCAAAGCACCATCTATGACCATTTTGACTGACCAAAGGTTTCATTTCGGTGTTGGCTGGCGAGCGTTTGCACAGCGGATGCATTTCCATTTTCATTTTCACTTCACATTTCCGCTTGCATTGCCAATTCCACTGTCGTTTTCATTTTCATTTTCGGTTTCGCTGCTGTTTCAATGCAGTGTCAAAAAGGATATGCGCTTTCGTGTGTGCATGTGTGTGTGTATGGTTGAGCGTGCGCGACATGGCCTTTTGTCGGAAATTGTAATTTCACTTAATCCGCTCAATTTGAAACGCACACCCTGTGCAGCACGTCACACAGCACCGCCGCCCCCGATTGTCACGCACACAGCTGCGCTCCGGACGCCCCTTTTCGGGTGCATTCCCAATGTTTTTTTTTCGGTTTCTTTCATTTGCATTCGACGCTTTCGTTAATTCTTTGATTTCGTTGTGGTTGTTATTGTTGGTTTTATGTGCGTTTGTTGTCTTCTTTTTATTTGTTGGTTTTTGGTTTCTTCTTTTTCATTGCCGCATTTCCACGCACAAAAGGATTTCGGAAAAATTTTTTTAATTAAAAAATATTGCTGATAACTGTGGCGACCGCGTTGACTGCGAGGTGTAAGCCGACCGAAGGTGAGGGGATGATGAAGCGACTTGTGTTGGTGCTGCCATGTCGTATGTGAGACAGTTAAATATTCAGGCCGTCCGTGCGAGAGCGAAACTTCGTTATTCTTTGTTGTCAGTTGATTGTTATTCGTGTTGGTGTTGTTGTACTTATTGTGTTGTTGTAATTGCTCTTCAAATGTAACCTTTAAAAAATGTGCATAAATTATTGGCATTATCCACACTTTGCGTTGGTCCATGGCCAGCTTGACGGTCGTCCTTTGCGACGCTTCGTGCTACTTTACATCCCTTTTGGCTTTGACTTTTCGATTTTGCATTCGCATTCGTCTAATTGTGCGCTCACTTGCATATTGTAATTAATTTGAACCCGCACACACATACACACACACTTATACTATTGAAGAGATATTTTTGCTGCATAAATTAAGGCGCACCACCGGCTTCGGTTATTTATGCATTTTGTATAATTATTTTTTTTTGTATTGGTTTGCAAGTGATTGCTTCATTTCGGCGAGGGTATAATTTATGCAGCAGATCGTTTATTTTTTGTTTGCGGCAATTAGCGCTGCCATAGCGGAGAAAGGGAAGAAATGTGAACTTTTTTGTTTTTTTGATTTATTTACGACGAAAACTAATGAAGCCATTAAAATCGATTTGTTGCGCTTTCTGGCGGTGTTATTAGTTTGGTGTGCGGTGAGATGAATACAATATTCGTTTTTTTGAAATTTTGAATGCAGTGAGATAGTGTAATGAAGATTGTCAAAAGTTGGGTTTATACATACATTTTTTTAGCCTATTTGATATGAAATACACTTTGTTTCTCCTTGGAACTTTAGAATATTCCCATATAGGTCAGTGTAAAATACGAAATGCTAAAATATTGATTGCCATTCAAATTCGATTTAAGATAGAAATATCTGTACCAAAAACAAGCACTAAAAATAACAATTATAGTGCGTAATAACTGAGTATTAGTGTCTAGAACTTTGGTTCTGTTAATAATAATAAACATGTATTAAATTCATTGCCTATTGAAGGTAATATTCGATTAATTAATACCTCCTAGACTTCGAGATGAGCTCAAAAATACAAGTAGATGGAAAACGTGGAATAGTGGAAGTCTGGTTTGTGTCTCCGTTCGTATTCTAGTTCTATTTGAACTGATTGTGCTAAGATCTCCTACATGGTAGACCGTTGCAAATCCCAGCAAGTTCTCTCACAAACATTCTCTCTGACATTCTCCTTTCCCTTGCTTCTTCTACCCAGGAGGAGGAGTGCTTCCTAAACTGACACTCTAACCTAACCTAACGACTAAACTAGGAGAGCTAGAGGTCTAAAATAAAGCTAAGAAGCAGAGAGTGAAACATGTTTCAAAGTACTCAGAAGGCTATAAGAAAAGTATTCAGGTCTCAGACTAGCAAATTATTCCAGAACTAAATATATATTACAATGGATCTGTAGAGAGATCTGTAGAGTTGACACGGTACCGTTTGAGATATGGTCTGACAGTGTTTTAAGCAAACTTTTGAAAGAAATCGATTTCTAAGAGCAAATACTTCTATAGTCTATAGAACGATGCACATTGTAAGATAAATAAAAACATGTCAATTATGGGTAGCTTTCAGAAATAAAGCTAAGAAGCTTTCTCGTGAAGCCGAGTGAAGACTAGAACATCTAATAATTACCAGAATCAGTCTTTAATGTTCAGGAAATGTCTTTATCACAGCTGTATTTCCTTAAAATATCAACATTCAATATTGAAGTCTAACAGGGGCGTAGCCAAGGGGGGGGTTTGGGTGTCAGAACCCCCCATGGCCTATAATTATTTAAAATTTGCAATCACTATGCATGGTATATACGTTCCCACATTAGCAAGAAAGTCTTTTTAGCTTTAAACATTTAAAAGAATAATCAAAAATTTTTTTGGTAAAACCGATATGGATTTTTTCCCCTTCAGGATGTCGGTTCACGCATTTTGGATGGCTTCTATGTCCTCAAAACGCCTTTGTTTGCTCGGTAAATGTATTTTATTTATAAGGTGAAAGTCGCACGATGCCGCATCACGTGAAAACGAGAAGTGGTTGATAGTTAAATTCGTCTTTTGTCGTTGAGATGCCGTTTTTCGATAGCCAAATATTCAGTTAAAATGTGATACTTTTATGTTATTGAAATGCTTAACCTTCACCTTACCAAAGACATTTGTATGCGTCGTTTACCAATACCCATAAACTCACTCACACACAATAAATAAGTAAATAATAAATAATTTTTTTCCATACCTCAGTATTTAGTATCGTCCTCTGGTGATAGTCCGTTTTTCGAAAAAAAGGCCTAACTTTAACGATTCATGTTACGACTAAGGAAAATATTAAAAGATTTCTTTCCAGAGGGTTTATTGAACACATACTGAGGAATCAATTTTTTTTATTTGTTTAATTTTTTATTTTATTGTGAGTTTTATTCAAAATGGTGGCGGAAGCACCTGGGATCACCCGTGTGGGTATTCGGTATACAAAATAACAAAAATTACAACAAAACATGAATAATATTTTCAAAAAAATATTTCTTTATGTTATTGAAAACTACTTTCGAATTTGTTCAGTAAGTCGAAATCATAACTAAATTAGATAAATACTCTGGCAGATATTGAACATGAATATTAAAAAGATCACCCGGGTGGGTATAAGGAAAGCGAAGGTTAAATCCAATTTCAAGTCGATTTTGACTGATTTTTTTATGGAATGTACGGTGGTCGCGGATTTCAGTTGGCTAACACGTCGGTCATCACTTATGTCCTGACAATCGTTTTTAAATCGCGTGTACCACCCATGAAGTCTGCCACGGGATAAACGATCATCACCATAAACTTAGTTCATCAATTTACATTTTTCGGCTAAAGTCCTACCAACTTTAAAGCAAAACTTAATATTTGCTCTTTGCAAATTAGTATCAAATTTTTGTACCAGTGACAAAAACATACTTTTACTTCGGACGCAATAACTTCGCTTACAGTGAACCAAATTTCATGAAATTTCCAATGCACTGGGTGGCAACACCACAAAATGCCCTCTTTGAAAAGTTCAGTTTACTTTAAAAAGCATGTAATGCTAAATTGGTCAACAATTTTTTTTAAACCCCCCCTCCCCCCTGACCAAGTTCTAGCTACGCCCCTGAACAATTTTACAATTACAATTTACAATTTTTGCAAACAATTTTTTTTCAAAGAACATAGCTTTTTGCCTCTTGAGGCCAAGGTCTAATATAGAAATGCAATCCACTACGTTGGCACTCAAAAAAATTGTATAACTAATGACTGAACCCCTACATAGTTTTTAATTTTAATTCTATTCCATACATTTTATGCTGAAGTGTTGTTGTTGAAATACAATTTCTAAGATAGTCAAATATTTTTAATCATACTTGAGGAAATTTATGTAATTAATGAATAATTTGGCTGATTCAGCCAATTTTCTCGGCCTCTCCCTTCAACCTTTGATACTAATTACTATTCGATTTGAGTAGAGGCCATGAAGTATGCGCTGTCTAGTGCCCATTTAACTGAAATATGCCACACAAATGTAACGCAGCATATTGCAACAGCGCGCAAAAGTTCAATGCACTTGCCGCTAACAAGCAGATAAACAAGCAAACAAACAAACAAACACATACACAAACAGATACACTCAAACATGCATACAAATGAACAATGCACCTCTATGAGCGGTAAATCTGCCATTGCCTATTAGCCAACGCACACAGGCGCAGACTGGCATCCGGTACGAAATGCATGCAAACAGACACACACATTAATAAACATACACATACACAGGCAGCCAGCGCCGCATATAATCGACACATCATTACGCATGCAACAATTGTGAGTGGAAACACATACACACACCCACATATATATACACACATACATAGATAAGCAGGCATATACGGGACCATCGTTGCATTGCCCCCAGCTGAAGCAGAGCGCATTGCATTGCATTGCACCGCACGCGAGGCAATGAAGCACAAAACCTTAATGAATCCGGCTCTGCAAAACACTTTTGCCACATTCGCGTGAATGCCTCAATGACTGGCAGTGCTCGCTGACAGTGATCGCTGTCTCTGCTGCTAAACGGCCGAGCGGCTGTCGTTCTGTCTGTATGCCAAATCGACGCACTGTCTGCTGGGCTGCTTCTCTGTTTGTTTGTTTGTTTGTTTGCGTACTGGGTTGGTGTTGTTGTTGTTGCAATGCTGCCAGCGCAAACGGTATTTATGTATCAATTAAAATGTCAGATTTCCTTATGCTAACCCCTTCTCGTCTCTTCTTTGCGCCACTGCACTTTGTGCGCCTAGTTTTTAGTAAGACAACAACAAAAACAACCACACACACACACAAATACTTAAATGCGTATAGTGAAGCAGCTGAAGGGACAGAGAAGTGAATAGACAGACAGACAGTGCAACCGACAGACACACGGACAGACATGCAGTCAGTGGCATGCACCGATAGCAGAGTGGGCGGCGTAGACAAACGGAATAACGGCATCAATACTGCAAGCTGTCAAAGTGCATTTACCCCACCGCCGTAAATCGATGCATTCCCACTCGGCACCGCAAATGCCGCGTGCAAGCAGAAACATTGACAGGGAGGATGGGGCACGAACGATAGTGTGTGAGGGAGAGCATTAAGCGATTTTAATTCGCCACAGCGGCGGAAGGAATTGCACACAGCCACACACACACACACACGCATATACACAAACATACAAGCACACAGCTGCAAGCAGCCAGACACCGGGGCACACAACCTAAGGGAGCATTGGCAGTCAGCTGAAGTGCGCTGAGCAGGATTTAAGCTCACACACACACACACACACTTACGCACACTCAAGCAACATGCAACTGTACAAAGTCCTTTTCCACTTGCAGCGCTGACAGCTGTTTGGATTTCAAGTGGCAGAGCAGCCTCTGTACACGCCGCCTAAAAGGTTTGTTTCCAATTGCAACAACACACACACATACACCCACACATCCGACAAATGCAGTCGTCGCATTAAACAGTCGGCCGCGCACATGTTAATAATCAGCGTAACCCCCCGCAAAGTCCTCGTCCAATTGCCGACGCGCTGTGTGGCATTTGTATTCGAGCAAACACGGAGCATTGAGACGGGCTGCACGTGTGCCGCTTATAAGATTTTGCACCCTTTGCCAGCGTTGCACTAAGCACCCAAGGCCCCTGTCCGCCCCCCCCACCACCATCCCTTTGGCGAAGTATTTTCCCTTAATGCTGCTGCGCACAGCGGGCGCGTATTCAATTATTCTGTCTATCGACTGGCGGTGTTAAGCGGGCAGGCGAAAAGGCACTAAAGTGCGGAATATGTGTGATACTTTGACTGTAGTACAGAAGTGACAATTTAATTGTTAGCAATAATGACAGTTGCAAAACAATGTCGCCCATTTACGTTAAGACAGTTTCTGAGAAAATAATTTCATACAAAATTTTTTCATAAGTAAGTTAATAATGGGTGGGGGGTTTTTGTCAATACTGCAATTTTAAATATGCAATTATTCAATGAATAATAGGTTTTGGGGTTATAAAATGTTTTCGAAATCTATACAAAACTGAGGTAAGGTTACCAGATAGTTTCTTCAAAAGAGGTCATGAACCAAATGTTTTTTTGATCCGAATGTCCTCGTCTTTTAATTTTTACAATATACTTCCGAAGTTGAAATTTTGCACACTACGGAATTTTTCCCAACTCAAGATTTTGGATTTTATGTTTTATTTATTTATTGATTTATTTATTTATTATTATTATTATTTACTTGAATGTCTTCAGATAGTTGAGTAAACATTTAGACAGAAAGTACCATTAGGAGCTAAACCTAACTGATTTTCCAGCGTTTTTTGCAAGAAAACACTTATGTAGGATTCTCGCCCCGGTTTTAGTTTTCCATATTAGAAGCAAATTGCTTTTTGTTCTAGATTCGCCATACCAATGCCTCAACAAGCAATCACAATGAAAGCACAACCAGCTGCTAAGTTTCCATTTCTATGAGCAGTAGTTCGGTAGATATTGAAAAGGATTATAGTACAAGCTTCAACTGTTAAAGGCGAAAGAGCTGTTTGCCCAAAAAGCTTGTTTTAACTTGACTTTTGAATGGAATTTTTCTCTCGAATAAACAGATTTTTTTAACTCAAAATAACATCCACTAAATATAAAATTTGAAAATTTTCAATTAAATTTGTTTTAGTTGAATTGAAAATATTTAAAATAAAATATTCATTGATAAAAAAAAATAAAATAGAATAAAATAAAATTAAGTTAAACTAAGTTAAATAAAATTAAATATAAAAAAAAACAAAATAAAATTCAATTAAATTAAATTAAACTAAATGAAAAGATTAAATTATTTTAAATAACATATGAAAAATAAAATAAAGTTAAATAAGATAAAATAAAATAAAATAAAACAAAATATACTAACATACAATAAAATAAAATAATATAATATAAATTAAAATAAAAAAATAAAATAAAATAAACTAAATTAAAATAAAATAAAATAAACAAAAATAAATCCAAATAAAATAAAATAAAATAAAACAAAATATACTAACATACAATAAAATAAAATAATATAATATAAATTAAAATAAAAAAATAAAATAAAAAAAATAAAATAAAATAAAATGAACTAAAATAAAATAAAATAATAAAATAAAATAAAATAAAATAAAATAAAATAAAATAAAATAAAATAAAATAAAATAAAATAAAACAAAATATACTAACATACAATAAAAAAATACAATAAAATAATATAAATTAAAATAAAAAAATAAAATAAAATAAACTAAATTAAAATAAAATAGAATAAAATAAAATAAAACAAAATATACTAACATACAATAAAATAAAATAAAATAAAATAATATAAATTAAAATAAAAAAATAAAATAAAAAACTAAAATAAAATAAAACAAAATATACTAACATACAATAAAATAAAATAAAATAATATAAATTAAAATAACAAAATGAAATTAAAAAAAATTAAATAAAATAAAATGAACTAAAATAAAATAAAATAAAATAAAAAAATAAAATAGCATACAATAAAATACAATACAACACAATATAATACAATACAATACAATACAATACAATACAATACAATACAATACAATACAATACAATACAATACAATACAATACAATACAATACAATACAATACAATAAAATAAAATAAAATAAAATAAAATAAAATAAAATAAAATAAAATAAAATAAAATAAAATAAAATAAAATAAAATAAAATAAAATAAAATAAAATAAAATAAAATAAAATAAAATAGAGTACAATAAAATAAAATAAAATAAAATAAAATAAATTAAAATAAAATAAAATAAAATAAAATAAAATAAAATAAAATAATAAAATAAAACGAAATAAAATAAAATAAAACAAAACAAAATAATATAAAACAAAATAAAATAAAATAATATAAAATATAATAACTTCAAATAAAATCAAATCAAATAAAACAAAATCAAATAAACTAAAATACAATAAAATAACATAAAATAAAATAAAATAAAATAAAATAAAATAAAATACAATAAAATAAAATAAATAAATAAACTAAAATAAAATAAAATTAAATTAAATAAAATTAAATAAGATACAAGAAAATAAACTAAAAATAAACTAACATAATATAAGATAAAATAAAATAAAAAAAACGTAATAAAACCATATAACAGGCCAACTAAAATTTCCATAAAATTCCTAAATCTATCGATCAAAAGAATTAGTAACGTTTGTCGTCCATACAAGAACAATGTGCCAACAACAATCGAGTTACGAAAAATAACCATAAGTTATTGCCATAAGTTGAACAATGCCGACAAATGGCAAATGGCGCAAATTCAGAAGGCACACAGACATAACAACAATAATATGTACAAAGCATAATAATTCCATTGTACAGCTGTATGTACAGTTGTCAAAAACGATAATGTCATCATCATCAGCAGCAGCAGCAGCGTCAAGAGGGAAATTGAATTTATTGCAGGCACGCGAATCGACTACACAGCAGCAGCAGCGGCGGCGTGTCGGTCGGTCGAGGATGTGGCTGCTGCTACAGTTGCTGTCCGAAGATGGTGTTGCCAATTTGCAGTTGTGTCACCATTGTCGCATAGTCGACACAATAAGGACATTCATGTATTTGTTGTTGGGCACAATTGCCAGGCGGCAACATGCTGCCACGTCGATGTGGTTCGCAGCCAAGAGCGCAGCTCAAAAATATTTGTGGTAGGGGACAGAAAAGAACTCTACTATATAGGACATATGACATGAATAAAAATTTTGTTATGCTGAAGGCATATAAAATATTTTAAAATTTACTAATTCCTAAGCAAGGCGAATTTTTAAATATTTATTAATGTAATGTTTTCAATTGAAACAATTTAGAGGTAATTTTGACGTTTTTCTACACAAAAACACTTTTTTTGGCTCTGTCATCTTTGCGCCTCCCCCCTACTGTCACTACGCTCGCGACCGACTGTCAGTTGGCATGTCGCGTACTACGTTCTGAGCATAAACCAATTGAGCGCAATGAACGACCGGAGACGCTGACGTATGGAGCTGGGGCTGGTACTGTGGCTGGTCGAAAGGACGCGAGCGCTTGTCGTACATTGAAATGAATATGGAATATGAAATTTGAAGAAATGCAAATTTTCGGCTGCTGTCAATTTATTTATGCAAGCACTAAACGAACTCGTACTTGGCTGGCGCGTCGTCGTGTCTTGGCTGGCCCCGGGAATCGGGGACACTTATTAATAACTGATGTTTTGACGAAACAGAACAGCAGCTATGACAGCACATTCGACGTAATGACAATATTTGTGCTGCAGTGTGCTGGGTGGCGGGGCGGCCTATTGCGTGTGGCTGTTGGATTTAGACGGACAAATTTTTCCGTAATGGCATTAAATTATTAAAAGTCAGCATTGTTCTCTAATGCTAGCACTTTGACCTACTTATGGGTAATTGTAATATGAGCGTTAATTCTAAAATACAACAAGGAGGCCTAATTGAATTTTGGTTGAATTAATAAGAAGATTGGCATCAATGTTCGAGCACTTGTAAAGCTGACAGAAATGGTGAGGGAAAATACAAGGAGGGCAATTTTGTCTTCTGCGTAGGGTAACGCAATATTTTTATGATATTTATTGAAACCTAATTTTTCTGACTTTTATCAATAATAATACAAATTGTCTTTTCATCGTTTATTTCATAATTAAACCCAAGTATTGGACCTGAAAAATTATATGATGAGGTTGACAGAGTGCCATTTTTTCAATACTTGTTTGGACCGATTTTAAGTCATATATAGAGTCTGAGTTTGCCTAAGTGTGATTTCATCAAAGAGCTGCAACTTTTAATTAACTTAATACCCAACTTCCTATCCACTGCCATACCAAACTCGCACATGCATTTCCACACAACTTTATGTATACCTTTCTATATACCATCTTACTTACCGACATACCTTGGTACCCACCTTCGGTCTAACTTCCCAGTTCCCTTCCTACATCCATGCCTTCCTATCCACATTGCTTTCATCTTCCTTCCTACCTATAATTCCCTCTTCCAACCTACCTTCCTAGTTTCTTTCTTCTATATGGGTACCCAGGTACCTTCTATTTCCCAGGTACCCATGTAAGTGGGTACACTTACCTTTCCTACCCATATTCTCCCCTTCCACTCTCCTATCTACCTCCCGATTTACCTCCATATTCACCTTTCTACCCATATTCCTCCCTACCTACTTTCCTTCCAAGCTTCCAACCTACCTACCTGCCTTTATATTCACCTTTATACCCACATTCACACCCGCCTTTCTACCCTCAATTCACCTTCGCATTTACCCGCCTACCACTTTCCTACCCACCTTGCATCTCTCTGCCCTCATACCTATAAAACCCCCTACCTACCTACTTTAATTCTTACCTACCAATTTTTTTCTTTCTTACTTAGCTTATAGCTTGCCACCCACACCTCAGCCCACCTCCCAACACACCTCCATCCGCACCTTCATTTCACCTTCAACCTGACTCGCACTTTTCCACCTTCTTCCTCCTCAACCGTCCTCCCACATTCCCCATACCTTCCTCTCACCTTCTCCATACCTTCCTCCCACCTTCCTCTTTGCCGTCCTCCTCACCTTCCTCGTTACCGTCGTCCTCACCTTCCTCCTCACCAACCTCCTCGCATTGCTCCTCACCTTCCTCCAACCTCGATCATCACCTTTCTATCTACCTTCCTTTTCTCTACCCACCTTCCCACCTTCATACTGTAATTTATACCTACTAACTTTTCTTCTTTCTCACCAAACTTTATATTGCCCAATAAAAGTTCTAGGCATCCGAAACTCTTAATTTCTCAGCAGGTCAAAATCTTTATGGACATTGATGAATCAGTATCCAACTGTAAGTCAGTTTCTTTACAGCTAAAACAACTTAGGGTCCTTGTTGAAAACTATAGCGAATTTGGCCCTTTTTCGTCAAATCCCAAACTAAGAAAAACTTCGTGAACCATAAATTTCATGGTTTTCTTAGCGGATTTTTTTTCAAAACCATTTATAAACCATAAACTTAATGGTTCTCCGAGCTGATTGTTTTACAAAACATACATTTCATGGTTTTTCGAGCTAAGATTTTTTTTACAAAACCATTCAGGAACCATAAATTTCATTGTTTCCCGAGGTGATTTTTTTTTAACTATTCATAAGCAACAAACTTTATGGCTTTTTGAGCACATTTTTTTTGCAAAAGTCATTCAAAATCCATAATTTTATTGTTTTTCAAGCTAATTCCCTTACAAAGCCATTTTCAAAACTATCAAATCGTTTCTTTCTCCTTGTATTTAAAAAATGCATAAATGATGCAACAAGTTTGAGTATCACAGAGTTTTCCTGCTTTGGCTCTTTGCTTTAAACGTATACATTGTCACAAGGCTTATAAATTTTCAATTTGCTAAATTTTCAGTGCTCTGTATTGTTTACTTTTTCGCCCCCAAAAAGACCCATTTGCCGGATAATCGGTTGGGGGTCACAAAAAAAATACCAAACGGAAACTGCATAAAATATTGAAAACGATTTTTACTCACGCACACAACACACTCTACGCAATTTGCACCACACGCACTCACACATACAAACGCATGCAAAAGAATTGTGTGCGTGTGTGCTGCACATGTCATGCGGTTTGACATTTTGCTACTACTTTGCTACTTTATGGCCAAAGCGTAAGCAATTTGCTAGCAAGAAACAAAAAAAGTATAAATAAATAAAATAAAATTAAGAAATAGCAGCAGCAGCAAAAGACAGTCCGCTCCACCAGGTTGAAGGCAAACGTTGTTGCTGTGTTAGTGTGAGCTTTTTTCTTACGTGCAAAATTTATTACATGCTTACAAATTCAGTACTCCTCCCCCACTGTGGGCATATAAAAGGAATGCGCTGCTCCAAATTTCATACATTGAGCGTTGCAATATCAACAACAACAACAAAACAATGAACCAGCAAGACAGTTTATATTGCATGCTGTTAGAAAAGTACCGGGAATTTGTTTGTTAAAAATTTGTATAACGAATTTGTATACCCTGTAAAAAGACCCAAAAGAAGGCATGGTCGATATAGAAAAGTATATGTAGATATGAGCAGGTTTAATGGGAGGTTATATGTATACACTTTATCCAGGAGTTTGTAGTGCCCAATAGCCGATAGGAGGCTCCCAGGTTTACTGAGGGATTCGAACTAGAAAAATCCTTTTGCCAAAACCAATTTTGTGAATGAATATTTTGGGAATATTTAGTGTTAAAATTGTGACTGAATTTAAAGTCAAAAACATAACAAATACCAAATCAATCAAAAGATCGCACCTCGTATTAATAATTTTAATTTGGAAATAAAATATCATATCAAAAACACAAAAAAGGGACAAGAGATCAATAAAAACGACTATTTGGCCATAATGAAGATCAAGAAAAGATCAGGTTTGTAGAAGAACAATTTGGAAATTGAGCAAAAGTTGTAATGGAATAAAATCAAAATATGTATAAGAGATATGGAATCCAACAACCGAAAGAAAGTAAAAAGTAGAAGAAAACCGGATTCCAATAACCGAAAGATTTCACTGTTTAATGTTCCCGCGATGAAAATATTTTCTATAGAATGGCTCACTTAACCCTTTCGCTATTTTGTTGCCATATGGCAACATGCTACTTTGTGGACGTCTGTATCCTCTATGGTTGTAAGAATACATTTTTTTGTTGGTCTTTAGAATAGTTTGAAGTTTTAGGAAAAATACGAAATTAATAAACTGAATATTTAAGTTTACAGAAGAGAAGTATACACGTTTTTTAAATGGTATATTTTCACATAGTAAAGGAAGAAGAAGCAGAAAAAATTAGAGAAGTTTTTAATTTGACGTTTTCTTTCAATTTAGATACTTTTTTTTTATTTTGGCTGAAGTAAATGAAGAAATATTCAAATTTTCGTTATGCGTACAAAGTTTTATTAAGTTTTAAGTAATTATTACAGCCACATCGATGCGGTTGCTCTCATAGAAAAACACTCTAAAATACAGGGTCCGAGTATAAAAATTAAAAAATTTCTTATGGAATGTTGCTAATACAACCACATATTTAGAAGAATTTAAAATTTTAACTTTCCTCAGTAAAAACCTGTAGCGGAAGGGTTAAGGACTATAGGCCATTTTTGATCAGGCCATAGGCCATTTTTAAAGCCTTAAAGAAAAAATTGTGAATAATACAAAACGCCTTAAGGCCTGGAAAATGCCTTTAAAATGTGTTTTTAAAGTCTAAAAACCACAGAAAAAACCGTTGCATGGAAAAGACTTTGGAGACAAAATAAATTTTGACATAAATAAAATTTCTAGTAAAATTTTTTTTTTGTAAAAATTCCCGATTATTTTTTGCCAGCATGTAAATATTTATATTGTTTGCAGCAGACAGCAAAACTTTGTCGCTTTTGTGCCCTTTTACGTGTTGCCACTTTGGTGGTAGCGCTGATAAAATAATAATCGATTTGACTTTGGCAACACTTTTTCAGCACCGCCCCCCACAAACGCCCCTCGCTGCTACCCTTTGTCGCACTACGAGTGTACTTGTACCGTTTTTAGATATATTTTCACAGCGTTGTCTCGTTCAGTCATGGCACAAGTAGACGAAAAAAATAAAGTAAAATGAAATAAAATAAAATAAAATGAAGATAAAACCCCAACAGGCGCAGCGAGCCAGCATGCAAAAAACGCGGCTATAAGTAGTTGAAGTGGGAGTGTGAGGGGAGTTGGCGAAAAAAGTAGCAGCAGCGGCGGCACAAAAAATCGATTGCTACTTTATTCATGTGAATATTTGAATTTGATGTGGTGACTCGGCGCGTTCGGCGAGTTAACGTCGAGCATTTCGCATAGGTTGGCAACGCGGCGGTTGGCTGGTTGGTTTTCTGTGCGCTCTGCCGCGCTGCCGCACTCGGGGCGCCCAGGCACGTAACCTGGCAAACATTGCGTTTGCTTGCCTTTCGTGCGGTATACGAAGTTGAAATTAATTTTCTATAATTCATCAATTTCTTGCTGTGGGTAGCTGCCAGCTACACATAAATGGCAAACGCAAAAGACCGGCAAGCGACAGCACCAACGAAGCGGTGCACGCGAGCGGTGTGCGGGTGGGAGTGGAGGCGGGTTGAGCGAAAAAGGGTTATTTTGCATAAAAGGCACATCCTTATTGATCACACTTTTATTGCCGCCATCGCCGCTGTTGCTGCTGTTGCTACTGTTGCTGTTGCTTTTGCTGCTTCGGCTCCGGCCGCTCGGTGGTGGATACTTAAGAATGCAAACTGTCAGTTTGTTGGTGGAATTGATATTTTTATTGATATACTGAAGTCGTTTAGCAGTTGTGGCTTGCGTGTACCGTGTGGCTACGGGTGGGTTAGGGGAGAAGAGGCCTTAAATTGATGTTGCCACATATGTCTTATTAGGTTTTACTTTATTATTTTGTTTTTGGCAAACACTGTGCAGTTGTTTATTCGATAGTAAATAGTTGTAGCCGTAGCTGATGTGCTCAACTAATGCGTATTAAATAAAGTGCGGAAATTTTGAGGTTATGTACAATGCCATAGGGGTGCAAAGGATGGGTAAAATTTTATCGTTTTAACTGGTAATATTTAACATTGAAAATATTACCTATAAAATAGTACCTCTATACAAAATATATATTTTATTGACAATATTTTTGTTAAAATTTTGGGAATTTTGACGTCATTTGGCTGTGAGAAACATTTTTATGAAGAATATTGCCACCTGAACACTTTTTTAATATAATGAAAACGAATTCGTTTTAAAGAAAAGAGTTAAATTTTTGTTAAAATATTAAAAATTTTCACATTTAAATTGGTTTTAAAATATAATTATAATTAAAATAAAATAAAACAAAATAAAATAAAAGCAAATAAAATAAAATAAAATAAAATAAAATAAAATAAAATAAAATAAAATAAAATAAAATAAAATAAAATAAAATAAAATAAAATAAAATAAAAATAAGTAAGTAAGTAAGAATAAAATAAAGAAAAGAGTTAAATTTTTGTTAAAATATTAAAAATTTTCACATTTAAATTGGTTTTAAAATATAATTATAATTAAAATAAAATAAAACAAAATAAAATAAAAGCAAATAAAATAAAATATCAGGTGTACAACTTTGCTCCCGCCGTTTTCCGATAGGTGGCTGTACCGGCTGAGGCTGGTTGAAATACATAGATGGTAATGCCTTTAAAGTGAGTGTGGACAGTGCCTAACGAATTGTCATCGCCGTTTCAGTGACAGTTGTTCTTGTTTTCGTATTATTCACGCTCGAAAATGTCCGTTTATGTGCCCAATTCTCGCCATTTGCGGGAAGTTTTACTTTTCTGTTACAATTCGCAAAAAAATGCAGCTGAAGCGCATCGAATGCTCTCAGAAACTTACGGTGATGCTGCTCTGAGTGAAAGAACGTGTCGGGAGTGGTGTCAACGTTTTAAAAATGGTGATTTCGATGTCGAAGACAAACATGGTGGTGGAAGAGAATTTGGTGGGATCAGCTCGGTGTGATTTACTACGAGCTCTTAAAACCGGGTGAAACCATCACAGGAGATCGCTACCGAACGCAACTGATGCGCCTTAGTCGCGCGCTAAAAGAAAAGCGGCCACAATATCAAGAGCGACATGACAAAGTCATCCTCCAACACGACAATGCTCGGCCTCACGTCGCAAAAGTGGTCAAAAAGTACCTGGAAACGCTGAAATGGGAAGTCTTGCCCCACCCGCCGTATTCCCCAGATGTCGCCCCTTCTGACTTCCACCTATTCCGTTCGATGGCACACGGCCTGGCAGATCAACATTTTCAATCCTTCGAAGAATTGGAAAAATGGATTGCTTCATGGATAGCGTCAAAAGAGGACTCCTTTTTTCGAGCCGGGATCCGAAAATTGCCGGAAAGATGGGAGAAAGTTGTCGCTAGCGACGGACAATACTTTGAATAATACATCTGTAAGCACTTTTTCGCAATAAAGCTTTTAATTTTGGAAAAAAACGGCGGAAGCAAAGTTGTACACCTGATAAAATAAAATAAAATAAAATAAAATAAAATAAAATAAAATAAAATAAAATAAAATAAAATAAAATAAAATAAAATAAAATAAAATAAAATAAAATAAAATAAAATAAAATAAAATAAAATAAAATAAAATAAAATACAATACAATACAATACAATACAATACAATACAATTCAATACATTACAATACAATACCATAAAATAAAATAAAATAAAATAAAATAAAATAAAATAAAATAAAATAAAATAAAATAACTTAAAAAATAAAATAAAATAATTATAAAATTAAATTAAATTAAATAAAAAAGAAAATAAAGCAAAATAAAACAAAATAAAATAAAATAAATAAATAAAATATAAAGAAAAGAGTTAAATTTTTGTTAAAATATTAAAAATTTTTGCATTTAAATTGGTTTTAATTTAATTTTAATATAATTTAAATGTAATTTAAATTTAATTTAAATATAATTATAATTAAAATAAAATAAAATAAAATAAAATAAATATAATAAATTAAAATCAAATCAAATCAAATAACATAAAATAAAATAAAATAAAATAAAATAGAATAAAATAAAATCAAATAAATTAAAAATATAATAATAAATAAAAAAATAAAATAAAAGGAAATAAAATAAAATAAAATACAATAACATAAAATAAAATAACATAAAATAAAAAATAATAAAATAAAATAAAAAATAAAATAAAATAATTATAAAATTAAATTAAATAAAAAAAGAAAATAAAATAAAGCAAAATAAAACAAAATAAAATAAAATAAATAAATAAAATATAAAGAAAAGAGTTAAATTTTTGTTAAAATATTAAAAATGTTTGCATTTAAATTGATTTTAACATATAATTATAATTAAAATAAAATAAACCAAAATAATAAAATAAAATAAAATAAAATAAATTAAAATAAAATGAAATAAAATAAAATAAAATAAAATAAAATACAATACAATACAATACAATACAATACAATACAATACAATACAATGCAATAAAATAAAATTAAATAAAAGAAAAAAAAAAAAATTAAATTACATTAAATTAAAATAAAATAATTATAAAATAAAATTAAATAAAAAAAAGAAAATAAAATAAAGCAAAATTAAACAAAATAAAAAAAAACATAAAATAAAATGCATTTCTTCTGCTTTAAGGTCTACAAACTTATATTCCATCAATCAATCGAATTTGCTTTCTACTGAAAATATCAAATCAATTGTGACAGATTGTGATAGGATTTTTTTCTATTTTTAAATCCCACCCCTACATCATAAAAAATTTTAGTGTATTCATCTTTCCTCCCCAATATGTCACACATTTAAATGCAAATAGTAGGAATTCCTACTAACTAAGTAACAACGGCATTGAATGTAAGTGAATGCGTGCGAAAATGTGTCAAAAGGTGTCATATTCATTTATATTTGTGTGACACTTCTGCTGCAAATTTGCATACGAATGCGCTTTAATTAAATTAAGTAAGCACACACAAAAGCAACAACTTTTGAAAATCCATGCGAATATTGTGCACAATTGTCGACTTCGTTAGTTGCATTGTGAATAATTTTATTTGTTGCTATTGGAGAGAAATGCTGGCTGACGGTGTGTGCAGTATTTTGTTTTGTATTTTTAGTGAATGCAGTAACAAAGCACATCAGTGAGATATTCTGGTTAAAGTTGAACTACGACAGTTTATTAATATAAAATGAGACTGAATTAAGTTCTTTCATCATAAGTGGTTATTATGAAAATAATTATTAACTTTCTTATATATAATTTTGTATTTTTTTAATCTAAATTTTGTCATTTTGTTTAAATTTTTTTGTTTTATAATTCATGGAGTTTTATTTAAGAATTTCATTTCACTTGATCATTTCACCCCCACCTCCTCCCCTCGAGCCCTGCTCCGTAATGACATCATTTCACTTGACTTTGGATCCAACGAGGTTCAGTGAAGGTTTCAATGATTTATTTATTCCAATAACCTTCACGCAAATATAAAGTTTTTCATAATGTCAGAGAATCCAGTGAAAAGTCAACCTTTTCGCTCTGCTTACCGCGCAATGCTCCACATGCAGTCGTTCCGTTAATTCCACCCACACACACACACATAAACATAAATAAACATACTCGTATACAAACGTAAATGAGTCAAAAATTGTACTGGCAGCACCAAACACTTAGAAGCAATAACAACTACTATCAGCTCCTACAACACGAAGCACCACAAGCGCAACAATAACCGAACCAACGCAACGACAGGAGCAATGGCAACACTAAATCCTGCTACAAATACACAATTACAACAAAACGAAGAACAACAACAACAGCTTGGAAGCTAAAATAACAATAACACAGAAACTGCCACCGACAACAACAACAACAACATCAAAATTAAATTACGAACAGCTTTGGTCGGCGCGACGTTCTTTCAACGTTTTTCGGTTGTCGTAGCGCGCGCCATTTTGACTGGAATCACAAAATCATAGTGAATAATTAACAGTTATTAATAATGACAAAACCAGCTGCTGCCAGTTTTCGTGCCAAGGCGGCGAAAGTACAACAACAACAATGAACTCAAGCTGTTCAAGGCGAATGACACAAGAATGGCGAAATTTTAGCGTACGGAGCGAAAAAGGTCAACAAAATCGAAGTGGCTGAAAAGGCTATGGGGAAAGCGGATGGGGGGCGGGGGGCGAGCGTCTAGAAAGGAAAGATTAAATGAAAACAGTGAAGTGAAGAATGAAAAGCGGCAGTTTAAGTGAATGTGTCTGAAATAAATAGTTGAATGGAGAGTTTTGGAGGGTTTCAATGAGGGAACAATTTTGAAATTTTGGACTGTTGGAATAAATTTGAATTTTCTTGTATGGATTTTGGATTTTTAGAGTCGAAAATTTATCACGAAAATGTATACAAACAGATTTGGTATTGGCAGATTGTTGGGATTTCGAAGATGGGGAGAAATCGGAAAAATTGAGAACATTTGTCATAAATCGAGAACATTGGATTTAATTAATTGTTTCATTGATTTTAGTAGTTTGAACCTGGGAAAATAAAACTTTCTACATACGAAGATAAATGTTGATAAATTATTTGGTTTGACCAATTCTTGGATTTTTGGAAATTTAAAAGAAGAAGAAAATTTATATTTTGCGATTTTCAAAAAATGTTTCGTGGTACTTTTTGGTCTTCTTTTTCAACTAAGGAAAAGTTGAGTTATGTTTTTTTTCTTTGAATTTCATTTAACCGAATCTTGGAAGTGTTTTGAAAATGGGAAACTCGTAAGTACATTTTCATTCTTTGTTAAAAGAGACAATTTAATAAACATATTTCAAAAAAGGTTTTGAGACCTTTGAAGGTAGTAAACTTGTACATTTGCATACAAAATTTCAGAAATATAATTTTTGCATAGGTTCTCAGATTCTTCACAGTAGGTCATTACCACATTTTCATTCCTTGTTAAAAGAAAAAATTTCAAAAATATATTTTTGGAGAGGTTTTGAGCCCTTTGAGCAGGAAACTTGTATATTTTGATTCCTTGTTGAAGAAGAGAATTTAATAAAAATAATTCTGGGAGATGTTTTGAAGCTCTTGAAGAAAGAAAACTCGCATACTTTCACTGTTTGTTGGAACAGAAAATTTAATAAATATAATTCTTGGAAAGAACATAAAGTTTGAAGATTGGAAGCAAGTATCTTTTCATTGCTTGTTTGTGGAGAAAATTTAATTAAAATATTTTGTGAACAGATTTTGAAGCGCTTAAGGGCAGGAAACTTGTACATTTTCATTCTTCGTTGAAGAAGAAAATTTAATAAAAAATAATTCTGGGAGAGGTTTTGAGGCTCTTGAAGGAAAAAAACTCGCATATTTTCATTGTTTGTTGTAAGAGAAAATTTAATAAATACAATTCTTGCAGAGAACATCAAATTTGATGATTGAAAGCAGGTTTTTTCACTGCTTGTTTGAGGAGAAAATTTGATTAACATATTTTTTTTAACAGATTTTGAGGCGCTTAAGGGCAGGAAACTTGTACATTTTCATTCTTTATTGAAGAAGAAAATTTAATAAATATACATATTTCTAAAAGAAGTTGTAATGCTTTTGAAAGTAGGGAACATGTACATTTTCACTGCTTGTTTAAAGAGAAAATTAAATAAATATAATTCCTGGAGAACTTTGAAGACTCTTAAAGGTAGGAAAGTTGCACACTTTTATACTTTGTGAAAAAAGAAAATTTCCAAATTATAATTCCTGAAGAGGTTTGAAGTTGAAAGTAGGATACTTGTACATTTTCCTTTTTTGTTAAAAAAAGAAAATTTCATAAATATTTTGAAACCAAGTCCTACTAACAAATATGTAAAATTCTTCACAATTAAAATTCCATTGTCCACCCCGTCTATTTCCCAAATTGTTTTCGAAATACCTTTTTCTTGGCGAGTATTTAAAATTCGCCGCCCATAACAATAAACATAAATCATATTTTTTTGCTTTCCCCCCCCCCCCCCCCGATTGTTATTGTTTTTGTTCCTGTTTGTGGACAGCCAGCTGTGTAAAGCGTTGTAGCGGGTGTGTTTATTTATTTATTTCCGGTAATGATATTTTGTTTTGTTTTTTAACTCAAAATGTCCAACGCACAAATGTTGAAGACGAACGACGAATCTGCTACTGAAATGAGTTGCGAAAAGTTTTGCTTTTGTGTGCGACGAAGCGGCCATTAGAACATTGTATGGAGCTAGTTAGCATTGTAGCTTGGCGTGTGGCCGGCGAGCTGTGGATCGTTTGCCGACTTGGTTGATGTGGGAATGGGTTCTGCGCACAATTTCAACCGACCAACGAGACTGCGGTGAAAGTGAGCGGGATAAATGCTCTGCTCTGGTTGGTTTTTGTTCTTAGTGATTTGTGTTTGTTGTTGTTGTGTTTATTATTAGATTTTGTAGAATTTAAATTTTGCGGAAAAACGTTTTGAATGCATAATTGGTTTGAGTGGTAAAGCTGACTAACGATTTAATTTGTGTGTTTTGTTTTGACTACGTGAAAGAGGGGAGAGGCGATTATTTTAGTGATGTGGATTATGTTTAGAAATGTTATGGGAAGTTATTAAATGATTGGGGGTAAAATGTTGTATAGGAAAAGTTAAGGTTAAGTAAGATTGTGCCTTGTAAAGAATAACCTTAAGAGGTTTTAGTAGGAAAGTATCTGATAAGCTGACAAATACAGGTTCATCAGTAGCTACACTGGTGCACGTAAAAAGGTTTCTGAGTGATTGAACCCACTTAACCCATTTTCGGCCGCTGGTCGATTTTTCGACCAGCCACTTTGAAGGAGAGTAGCTCTGCACTTAGACATTATATCTTTGAACTTTTGATGCATAAAATAGCTTTGGTCTTTTGGTAACCCCTCGAAATAATAATTTTTTTAAAAAAGATAAATTTAGAGATGTTGGCGAAGGCACGAAAAAAATCATTTTTTTAGTCATATTTTGAATATTCTGAAAAATATATAACCTTTTCAAATTATTGATTTATTATTGATTATTTACGAAGCCTAAAGACCAAATTACCACAATCAATTGATATCCATAAGATTATAAAAATATTTTTACCTCTCAGCACCGCGTACTTTTCAGTGGTCGAAAAATCGACCATTGGCCAGAAGTCGTCATGTATGTACATATGTAAGCCAACAATTGTTTGTTTTCATGCTTGATTATTATTTGACCAAATTATATACATATATATTTGTTTTTATTTGAAATTAAATTTTTATTAATTTATAAAAAAAATAATTTAAAAAAAAAACACAAAAAAAATCCAAAAATATTCTTGATTAAGGTCCTAAATGTAAGTCCTTAAAAGGAATTAAAAAAATATTGGCTATTTCAGCGGCCGAAAATGGGTTAAATATCTGTTTGAAATTGTGAAATTTGATTTCAAATCCCCATTCGAATGTGGCTTTCCGTCTCCCCGTTTCTCTGCGATTCTTTTTAATTACAATAATTTGTTTGATCTTTGATGTAGAAATTGCACTAATTCTTCCAATACTTCTCATTGAAATTTGATTTCCAATGTCATTGGGCTCAAAAGTTGTGGACAAAATGAAATCATGCGTGCGCCACTGAGTAGAACTGAAGGATCCAACAAGCTGATGGAGATGGGTTCATCAGTAGTTATGAAGGGCTCCATGTTCTGTGAAAAACAAGACACAAAATATCTTCCAGCTGACTGTTGTTCTAAAAAACATTTTACATTTACATTTTAGTACCAATTTTGAATAATTACGAAATAAACACTTAAACACATTTTCAGTTTTGGCTTAATTCTGGCGTTCAAGTTAATTTCTGAGCTTTGATGTATTCAGAGACCTATAGTAGAATTTAATGGCGAATATTTTCGTGGTACATTTTGTTCTTAAAAAGTCCTGTTTTACAGGACATTTTTGGCATTTTAGAAAAAAGGGTCAAATTGACCCATACAAATAGGAGCTACAGGGTTAAAATGCTCCACAAAAATGTTCTCCGTAGTATTTTACATCAAATTGCTGAACACATCATATACCTAAAATGTGAGGTTACATGGTTTTCGTATGTCAAATCACCATAAGAATGTGCAAAAAGGGAAAAACATTGACCCCCCCTAAAAAAAAATGCAGACGTAAACTTTCAAAACGCCGAAACACGTATATTTTTTTTGGGCTCGCTCTACCAGAATCCGTTGTCAGAACCTTGTTATTTTTTTTTGTGTTGTACAGTGTAGTCAGTTATTTGAAAAAGTTACCCATTGAAAAATTATGTGTCAAGGATTAAAATACAGGAAACTTTTAGAGTTTAAAGACAAGTTCGAAGAAGAAACGTCAAATTTGTTCTCTCTCCGCCAGATACACACTGATACTGCGGGACTGTTGCACTTTCAGGCATAAAAATGGGTCCTTAAGGACCTCTGAGTGTATTTGTCTATAGCACTGATCAACAAAATTTCAAATTTCGAAGAAGAAACGTCAAATTTGTTCTCCGTCCGCCAGATACACACTGATACTGCGAGACTGTTGCACTTTCAGGCATAAAAATGGGTCCTTAAGGACCTCTGGGTGTATTTGTCTATAGCACTGATCAACAAAATGTCAAATTTCGAAGAAGAAACGTCAAATTTGTTCTCCGTCCGCCAGATACACACTGATACTGCGAGACTGTTGCACTTTCAGGCATAAAAATGGGTCCTTAAGGACCTCTGGGTGTATTTGTCTATAGCACTGATCAACAAAATGTCAAATTTCGAAGAAAAAACCTCGAATTTGTTCCCCCACCGCCAGATACACACTGATACTGCGGAACTATTGCACTTTCAGGCATAAAAATGGGTCCTTAAGGACCTCTGAGTGTATTTGCCTATAGCACTGATCAACAAAATGTCAAATTTCGAAGAAAAAACCTCGAATTTGTTCCCCCACCGCCAGATACACACTGATACTGCGGAACTATTGCTCTTTCAGGCATAAAAATGGGTCCCTAAGGACCTCTGAGTGTATAGCACTCAACAAAAAATGCCGTTTCTGATTCAAATGATTTCAAATTCGCAAACCATTTATAAAATTTAGTTCGAGTTTTTTGCAAACAATGGGCATTCAGAGCTTAGAATTACTCAACTTGACTAAAAGTTTATGCATAAGCACGCTTTATCCTTTATCGAAACACATAGATACTGACTGTATTATTTATTATAATTATTTAAAAAATCACCATGTATTAACAACCGTTTTGTACTCTTTCCCACTCCAACTACATTAATGATTGCTGAAAAGCCAAAACCCATTATGCCGTCTTTTACATCGCAAAAAAAAAACGTTGTAAGGATTTAAAATCAAACATTTTGTGCAATTTGTTGTTGTTGTTTTATGCGTTCAAATAGTGGCTCCATTTCAACTTGACGCTCAATTCAACTCAACTCAAATATCATTGTGAGTATCCTTTTTTCCTGTCAATTAGCAGCGTCGAACCCGCATCATAATGTCAAATAGTGAAACATGAAAAAATCGCACTTGACTTATTTTATTATCTGTGCGGAACAAAGCAAAAGCAAAATTGAAAGTAGCGAGTAAGGTGGCAGGGGAAATGCACTCAACCGAACGGAATTTCACAACCATTCACGGGGCTCTTCACAACCACAGTCAAAGTCAGTCAACGACCACAAAATGGTTTACACTCGAACGTAAAATGGGTGCACAGGCAGACGGCGGGAGGGGGGCAGTGGGCAAGGAGAAGTGTGCGCAATTATTCACGATAGGTTGCGCATTTTTGACATTGTACGGTGAGAGGCTGTGAAACAACTAAATACAAACAACAACAACTACAGCAGAAGTGGAAACTGTATTTATCAGGTAATGGCAGTTTTAGGCCTGGGGGGGAGAGGAGCCGAGATTGTTGCCGGACGTCAGCGTTGGCGTTATGTTGGAGTAAAAAAGGGGTTCAGATAAATTGACCAAATTTATTTAATATTTTAATATAATTGTTTAGAAAGAAACTATTTACTTTAACGATTTATAGCCAAAAATATAATTTTTTAAAATTTCAATCCAAAGAAAAATCAATTGCTTTTAAGTATTAAAATTGAACCTCTAGTAACTCTTTTAATCAAAAGAAACGTATTGGATTGCAAGAAAAATATTCGGTGCCTTTCTGGTTCGAAATTATGTTTTGTTCTGCAAATTTTGAAGAAAAGATGCTCTTCGCTCTGGTCGATCCGTCAACGAAAAATTCTATGAAATTATGGATAAGATACAAGAGGATCGTTATGTGAGCATTCACTATAACGCAAAGAAACTAAGGATCGACCACCAAAGAATTTTAAACCATTTGCACAAAGTTGGTTTAAAAAGTAAGCTCCACGGTTGGGTGCATAATTTTTTTTCCTTGTTCACTTCTCTCTGAAGCAGTTAGTCCTAAGTGATGAAGCTGCCATCTATCGCCTCCCATGTTGTGAGCTACCGCTCATAGCGCCAACTGTTGTGTAAAGAAGGTGACGGCAGGATGGTTGGAGACTTCGCTAGATCGGTTGCTTCAACAACTAAGTGCAAAAAATTTATTGAACCAAATTACTAGTGTCCGACCGAAACCACTTTTTTGGGCCGAAACCGAAACCGAGTTTCGGTTCTTTTTTTAATATTCGGCCGAAACCGAAACTTTCTAGTTGAAACAAAAATCACCATATCAAGCATTTTTTTTTCAACAAACGAATTTTACATTAAGTAAATAAAGAGCAAACAAACAAACATAACATAAATAAATAAATACTTACTAATAAAAACAATTTATTCATTTTTTAAAAACATAAACATGAAAAAATCACCCTTTCATACCTTACTCGCTAATATTCAAAATTAAATAATTTAATATTATATGCTAAAAAAAAGTTTATTTACATTGGTGGCATCCAAATTATTCCTCCTTTCACTTTATATCTGCTACACAATAAAATGTAAAAACATTTTCTAGAAAGTTTCGGTTTCGGCTTTTCGGCTATTTTTTGGCCGAAACTGAAACCGAAACCACTTATTTGGGCCGAAACCGAATATTCGGTCGGACACTTCAAATTACCATCTGCAATTCGCTGTTGAAACGGAACAAAATCGAGCCATTTTTGAAAGGTACAGTGATAAAAAGCAGATCACATACGATAATGTTATTCGAAAAAGACCGTTTTAGAAAAAAGATTAAGTTCCAAGAATGAAATCAAAGCCGATAATAAACAAAAGGGAAGGTGATGCTGTGTGTTAGGTGGAACTACAAGAGTACCATTCCATATGAGCTCTCACTACGTAGTCAGACGATTGAATCTAATTACTACAGCAGAGACGTGGTGTGTTCTATGCGAAGCTGTACTAAGTAATTTCGAGTTGATTGTACTTTGGAACACAGCATCTCAGCACCTTTGCCACTTAGTGTTCCTTGTTCCAAACTGTACTAACTTTCAAATTGGCAGCAGGAACGTGGTGTCCTTTGTTGGAAACTGTTCTAATCCCTTTCGAGTTGACTGTACTTTGGGACATGGCATCCCAGCGTCTTTTTCACTCGGTGTTCTTTGTCTGAAACGTTACGAACCCCTTTTCGAATTGCTTTGTGTGCAACACTGTCTCCACTGACGGTCCACCACAACGGTGGGGCAAATGCAAAAATGAAATGAAGGAAATTGATGTGTTTTCAAGCTCTTGACGCGGCTAGCATACTCGTAGTTATCGTTGTTTCACCGTTATTAACGGGTCATTGAATCTACAAAATGGCACCGTCAGAGTTGAGTAAAGGATGAAGGTAAAGTCAAATGATTTTCAATTTGTATTTGGCTAAAATGGTAAAAGTAATTTTTCATATTTTCTACAACGAACAAGTTTGACGTTGAATAATTAAAGCAAACTGACAGAGTCAGTGCAACATGATGCCAGTGACAGCTGTCAAAAGTGACAGCGCGCTTTCAATTTCACTGCCACTGTAAAATTACTGTCACTGCTTTTCTGTTAAATTACACTAATTTTTTCATTCTCTTGCGAATGCAAGTTGGTTGCGGGGGGGGTGTGGGTAAAGTGCACATAATGGGGAGCAGGAGTTACATGGGCTTGGTGGGCGCGTTACGTTTCAGCTTAATACATTTGTACGTTTATCTTTGATCTAAATAGTTGCTTTGATATTTTGTTTTTTTACTTTCTGACATTTGCGCCATTAAAATGATTATCTACGTTTTTGTTGCTGTTGCTGTTGTTATTGTTCATGTTAAGTGTTATTGTAGTTGTTGTTATTGTTGAGCTTTTTGCTTAATTTTGATAATGCAGTCGCAGCTTTAGTTGGCGGTATTATGATTCTGTTGTTACTGTTGTTGTGCGCTTTTTGGTGTAATTTGTTGCAGTAATTTACTTTTTGGAAAAAAAATCTAATTATTTTCAGTGCCGAATCTTGCCTGCGAATGCTTAATTAGGGCTTTTAGTGAGCAAATGTAATTTTCATAAATAAAGCTAATATTTGTTTGGTAGTGCTTGCCATATGGCGGAGAGTTTGAAATGCTTTAAGCTGAAGATTTGTTGCACGTTGTCGCATCGAAACAGCACTAAATGGTATTAAATGTATGGTTTTGGAACAGATTTTTAAAAATGTAATCTTTGGATTAGAGAATAGACAAAAATGTGTTTAAAATATGAAATTGTAAACTAGGAACAAGCACCAAATGGTTGTTACAGTTGGAAATAGCATGGCAATTTTTCTAGGATTAGAGAATAGACAAAAATGTGTTTAAAATATACAATTTTAAACTAGGAACAAGCACCAAATGGCTGTTACAGTTGGAAATAGTTGAATAGTTAATATAGCAATATTTTCAGGTTGAAATTGTCTTCCTTTTGCTCAGCTTTTTACTTGGAAATCTTGAACTTCCGATTTAGTTCTCTGTGTTACTCTAATAAAATTCCATTAATTTTTTTTTTATAAATTTTTATGGGACCCTGAAGAGATGATATGAGGACATGTGAGGAGATGGCATTACAAAAATCGTGTTTTGATTTATGTTTTAAACTTAAGTATTAAGTTTTTCAAAAAACTCGTGAAACTTCAAACTATTCAGAAGACCACAAACAAGATGGCTTTTTGTAGCCATAGAGGTCATAGACGTCGAAAAAGCTGCATGTTGCCACAGGTCAACAAACTTGAAAATGTTAAAATATATTTAATATATAAGTATTAAATATATTAATATATTTTTGAATGAACTATAATTATTCTGAATTATTTAAATGAATTTCTTTGCGGAATTTTGCAATAAAAACATTTTAAAACATTTTCCTATTATTTAATCTTCAATCATTCCAATAGAAATACTGGTCAAAAATAAAATAAAATAAAATAAAATAAAATAAAATAAAATAAAATAAAATAAAATAAAAAAATAAAATAAAATAGATAAAATAAAATAAAATAAAATAAAATAAAATAAAATAAAATACAATAAAATAAAATAAAATAAAATAAAATAAAATAAAATAAAATAAAATAAAATAAAATAAAATAAAATAAAATAAAATAAAATAAAATAAAATAATATAAAATAAAATAAAATAAAATAAAATAAAATAATAAAATAAAATAAAATAAAATAAAATCAAATAAAATCAAATAAAATCAAATAAAATAAAATCAAATAAAATAAAATAAAATAAAATAAAATGAAATGAAATGAAATGAAATGAAATAAAATAAAATATAATAAAATAAAATAAAATAAAAAAAATAAAATAAAATAAAATAAAATAAAAAAAAAAAAATAAAATAAATAAAATAAATAAAATAAATAAAATAAATAATTTTGGCACGAAAAACATGAATCTAAAGTTAATTTTGTCATTTCGTTAATGGTTATAGCGAAAATAGCAAAAAAAGGCCGATCGTATACAGACGATTAAATCGATTAAAATCACAATGAATTATTTTCTTGGTGGCATATTAACCCTTATGCTGCGACTTTTGCAGGGCGGTTGCAAAAACTTTAGACCTTTTCGATTTTTTAGAGATTGTTTTTGCTTTAGTTTAAAAATATACAAATTTTAAGGTCAACTAAACATGCCGTGGAACACCAGTGTTGCTGCAGTAGCGAAAGGGTTAATGCAACACGAAATTAAAATCATTTATATACTTCAGTTTTTATGGGGAAGCTAGTCAACATATCGGATTACAATTTCCAAGTAAAAATTCCAATCACATCAGACGGCGCTACTTAAACATTTTTACCTTAATTAAAACGCTTCAAATTAAAACAACAAAATACATTACTTGAAAATATAACTTCATTCATTCGTTTCGAAAATAGAAAATAATTCATTATAGTCAAAAGTGTCACACCATCACTTCACTTATTTGGCAATGACATTTAAAAATGTCACTCTTAACCACTCACAATTGTCATAAATTCATTAGCAGCGACATTTATCTGCAAAACTCCATTACTCACTGTCCCTCCCACAGCGCCTACGCGAATATTTATAACCCTCGTTTGCGACCCCTTCCCCGATCGCACAGCACAGCATCGCACTTTGTATCACCGCCATCATCGTAAACGAGATAAGACTATTATGATTTAATATTGCAAAAACAAAAAAAAACAAACAAACACACAAAAAGCAAAAATACCAAAATCCCACAACAAAGCAAATGTATAAATATAAATTAAAAATGAGCAAACCGAATGGACATGAATGGCAGCGTGCACGGCAAATGAAAATGAAAAATGAGCCACAGCGAAATAATGCAGCCTCATCAGGCACATCATTAAGAACCCACTTCAACGACGACCAGTTCAACGTGACAATTATGCCGCGAATTGTTGTAGGCCAAGCGACAGGCGAAAGAGTTCAAATATACATATATCTCGATCCCCAGTCGGCGACTCCTCCTGGAAACAAACACAACGGCCAACACTTGGCGTGACATTTTGTTTCAAACTGAAAAGACAGCTTTTTGTTGTGTTTGTTGTTGTCGTGGTTATTATTATATCTCAACTACCTACGCGCTGCGGCAAACAAGACCAAAAATGCACAGTCTCAATGTAACCTCACTTCATGACGACCATTTTTCATTGGCGCCAAAAAAGGGTATTCCATCTTAATAAATAATAATCACCTGTAATTATTTTGCAGGCGTCCCCGTTCAGGCGCATCAAATGCCGCTTCGGTAGCAAATTTTCAAGATGGCGTTACCTGGCCGCTCTCCTTACCTGTGTGTCACCCCCCCACCCCCTTCGCCCACCATCATTTTTTCTTATACATTTATTTTTAGTTAGTTTTTTGCTCTTGTTTTGCGTGGCGTTAATTGAAAAACGCTGCCGCTACTCACTCACACTCACTTGCAGAGCGAGTGGCCGCTGCGACGCTGTGTTCTCATCTTTTGTCAGCATCCACCTTTCATTGGAAAGTTAAATAAAGCGAGCTAAAAGTTTTGAGACAGTTGCCGGATTAACACAGCAAAGTAGGCGAAAAGTTTTGGCTTTTCTGTTTGCTATTCGCCTCAATCTATGTGCGCAGCTTTGCTTACTTATATGCCAACATGTGTGTGAGTGTGGGACTGCTCTGTGTGTGTGTGTGGGAATTTAAGTGTGAAAAAATTTGTTGGATTATGTTGCAACAAAACTCGGCGCTAAATGTGCGCGAGAATGAATGAAGGAATGAATGGCTGGCTGGCTTGCTGGCAACTGGCTTGAATAGATGTCTGTTGTTGTTGTTGTTGTTGATTCTTGTACGCTCTTAAGAGCAGCAGATTAAAATATTTTTGTAGTAGGGATTATTATGAAGAAGCTCAGCGTTTGGTCGCTTAAGAGAAAAGTTTATTGATACGAGAATTGATCACCGTTGATGATGAAGATGCACGAGTAGTGCTCTGGTGTACAGTGGAACAAAAACGGTGTGTGAGTGATAGAAAAATATTATCTACTGGAAAAAAATATATGAGGTGTATCACAATTCTTCGGTTTTGTATAGATTATATATGATATTTGAAACTTTGTTTGAGCCAGTTGAGTATTTGATACATTTACATTAAATAAGAGGGAAGACATGTTATGACTTCTCATTCTGTAACAGGAACTATAGCATGTTCGACCTAAGGTCTACAAGTTAAGACCCATTTTAGTTGCTTTGGAGCGTCTAGTGTAGAAATACAACTAACTGAATGATTGGTTGATCTTAATTTCCTAAGGTTCCCGACAATGACTCGAGAACTTTAATCTCATTTTCTTATCAATTCTTGATATTTACTGAAGGTTAGACCCTAAGTGGGTTAAAAAAGTTATAGTGGCTACCTCTGTATGAGACAAATTTAGGCTTCTATATGTGTTCGTTGTGATACCACAAACTCCACCTGTTTGAAATGTGTATGCAACACTGTTTTCAACATTTGTGACAACACACATTTCAACCGAATTATGCAAGAAGGAGATGGACCCTATTATAAAAAGATAGACCCTCTTTCTGCTCTCTATGGCTTCTGGTTTAGTAGCTATTACCACTTTTAATTTCTCGTTTACGAAAATCACTTTCAACTTTGTAATCTATGAAACACCCGGTAGCCGCAATTGGATTTTAAGACACAGGAGGCTCCCGATGAAATGATTGGTTCTTTGGCAACAAAGTTACTCTTCCTTCTCTGGTTTACAGTCAAAGACGACGGACGCACCGGGAAACATAAGAAACGGGCGACATCCGAGAAACCCATTAACATCCGTAAATAAAATAGTTTAATAAACTAAAACTTAAGTTGTTCCTAGTTTGCTAATGAAATTTTGGAACTTCACTCATGGGGAAAAAAACCTAACTTATTACTTGATAGGACTTTTTCCAGGTGCTTAGTGTTTCTAGTTTAAAAGTTACGACTACTTAATTAGTTAAATGTTTGTTTTTTTGTTTTTTGATTTTCTATGTTTTTATATTTTTAAATATTTTTAAAAAATTTTATATGTGAGAATCTTATAAAAGGCCTCTGAAGCTGTATGATTTTTAGGTATTTCTGGTAGCGTTTTATTGATCCATGTGCGAAAAATGATTCACTACGACCTATGATCTATTTCAAAGCCTTCCAGTGGTGTACACAGAGGCAGTAGGGAGAGTTTAAACCCCCCAAAACACTAAAATTGCTGGTACAAAATATAGTTTCGAATGGTATTCGGCTCAAAATTTGTACGGAAAGCCCCCAAAATGAAATGAAGCATTCACTAGTTTGGGGCACACCAGTCGGTTGAATGAACATTTTAGGAAATAATTTTTTGACTAAAATTTTTCCTGGCTTTCAAAGAGACTGTAAGATCTCGCAGTATATTAAAAGAAAGCTCGTGAAGTTTACTGTAAAAAAGAATTTATTTTAGATCCCTAAGTCTTTTATCTTCAGGATCTACAGCAAATTTAACTAATTCAAAATCCTTAAAATATATTCTTACATATCATTTGACCCATTTCGACCACTGTTCCACTACCACTATCACTTCCACTGCCACTATTTAAAAAGCGCTCTTCGGCCAAGTGTGCAACTGTGGGGCGGGGTAGACACTACAACATGGACGTTGTCGCCATCGCTGTCAGTCGGCAGGTGAGAAGCGAGCAATGAATTTTCGTTTAGACTAAAGTTTCTACTTGACGCTGCGTTTACCGAGCGAGAAATATTACCGCAGAGTTTTGGGTATTTTGTCATTTTGTTGTTTTTATAGTTTGTTTCCTTTTGACTAAACTAAAACAAGCACAAAGACCAGCGCCTTTGCTAAGAAAGCAAGTGGATTTTCGCCTCAAGTTTATGACTTTTTTTTGGTGGTGCGGAGGGCAATGCGGCCAACTTCTTGTTACAAATTTTTGTTGCGCTTCAAGATGATTTTCCGAAGCAACGTCAACGGTGAAGCGAGTAGTTTGGCGAGGCGCAGGACTGACTGTCTGTTGGTCTAAGGGAACGAAAGTGAGTGGCGCCTAAGCCGGAGGAATGTGTGTTTGATGTGGCTTGTCATTAATGTGGTCAGGTTTACTGGCGAGTCGAGCCAAAGGTGGAGGGAGCGATAGAGACAGAGAGAGAATAAGCCAGAGAGAGAGTTGAAAAGTGATGGCTGAGCGGCGACCACCACCTATGGTATTATCTGGGCAAATCTCAAAAGGGAAAATGCTTCGCATGCACTGTGCGACACTGTCAGATGGCGGCAGAGGCCAAAGGAATTAAGCGAAAAAAGCAACCAGCAGCAGCAGCAGCCGCAGAAACGGTAGCCTCCAGTAGCAGACTTTTGCCGCAATATAAACAAAACTTGTGCCTGTCCTGGGAATGACAAAGATAATAACGTTGATGGTGAAGAGAATGATGATGATTGTGGTGATGCCGATGATGATGATGTGACGTCAAGCGTTGAGCAATTTTAATGCTTCAGCGTCAACCTGGCGGTTAGCAGTTGCAAGTTTGGTTAGTTTTTGGCGAGTTTGGTTAGTTGACAATGGCCAACTGAGTACATTAAAGATAGAGATTTGTGTTGGACTAATAGGGGAAAAGTATAGTGAAATCAGTTTAGAGGGTAATTAAAGTTCAAAGAAACTACAAACATAAATATTTATAAAGTTGCATATTGATGCTGGGAGCATTTGAAATCGAATAGAAGAAAGAAAGTTTGGGATATGAGGAAAGCAATCTATGGATTCTTGTTTGAAAGAGTTGAAGTACTTGGAGAGTATTTCTTTGTTACTTCAGCAGATTGATGGATTTATAAAAAATCAATTTGGGCTTTTGAAATGTCAAGAAAATTTGCGATACTGCATTCAGGTTATAAAAAAAAACCTGGTTGTTCTACAGAGAATTGATAATGGAAATCTATGTTAAGGGAGCTAGGTAGGTGCTTAGACAGGTAATTGTGACACTTAGGCCATGAAGACCCATTGTGATACCCAGTGGCGCACACAGGATTTCATTGTGAAGGGTTTTGCGTACAACTTTTAAACTGAATTTCGTTCGGAACCATATTTTGTATCAATATTTTTTGTGTTTCGGGGGTTGGAACCCCCCTTCCCCCTGTGTGCGCCACTGGTAATACCACATTCATTGGAGAAGCCGGAACCAACTTAGACCGCTAATATTCGAACGCAATTTTTTATGGTGTCTGTCTTATGTCACCGACGCACAGTGATTCGACTTCATACAACCGCGGGACACAATTAGAAGGAGTGGTCTGTTCACATTAAAATTTGGTATACTAGTTAATCATGGTCTGCTGAATTTAAATTTCTATTTTGTTTTTCTTAAATTTTTGTCGTTTGGCAATGCCTGAGACTTAAATTTGCAATTTTCGTCATTTTTGGAGAGCTATAGCAACAAGTGTGTTGGCTAGATTTTTCAGATTTTACATTTAATCGGTAACTTCAACATTGATAATTGCAAAGAGTAACAGAAATTGTCTTAGGACACTTTAGTTTTGCAATAAAAATGATAATAATAGACGTATGTTTTGCATTTGTGCAGTTTTTTCAATTTTTCATGCTGATTGCATACTTTTAGGGATAAATAAAATAAATTTTGTCGACAAACAGGTGTAAAGACCACTTTTCAAATTGAATTATTTTCTGAGATCGAAAGATTTTCTGATATCGGAGGATGTAATTACATTATCCGACAAAGAAAGAATGTTTCTTAAAATAAAAAAAATCAAGGAACATATTTTCACATACTTTTTAGAAATTTTCCTCTAAGTTTTGCCAATTTTCAGATTTTTAATTTAAAAAATATAGCTTTGCAAATTTTTGAGAAATTTAAGAAAACATTGAAAGCGAAAATGGCCACATCATTTCTTAATCTATATTGAAAGTTTTAGCAACTTCTTGGTAACCATGTATTTTTACTATTTTTTTTACTCAATAGACTAAAAAACAGAAAATATGTGTTTAAAGTTTTTTGTGAAAAAAGTTTCAACTTTGAGCCGCTTTTGCACAGACACTAATTAATTTTTTGCACAGATTTTTTTGGGGTTTTCTTAGTTGGAGTTTACCTTTCAAATGACATCAAAATCGTTAAATTCTGAGGATATAAATTTGTTGAATTTGGTCTATGGAACGAATCACTGTGCGACGATTTAAGTTTTCTTTCCTCTATCTGTCTTCAAGTTCTTAAGTACGTAACATTTGATTGTGGGAAGCTGCGATCCAATCTCCCACTAGTACTGCTGTTCCAGTTATGGATATTATTTTGAAGACCCTAGTAACATAAAACTAACCCAACGTCTGAAATACTTTAAAGTTAGTTGAGGTGATCTCAAACGCAAACCAGGCACAGCGTTAGCTTAAAAATTTTACGCCCAATTGTGTTATGGAATCAAAATTCCTTAAATACGATTCTAAAGTCCACAATGAACAGAAGAACTCAACCATTACAAACTCACCTAAGATCTGGTATTGTACTGAATAGAAACTGAAGCTCGTTTAACGTTTAACTTTATGACCACTTTTTACTGCGTTAGAGCCTCCTTTGGTGCCATTTAGACCACATTTCTTTGTTCCTCGTTTGCTAAGCAACACATTTCTCTTCTTTCTGCTACTTTCATTAATTCACTTAAAAGCTCTAATCAATCATTGGCGTCACCATGGCAACCCCCGCCCCCTCGTATTGACGCACACCTACGCACGGTTGGCGTCGTGAGCCGGCGGCGACGGTAGTTGCCTACTTATGGTAGCCCTAGTGAGACAGTGTAGTTAAGCATAATAATGAGCTTATTCCATTGCCCATTCAGACATCATAAGCGGCTTTTGGCCACTCACAGTGGCCGGGTGATGGTCGCGGCAACATTGGCAAGTAAAGTTGGCAAGCTTACGGAAAATGTTTATCTATGCGTTTCGCTTATCCACCGACTGATTGGTGGGTTGATTGGCGAGGGTCTTTGGGTTGGAGTTTTTACATTCGATTGTTGCTTATATAATGACGCGTATTTGATTATGATGCGGCATACAGATTTCGACTGATTTTGATTGCATAACGTTGGCTACTTACCTGCAAAGAGGAGAAGAAAATATAGAATTTTATAAAAGATGGATATGTGTTGAGTTGATAAAGAGTTAAAGAAGTGAAGAAGAGAGTGAGAAGAAGTGAGGCATGGTTTGAGTAATCTATGCCTAGAATGGGTGTTTTGTTTGTATGTAAATAGCCTAAACCTTACATATCTGATGGGACTTTGCAGCATTTTTTAGGAAGACAGATGAATTAGTACTACAAAGTAATTTTTCACACTCCTGTAATACGATTTTCGTGAACAGTAGAGGTACTTGTAAAGCGGTTCAATCAGTAGTAGCAAAATTGGTGACTGTAAGAAGACAACGTCACTCTTTGCTGGGTTCCGGGGCTCAGTGGTGTTGACGAAAATGACTTACATACCATTTAGCGGAAAAGGGTATTGAGTCGGTTAACAATGAAATAGATCACTCAGTGCATCCTTCGATCTCTACCCTGTATTTAGACATTGATAGGAGAGAGATAGTCATGCAATCTTCCAAGAACAATAGGATCAATTGTGGTACATGTTGTATCATTTGGCCAGGAATATATGTGAAGAAGCAAAGGCGCTAAGTGATACTTTCATCAGGCTGTTCACTGGAGTCATAACATTGTGCGACAAAAATAAAAAAAAAATTTTCAATTAAATTTTTTCGTTAGAATATGTATATCAAATGAAAGAGGAAAGGCTCAAGAATTTAAATAAAATTGATTTTTTATCTATTTGTAAAAAAGGATATGAAAAAGGTCCTTTGAAAATTTTAATCCTTTATATCCTTGAAAATTTATATAGAATTTTCTTAAAAGGTAAGTATGTTAAAACCCATTGATCTCCTTGATCACGTGTCAAAATTTCATTACTATTACTTTATTGGTTCGAAAGTTATTAAGAAAAAGCGGAAGGCAATTCTAATGAAGTTCAAAAATTCTATTTGAGTATCAGTATTTTAAATAATAAAAAAAACGAGTGTGCTTATGACCACACGACTGAAGTGAAACTTTTTTCGCTCCATCTGTATGTATATATATATATATGTGTGTGTTCTTTCTCTCTTCCTCTCATAGCCAAATACGTTCCGTATATCTAAGCACACTGCAGGCCTATTGTCTGTATCACAGTGTAGGAGCAAGAGAGAGCAGTGCGCGCGCACATTTTCTTTCTCTCTTTCTCTTATAGCTAGTAAATGAAATATGTATATATTTCAGTCTCTTGCTTATATCCCCCACTCAACTCCCGTTCGCCTCGTCCGATCACACTTTTCGTAACGCTTACGTCACGCGTTCGCCAGCTTACTCCCCAAGTCAAGCGTGCGTAAACCACTCAACTCCCGTTCGCCTCGCCCGATCACACTTTTCGTAACGCGTTCGCCAGATTACTCCCCAAGTCAAGCGTGCGTAAACCACTCAACTCCCGTTCGCCTCGCCCGATCACACTTTTCGTAACGCGTTCGCCAGCTTACTCCCCAAGTCAAGCGTGCGTAAAGAAGTTTCACTTCAAAAAGATACAAAATGAATGAAGCGAGAATAATGAATTTTTGACACATATCGCCATATTCTAACGAGGTTAAGTATTTTTTATGTTTTTTGTATTTTTTATCACCTTCAAAATTTTGAAGTCCTTTTAAAAGGACAAAGGATGTAGATGTTTGGTCTCTAGTTTCACGCACATATGGATTTTTCCCGGTGTGAAAAATGCTGTCGCACGGTGTAACAGCACACTGTGCCACAGGTTATTTGCCTATAAAATGACCCTATCTGCAAGAAAATCTGGTGTTGAAGAAGAAACAGAAATGATAGAATAGTTTCCAACACCTGATAAACTTCATAAGAAGTCGAATTGATTTATTAACTGAATTCGGGTTAGGAGATAGTTGAACATTTCTTTACCAATATGAAGTGCCTCGTAATGCAACCTCCCTTTTCAAACCTCCTAGTAGAAGTGCGTTACACATCTTTCGAAACTATCTAACCCTCCTGACATATCTGATAGTAGGGACCTAAAATTAAAAACAAAAGTTTGGCGGTTTTTCATAGATATTTAGTTTACACTCACTAACTTGTAACCTGAGAGAGACAGTTATCCAAAGATTAGTTTTCTTCATTCAGACTGGGTAAGGTAGGGATTGGAACCCACGACTAGTAACCCAACGCATTCACCACTCAGTCGCAATGGTTCCCTCTTCCATGGAAATTCAAGCAAATCAGCCTAAAAATATTGAGTTGTTTAACGTTATGTGCATTTAAACGCCTCAAAGTAGGCATTGCTAAAATTCAACCAGAAAAATTTGGTTGCTTTGAAGTTAAAACAACAACAACAACAACAACAACAGAAAAGCCTATACAATAAATAAATAAAACTAAAATGCGTATTGTGTGGCACACACAGCAGTTGGGATGTCGGTTGGGCGCCCAAAACCGTTATGAAATTTGTTTCTATTACAACGAAAATATTCTTAAAAGATTACGGCACAAATGTAGGCAAGTCTGTGCTATTTGTGGCATTACAATTTGTTGCTATTGTTGTTAGACGGTTATAGGTAGTGGTGTGCGCCAAAAAGTATGCTTCGAAATTGCTAACAAAAGTTGCTACTGCCGATTGTGGGCCCACGGTGTGTTGTTGCCGTGAGTTGGACTTATTTTTCAACAATAACAGCAAAGGAACGCGAAGACCGGTCTTCCTCAACTCCCTCCCATACACACACACAGACACACAAACATTCTTATACAGCGCACCCGCACAATGGTTAGAGCCCAGCAACGCGTTCAAGCAGCAGCAGCAGCCATTCTGTTCTATTCTGTTCTCCTTCGCAAGAACGACGGCTGCCCAGCGCCATCGTCTGCAACGCTTACAAAAGACACTTTTGTGCTATTTGCACAATGGGCAGCGTGATTGTGTTGCACCTGGTATATGAACATTGCCCAATAGGAAAGTTGAAAGGAGAAGTGTATAAAAAAATATTAAGAAAAAAACTTTACTGAACCCTTTAGCAGCTGCAAGTTGCGGCAAACAACTGCACAACTTTTGGGTCTGCGCTTACTTTTGGCTACTTGCAGCTGCCCATTTCCTACTGGGTTGTTTTGCCTTAAGCGTTGTCCATATACACAGCGCCGTTCACAGCGCTGCTTTTCGGTTATGCCTTTTTTGGTGCACGGTACACCCTATGCACACACACACACATACACTGGCATAAACTCATAAAACACACACTCGGCAATACAATCGGCGCCAGTGCTCTTGGCCCGGCCATCATCGAGGCGAGCGTTTTGACGTTTTGCGTGCTCGTTAAACTAATTTTCAATTTTTTAAGCGCCTTAGAAAAGTTTCCACTGCTCGCCAACTTGCTTTTCATATAAATGCTTTGCTTTTCTTTTCCTTTCCATTGCCTCAGCTCTGCTCTGCGCCCTCTTTTGCTGCCTGCACGTTTTCATTCCTTTTGAATTTAATTTTGACACAAATGGCGGCCAAGTAGAAGAAAGGATTTCAGCTGCTACCATCCAGCCGCTGTTGTTGTTGTTGTTGCTGGCTGTCAAGTGGGTGAGAAAGAGAGAAGCGAACGGGTGTCGGTGCGGTTGTGCGGCGGCTAGTGTAAATTCTATAATGGCGCGTATTTGTGTTGCAAATTTTATTTGGTGAAGTTTTGGTTGCTTTTAAATTAGGTTGCTAATAGGGTTTGAAATGGGTGCAACATTCCCAGCGCACACACAAACACACACAAACACTTGGAAAGGAATTAATATATGTGTATGTGTATGTCTGTATAAGAATACGAAAATCTTGTAAAACCAAAATGAATGGTGCAAAGTGTGCAAAAAATTCAAAAAGAAAATAAAAATTGAAATTTTCGCTAATGGCGTGAAAATATTCTGGATTTTTATTCGTGCCTGTTGTATGCGTGAGAATAGGTGTGTGCGTATGTGTGTACGTGCATTGTATGAAAGGAATTTGTAAAATTTATGCACAATAGCACATTTTCTTTTGAAAGCATAAAAGTAGCAAAACTCGGACTTTTATTGTGTGTTCGGTGTGCAGTGTTTTTACTGAAGCCATGAATTTGGCAGATTGCGGCAGTGGGAGGCATGTGAGGTATGAGAGACGAAGTAAGGGATAGTGAACAACAATCTTTTGGGTCTACTTTTGGGTTGGGTATATTTAAAAAATTTGTTTGAAGAAGAATTTTTTTTTTAAGTAGAAGAAGAACTCACTTTAACAACTTCTTTACATACAACTTGGTTTTATGAGTAAAACGATCTGAGTTCAGATTTTATATGGAATGAAAATGAGTCTTTTGGCATAGGTTTGATTCTCTCGGAGCAGCCAGTTTTATTTACATAGTTGCACTTTTTAGGAGTGTAAGAACTTGAATATTTTTTAGACAATCTAGGAGATCTAGCGGAGAACAGTAACTTGGAAAACGACGCGAAGTTCTAATTGGTTCCAAGGAATCTGAGTCTAAATTTTATGGATCTTTTCGGCATATATGTGATCTTTACGATATAAACACTTTTAACTACCTAACTGCCCTCTTTAACAGAGGAAGGACTCACTGGAACAAAGTTTCCTTCAACAATCTAGCAGATCTAGTCGAAAGAACCATTTGCAGTTTTGAATTTAACTGAAATTTGTTAAAAGCTCATATTGGTTCCATGATTAAAGGGATCAAACAGCCAAAATTGTATGGGCATTTTTTGTATAGATGTGATCTTCTCGATATAAGCACTTTTAACTACATAACTGCCATCTTTAAAAGAAGAGGGACTTACTGCAACAAAGTCTTTTTCAACAATCTATGAGATCTAGTCGAAAGAACCATTTGCAGTTTTGAATTTAACTGAAATTTGTTAAAAGCTCGAATTAGTTCCATGATTAAAGTGATCAAACAGCCCAAATTGTATAGACATTTTTTGTATAGATGTTATCTTCTCGATATAAGCACTTTTAACTACATAACTGCCTTCTTTAAGAGAAGAGGGACTCACTGCAACAAAGTTTCCTTCAACAATCTAGGAGATCTAATCGAAAGAACCATTTGCAGTCTTAAATTTTACTTAAAACTTAAACTTACAACTTAAATTTGTTAAAAGCTCGTATTGGTTCCATGAATAAAGGGATCAAACAGCCCATATTGTATGAATCTCTCTCTAAGAGAAGAAGAAATCACTGGAACAAGTAACTAGAACAACAACAAGAAGTTCTAATTGGTTTCATTAGTAAAGGGTTCAAAGTTTTGTCGGTCTTTTTGGCATAGATATGATCCTCTCGATATAAACTCTTTTACCTCTTTTACCTACTTAACTGTTCTTTCTCAGAGATGAAGAACTCACTGGAACAAGCTCTCTTTCCTGCCGAAAGGACTATTTGCCGTCTACATGACTTTTTTAGAAGTTCTAATTGGTTCCATGAGGAAAGACATCTGAGTCCAAATTTTATGTGTCTTTTTTGGATAGATGTGGTTCTCTCGATATAACCTCTTTTACTTACTTAACTACTCTATCTAAGAAACGAAAAACTCACTTGAACAACTTATTTTTCGGCAATCCAGGAGATCTGGCTGAAAGGGCTATTTTCAGTAACTTGAACAACAACAAGTTCTAATTGGTTTCATTAGTAAAAGGGTCAAAGTTTTATGGGTCTTTTTGGCATAGATATGATCTTCTCGATATAACCTCTTCTGCCTACTTAACTGTTCTTTCTCAGAAAGGAAGAACTCACTGGAACAGCCTCTCTTTCGTTAATCTAGGAGATTCAGCCGAGAGAAGAAAAACTTACTTGAACAACTTCTTTTTCCGATAATATAGAAGATCTAGCCGAAAGAACTATTTGCAGTCTACTCAAATTGGTTAAAAGCTTACTTAATTGGTTCTATTAGTAAAGGGTTTAAGTTCAAATTTTATGGATCTTTTTTGGCATAGATGTAAATCTCTCGATATAACCTCTCTTACCTATTTAAATGTTTCTTCTAAGAAGAGAAAAACTCACTGGAACAACCTTTCTTGCGACAATCTAGGAGTTCTAGCCGAAAAAACCATTTGCAGTCTACTTGACTTTGTTAGAAGCTCTAACTAGTTTCATGAGTAAAAGGTTTTGAGTCAAAGTTGTATGGGTACTTCTCGCATAGATGTGACCCGCCACTTTCACCTACCTACCTTTTTTGTTTAGTCATTAATGAGTTGAAAAAAAAGCTCATCTTAACTGCCTAACCCGTCATTGCTGACTACTTTCCGCATCACCCTGCACTCTCCACCCAACTCATTTAACCCTTTCGACCCCGAATTTTATCCTGTGACTCGATATTACTTTTTGGTATTAAAATCATGAAACAATTGCCTAAGAAGTGTGCACACGACATTTGAAGTCGCCACGCCACTTTGTTAGAGTTCTAGAGCTAGTTTACTTTTGAACAATTTTAGCTTAAAACGGGTTAAATAAATTTTTTATCAATATTTTTTTAATACAGAAAAATTATTTAATATTCACGAAAAAATACAAAAATATCACTTTTTGATTTTATTTAACCATTATTAAGGAAACAGGGTTTTGATCAAACGCGCCAAATTCGTAGACTTCAATTAGAACACAAACTTTCCCTGATATCGCTGCAAATTATTGGAAATTATTTTGGGGATAACAGTAAAATGTTTGTAATTTGCTTTGAATTCACTTCTAAAAATATTAATTTGTTGGTGCCTACTTAAATTAAACCCATAAATCAATCGTATCTTTTGCTTTAAGATGACAAATAGGTGAAGTTGCTCTCAGGCAACTTTGGGGTCGAAAGGGTTAACGACACTTAATCAACGCTCAAATATTTAGCTGCCCGTCTATCCATAGACAGTCGCGTTGAATTACAGCTTTGTTGCCATTAGGCTTCACACACTTTAGAGCGTCTCGAGTGGCTTTTAGCGTTGATAGGCAGAGGTTTAAAAGTAAAATCTTTTTTTTTTTGCCCCTGAAAAGTGTGCAACATAGCCAAGCGAAGGCTTACAATGTACTTCGTGTTTTTTTGCTTTTTTTGTTTCTTGCGCTGCAAATCAATGACCTTTGCCGCTGCTCTCTGACGCTGTTTTAGCGCTGCTTCAGCATTTTGCCGCTTCCGCTTTTCGCTGCTAAACGCGCAACAAACGAAATCCAAATCACTTAATAACCTTCGAGTGGATGTGCTGGCTGCTAAATGAATTACCCCTTAAAAAATGTGGCCATATCTTCACCTTCTTCTGGCACTTAAACATACTTCAATTTAATGCCACGTTCTTTTTTTCGCCGGATTCGTGGCGTTTCAACCGTTCAGTTTTCTTACATACGTGTTTCATAAATTTCCTGCACCGAGTACAACGACTCAATGAATATTTCAATCACATCGGCACACGATTTTTGCTTCTTTTTGCTTGTTGCTGCGGGCATGAAATATTTAATAAACCGCATCGCATTCAATTTGCCGTCGCTGTACAGTGTAGTGCTGTAGATTTTCTTGTTTTATGTGATTTTTTGTGTGATTGTGTGTGTGCGGAGAATTTCCTTCATTTTTTTGTTCTGGCAGCAAAATAAAAGAAAATATCCTCGAGCAGATTATTCGCATTAAAATTCTGCATCAAAGTCGAAGGTCGTGTTACAGTTTATGTTCTGTTTTGAGGCGGCAGGACGGGCGGGTTGCAGCTGAAGGCAGCGCTGTAATGTTTCAGTAGATGAAAATGGCAAATGTTACGTGTGTTTGATTTTGGCCAAACCGAAATCAATAATGCGGTTTTTTTTGTTTTACATAATTATATTTGCTTAATTTTTGCGGGTTTTTTGGTTTCTGTTTTGAAATTTCTAAGGCATTTTGCTTTGGCTTTTTAGTTTGGCTTTAAATTTCCATTGAATTGTGTATGCAGATTTGATAAGTGAATTTTTGGTGAAATATTGAAAGAAAAAGAGTAGTTAAAAGAGTCGTTAAAAAGTAGTTAAAAGAGTAGTTTAAAGAGTAGTTTGAAGAGTAGTTAAAAGAGTAGTTAAAAAGTAGTTAAAAGAATAGTTACAAAGAGCTTTGAATAGAGCTGACAAATGAAATTATCCAAGTTTGGGCTTTTGTGGTAGAATGGCTTTAGCTTAGGATTCAATGAGCCGAGTCAGTGGTGGTCATAGGGGGGTTTGAGTGTTCACAACTCACAAAAACACAAAGAAAAAATATGGGAGGCCAAATCTTAAGTGGGAATCGAACCCATGACCTCTGATTTCAGAAACCAGTGCATTTCACGTCGGCCTACTGGATTATACGGATACGATTATTATTATATATTATTAGGAGTGTCCGAGGACACAGCCATGTAGACACACGTAGGCACAGCAGTAGTAATATTGCCTCCCTCTTTGACTAGCAATTGCCCTGGTTCGCAACTACTTCAAAAAGATCTGATCAGCCCCACCGCTGGGTGATTCTGCAACTCTGGATCCTATTTAGCCTATCCATCACTTTTGTAAAGCAAAGGATGGGAATACGAAAGAGAGCGATGAACTGAATTCAACTCAATTTCATTCATTCATTTCACAGTAAAATATACTTTTCTTTTCTGTAACAATGTTTGTTTTCCCATTCTAAGTTGTCAGAATATTGAAATTTTTTGTTAGGTTTTCAAACATTTTACAACATTTTTTCTTGCTGATAGTACGGGGGTTTTTTATATATTTTATAAATAGCGGCAACTTTTCTTTTTTAATATTTTAAAAATTAAAAATATATTTATATATACACATATCATACATATATATCAATCATGCCTTCAATGAAGAACTTGTGCGTATTTGAAATAATAAAAAATATTGTTTGCAAATTTTAACAAAGGATATCTCTTATCCATCAAATAGTGAAAAAAAAATAATAGTCATTAACCTGTTCGGTCATCGGGTTGGTCGAAAATTGCAAGGCATCGATCAATTGATACCGCCGGTCACTAGTGAATTGGAAAGCGCCAGTCTTCTAATATTACCGGTAAGTTGAAGCAGTTTACAATGTCAACTTCAAAATTGCATCACGAGTTTGGGATTTTTCGTTCATAGGGCCGACGTGTGAGCATGGCCAAACAACTCGGCGAGGATCGAGTCATATATGAAGCTGAGCTGAGAAACATAAATCTATGCTTTAACACTGACTGGCCAGAACAGATGCAATAATAGCATAGCGAAGGGGTGTGGCTGGCCAATTTAGTGGTTTTTGGAGGCGAATGTAACAAAATCTCATATTGAGTGATATTATTTAATAAATGTGTCAATAAGTGGGGGACCAAGTCTTCCTATGGGAAGCATTTTTTATGTCGAATTTTTAAGGCAAAACAATACAAATAAATTCGATTGTGGGCAAATGGTAAATGTTTTATTTGTGTTTAAATTGAATACTGATGAGTGAACATTGGAACATTTTGCGGCCAAGTGGTTGTCTTGAAATGAGATAATGAACTCAAAGCCAACGTTCATAATGCTTCTATAGGCAGAACTAAACTTACGCTGATCGTAAGGTTAGGACTTAAGACTGAGACTAAGACTAAGACTAAGACTAAGACTAAGACTAAGACTAAGACTAAGACTAAGACTAAGACTAAGACTAAGACTAAGACTAAGACTAAGACTAAGACTAAGACTAAGACTAAGACTAAGACTAAGACTAAGACTAAGACTAAGACTAAGACTAAGACTAAGACTAAGACTAAGACTAAGACTAAGACTAAGACTAAGACTAAGACTAAGACTAAGACTAAGACTAAGACTAAGACTAAGACTAAGACTAAGACTAAGACTAAGACTAAGACTAAGACTAAGACTAAGACTAAGACTAAGACTAAGACTAAGACTAAGACTAAGACTAAGACTAAGACTAAGACTAAGACTAAGACTAAGACTAAGACTAAGACTAAGACTAAAACTAAGACTAAGACTAAGACTAAGACTAAGACTAAGACTAAGACTAGACTAAGCCTAGGCTAGACTATCACCGAATCCGAAAGGCCGTTTTCCGTTCACACTTCGAGGTTTTGACATCGCTCTTAATTCTCATCCACTTCGTGTGAAGAGCGCATGAAGTAGACGAGTGTTGAACCAAGCCTAACTTGGAATCAAACCTATAGTCTATGCTATGAGAAGTCAGTGCTCTACCCGCTTGACTATCAAGGCTCGATAATCTCCCTAGTTTAGGTTGGTAAAAATACTTTGATGTCATTTGATTTGAAGATTTCGCAATTTCAGCACAAAAAAGAAATAGGTGTTCTCTAAATCCGCATCTGGTTCCATCTTGCTATGAACTTTGTAAAACCCAAAGTATTTTGGCTCAATGAGTCAGTGTTTAGTTCAACTACTCTTCATTCTGTTTTTCTTCGTTTCAGTCACCTTTGTCAGAATATTTTAACTTTGTGTTGGCACATTACAATAGATTTTCTTGCTGATAGGACGTCGCTTTTATATATTTTATAAATATTGTCTGTGTAAACTGTATAGAAAAATAATATAAAAAAATCATAAAACAGTTACATAATGTTGGTGCATATTGTGTGCGTATTTAATAAGCGAAATATTTTTAATTGTGATCAATTTCCTTACTCGTCTCTCCGTATTTCTTTTTCACTTGTCTCTTCAATGAAACAGTGATGACAAAATAGACGAGTATTTCCTTTTTTCCGATAGTTTGAGAGGCAGAAAACTACAAGCCATGGACTCGTTTTTACCACCGATACAATACGAATTAGATATTTCCAATGAAATTATAAAATTCGTAAGTACGATTGTTCCGGATATTGTTTTGGATTAGCAATTTTTTGTTTATGTTTTTGTCTCACCCACAGACGCGTCATAGAGCTATGAGAAATCGACTTAAAATGGATGAACTCAGCTACGAAGAGGAACTAAGTAAAATGAACTTAAGTATTCATAGAGACAGGCTATAAGTTCGACAACGAACGATGCCAATCGAGAGCGAATGATGTGCAGAGAATGGCCGCATTGTCGATGTGGTAGTGATGCGATTGAAGACATGTGTATCTACTTCCTATGGGAAGTATTTTTTCTATACACAATAATATACATGTATATATTTTTTTGTGTGCTTTTGCAAATCGTATGTGTTGTTCATTTGTTGGATTAGATTAGGTGGATTGTGATAGAACATGGGTTTAGTTTGAAATGCAACTGTTAATTCTTATGAGAGAGTTTTTACAAGTGAGGGAAAGGAATGAAAGTTTGCATAAAGCTGAGTTTGGTTCTTGTTGATCAGTTAGACTGATCTGCGACTGAGGCTGAAGGACATTGCCAGTTTTGTTCGAAGCGCGATGATCCTTAGAATAAATACTGCTTTTTGCAAGAATAAATGTTGCATTTTTCAAATCAATATCTCTTGAAAATATTATAAGCTTCCCTATAAATTTGGTATTTTTCAGCCAAAGTAAAGACAAGTTTTATAGCATTCAAAGGTTTAACTATAATTTAATTGATTTATAGATTATCTATGATAGATAGACAGTTAACTTGCTTTAGAGTTGTTTTCAAACGACTTCTGTCGTAGCTGTATGGACCAGGAAGAGGAAGAAAATTGACTTCACCTTCTATGTACCTGTTCCACATTATCTGTAAGGAGGAGAAATCCGAGGAACTTCTTTTTCGACAATTTAGAGGATCTACCAGATAGAACTATTCGCAGTAGACTAGCTTCGTGAGAAGTTCAAACTAGTTCAATGAGTGGATGGCCTTGGGTTAGGTTAGGATAAAGTGAATGTCTGGGCACAGGACTTTACCGAAAGCCACACTTAGGTCACAATGGTTTATGGTTCAGCTTTCGAACAAAAACTCGAGGGTATCCCGAATTCTACATGAACAAACCCTAATGTTCAAAATAAATTTTCTTTGTCATTGTCTACGAACATCTTTATAGCTCATTAATAAGAGGTAAAGATTGCTGAGACAAAGATTTCTGGGATCTTTTTTCCTTTTTTAGGTGTAAACTTCTACGAATCTGATCTAAAAATATGTTGAATGTCTTTTCTTCCAAGATGTCTTTCGTTGGACTCTTAAAACGTTATGTGTACTTCTGAACTATGTGAGCAATGATTACACTGGACAACAGCATGTCTGTTGCATGAAGTTTTTTACATAATTCTGAATAGATTTTTTACGCTGATTTCAAAACCATATTCCGTTTTTATGTAACAGCTCTAGTTTTCGCAAAAAATGGGCGTGTCACTTTTTCGAATTTTCCTCGACTTTTTTCACATTTTCGACTGTAATTTCCGAACCAATAATCCTATCGATACGCTCTAAATTGGCGTTGTAAGAAGGTTTCAAAGTAGAAAAATATTGAATTTCAAGGCGTTTTTTCTGATGGCAAAAATTTTACAGATGTTTCATAAATCAAGTTACGAAGTATATGAATATCTTAAGAAGAAACATCAAGCAATACAACACAGCCAAATGATTTGGCGTAAGTCACATTCTCATCGAAATAATATCAAAAATGTACCATAGTCATTTTCAACACTTTTCAGGCCCCTAATTTTTTAAGGAGAAAGTATGAAAAATGATGAAAATGACTATGGTACATTTTTGCTATTATTTCGATGCGAATGTGTATTCCGCCAAATAATTTGGATTGTTGTATTGCTTGATGTTTCCGCTTTCATTTAACACCTAACACGTTACTTGATTTACGAAAAATGTGCATGTTTTTTACCATCAAAGAAAACGCCTTAAAATTTCATATATTCAGACTTTGAGGTCCAATTACCGCGGAATTTTAAAACTTATAAAAATAAGTTGCATCGGAAAAGAAGCCGTGCGATGTTGCTAATGCAACGAGGTGAAAATGATGTCAACCGGTTTATTAGTTTAGAAATTACGACAAAAAAATATGGAAGTAGACGGAAATCTGAAAAAGTGCTGCTACAAAAAATCTGAGGGTAGATTCGAAATCAGCGCACCCAAATTAGTAAAAAACAGTAGAAAAACTCCATGCAACAGAAAAAAAGTGCGATTTTGTTGTCCTGTGTTATTCACTTATTTTCAAACTAACCCAACTTTTATTAACAACTAAAACCCTCCTTATTAACCACTACATCTAGCGACTAGGTCTTCAAAACAATTAGCTTCGTAGCTTAATAGGGTTTTGTGACAATAAAACTTCTTAGGACACTGCATTTTTAGTTCTTCTTTATTAAACTTCTTAAAGCTTCACATGCCGACTCGGTCCATGATGTTCAATCATTAATTAATTCACTTTGCTTTTAAACTAAACAGAAATACTTTTTTTTGCGATTTTCAAATCATTTCACATTTTTTTGTTTTCGCAGAGAAAACGTGACACATTCATAACGCTATTATATTTTATAAATATCAACAGCATCCACTCGTATTTTATGAATATATCTCACAACTATTTACAAAGTAAATAATGTCTTCGGCAGCAAACATGTGGGTATTGTATAGTTCAAGATTTGAACAAGATAAATGTCAAAATATAAACATATCTCCATTACAAATTAATGTCTCAATTTATCCAAAAAAATCAACACAAACAATCCAAAAGTGATGCGAAAATAAAAACTGCCCAGAAAAACTGCTCTAATACCACCGATGAGAGCCGAGTTAGAAGGCGCCTCCATGCAATTGTCTATGGTGAGTATAATAAGTCTTTATATACATTTACATACCTATATATGTACATGTATTAATGGACTACTTCATCGATGTGTTTAGGAACGTCGTTTCGCAATGAAAGTGTGCATGGATCGAGATGCATACGAATAGGAGATTGAACTCGCTGGAAAAAATCTGGCCATTTGGACGCGGAAAACTTAATATGCTATGAATTTGTGTGATTCTTATATGCTTATCGTACATAGGCATCTATAATTCAGTACAGCATAGTAAAGCGAAATAAATAAAATGCTATGGGAAGCATAAAATCGCCCTAAACTAACAAGCAAATAAAGTCTCTAATCCGCTATTGAAGCTTCTGTCTTTTTATGTTTATTTAACCACAACCAAAGATAAAACCGCTGTAGTTACCATTTCTGAGTTTGTTATTCTTAAGGAAATAAAAGATTTGTTTCAACAGTAACCAGCAGAACACTTAAAAGCTTTCATCGTTAATTCGAAACTATCCCACCACATCCTATTTAATACTTTTCTAATCTATCCTATCATATCGCTTGAATCATAGATCTTCACTTAGCCTTGCATGTCCTTGGAAGATGTGCATGTCTTTGGAAGATCGATTCACAAGACTTGGTGGTAAGCCTCCTTGGCAAGAAATCAATGATTTTCCAACCTCAAATGTTTCAGTGCGATGCTGGAATCAACTGAGACTGACTCGCTTTGCTTTTTCACTCATAAAAGCCTTTCTGTTAAAATATAATTTTTTTTGTGATTTTCAAATCATTTCACAATATAGTTTGTTTTGAAAATACGTAATATACATATTGTATACATTTATTTTATAAATATAAACAGTAAATAACCATATAAATAGTACATAATGCCAGATAATCAAATGTGTGTATTGAGAGTTACAAATATTCAATTAACTATAACTAACTAATTTTATTACATTTTGTTTTATTTTCAACTAATCTATTGTAATAACAAATACTCAAATGTGCAAGTGATGAGAAAATGAGGACTATCGCAAAAGCCGGTCGAAAATTGAGCGGCATTGATGCACTGATACCACCGATGAAAGACGAAATAGAAGGCGCGAACATGGCACTGGCTACGGTAAGCATAGTTAGCATTTAAATACATACATACATGTACATAGGTACATATGCACATAATATATGTTGTATATTAATTACCTTAGTGTGTTGTCATGTTTGTGTTTAGGTGCGTCGTTTCGGCATGAAAATGTGTATGGATCGAGATGCATACGAGGAGGAGATTGAACTTGCTGCGAAAAATCTGGCCATTTGGAGGCAGAAAACTTAATGTGCTATGAGTCTATAAGGTCCCCATATATGTATGTAACATATGTATCGATAATTCAGAACAGCACAGTAAAGCGACGTTGGTTGGAATCCAATGACAAGGCGCTCGTGTATATTTCGTTGGATTAGCACTTCACTTTTGCGGGGTTAATACAAAAACCAAATCGAAATCTTATATTGAGTAATCCGTTATGAATACATACGTAATAATATACATACATAAATATATACATAGGTAGGTGCAGACGTAGATGAATAGGTAGGTGCAATTTTTAATTTTGTGATCCCTATTGGGGTGACAGATAAGTTAAGGAGGGATGGAAAATGGAAAATTGTGAGTGTCCTGTCTGATAACTTTATGTAATAAATTGTTAAAAAACATGAGCTTCAATCTTTTATTATCAAAATATAATGGAATCGCACTAGAAAAAAGATTTTAAAAAAAGTTCTTAGAAATGTTTCTCTTTTCCAACGCATTCTATGTTATCCTATCCCTATCTCTATTCTATCTTGTATTGTTCTAAGCTAACTTATCTATATATCTCATCCTATCGTATACCGTTTTATCCTATATCGATTGACTCACAGATCTTCGCCAAGTCTGAGACTATGTATGCTCTTGGGAGATCTGTGTCTTTGAGACCGATTCACAAGCATTGGTGGTGTCACTAACTTTGATGATGTTCATGACGATAATCTGTGAGCTGACTTTAGAAAGTATTCTAAACTTCAACAGATTAAGGGAAATGTTGGAACGATGCAAAATTAAGTCTTTGATGCATTCGAGCCAACTATCGAACTGAGTAAGCTAACAGTGAAAGACTCAGTCGACAATTAGATACCTTCAACCAACAAGGACACAGATAAATGTAATAATCACTTAAATTGAAAGCAAAGAATTCTCAGATGGTCGGATTACTTCACTTTGACTGACTCAGTTTTCACTCTAAAAAAACCCATAATGAAATTATTTATTTCACTACGAAGAAACCCCCATTTGTCAAGATATATTTTTGTTTTAATGTTTTAAATCACTTCACAATAATTTTTTTTTTCGAAAATACGTAATATATGTATTTATTACGTTCTTTTTTATTTTATAAATATAAATAGTATTCAATAATTATAGTAATAATAATAGAAATAATCATGCAGTGTACATCGAAAAGTAAACTGTGGGTATTGAAATTTGCACATTTGTAATAGCAATTATAATTATTTTGATTGTTTTTACATTTCAATTTAAACGATTGTAATAACAACAAAAAAACTTCTAATCCTCAAAGGGATGAAAAGCTGCGACTTTACGTGAAAGGCGGTCGAAAATTGAGCGGCATTGATGTACTGATACCACCGATGAAAGACGAAATAGAAGGCGCCAACATGGCATTGAGTGCTGTAAGCATAGTTTGCCTTTATATATACCAAATATGTATATACATATGTATATATACGTGCTATATATATGTCTATCAGGCTTTGAGCAAACTCAACATATACATATATACATATATGTTTATATATGTAGGTGCGATTGACTAATGTGTGTGTTGTATGTGTGTACTTAGGTGCGTCATTCAGCGATGAGAATGCGTATTGACACTGATCGATACCTGGACGATATGGAGCTGTCTTCGAAAAATCTGGCCATTTTGACGAGAAGAGCTTGAGCCGTGACCGTGATTTTGTGCGGCCCCCATGTATACAAAATTCAGCACAGCACAGCGAAGCGGCGTTGATTCGTGTCCAATGGAAGGGTGACACTTTTGCGGGGGATATGACAACAACTAAATTGAAATCTTAAATTGATTAATCATTAGTGAACAAAAGCTCTCGTACATATGCATAACTACATACATAGATGCATATAACGACTGTCTGGTTCATTGAACAGTAGCTTTGATTTTGAAAACACACATCCACTAAGGGGCAAGTTTTCAAAATTCATCCTCAGAAGGAGTAAAAAATGGACTAAAGTGTTATTAAACAAAATAAAATAACATGAAATAAAAACAATAAAAATGCAATAATACATAATTGAATAGTTACAATTGAAAGAAGGAAACACACAACACAAATGTCATCTCATTTCTATAACGAAACTAACACTCATATGTTGGTGTTATGATGTGCTTCAAAACAAAAACAAAAATAAAAATTAAATAAAATAAAACAAAATAAAATAAAATAATATAAAATAAAATAACATAAAATAATATAAAATAAAATAACATAAAGTAATATACAATAAAATAAAATAAAATAATGTAAAATAAAATAAAATAAAATAAAATAAAATAAAGTAAAATAAAATAAAATAAAATAAAATAAAATAAAATAAAATAAAATAAAATAAAATACAATAAAATAAAATAAAATAAAATAAAATAAAATAAAATAAAATAAAATAAAATAAAATAAAATAAAATAAAATAAAATAAAATAAAATAAAATAAAATAAAATAAAATAAAATAAAATAAAATAAAATAAAATAAAATAAAATAAAATAAAATAAAATAAAATAAAATAAAATAAAATAAAATAAAATAAAATAAAATAAAATAAAATAAAATAAAGTAAAATAAAATAAAATAAAATAAAATTAAATAAAACAAAAGAAAATAAAACAAAATAAAATAAAATAAAACAAAATAAAATAAAACAAAATAAAATAAAATACAATAAAATAAAATAAAATATCATAAAATAAAATAAAATTAAATAAAATAAAACAAAAGAAAATAAAACAAAATAAAATAAAATAAACTAAAATAATATAAAATAATGTAAAATAAAATAAAATAAAATAAAATAAAATAAAATAAAATAAAATAAAATAAAATAAAATGAAATAAAATAATATAGAATAAAATAAAATAAAATAAAAAAAAGAAAAATAAAATAAAATAAAATAAAAAAATTAAAATAAAATAAAAAAATTAAAATAAAATAAATTGAAATAAAATTAAATAAAATTAAATTAAGAAACAAAAAAATAAAATAAAAATAAAATAAAATAAAATAAAATGAAATGAAATAAAATTAAATCCCGTTGGCCTGAAGAAATGTGCCATCAGACATGTCGAAACATGAAAAAATAAAAATCAACCATAGTGCAACGGTTAAGTGTTAAGTGCAACCATAAAAAGCTTGTAAAAATTTGCGCTGAACTTTTTACTTAATGCGACACTGCCTTGAAGGTTGTCAGACCACAGCTGAAAGAAAAGCAACGACGAGTAGAATAGGTGACATTTGAATGGCCTCAATTCAAGCTAAAAGTGTATTTGTGACAGCGAGAGACAATGAAAAGTAAATACTGGAGTGACAAATTTCAGCGTTTCACTGAGCACAAAAGCGATCCAAGTCGAGCTGTTATTCGGTCAAAAGGCTGGTTCGTATGTTTTCCTTTAATAAGGAAATAATAATGTAGGGTACCCATCGTTTAAGTGCAGACTTAAAGGATCTCTTTACTCTTGTCACTTTACCTTTAAATCACATCAAAAACTTGCTATCAGTCAAGCAACAAGAAAGATAGTCCATATTTCTGAGAACACAACCAACCCACAAGCCAAACATTACCTGCAGTGGTGAACGCGAGAGAGGCGGAGCGAGACAAGTGTTGCCGTCTAACCAAAATCCAGCGCATAAAACTGAAATATGCACGAAAAATTGCACGTTCCACATATTCCATGTTGTATGCTCGCTTCGCTGTAGTCAGCTTACAACGTCGACGAAAATGTTAATGGCGACAAATTTACACAGCACACACACACACACGCATATATATATATATGTATATGTACATGTGTATATGTATATGTTCACACACACGCTTGGCAGCGCATGCCACAGAATTTTGGTAGCGTATATAAACATACGAAAAATGGCAGCACTGGCTGAAGATAAAGCAAATAACGATATTTTGCACACTTAGTCACGTTTCTAATCATTTTTATTTGAAAATGTTGGCCTCGTTACAAAAAAAAAATACGAAAACGATAAAAGTACCGCAACAATGAAAAAAGATACAAGAGAAAAAAGAAGAAGAAGAATATTTGTGAAGTGTGAAATTGTTTACAAGTGCCGCAAGTAATAAAAACAGGCTGCTGAAGAGCAACAAGGCTGATTGTGGGAGGCTGAAATGGTTTTATGTTTAGCTTGGCAAGTTTTCTTCAGTGAAAATACATAACGGTTTAATGTAAAATTTTGTAAAGCTAAGTAAAGTTTAATAAAATGTAGTCAAAGGCTGGGATTGGCAGGTGGCAACACTCTGTTTGGGTTTTGGACACACTGGACTAGATGCAACTTCAATGGATATTTGCATATGTGAAAGATGTGTCTAGCAAGATACATATAGTCTTAGTCTTAGTCTTAGTCTTAGTCTTAGTCTTAGTCTTAGTCTTAGTCTTAGTCTTAGTCTTAGTCCTAGTCTTAGTCTTAGTCTTAGTCTTAGTCTTAGTCTTAGTCTTAGTCTTAGTCTTAGTCTTAGTCTTAGTCTTAGTCTTAGTCTTAGTCTTAGTCTTAGTCTTAGTCTTAGTCTTAGTCTTAGTCTTAGTCTTAGTCTTAGTCTTAGTCTTAGTCTTAGTCTTAGTCTTAGTCTTAGTCTTAGTCTTAGTCTTAGTCTTAGTCTTAGTCTTAGTCTTAGTCTTAGTCTTAGTCTTAGTCTTAGTCTTAGTCTTAGTCTTAGTCTTAGTCTTAGTCTTAGTCTTAGTCTTAGTCTTAGTTTTAGTTTTAGTCTTAGTCTTAGTCTTAGTTTTAGTCTTAGTCTTAGTCTTAGTTTTAGTCTTAGTTTTAGTCTTAGTCATAGTCATAGTCTCAATCTCATTCCCAGTCTTATACTTTCTTTATATTTCTCCTTTTTATTGTAGATTTTGTTTGCATTCTTTTTCATTATTTTTCTCTTCTATTTCTATTCCATTCTAGTATTCTTCTGTTCTTTTTTCTCAGTCATTTGGAGGCATAATGCCTTTTTTATCTTCTCTTTTTTATGTTTTTCATATATTTTCCTTCGACTATCTCAAGCAAGGAATCGCACTTTTCCCACTATCTAAAATTTTCCAACCTTTTTAAGCACCTTTTTCAATGCTTCAACATGTTGAAGGTGCATTGCTGTCAATTGCATGACAGCTACAATCAGAATAACAACAAATAGAGCGCGTAAAGCGCATTGCGACGAAAAGCATAAAAAAGAAGTCAGCAACCGCAGCGCTGGCTGACAGAATGTTTGACTATTGCTATTGTTGTTGTTGTTTAATTGTTGCCACTGTGTTCAGTGAAAAGCTGCCAAGAACTAACCAACAACAGAAACAACAATAACGAGAACAAAACCAACAACAACTTGAATAGAAATAGTAGCAGCTAAGTGCCTTCAGGCAGTTTTAGTGTCGGCAATTTGCTTGCAGTGCTGCGTGCCTGAGTGCTTTTAGTGCTGCGCCAAGGATAAAGCGCGAGTCGTGAAGTAACAACAACGCGAATAGCAGCAACCTAAACAACAGTAAGAATAACGTTAAGAACAACAACAGTAGCAACAACAGCAGCCAAGAACAAACGCACTAATGACGCAACGTATGAACGAACTATGCGGAGTGAACGATGCGGCCAATAGGAGAAGTAAAGATGGAATGCATGCGAGATGAATGTAGCAGCTGATGGACGAATATTGTACAAAGTCGGTACATGAATGAACTAATGAACAGCGAAACAAGCATGGGCACAATGGATGAAATAGCGATGAATGTAAAAATAAGGAAACAAAGTCAATGGGCGAACTAATGAAACGGATAACCAAATGTTCATGAAAATCGATGAATAAAAAATCAAAAAATTTTGAATGTATACTAATGCGTCCGAAAAATAAGGTGACATTGCATTTATTTTGAAAATTCTTTATTTATTCTTCCAATGCTTTTACACATCATGCGCAACTTGATGTTATCTATACCGATTTTTCAAAAGCATTCGACAAGGTCGACCATTTAATCTTGATTGACAAGCTACGATCTCATGGTATAAATGGTGTACTCCTAAAATTCTTTAGTAGTTTTCTATCTAATAGGAAATTATTTGTAAATATAGGGAACAACAAATCCACCATACTAGTTCATGCCTGGTCCGGCATTCCGCAGGGTACACATTGTGGCCCACTTTTGTTTTTAATTTTCATAAACGACCTTCCGAGTCATTTCAAATTCGTTAAATGCTTGATGTTTGCCGATGATGTCAAATTATTTCGTAAAGTTAATAATACCACGGATTGTTTTAATATTCAGGAAGATCTCAAAGCTTTTGAATCGTGGTGTTCATTGAACCACTTACATCTGAATGTTAATAAATGTTTCGTGATATCATATTCAAAAAGAAACAATTTCCTTGTTCACGATTATACTCTCAATAGCTGTAGTGTGAAGCGAAAGGATGAAATCAAAGACTTAGGTGTTTTATTTGATTCCAAGCTCACGGTCACTAAACATATTGATTACATCATTTCTAAGGCATTTGGAATGTTAGGTTTTATACGTCGGAATACAGAAAATTTCTCTGATCCGCTAACGCTTAAATCGCTTTATATATCTTTAGTGAGGAGTCATTTAGACTATTGTTGCTTAATATGGAATCCTTTTTATCAAATTCATTCTGACAAAATTGAAAGAGTTCAGAGAGTGTTTACCAAATTCGCTTTGAAGAGACTGGGATGGCCAAACCTCCCATGTTATGATAGCAGAAGGAAATTGCTAGGTTTGCAGTCGTTGTCAGATAGAAGAATTTATTTATCGATTATGTTCGCTTATAGTGCTCTAAACAGTAAGATAAGCTGCCCAGAAATCGCAACATTCTTTAATTCTCATTCTTCGCATCATGATTTAAGGCAAATTCGCCTCTTTGAAGATTACTCTTACAAGACTAATTATGCATACAATGAGCCTATTACAAGATGCATCCGGTCAATTAATCTAATGTCTTAAATTTTAATTTAGATGTAAATAGATTTAAACTTTGTTTATTTTAAATTTTCAATTAATGCCTTAGTCTGTAAGTAAATCCTGTAGACTGAAGTATATGCAAATAAATAAATAAATCAATTTCATCCCCTTCAAAGTAATCCCCTCCCGATGCAATGCACTTATGTCAACGGATTTTCCAATCTTCGAAACACTGATTGTAGTCACTTTCCGGGATGGCCTTCAGTTCCGTCTTCGCTGCGGCTTGAATCTCCTCTATCGTATCAAAACGGTGTCCCCGGAGCGGTCTTTTGAGCTTGCTGAACAGCCAGAAGTCGCACGGCGCCAGATCAGGCGAATACGGTGGTTGCGGAACGATATGGGTTGAGTTTTTGGCGAAATGATCACGAATTACGAGATGGTGCATTATCGTGGTGTAAAAACCAAGAATTGTCTTTCCACAATTCCGGCCTTTTTAGGCGGATAGCGTTACGCAAACGACGTATAACGTTCAAATAATATTCCTTGTTGACTGTTTGGCCCGGCGGAAGGAATTCATAATGCACAACACCACGATAATCGAAGAATTCAAATGTCACCTTATTTTTTGGACACCGTAGTATATATTGGATAGACAACAACTATAAATGTGTTAAGCACACATGACAGCACAAGGAACCAAAGCTGGAATTATCTTCAAATAACATCAAATCAAATCATCTCAAATCTGTATGAAATGCGGATAATCATCAATTTTTGCTAGAAATTCAACTCAAAGTTTACATGTATGTGTGTTGCCATATTTTCATTATATGCTATTCGAATATTTTCTACTTGTCAATAAATTGGAAAACTACAAAAAGGAAAACAACTAAGGAAACAAAATGAGAAATAAAAAAAACACTGCATTGGTATTGCCAGCAAATAAACAAATATGCATGTGTGTGTATGTGTGTGTGGCTGACTATGTTGAGAGTAAATAGCTACAATAATAATAACAACAACAATGATAGCAATAAATCAGATTGATACACTAATATTTGCAAAAAGCAAAAAAGAAATCTAAACAAAAATCACAACTGAAACGAAAACAAAACAAAACAAAACAAAACAAAAGATTCGAAGCAAAGTGAGAGCAGAAATGCAAATAAAAACGGTCTGACGTCTGACGGTGTGTTGGACTGTGGCAGAGAGAGACAGAGACAGTGAGAGAGAGAAAGAGGAGCGGCACTGGTATCAGCGTCGACAAAATGAAATTGCAAAAGATATAAAAATTTAAGATGATTCGCTGAAAACTTTGACTTTCATCGACAGACAACGATTGGGCGCGGCGAGTCGACAGAAAGATGACGTTCAACGAAAACATAACGAAAAGAAGAGAAATTGCAAAACACTTGACTGCAATAACACACTTTAGATATTCCACGTTTACGTGTGCAAACAGTGGCGGCACCAATACCTGGCTGGGGTGAAAGGGGCGCCAAAAGAAGAGGGAATGCAAAACAGTTGTTTTTGGGCTGTGAAAATAATTTAAAAAAATTAAGCAACAAATAGTTTTGTACTAAAAAAGTTGTAGTAAATTGCCTAGAAGTGGCCAGCTTTGGGCAATAGAAGAAGAATTGTATTGCAACAGGACAACGCCAGGTCGATAGTGGCACATCGGTAGTGACTCGTCAGGAGCTTTGGTCGTTTGCTTGGGAGATTTTCATGGATCCACTTTATAGTCTGTGATTATCATTTGTTCCTGTCCATGGCGAATGATTTTGCTCCTCGCCAGAAGCTTGGGGAAATCTACTGTCTATTTCAGTTTTTTGCTAATAAGGAACGAGGGTTTCTATACGAGCGGCCTAATGGAATTACCTTTCAAAATGACAAGTTATTGAAACAAAAAAACAGTGCATAAATGATCTAAAATGAATCATTCTAGCTATGCTAAATAAAGCCTTCACCCATAGATACTTTATTGGAAATATTACTCATACGCCCCGATAATGTTACTCATACGTTCATATTGAAATTGGGCACTTTAAAAATAAAATGTTTAGTTGCCTGTAAAATTTCTTTTATTTTCATTTCAATTGCCTCTATCGATATATACAAATCTTCTCATTTATTCCCATTCGAGAAAACGGGCCCCATACCATTTGCACAGCGCCTTGTCTGCCATATGCTGACTTCTCAAGCTGACTACTACAACGACCATGTATGGAAGTTGCTTTTCAGTCAGCTTACGTTTACGTATCACTAAGCACACTTCACTGCGTCCTCATTCCTTTTCATTTCCAATTGCTGTCTTTGCATTTGCTGACTTTTCGATTTTGTTTGTAAAAATCTCGCTATTTACTTCCAACTACTCAGTTATGTGTTTGGTTTTTGTTGTTGTTGTGTTTATAGTTTTATTGAAGTTTGCGATTTTTATTGCATATTTATGGGAGTGACAACATGCATGCGTATGATTTGTTTTGAAGTATTTATTTGCCATTTATTGCGGCAAATTCTGTTGATTGGTAAGCGAAAAGTTAGTTGAAAAGCAGTAATAAATAGAAAGAGACGAGTGTGGAAAATAAAGCATTTGGTTTTATGTGTTTTTCCAATATATCTGATACACATTTTTTTTAATTAGCGTGAATTGAAAATAAGCTTTTATTGCTGCATAGTCATTTAACTGAAAATGCATACAAACATTAAGTCAAACATTGTGATTAATGATGCTGCGGAAATTGAAATTTTTCCACGTTTTATATTTTGCTCGAACTTTGACTTTTAGTAAATCTATATACGAGTATGTATGTACAAGTATATACATATAATCTTTTGTCCTAACTGATTAACTGCCTGGCTGATTCATCATCGCGCAGCTCAAATCGCTAAAGCTATAAAAATGAAATTTGTACTGTAGGTACATATAAAAAATTTAACCTCCGCTAAGGTGGGATTTTTTGAAATTCGGGGCCTAAAAGGGCAAAACATGGGTTGAAGAGCCGATGGGCCTATTGTCTGCAGAATTGATGAAAATACTTGAAAACGTTAAACACAAGTTTTTTTCGTTAAAATGGATACTTAAAGAGCTAAACAGGTTTAAAGGTTAAGGTTAAAAGTTTGTATGGAGGAACAATAGTTTTTGTGTCTTTTGACTTTAAATTTGGTGAAAGTACTTTCAGAGAGAAATAATTCGAAATGGGGTAAACAATAGGTTAACAATTTGTATTCAGATTTTATGTAGTAGGCCTTTTGAATTTAAACTTGGTGAAAGTACTTCAAATGTGAAATAATTCGATACCTACGTGTTTTTAATTTTTTTGAAAATAGAAATCTGACGAGGTCAACAATGGGTTAAGGATTGTATGAATAAAACTTGAACCGATTAGCCGATTGACTTCAGAATTTATGAAAATAATTGAAATAAAAAAGAATTAAGCACGGGTTTTTTATCTTTGGGAAAATCAAAACTTAACTTAAACTTAAACAAAGCGTTGAAGGTTTGTATGGAGCAACCAGATTGTGTGGGCTTTTGACTTCAAATTTGGTGAAAGAACTTAAAATGTAAAATAACTCGATACGTGTTTTTCATTTTTATTCAAAACTTAAATCTGATAGGGTCAACGATGGGTTAAAAGTGTGTATGGAGAAACTGTGAAAAATCATGATTTAGGCTCTTTGTCTTCAAACTTGGGGAAAGTACTTTTAGTGACAAATAATTCGACACGTGCCTGCACATTTTTGAAAATTAAAATTTAACGGGGTTAACAATGGGTTAACATTTCGTATGGAAAAACAAGATTTTATAGGCTTTTTGACTTCAAACTTGGTGAGCACTTAACATGCGAAATAATTCGATTCGTGCTTTTCAATTGTTTGAAAATCGAAATCTGATGGGGTCAACAATGGGTTAAGGTTTGTATACGGGAAGACTACGAAAAAACCATGAACCGATTGGCCTATTGACTTTGCAATTGATGAAAATACTTGAAATAAAAAATAACTAAACACGTTATTTATTTAGTTATTTATTTTTTTTTATTAAAATCTGACACGTCGACGATGGCTTAACAGTTTGTATGGAGAGCCATGATTTAATGGTTTTTTTTATTTCAAATATGGTGAAAGTATTTCAGAGAAATTATTCTACACGTATTCTTAATTTTTTCGAAAACCGAAATCTGACGGTGTCAATGATGAGTTAAGAATTTGAGTGGCAAAATACAGTCGTGTCTGGGTATAGTGAACACCCTATATAGTGAAAACCTCGATATAGTGAACACCCAAATTTTGACATGGAGCCTCTAAATATTGAAAAAAATTTTGAAAGCAATTTCAAGCGAAAGACAAAAAGTGTATTTTGAGCAAATAAAACGAATTTTTGAACAAAAATGTTAACCTTGATATAGTGAACAACCTCAATATTGTGAACAGGCCTTGCAATAATTAGTTCACTATATCCAGACACGACTGTATATTTAATAGGTCTATTGGCTTCAACTATGATGAAAGCCCTTCAAATGGGAAATAATTAGACAAGTATTTCTTCATAAAAATCTGACAAAGTCAACAAAAGGTTGAGAGAAACTGGGCCCATTGGCTTCAAACTTGCATTCCAAGCCGCCGAGCTCTGCTAGTTTTGAATAAATTTACTGCGTGTTAACGCTGGTCAGGTGGCAAGGCCAAACGATAACGGAAATGAAAAATGTTGCCAATAGTTTTTTGAAAAAATAAAACCATACACACACATACAAAGCCCACCGCATGCACACAGATACGCAGATACAGATGCTAGCCGGAAAAAGCTAGAAACAGTAACAATAAAGGTGGGTGAACACAACATCACGTCAAAGCCAGTGGTAAAATATCTCGGGATATTGATTGATTCAAGGCTTTCGTAAAAAAACCACCTCGAGAATGCAAGCAAAAAAGCGGCCAAAACCGCCGCAGGCCTTGCAAGACTAATGGCCAACACAAAGGGCCCAAGGCAAAGATGCAGACAGCTACTGGCTGGAGTAGTAAAAAGCACACTTTTGTACGGAGCCCCAATATGGCATCAGGCGCTAAACCACAGATCATATGGTAGAGAGGCGAGATCAGCCTACCGCCTGTGCGCCCTCCGCGTGTGTTCTGCCTTTCGCACAGTCTCAGAAGAAGCGGCGTTGGTTATAGCAGGAATGTGTCCATTCGACATCTTGGCACAAGAGTCCGTGCAGCAAGCTCCTGCGGGTCAGCGACGGAAGGACCTTCGCGACGAGTTGCGGCGAAGCAGTACGCAGAAGTGGCAACATCAGTGGAACACGGCGCAGAGCGGGCGCTGGACACATCGTTTGATCCCAGACCTTAAAAGCTGGATCAACAGAAGGTGGGGAGAAGTAGACTTCTACTTAACCCAAATACTAAGTGGACATGGGTGCTTCCGGGCATACCTTTATAGGTTTAAAAGGGACTCCTCGCCATTCTGCGAAACTTGTACAGATGTAGATGAGGACGCTTTTCACGTCTTCTTTGTATGTCCTCGGTTCAATAGGGATCGACAGCAACTAACGGCGGTTCTCGGTGAGCAACCGACGCCGGAAAACTTGATTGCCCATATGACGTCAGCAAAAGCGAAATGGGACGCAGCCTGTAATATGGCAGCTGAGGTCATCGCGGGTCTGCGGGCTGCTGAAAGACAGCGCAATAGATGTAGGTAGTAAAAATCATACCCGTACTGTGACAACGTCGAACAATCGACAGACGATTGAGCCTAGTGCTTAAACCCTCCTCCCGACGAAAAACCTAACGGTAGTACCGGGCGGGCTAAAGGACGAGAAAGAGGTGGTTTTAGTGAGGTTAAAGTCCCACACTGACGGGGTTTTGGCTTTCGATGCTTTCCATCTCTATAATTAAAAAAAAAAACAAAAAAAAAAAAAAAGATGCATACACATACAGACACTCACACACACACACACCGACACGTGGATGCACAACTGCAAGCACACAAAACGTATAAATATTGTAGCAGGCAATTGGCATGTACGGAAACTTAATTAAAATGCCACGCCTACACGTCCACATTGGTCGTTTCGGCTACATGTTGCATTGTGTTGCGCTGTGCTGTATTCATAAATGTCAACATTTTCAATTTTTAATGCTGCACAATTGTAAAAAAGCGCACACATACACACAAAAAAACTGGCAAATAAAATGGCGAACACGAACTCGAAATATTGCAAACCGCACGAAATTAATAAATGAAAAATGTCCAGCACTACATAGTTGCGTGGCCAGCGATGACAAAATTGTATGCGCTACGCGGACGAGGGCGAGACGCGACACTAGTCTGGTCAATACCCTACAGATGGTTGCCTAGGATTGTAGGTTGAATGTAGTTGGGTTGTAATTGGCCCGAGAAGTTGGCTTAGGCATGATTAGCAGCACTTTGCATGTATATGCCAAGCCTTAGCAAGAAGGAGCATGAAAACGCTAGAGCTTTGTTCGAGGATATGGAGGAAATGTCTAGCAGGATATTCAGCGTTTGGTCTGAATAACCGGTACCTGTATGTAAATACCGAGACTAAGAAGCTTAAGAAGGTCTCTTCCGTATTTTTCGATCCTTTAGAGGATGCAATAGAAGAAATTCACATTGAAAGGATCTACTTCTTGGAACATACAGCTTGATTTTACACCTGAAGTAGTTCATTTTGAATGCATTATTGTACTAATTATTGTACTAAATATTGTATGAGCAAGCGTAGACATATATCTCACTCACTACCAACTCAGCTGTTGTTCAAAGTTATAGAAATACTAGCGAATTAATATGCTTTTAGTCGTATTTGTAGTTTCTGAATAAAAAAGCGTAGCTCCCCAAAAACGAACACATCTACCCTATACACTACAGAGGCATAACCCACAAACGGTCCTCACAGCAATGGCATTTTTCGCTCTCCTTTTTTTTGGGGAAAATTTTAATTTGGAATTCGACACACGAATGTGGCATTTGGAGGCATAAAATTAAATGGAAAAAGCCAGAAAAAAGGGGAAAAAAATGCAAAAAATTCTGCAACGGGCGAACTGAATGCAATGAAGTGTAAATGCAGTCGCGCAATGGGTGAGCGCACTGTGGTTTCAGAGTCAAAAGCACAAACACTGCCAAAGGATAAAATACTTGAATGGCTGCCGTGCCGCCTGACTGCAGTCAATAACTTATAAAATATGCAATGATTGCATATTTTGCATATTTCACATTGAATACACGAAACTCACCACACTCATGTGGTGTGATGTGGCGCAGGCCGACGTTCAGTTGAGCTGAGTGTTGAGTGGGTGGCAAACAGCACCCCAAGGAAATTAGTCTGACAGGAAATGCCAACACAAACACAATAACAAAACGACATGTTACAGAGACACAAACGAACACACACACACACACACACACACACACACACACAGCGACACAATGAACGTGAGCGAACGTTGACATTTTACACTTTCGAGTGTGTACATAAAGCGGCAGAATTGATAAATGTCTATGGGGCTGTTGGTGTTTGTGTGTATGTATGTATGTGTGTGTGTGTGTGACTGCCTGCCGGTAAGGTAAACCTACATCAACACGTTATGCGGTAAAGGCTGACGCAAGGGCAGCCATTTTGGGCGTTTCGTAGTTGCCTAAAAATTATGCACTGACATTAGTTTAATGTCAACGCACTGTATAGACTTGACAGCTGGCTGGAAAGTGTACGAGCAGAATGACTTTAAAATTTATCACATTATAGCGTGTGTGTGTGTGTGTGATGTTAGGGTATGCAAAACGTTTTCAAAGTAACTAAACGAAACTTGAAAAAGGCGTTCGGACGTTTTACAGATGCTGTGAGTAAATTTTTGAATGTGATTGAATTTAGTTTAGATGCTTTTTGGGTGAGAAGGACGAAGTAAGAGAATTAAGTTAGTTTAGTGTTTTATTTGATTTAAAAGAAACCAAAAAAATTAAATTAAACTAAATAAAATAAAATAAATTAAATTAAAATTATAATAAATTTTTTACTTTTTCTTTCAAACTACAAACTGACAGATTCGCAGTTTTTTATTTAATCGTTAGATTATAATTTTTTTAATGTTTCGAAGTATTTTGTATTTTTTGTTTAATAGATATTTGTTTACTACTAATATTTATAGTTTTTATTTATTAACTTAATTTTTATATATGTTTTTTTTACAAAAATGCTATACTTTCATCATATAAGTATAGCATTTTTGTATTCCATATTTTTTATAATTACTTTTTTTTACTTTATATTTTTATCATTTCTATTTATTATATTTAATATATATTTATTTATTTTTAATATTTTTAAAATGTTTGTATTTAATTTTTTTTTTACTGTTATGTATATTTTGTATTTTGTATTTTTTTATATTTTTTAATTATAATTTAATTAAATTATTATATTTAAATATAATATATTGTATGTATTTGAAATATTTTTATATATTTATTTATTTATTATTATTTATTGATAGTTATTTTTTTTTAATATTAAAATTGTGTTTTAAAATTGTTTAGTTCAATTTTGTTTTATTTTTTAATAATATATTTTATATATGGTGTTTCATATTTGTGTTTTTATATTTTATATTTTAAATTTTCCATTTTATATTTTTTATTTCTTATACGAATGTTTTTAATGTTTTACTACTGTGTCCAAAATATAAGGTGACATTTGAATTTATGAATTATGAATGCATTATGAATTCCTTCCGCCGGGCCAAACAGTCAACAAGGAATATTATTTGAACATTATGCGTCGTTTGCGTAACGCTATCCGCCTAAAAAGGCTGGAATTGTGGAAAGACAATTCTTGGTTTTTACACCACGATAATGCACCATCCCATACTGCACTCGTAATTCGTGATCATTTCGCCAAAAACTCAACCCATATCGTTCCGCAACCACCGTATTCACCTGATCTGGCGCCGTGCGACTTCTGGCTGTTCAGCAAGCTCAAAAGACCGCTCCGGGGACACCGTTTTGATACGATAGAGGAGATTCAAGCCGCAGCGAAGACGGAACTGAAGGCCATCCCGGAAAGTGACTACAATCGTGTTTCGAAGATTGGAAAATCCGTTGGCATAAGTGCATTGCATCGGGAGGGGATTAATTTGAAGGGGATGAAATTGATTTGGAAGAATAAATAAAGAATTTTCAAAATAAATACAATGTCACCTTATTTTTTGGATACAGTAGTATAATTTTATATATTTATTGTACCTATAAGATATGTATTTATTGTTAATATTCGTACAGTTTTTTTACATTGTGTAATTTAATTTGTTTTATATTTTATATATTTATTATGTTTTAAATGTTTTGCATTTTGAATAATTATTACATTTAAAGATATTTATTTATTGTTACCAATGTTAATTTTATATATATTCTTTTAATGTACTGTTTTTTATTTTTGAATTTCAGATTTTATATTTTTTGTTTTTTACTTTTTATCGTTTATATTTATTATTTCTGGTTTTACAATTTGTTATTTTAGTTTGTTAATTTCATTGAATACATATTTATTTATTCCTAATATTTTTCATCTTTTTTAAATTAGTTTATTTATATTTCGACGTATTTTTTTAATGTCATGTATATTTTGTATTTTATATTTTTTTGTATATTTTGTACATATTTTATAATTTTATATTTTGGGTTTTATATTATTTTTGATATAAGTTATTTGTTTTAATTTTTATTATTTTTTTATATTTATTGTATTTAACAGATATTTTTTTACAGTTAATAATTCTTATGTTTTTTTAATTTTAGTTATATATGTTTTCATATTTAATACTTAAAGTTTTCTATTTTGTAATTTCTTCTTCTTCTATTCTAAAAATTAAAATTTTTTTCTTTAATTTTGTATATATTTTTTAATATAGTTTTGTAAATTTTTTATTTATGTTATGTTATGTTTTTTATGTTTTAGTTTTATATTTTTTAAATTTAATACTTACAGTGTAATATTTTGTTATTTCTTCTTCTTTTATTCTGTTTTTCTCAGATTATGAAAATTAGTTGTTTCTTTTTTTGTTTTTATAAATATTTTGATATAACATTTTCATTTGTTTCTTGAATTGTTGACTGTTTGGTAAGTCTATTGTTTTTTTGACATATGTATGTGAATTTGTGCTTTCATAAAAATGTCAACGTGTGAGTAAGCTCGGGAATGTGGAAGTGAGTAAAAAATGCCAGCCAACGATAGGCCAACTTGATGTTGTCTGCGCCAATGCTGATAAGCTGTCGTCATGAATGTGTGTGTGTGTGTGTTTTGTACATTTAGCAAATTTCTAGCACGTTATTGTTGTTGTTATAGCCACTGTAGGTGGGCCGTACGGTTGGTTTGGTTTAGTTGTTTGTTGACTTTTTTCGCAGTGTCGTGTGCATTTGTCTGTCTCTCTATCTCTGTGAATGTGTGTGTGTGCAACTGCTCGTGTTGACATTGTTTGAAAGTTTTAAGCAATTTAAGCGCAAATGGCTTAAATGGCAAACACAACAACAACAAAAACAAAACCTCGATGACTATGAAAAACAAAAAATTAAAGAAAATTGCAAACAAAACTGTAACTCTGGCAAAATGGTGACTGGGAGCTGGGCGCTGTGTTGATTAAAGTGTCGTGACACAACAGAGCTGGCGAGCCGCATAATCACACACACACACACACACACACACATATATATATATAATGGCAGCCCAACCGACTACTCAGCTGTTTGGCGCTGCACACCGCACAGTTTATTTACCTTTCAACGAGCTGCAAAATTGCCAGCAACAACAACGACACTTGCCGCTCATGTCAAACTTTCAGTCATGTCATCATAATCTCTCACCAACTGTTATCATCATTCGCCAACCCTGTACACCCATTAGCAATGTTTTTTTTGCGAGCTATGCGTCCCCTGTGGCCAATACAGGCGCACACTAAATGTTGCGTTATTTTTTGTTGTTGTTGTCACTACTGCCAGTTCTGCATGTTTATGTGGCTTTGTGTGTGTGTGTGTGTGTGTGAGTGTTGATTTTTGCTTTAAGCGTTAAAACATTGAAATACAAATTCAACAAGCAATGACAATTACGTGCGCAATGGCTATTTGACATGACATCACGTGATGTCGCATGTTCCATGCAACAATGACTGTATATAAATAAAATTGTAAAAACAAAAACCTAAATTTTTGCACTGGGAATAGAAAAGTCATGGAAAAATTATAATTTAAGTTTTTTTTTGTTGAAGAAAATAAATATTTTAAATGTTTTATATTTGGATTAAAAAAATAAATAATAACAAAACAAAAAAAACCAAAAAAAATTTAAACAAAAATTAAAAAAAAAATAATATATTTAGTACAATATTTGAATTTTGCAAGCAAATTTTTTGCAGTGATTATTTCTATGAGCTTTTTTTAGTTGCAATAAAATACTCGTTTGTTGTCAATTGATGGCAAAATTCATTTGTAATTCACATGTGTACTGGTCGTATTTTGTTATTCGATTGAAAAGTCATTTGAAAAAAATTTAAATATTTTTTCACACATATTTTTGTTTATTTATTTAATTTACTTTTGTATTGTTTGCTTCAAAATTAATGTTTTGGTTTTAAAGATAACAACTAAAGGTTCAAAGCAATGATAAGCATTACTACTACTTGCAAATAGCAGAGTGGCCATTAGAGGCAAAGCAAATGTTTTTTTGAATAATTCTAAATTTCTTATTGGGTGCCATTGATCTTTTAAAGTGGTGGGCGAACACTAAAAGCCATCACTGGCTTTGAGGCAAAGCAAATGGTTTTTTTTAACAATTCTAAATTTCTTATTGGGTGCCATGGATCTTTTAAAGAGGTGGGCGAACACAAAAATAAACACTTCAATCGGGAAACTGTTCACCGGAACATTGAAGGACACCGTAAAAGGTATGAGCAGCCTTATCCTTCAAGGCAAGGAGACCGTTGGTACCACGTTTAAATTTTGCACTTGAATTCACAAATCCTGCGTAGCTTAGAAGCGCTGGTATATTCTCTATTCATGAGCCCAGTTTTACAAATTCCAGATACCTGGGACTCGTACATTACTTATTTTAGTAATCTTTAAAAGGGCTTAGATATTTATTGTTCCAAGGACTCTCACTAGATACTGGCTAATCGAAACACATGCCTTCAGATTAGGAGTTAACTGAAGAGACTACTGTAGAAGCTGAAGAAAGCGTACAGCATTTTCTCAGTAACTGTCCAACATTCAGTAGAAGAAGGCTACACACACTACGAAACCTCGCGTTGATATCGTTTAAAGATGGAAAGACCTTCTTGGGTTCATAACATTGTTCAGAAGGTTTGACCAATACTGATCGAGTTTTAGGGAAAGTTGCTTATGACATCACAATGGGCCAACCTCCCAACTTGATGTAGCATAGGATCCATCCAGCCATTGAAATCTAATCTAAACTAAATGGTTCAGACACAGAGAGCTGCTGAAATGAGTTGGGGAAGTCCCTCAGGCAACACTCAAAGGTTATTAAAAGCTAAGCCCAACAACTATCTGACCTCGTTACTTCTTTATCTCGATCCAGAATCAATAATTTCTTCTAAAAACTTCAACAAATCTGAATTAATTTTTAATTTCCCTCAACATTGAATTATTTTTTTTATTTTTTCCCAACATTGCAAACATAAATTGTGGCTTGAAAATACTTCTGACTTCAATGCCACACACACACAGACACATAAGTATGCGCTACGTTTTATTGCGAAAAAAGGGGAGTCGCACCACACTTGAGTGCAAAAAGTAGAAGATGCAAAAAATTCTGAATAAGTTCGATTTCACTTAATTTGCATTCAGGCACACGAAATTGTAAAAGAAAAACGCGCCGCAAGTGCACAACAACAAATAAAACAACAAATGGTGAAAATCAATGAACTGCGAATTTTACGCAGTCAACTTTTAGGCGCATAAACGTATGCGTGGTGTAAAATGAGGGGTCCAAAGCAACAACAAAAAACAAAAGCACACACACACACGCCATATACAAAGTTTACAATAACAATAACAAATTCGAAAACAACAACAACAACGAGAGCGTTTGTGTGGAACGACGAATTGCAACCAACTGTAAGAGGCAAAAGCAAACAAACTGTTGCCACAATTTTCAGTCAAACAGCAAAAACGGCACAAGACGCAACCAGCCAAAAGGAAGAGAGGAGCAAAAAAAAACCAGGATGCGAAATATGCGAATTCAAGAAAAATATTTTAATGGTACGACCAAAAAATCTCTCCAAAAATTAAGGAATATGTAAAGCAAATGTACAAAAACAACAACAACAACAATCAGCAAGGAAGCCAGCCCACAAGCGGCATAGGGACGCTTCAAAGCCGGCAACGGAACTCGGGCGAAATGAATTTTCAGCACGCACGCACGCACACACAAAGCAGCGCCAGCAATCGGCGACAGGAGCGGCAAGTATGGGAGAGGGTGAGGCGGTGCAGGGGGGAAAGTTTCAAGCTGAGAGCGCAAACAAAAACATGTGGCCCGGCTGCATTGACGCCGGAGCACGCACACATGTGGAAAATAAGAAACAAAAATGTTCGCGGCAAATATGCAAAAACGTAACAAATAAAGTGAAGTAATGTGGCGCGTTGTGTGTGTGTGTGTGTGTGTGTGGGTGAAAACGAGGGTTTTAGGGTAAATTGTGCACGGTTTGATGCGTGCGTGCGTGCATGAGTTTCAAAGTCCTTTTCATAGAAAATATGAGATTATGATGAGAATTGAGGATTCTATGTGCTCACAGCGCCAGATGGGCACAAAGCGAAAGTGTATTGCAAAATTAGTCGATTTAAATCAAACGAATTAAAATAAGATTTAAAAAATCCTTTCAATTTGTAATAGAAAAATTCATTCGACTGAAGTTAAAATCACAAATAGTGGACTAATTAAAAATACAAATATAGGAGTCTAAAGTAAATGTTTGTGTTCCATACAGTTTCGTAAGCTTAAAGTTTCGCGCTTGAACTGATTTCCATTGCATTTTCCTTTAACTGTTTTTTGCTACTATTGTAGTTTTTTTAGTTTGTCCTTTTCTGTTCTTTCTTTTTTCGCAACATTTTGCTTACAACTTTTTATGCGTTTTTAATTTGACCGCGTCTGCGTTTTTGTTGCGTAGAGTAGCAAAAAATTTAAAACTTTGTATATTTTCAGGCGAAATGTAGTTTCGTTTTAGTTGTTGTTGTCTTTTTGAACAAAAAAACTATACAAACTTTATAAACAATTTCACGATTCGATTGCGGCAGTCTGGTGAGAGAGAAGAGAAGAGAAACAGCGATTTGCTGTTTGGCTGGTAGGCAGTGGCGCACACAAGAGGAGTTTTGGGGTTTCAAATCCCCAAAATATAAAAATTGCTGATGTAAAATATGATTTCGAGTGGAATTGGGCTCAAAAGTTATATACAAACTCCCCCTCCCCCAAATTAAATCCTGTGTGCGCCACTGCTAATGTTTTTTTATTGAGTAGCAAGAAATGTTCTACTTTTTTGACTACCTTTTCTTACTTGTTCTACTATATGTTTTTTTTAAATATTTTTTTCTTACAACTGTATCAATAACTTCCTAAATCAAAGCAGTGGCGCACACAAGAGGAGTTTCGGGGTTTCAAATCCCCCAAATATAGAAATTGCTGATGTAAAATATGATTTCGAATGGAATTGGGCTCAAAAGTTGTACACAAACTCCCCCCTCCCCCAATTATAATACTGTGTGCGCCACTGCTAATATATTTTTTATTGAGTAGCAAGAAATTTGCTACTTATACTACCTTTTCTTATTTGTTCTACTATAGGTTTTTTTTTAAATATTTTTTTTTCTTACAACTGTATCAATAACTTCCCAAATCAACGTTTGTTTTTTTTTTTTAAATTTTTTTAAGATCAAACTTTTTCTTTACTGCATCCCATTCCTACTCGATTTTCACTTTGCACGTTTATTGCATTTGACTTAGTCGCTTATTACCAATCATTGCAATACTTTTTATGCGCTACAACACTTTTTACTACTTACAGCAATTTCTACTACTATTCCTTTTACAATCTACTACTATTTGCTGCTGCCATTTCAAATTCGATTGTACCACTTTGTTGGCATGTTACAGCCGCCTTTCGACACTGGTTGCGTCCTGCCGCTGTCTGTGCCCACAACCAATACAAATATTTTTTGTTGTTGTTGTTGTTGTCATCGCATTTACAGTTCGTTTTGTCACGCAATTTTGTTGCAAAATAAAATTTATTTTCGCTTGCCACATTCAGCAGTTGCCGCCTTTGCCGCGATTGGCTGCAGGGCAACAACAACAAAAACTTCTGGCGACGCGCTCTCACGCCGTGCGCGTCGTTGAATGTGGCAGCGCAGACGAGAATATTTAGTTGCCTTGTTTATAGACTTCTAAATTGTCCGGCCGCAGGCGCAATTTTGCTGCTTCTTTTCGCTTTCTTTTTCCGTTCGTCTTTCGCATTTGTGCTTTCAATTCCATTTGCCCGTTTCGGCAGCGAGCCTGCGTCCGCCCACCTCACCTCAGATGCCGCACGGGTCCTGGTGCCTTGTTTGCCGCCATTTGCTTTCGCTGGCAAAATTGTGTCCTTTGGGGAATTTATTTTAGTTTCTTGGTAGTTTTAGTTTGTCGGCGTTGGTACGTGGCGCGACGCCATGCGACGCGATTTGGCTGGCAAATACTTTGGGGAAATTAAAACATTGGATAACGCCCGACATAACTTTGCTTTAAAGTGTTTTAGTGTTTTGTTGCTTTATGTATTTTTTTATTTTCGCAATTTTCGTGAGCTCCGCTTAGTTTTGATGTTGGAAAGTGCCGAATTGAGCAAGTGGCAGTGATGAAGGGAGGTGGTGTGGGGGTTTGGGGGAGCGAGTTGGATAGAGTAATAACTACATGTAAAAATTATCAGTTTAAAGTTTGCTTTTGAGTGGGAAAGTACACTCAAAGTGTTTGGATGCCAGCGGAAATTATTGGCCAGACAGGAAACTAAAATTTTTAGATGGCACATTAAAATACTTGAAAAAAGGGAAAAATGTTTATTCTGGGTGCAACATTTGAAGATTATGATTTTATTATAATTTTATATAGAAAGGCACTTCGAGATAGTATCAACATTTGGTTGAAGACAAATTAGTTCTTTATATCACATGGACCCTTCAAAGCACTGTGGATTCTTCATATTGAGGCAATGCGGCATATTAACAGATTTGATAAAGAAATTTCAAACATAAATTGAATTGAACAGATAGATACGACATAGATGGTCATCAATACATATGTACAAACCAGTGGCGCACACAGAGTTTGATTTGGGTGGTGTTTGCGTATAACTTTTGAGCCGAATACCATTCGAAACCATATTTTGTACCAGGAAATTTTGTATTTGGGGGAGGGTTGAACCCCCAAAACCCCTTTATGTGTACGCCACTGGCACAAACATTAACGAAATAAAGAATAGAGACGACTTTAGCTGAAATTTCTATTCAAATTGAAATGTTATGCTAATAAAACATTTCAACCTTTACTATTGAAAGGCAAAAATCCTCTTCCAATTCAGCGTTCCAACTCAATATAACGCGAGATGTAATTGAAAAACTGTTCAGTACCAAAATATCTCATATCACTCAATCTTTAAAAGTTTTCTCTCGAAGAAACTGCAAAATATGTGTAAATATATGAACCAGAAAGGCAAAAATCCTCTTCCAATTCAGCGTTCCAACTCAATATAACACGAGACGTAATTGAAAATCTGGGCCCATAAAGTTCAGTACCAAAATATCTAAACCAAATACCTAGTTTTCTCCATCAAAGACCTGCTGAATTTTTGTAAATACGAACTAGGCCTTAAATATCTCAGCATGTCCTGACTTTTCCTGCAATGTTACATGAAGAACTCGCAGAAGTCTAAATACCTGAACCCTTGGGTCCAAATACCCCAGTCTCTGGGTCCAAATACCCAAAATTCTGGGTCCAAATATTCGAATCAATAAGTGTTTGATCAGCTGGACGTGATCCTGGATATTTGGATGGAAAATCGACCTTTTTTGCTCATAGATCACAAGCCTTAGTTCACTGAAAAACTTGGTGTTACTTTCATTAGAAACCGTTAGCCATTAGATCGTTTCGATTGGGTGAATCAATTTGAAGATCTTTTGAAAACTTATGTAATGAGTTAAATTCCCTCAGACGTTGTTTGGGTTCAGTAAATCAATTTGAACATCATTTAAAAACTTCAGTAATGAGTTGAATTCAGTCTAACTTTTTCCGTTGAATAAATAAATTTGAAAATTATTTTATTATTTAAATAAGGAGTTAAATTCAGTCAGACTTTTTATACTGGACGAATCAATTTATTGGTTAGAGATCGTTTAAATAATTAGTTGATTTCTATCAAACTTTCTCCGTTGGATAAATCAATAAATCAAAATAAGGATTATTTAATTACTTAAGTAATTAGCTGAATTCAGTCAGACTTTGTTTGGGTTGAGTAAATCAATTCAAAGATCATTTAAAAACCTAAGAAGAATCCAGTCAAACTTTTTCCGTTGGGTAAAACAAGTTGAAGATTATTTTATTACTTCAGTAATGAGTTGAATGCAGTCAGACTTTTTTTACTGCATGAATCAATTTAATGGTTATGCATTACTTAAGTAATTAGTTAAATTCTATCAAACTTTCTCCGTTGGATAAATCGAAATAGGATTAAGTAATGAGTTGAAATCAGTCAGACTTTTTTCGTTGGATAAAACAATTTGAAGATTATTTTATTACTTAAGTAATGAGTTGAATTTAATCAGACTTTTTACTGGACGAATCAATTACTTAATTAATGAGTTGAATTCACTCAGACTTTTTTGTTGGCTCAATCGATTTGAAGATTATTTTATTATCTAAGTAATGAGTTGAATTCAGTCAGACTTTATTAAAGGTTATGAATTACTTAAGGAATTAGTTCAATTCTATCAGACTTCTTCTGTTGGGTGCATCAATTGAAACTTGATTGAATAATTTGAGTAGTTAGTAAAATTCAGTAATTACGTTTCATACAAATGAAAGCTTATAAATATTTGGGATCAACTCGAACAAATTTAAAATTTAAATTCGAATACTAGAAAAAATCTCTATGAAACATGACATCAGTACATGAATCCTATAAATTTAAAGATTTAGAATTTAAAATTTTAACGTAGAATGGAATGGATTTAAATTTTTTCTAACAATAACGTACTTCCTTGGAATCTCAAACCTAGAGGCGCTGAATATGGTTTCAATTGGAATCAAATCCTGTAAGTTTTTCATAGGAGGGTGGAGTCTTTTTTCCAACTTTAACCCATCTACTTAGAAAACGTAATTCTAAAAATGATATATGGATTATTTTCAATTAGAGCTGAATGGGTTCTTTTTCCCTATAAATTTTTAAAAATTTATTCGGCTTCAGGTCGGTGAGATCAACTTAGGTTATATAGACAGGTTTGCTAAATAGTTTTAGTTCAGTTACTGGAGTCTAATACACACAAAGAGAGAACAACTTCACAGCTTATGAAAAACAATTATTTTATTTTTCTTATGTCGAGATTTTTTATTTGTTAAACTGGATCTAGAGATCACATAGTCCAGAAGACAACATACTAGCAAACCATATACTTAGTACCGGAAATAGTGGCATGAAAAAAGGAACATTGCCATTGAAACCAATCAGCCAAACATACAGGAAGTAGCATCGAAGGACCTTTGCATGTGGTTGCTACACCGACTAAATCTGCGGTCAAGGGATAAGGCTTCGTATCACACAAGAAAGAAGTGAGGAGTGAGATATAGGCCTAAAGTGCCTCAGTTACATGCTTGTTCTAGCCAGGGATTATCCTGAATGCTACGACAGCCAGGTTCTCTCCCTTTTTTTTGGCTCAAAAAGCTATAAATACAACATTTCCGTAAATTTGCATGAAATATGAATGACGAATTTTTGTTTTGATTCAATGTAAATTTGTATGTGTGGCCAAAATATTGTACACAAGTTCAATACTAAACGCCGCTCTATACACTCTTCGTTCTGTACCCAACAACTAGAAACAAAATATGTATAAAAAAAAATTAAAATTGTGGTTGAAAAGTTTTGCGCCACAAAGCAGTCGGCCTGAGTGTGTAGCGGTTGTGTGTATTTTGTGCTCGCTGGAAACTTGCATTTGCGGTGATAACACCACAAACACATACAAACAAACACACAGACACACATATACACATACAAACCGGCAACATTTTTATGCGTGTAAAACTGCAAATTTGAAAAGTTTTCCAAGTGCGATTGCGAATATTCAAACATTCAACCGCAAAATGTCATTTGTACTGTCGCAGCAATGAACTTTGAACGACCGAATGGGCGAACGGGCGAACGGTTCGGAGACGCAAATGCGGGGGTTGGCGCATTGGCTTGGAGAGCAAGAGAGGACACTTACCTTGTTGCCAGATCCCGATGTACGAAATTCATCTGCTCCAAATGCTTCATGCCCGATGCAATTTGCGTGGCAATGTACACCAGACAGCCATAGCTGTTATTGTTGTTGTTGTTGTTGTTTTTGGTAATGATGATTATGTAATGATGATCATCAGCAGCATTCGGTTTGATGGTCGACGTGGTGGCAATGGCGATGATGGCGGCGGCAATGTGAAAAGTTTCAGCGTTGTCGACGTCGTTTCACCATTCCGTCGTATAGCCACAACCGCGACAACAACAACAACAAATACCATTGAAGTAGGAAAATAAAAGTTAACGAAGTTTTAACATCCGCATTCGACGGTCGGCATGGAGCAAATAATCGAACACGAGACCGGAAGTGTGGCAACGTCATCATTGCCATCAACAACGTTCGCATCAGTGGCAGTGGTGGCCCATGCGATGATGTTGATGTTGATTGTAGTAGCATTGTTGTTGTTTTTGTTGTTGTTTTTGTTGACAGCAGTTGGTTGGTTCGTTGGTTGGTTGAATGTGTGTTGTTGTTGTTGTTGTGTTGGCAACCAACCAGCATCGTCGTTGTGTCGTCAGTCGGCAAGCGGCAGCGGAAATCGGAAACAAGATAAAGAGCAAAGGAAGCAACGAAGAGAAATGAAATGAAATGAAATGAAAAGTTTGCTTGTTCGCTTTTGGCTGCATGCGATAAAAGTAAAATGCGCCAAATTTTTTCCCCCCACGAAATTTTTCTTGTCGCACGCAAATATATAAATGACGCTTAAGAGTTGGAGAGGTTGGAGAAGGGGGTGAAAGTGGGGTTATTTAAAGGATGAGACAATGTGTTGCAATAATGATGAGCAGGTTGAAAAAACCTGCGTAGTTGAAAAAAAAGATATATATTTTTCGAATCTCATGAATGTGGAAAGTTTAAAAAAAGTCAAGTTTTAAGTAGTATGAGAAATTTTTTAAGAAGAAAATTACTTCTCGGACAATATTCGCTTTGAATTTGAGTTTGTCTGAAGGATATTTTCTGTGAAAAATATATTTATTTTGGGAGGTTTGGATTGCAGTTGAACAAAGATATATATTTCGAATCTGATGAATGTGTGAAAGTTTAAAAAAATCTTGTTGTATATAGTATAAGAAATTTTTATACAGAAAATAACTTCTCGGAAAATATTCGCCTTTGTTCTGAATTTGTCTGAAGGACATTTTCTATGCGAAATATGTTTATTTTGGGAGTTTTAAATGTTGAAGAAAGATATATGTATATTTCGAATCTGATAAATGTGTGAAAGTTAAACAAAAATTTTGATCCAAGTAGTATAAGAAATTTATATAAAGAAAATTAATTTTCAGACAATATTTGCTTTGGTTTTGAGTTTGTCTGAAGGATATTTTCTATGAAAGAAATATTTATTTTGGGAAAAGATCCATTTTGAATTTCATCTATGATTGAAAATATAGACAAATTTTAACTCCAAGTTGTATGAAAAATCTTACAAAAAAATACAACATTGGTTTCAAATTTATCTGAAGGATATTTGTTACAATATATCTTAAGTACATTAAATATTTTTTGAAAAAGCTATGTTTTGCTTCTTATATTATCGAAATTATAAAAAAAGTCTAAGCAATATTAAAAATATTAAAAAAAAATTATTTTTCAGACCAAGAGGTCCTTAAAAATATTCGTTACGCGCCTGCTAATCAATTGGATTCTTCCCTTACAATCTTTTGAAACTTCTTCTTCTTCTTTTCTTCTTATTTTTCACTTCCCACTTGCTCCTTCTCATCCATCCTCAACTGCATCGTTATACCAATGCTCACCTCAAACTTTTGTTGCTCATCATTGGCGGCAGTGCGCTCGTTCGCGTCGTTTCGGCCACATGCTCCTGCAGGAACTGATTTAAATCGCCCAGACAGTCCGAGTAATCGAACACCATACAGATGGGCTCGTCGCGCAGACAGGCGCCCAACAGACGCGCCACATTCGAATCGCTGAGACGTGCCAGCTGCTTGGCCTTGCTGCGAAACTCTTTGCGCATATGATCCGGTGCGCCGGGACGCAGTGTTGCAACGGCTACCAAATTGGCGCTGAAATGTAAAAAGTCATAAAAATATGTAAAAATAAACAATGAGAAAATTTAATTGTGGAGTAATTATGCCTACGAAAAAATTGGAATAAATTAAAGCAGAGAATTGTTTAAAGGTGAAAAGTTTAAAGTGGAATAGCTGCAATATTTCAGTACTACTGGGATTTTTGGTTAGTACCAGAGAGCTGCATGGATGCATTCAAAACGCCTATTAAGACACTCGTTTCCTTTTCACACATAAGCATACTCTCACTCATTATTTTTCAAACATAACAAGTATCGACAAAATCGAATCAAGTGAATAAATCATTCACACTGGCAAGTGTTTGAATTGATCGATTTTCAAGTGCATGATTTTCAAAACAAATGGTTTTTTTATAACAGACTGCTTTCAACTTTTTGTTTAGAAGGTAAAATACTATAAAAATTTTATATATAAATTAAAAGAAAAATTACATATGTAGAGTTCAGAACAAAACAGAGTTGCAATGGTAATTTTTATTTTACAATTTCATCAATATCCATTTTATGGGATGGTCGCGCACTTCAATAATAGTGAATTATATATATATATATCAGGTGTACAACTTTGCTTCCGCCGTTTTTTTCCAAAATTAAAAGCTTTATTGCGAAAAAGTGCTTACAGATGTATTATTCAAAGTATTGTCCGTCGCTAGCGACAACTTTCTCCCATCTTTCCGGCAATTTTCGGATCCCGGCTCAAAAAAAGGAGTCCTCTTTTGACGCTATCCATGAAGCAATCCATTTTTCCAATTCTTCGAAGGATTGAAAATGTTGATCTGCCAGGCCGTGTGCCATCGAACGGAATAGGTGGAAGTCAGAAGGGGCGACATCTGGGGAATACGGCGGGTGGGGCAAGACTTCCCATTTCAGCGTTTCCAGGTACTTTTTGACCACTTTTGCGACGTGAGGCCGAGCATTGTCGTGTTGGAGGATGACTTTGTCATGTCGCTCTTGATATTGTGGCCGCTTTTCTTTTAGCGCGCGACTAAGGCGCATCAGTTGCGTTCGGTAGCGATCTCCTGTGATGGTTTCACCCGGTTTTAAGAGCTCGTAGTAAATCACACCGAGCTGATCCCACCAAATACAAATCATAACCTTGGCGCCGTGAATATTCGGTTTTGCCGTCGACGAAGAAGCATGCCCGGGCTTTTCCCATGATTTTCTGCGTTTAGGATTATCGTATCGAACCCACTTTTCATTACCGGTTACGATTCGATGTAAAAACCCCTTACGATTTTGTCTTTGAAGCAGTTGCTCACATACAAATAGACGGCGCTCGATGTCCCTCGGTTTCAACTCGTACGGCACCCAGTTTCCTTCTTTCTGAATCATGCCCAGGGCCTTGAGACGTTTTGAAATGGCTTGCTGACTCACTCCCAACGATTCGGCAAGCTCTTCTTGGGTTTGGCACGAATCTTCATCAAGAAATGCTTCTAGTTGTTCATCTTTGAAGGTTTTTTCTCTTCCACCACCATGTTTGTCTTCGACATCGAAATCACCATTTTTAAAACGTTGAAACCACTCCCGACACGTTCTTTCACTCAGAGCAGCATCACCGTAAGTTTCTGAGAGCATTCGATGCGCTTCAGCTGCATTTTTTTGCGAATTGTAACAGAAAAGTAAAACTTCCCGCAAATGGCGAGAATTGGGCACATAAACGGACATTTTCGAGCGTGAATAATACGAAAACAAGAACAACTGTCACTGAAACGGCGATGACAATTCGTTAGGCACTGTCCACACTCACTTTAAAGGCATTACCATCTATGTATTTCAACCAGCCTCAGCCGGTACAGCCACCTATCGGAAAACGGCGGAAGCAAAGTTGTACACCTGATATATTGATATGCTATGCTCCTACACGCACGTATGAATCGTTTGCAAGCAAGTCATTCGATTGAATGATTTGTTTGTTATAACAGAATTTTTCATTCACATGCTTTGATATAAAGTGAGTGTCACACCGATATACTTGATAACAAATAATTTCAGGATAGCTTTATCCTGATTTGAAAATAATTCACATGAATAGAGTGCAATGCATTGAGTTCATACATTTCACACTAAAACGAGTATACTCATGCTGCTCTCTGGTTAGTACTAACTGGAAAGTTCTGAGTATGAGAAATTAAAGACTGCATTGGGACAGTTAATGAGCGTCATAAGTTTAATAAATTACATCAATTTTACTTTATTGCGTTGATCTGTGAACAAGGACAAAAAATTTCCTCATATTTGATTGAATCAAACTTTTGAATGTAAAAGTAGAAATATCTTCAAAAAAATATAGTTTTTGTGAAATGAAGTGGCCAGCTTTTCAATGGATTATCTGTAGGACCACAGCAACGTGATTTTTGTGGTTATCATACATGCATTTCACATATATTTCAATACAGGTATGCATTGTCATTGCAAGTTATTTGTATCCTTGCAACAAGCCCGCACAGTGTGGCCTGCTATAAAATCGTGTTGCGGTTATAAAACCACAAAGTGCATTATGACGTTATCCTCATTTGTGCTCGTATCGGTGCCGCTACACATGGCCGGTTTCAGTTACACAACGAGGCCACAATTTTAGTTGAGGGTAAAAGGTGCTTTTCTAGCTCATGTAAGTTCATGAGCGCTTTTATGAGAAGCTATCATATTTGTTATGATTTTAAATGATTTGAAATCATATTTGTTATGATTTTAAATGATTTGAAATCATATTTGTTATGATTTTAAATGATTTGAAAGCTAATCAGGTGGTGATTCTAAGAAGTGGCGAGATTTTACATTAAATAAAGATTCTTTCTCGTTTTCATACTGGCCAAATTGTTAGGTTAGGTTATAGAAAGTGATTGAGCGGCATGCACTTCCACTCATAGACCCTTTTGGGTCCATTGTGATTCCCTTCATTTTTGAATTGTGTCCCCTTTTCGATTGTTTTACTTTGGCTAAAACCAACAGCAGGCGCCCCAATGCACTATTGAGCCTTGAAGCGACACTGTCTTACTGTGACAATATATATCCATTGGTAGATATATGAAATAATTAACATGCGCATACTGGAGATATTTGCCAGAATGCTCTACAATTTACTGCGCCGTAGAATCATATTTGTGTCTGTGTATATATATGTGTGTGTGTGTGTGGGTGGGTACAGGCACTCACGTACTTGAGTGGCTTTATTGAAATTGTAATATTTGACAGAAGTCAAAAATGGTGTGCGCAAATAACAACAACACACACACACACACACACACATGCACATGTACAGGGAAATGTCGTATATGGCACGCGGCGAACGTGACAGTCGAGCAGCAGGACAATAACAGGATATACCGAAATTAAAATATGTCCCATGCAGGTGAAATTGAATACGAGTGAAGTAAGTAAAAGGGCCAAAGCGGAGTCAGGAGCCAAACGTTGTGTGCTGGCTGTGTGGCAAAAAAGGAGCATGCAAAACAAAAAAATGATGACTATAATGTGCGACAGACTGATAAAATATTGATGGACATTTGGATAGACAGTTATCAGACAGAGCAGATGGACTTTATTATTGCAGGGACAACGGAGAAAGAAAATTAACACGCAGGTAGCTGAATGTGGGGAGAGAGAGAGAGAGATGGGTAAAATGTGCAGCCAGACAGTTGAGGTAAAACTGAACAGACAGGAGACATGCTGCATGCTATTAAACACGGCTGGCGCAGTGGACAGACAGACAGACAGCCGGGCCAACGGCCCAACGTGCGGACGGGCAGCTAAGAACACAGCTAGCTGGACAGTTAGACAGAGACAAGCAGTTGACCGTTAAGCGACAGGGACAGACGAATTAATTGTAAGCGTTGGCTAAGCTAGTGGCTAAATGTTAGGGGGAGGGGGTCGCTAAGTGCGCATACCGATGGACATATGAATGAACGGAATGTGCAGCAATGCTGTAAAAAATCAAATATAAAGCTGGATAGCATACAAAGTGAACGACTGTGTGGCAAATGGAAATGACAGGCAGCGCGTTGTTGGCTGTCAGTTGGCCATTTTGTGGTGTGGTGTGGCTATGCGGCGTTAGAATTAAAATGAATGAAGCCATGAAGTTGCTGATGGTAGCAGCAAAGTATGTAGCAGTGTTGTTGTTTTTTTATTTTTTTAAATTTGTTGTTGTTGTAGTCAGGTGTATGCTAATGGTCTTGGCCGGTGTATGGAGGCATAATAAATGCCTCAATTAAATGTGGAAATGAAATCAAATGTGGGGAATTTTGGTTTCATTAAACATTTTTTGAGAATTTAAGTTTTCTTGAAAAATAATCAAAAATTTTCAATTATCAAAAAAAAATTCATTTAGAATATTTCATATTCATAAAAAGTAATTTTGAATAAATTTGCAATTTTTCTACAACTATTTGGAATATAAAAAATTCTCCTTAATGTGTTGTTGTTTTTTTCATTTGTTGTTGTTGTAGTCAGGTGTATGCTAATGGTCTTCGCAGTTGTATGGAGACATAGAGGGGAATAATGTGGGTGGTTCAACTTTTTTTTGGTTTTCATTAAAGACTTTTTACATTTTAAATTTTCTTAAAAAATTATCAGAAATTTTAAATTTAAAAAAAAAATAATTTCGAATTTTTCATTTTCATAAAAAGTATATTATTTTTGAATTATTTTGCAGTTTTTCTACAACTATTTGAAATATCAAAAAATTCTCCTTAATGTGTTGAAATGAAATCAAGTTTAGAGAACAAAGTGGGTTGTTCTAACCATTTGCGGTCTTCATTAAACATTTTTTAAAAATTAAAATATTCACAAAAAATTATCAAAAATTTTTAATTTTCAAAAAAATTAATTTCTTTCATTTTCATAAAAATTAATTTTTTTCATTTTCATAAAAATTAATTTTGTAATTTTTCTATAACTATTTGAAATACCAAAAAATTCTCCTTTACTTGGCAGTCGTCTAGTCTTATTATTTGTAATGTAAATTAACATCACTCGTAGCAAATTAATTTAATATTTTCTTTATATTTGTTGTTGTTGTATCTATCCACCAATATCATCTATCCACCAGTACCTATCATCCAATAAAATGTGGAAATGAAATCAAATGTAGGGAATATTGTGGGTTGTTCTAACTTTTTTTTTGGTTCTCATTAAACATTTTTTTAATTTCAATTTTCTTAAAAAATAATCAGAATTAAAATTTAAAATTTAAATTTTCAAAAAGATTAATTTCGAATTTTTAATTTTCATAAAAATGAATTTAATAATAATGTTGCAATTTTTCTACAACTATTTAACATCAACACAGCACATGACTCGCAGCAAATTAATTTAAAATTTTGTTTATATTTGTTGTTGTTGTATCTATCTATGCACCTACCTCAAGCCTTTCGTTTCGCACAAGTGCAGCTCGCCGAAAACGCCACAGCCCAACTTCTCCACTATGACGAGCGATTGTCGCGGAAATTCCTGCACTTGGCAATTGGCCTGGTCGGCGTTGAGGTCGGCGAATGCGCCGCTCATGTCCAGATTATAGTGATGCGGTTTCGTGGCATACCCGTAGCCGGTGGGCGTGGTGGCGCTGGACGCCAGACTGGCCGTGGTTGAGGCCAGACTGCTGCTGCCGCCACCGACGCTGCCGTTCGGCAGCGTATTGCAGCCGCCGGTGCCGCCGAGCGTTGTTGGCGGCGCCGTATTCACGGTGGCGTAATATTTGTCCATGTTGGCTGCGGCGCTGTTGATGAGCTGCGGCGGTAGCGGCGGTATGGGTGGCGGGGCCGATGTTGATGTGGTGGCCGCTGTTGTTGTTGTTGCATTGTTGGTTGCTGGCAGTTGCGGCTGAAACATGCTGTTGAGTGTGTTGCGTGCGCTGGTGCTATAATTGCTGCTGCTGCCACCACCACAGCCGCCGCCGCCGCCGCTGCTGCCGTTGCCGTTGCCGCTGCCCGTGGCGCCGTAAATCGAGTTGGCCTTTTGCGTATGCGGTAGCAGGTCCTGCATGTGCGGCACCGCGTACTCCTGGCACACAATGTCCGGCACATCTGCAAAGGGGGAAAAGCAGAATGGGTGAGTTGCTGAGAAAACATGGCGGCATCAGTGAAATAATTTGTTTTGCATAAAGTTTTGAGGTATTTGTATGGGACGAAAAGTTGTAATCGAAAAATTTCTGTACACAACAGTTGCTCGCTTTCGCATTGCTGTTTGCAATGGTCGCGCAGCCTATAGACACATTCGTGAGGCCTTTGGACCCGCATAAAGACATAAGGACGCAAAAAAGTTGTATCCTGTTGTGTGTGGACGTTTTATGCGGGTCTCAAAGTGACACGAAACGTTTGAGGGTACATGAAAACAAAGAAGACAGAGCATGCATTATTTGTATCTATCGTTGGGTCAGTATTTTTCATTAAAAAGCGACGAGATATAAAGTTATCTCAAAGCTCATTTCATGGTCACACAAAGGACTAAATCGATGAATTTGAAATTTTGAAAAAAAACTATACTAACTGATCCTAAGACTTGAAATGCCAAATCAACTTGCCATGCACACTTATAAATTTGCATACAGGGTGTAACAACACAAGCCAAAAGTTGAGTATACGAAGGCAAAAGAGTTTCAGAATAATGCAAAGTTTGTCATTTCCACTGTTTTGAATCTTAAATATCTGACTTATTTATATCGTGTTTCACTTCGAATAAGAAATTTAAAGGAATAAATAATGTGAGTTGGCAAGCGAACTTAAACTTTCACGAAAGAACATTGGCTAAAGACACCAGAGCAGCGTTTTCCTGCTGCAGCCACACAATAAAACACACACACACACACGCAGATGCACACAAATGCCATACATTTACATGTAACATATGTGTGTGTGTGTGTGTGTGTGTGGAGTATAAAACTGTACAAATCATGCGCCATGTACGCCGCAATGCATTCGAGGTCAACGCGGTTTGAGCAAAGCGTCCATGCAAATGCAGTCGAGGGGGGCGGCGACGAGGTGAGCAAGGCAAATAAAATCCATTTTACATGTGCTGCCATGCATGCAGGAAATCCTTCAAGGCCTTGGCACAAGCACACACACACACACACGAGACAATGGCTAACATATCCACACACACATATACATACAATTTTATACTTTCCTCTCTACATGTGTAGAACTGCAACACACGCAGCTGTTGAACTGAAGACACAACAAATTGAATGCACGCCGAAAGCGAAAAGTTTTGTCATTATCGTTTATTACAATGCAAAGTTTAAGGTGGCGGCCCGACAGCGAAGGGAAGCAAAGCGACGATGGCTGTGTCCTATCGAGCCAAAGATGGCGTCTAAGAAATGTGCAAAGGAAACTTGGCCAAATGTGCATGGCAATGCAAATTGGCAAAAGACACATGGCGCACTCATACACGCACACACACACACACAGCTATACATACGTACATACTTTCACATTTAACTGCGGGGGAGTCGAGAGCAATGCAGCATTGCAGCCTGGCAGGCAAGCAGCAATAACAATAACAACTGCCACAGCAAGCACAACAGTAAAACTTGTGCATATGCACAGGTCGTGGCAAATGGGGAAATTTAATTTTGTTAAAAACGAACAAGATTTCAATATGTTTGAGTGTACATATGTATTGAATTGAATTGATTTGAATTTGATTGTGAATTGCATTTAATATGAATTTGTGTGTCTTTGGGTGAATTGAAATATGTGAAATTCAAAGATTTTCATATTTAAATCATGTAGAAATATATTCAAATTGAATCTATACTTTCAAAGTAAAATGTACGAATTTACAAAAAATAAAAAAAAATTGTTCATGGTTAAATCAAATATGTGCATCTCAAATCAGTAGTGTCAATCAATCAATAGAGTGGGTAAGGGAATTTGGCAAATTTGAATCATAATTTTCTGATAAGATTGAGATAATTGTCAAAATCAGCCAAAATCAGCACGAATCAATGCTTAATCACCATTACTCACACTCATTCAGTACAAATCAGCATCAGTCAGTACAAATTAATGTAAATAATTGTCAAAATCAGCACAACTCTCAAGCTATTTTCTACAGTATACCGTCAATCAAAAAACGCGTTAAAATAATAGTGTTTGATCATCAATCATTGTTAAAATTAATATCAATCATTGTCAAAATTAGCTCAAATCTCAAGTTAATTGCTAGAGAAGAGTTTCGATCGGAATAATGTTTCAAAATAATAAAGTTTGGTTATCAATCATGGTCAAATTCAGCACTAATCACCATTAATCATAGCCAATCAATAAAAATCAACATCAGTCAGTACAACTTAATGCCAATAATTGTCAATATCAGCACAACTCTCAAGCTATTTGCTACAGTATAGCGTCAATCAAAAATGTGTTAAAATAATAGTGGTTGATCATCAATCATTGTTAAAACTAATATCAATCATTATCAAAATTAGAGCAAATTTCAAGCTAATTGTTAGAGAATAGCGTCAATCGGAATAATGCGTAAAAAATACCGTTTTTTATCAATAATTGTCAAATTTAGCACCAATCAATGTTTAATCACCATTAATCATAGCCAATCAATAGAAAAGAGCATCAGCCAATCTAAATTAATCATTGTTAAAAGCAGCACAGCTCTCGAGTTATTTGCTACAGTATAGCGCCAATCAAAAACGCGTTAAAATAATAGTGTTTGATCATCAATCATTGTTAAAATTAATATCAATCATTATCAAAACTAGAACAAATCTAAAACTAATTGCTACAGAAGAATGTCAAACGGAATAATGTTTCAAAACGATAAAGTTTGGTTATCAATCATGGTCAAATTCAGCACCAATCAATATAAATAAATGCCAATCATTGTCAAAATAAGCACCAATTTCAAGCTAATTGCTAGATAACAGCGTCAAACAAAAAACGCGCCAAATTAATAGTGTTTAAATATCAATCATTGTTAAAATTAATATCAATCATGATCAAACTTAGCACAAATCTCTAAATAACTGCTATAGAATAGCAGTAATAACGTTTTATTATCAATCATTGTCAATCTCAGCACCTGTTAATACTTAATCACCATTAATCATAACCTATCAATAGAAATCACCATCAATCAAAATTAATTATTTTCAATCATAGTCCAAATCAACACAAATCATAAACTAATTGCTACAGAATAGCATCAATCAAAATAATGCGTCAAAATTATATCGTTTGATAAGGTTGGACGTCAAGTAATAGCATCCACTGTCAAAAATTAATGTTATTTCTTATACTAAAACAACGTAAGTCACCGACTGTTTGAGTAATTAATAATTTATAAGTAAACTTAAACTATTTAAATTTATTATGGGCAACATGGGTAAGGGGAGTTGTCAAATTATCAGGTGTACAACTTTGCTTCCGCCGTTTTCCGATAGGTGGCTGTACCGGCTGAGGCTGGTTGAAATACATAGATGGTAATGCCTTTAAAGTGAGTGTGGACAGTGCCTAACGAATTGTCATCGCCGTTTCAGTGACAGTTGTTCTTGTTTTCGTATTATTCACGCTCGAAAATGTCCGTTTATGTGCCCAATTCTCGCCATTTGCGGGAAGTTTTACTTTTCTGTTACAATTCGCAAAAAATGCAGCTGAAGCGCATCGAATGCTCTCAGAAACTTACGGTGATGCTGCTCTGAGTGAAAGAACGTGTCGGGAGTGGTTTCAACGTTTTAAAAATGGTGATTTCGATGTCGAAGACAAACATGGAGGTGGAAGAGAAAAAACCTTCAAAGATGAACAACTAGAAGCATTGCTTGATGAAGATTCGTGCCAAACCCAAGAAGAGCTTGCCGAATCGTTGGGAGTGAGTCAGCAAGCCATTTCAAAACGTCTCAAGGCCCTGGGCATGATTCAGAAAGAAGGAAACTGGGTGCCGTACGCGTTGAAACCGAGGGACATCGAGCGCCGTCTATTTGTATGTGAGCAACTGCTTCAAAGACAAAATCGTAAGGGGTTTTTACATCGAATCGTAACCGGTGATGAAAAGTGGGTTCGATACGATAATCCTAAACGCAGAAAATCATGGGGAAAGCCCGGGCATGCTTCTTCGTCGACGGCAAAACCGAATATTCACGGCGCCAAGGTTATGATTTGTATTTGGTGGGATCAGCTCGGTGTGATTTACTACGAGCTCTTAAAACCGGGTGAAACCATCACAGGAGATCGCTACCGAACGCAACTGATGCGCCTTAGTCGCGCGCTAAAAGAAAAGCGGCCACAATATCAAGAGCGACATGACAAAGTCATCCTCCAACACGACAATGCTCGGCCTCACGTCGCAAAAGTGGTCAAAAAGTACCTGGAAACGCTGAAATGGGAAGTCTTGCCCCACCCGCCGTATTCCCCAGATGTCGCCCCTTCTGACTTCCACCTATTCCGTTCGATGGCACACGGCCTGGCAGATCAACATTTTCAATCCTTCGAAGAATTGGAAAAATGGATTGCTTCATGGATAGCGTCAAAAGAGGACTCCTTTTTTCGAGCCGGGATCCGAAAATTGCCGGAAAGATGGGAGAAAGTTGTCGCTAGCGACGGACAATACTTTGAATAATACATCTGTAAGCACTTTTTCGCAATAAAGCTTTTAATTTTGGAAAAAAACGGCGGAAGCAAAGTTGTACACCTGATAAATTCGTAACTTTGGAATAAAGAATGACTCTGAAGATTGACATAATTGGGCTTGATTGTGAAGCAATAATATGGTTTATGTACTCTTTTAAATATATAAAATTTAACATATTTTGAAAGTGAATCTATTCAATTTGAAAATGAACCTATTTGACTAAAGTTATTTTAAGGTCCAAACAATATTTTATGCAATCAAACATTTTATATGGTCCTTGCTTAACCATCCATTAATAGAAAGTACCAACTGACTTATAGCCTTTCGTTGCTTTCTTTCACTTCTTTTACACTCCTTTTTAATTGTGACTAAAGGGTTAGACCTTATAATCGCCTCACATAAATGCGAAGACAGCAAATTGCGCAAAGAAACATTACTAATATTCAATGCGCTGCTACATAAAGCCAACAATAACAACAATAACACACCATTAGAACGCCAACAATGGCGATGACTGAAACAGTGAAGCCCACTAAATGAACCAAACACGACCATCACAAACAGGTGGCACATGGAAGCACATTGCTTGTGTGCATTTTGTGTAAAAATGCCCCGAAGGTAAAACGAAATTGTCTTCCATTCATAGTACGTGTGGGTCATGGAGCGTCAATGGCCCAACAAAAACCGCTGGACACTTGCCACATTGATGATAAGCGAAAAAGCGCCCACAGTGGGACAGAGTAGCTGGCAAAGAGATAAATTGTGCAAACATTGTCAGCAGTGTTGCATGTGCATAATAGCCCCAACAACCAGTTACCGTTTCCATCATGCCACATGCTGCTGCCGACGCCAATCGCCGCCAGCTGCCTTCGTCTTGTTCGCTTTGTCGTGCGGCAGTTTGTGGCGCTTTGAGCGCTTTTGGCAGCGCTTTATGGTGCTTCTGGGGTTATCAGCACAGTCAGTGGACATTAAAATTCATTACCGACGACACGGTGTTGCCACGGTGTGTCATCGTGCCGCCCGTTCGTCGCCTGCGTCATGGTTGTCGTTAACGACAAAATTTTTTCATTCCGGCAGCACAATGTGTGTCCGTTTTGAATGAAATGTCAAAAATTGCATTTTGCGTACATGTTACAAGTGCCGAGCGGCAAAGTGCAGCCAGGCCAACAACAACAATAACTTGTTCAATTAAAAGCGTACATGTTGCATGTTGCAAGAGCAGTAAAAATGAGGCAATTTTCGTACTTTTCAATGCTGCGTTTTTATATTGTCGTAGTTGGTGTTGTTGTTGTTGAAATTTTATGAGTTGCATGTAGCCAGAAACACAGATAGAATGACACAAGCGGGAAAATTGAAGATTGGGAATTGTTATGAACATAAAATTACTTCACTGTTGGGTAGTCTGTAGGAAAAATTGAACGTTTGCCAGCTTCAGTGGTTTGATGCATTCATGCATCATCAATCATCAACAATTTGACATTTTTTGCTACTGCCCAGTGCTACAGTATAGCGTCAATTAAAAATGCGTTAAAACAATAACGTTTGATTATCAATCATTGTTAAAATTAATATCAATCATTATCAAAATTAGATCAAATTTCAAGCTAATTGCTACAGAATAGCGTTAATCGGAATAATGCGTCAAAATAATAAAGTTTGGTTATCAATCATTGTAAAATTCAGCACCAATCAATACTTAATCACCATTAATCATAGCCAATCAATAGAAATCAGCATCAGCCAATATAAATTAATGCCAATCATTGTCAAAATCAGCACAAATCTCAAGCTAATCGCTAAATAACAGCGTCAAACAAACAACGCACTAAATTAATAGTGTTTGATTATCAATCATTGTTAAAATTAATATTAATCATGATCAAACTTTGCACAAATCTCTAAATAACTGCTATAGAATAGCGTTAATCGGAATAATGCGTCAAAACAATAAAGTTTGGTTATCAATCACTGTCAAATTCGGCACCAATCAATACTTAATCACCATTAATCATAGCCCATCAATAGAAATCAGTCAATTCAATCAATTTATGGTCAATATTTATGGGCCCAATGATTTGCAATCGAATTTTTAAACACACAACTATCATAGATTTATATTTCTAAGACGCCACTTAGTTGTCATATTATGTGATTAATACTGATTCGTGGTCATTAATCATTACAAATTATATTTGTTGTTTTTATTTACGTGCATCAACAATTAAAAATTTAATTTTTAGTTATAGATTTTTGCTAAAAATACAATAATATCAGATGTAATGTGATTAAGATTCATCAAACACTATCAATCATATTTTTTGTTACTATTGTTACTATTTACAAGCAACTTCTTTTTCAATCATAAATTTTTGCCAAAATCTATGACACAATCAGTTTGAGTTGTCATAGTAAGTATTTAATATTCTTTAGCTGCCATCAATCATTATCAATCATATTTTCTGTTATTATTTAGGTGCATCAACAATCAGAAACTTAATTTTAAGTCATAATTTTTTTTTTTAAATGCCAGAATATCAAATTCAAGTGTCATAATATTTATTTTATATTCATTAGATGTCATCAATCACCATCAATCATACTATGTGCTACTATTTACGTATATCAATAATGAACATTTTCGTTTCCAGTAATAGATTTCAGTAATCAGTCATCAATTAATCATCACTCATTGTGAATGAGCACCAAAAAATATTTTGTTTCCTCAATCAAACATATTTTACCATCAAACACACTCAGAATTGTCATTTTCAATTGAAATCATACATCGTCAATCATTATCAAAGAACATAAATCGCCATAAACCATCATCAATCATCACCAATTGCCATCAATCGCCACCAATTTACACAAATCACCAGTAAATAATATCATTTTCATATCTGCCAACATTATCCCCATTGCCCCATTGCACTGTTCACATTTCCTCTCCCATTATTCCTCGACCCATTGCCAAAGTTCATTGACCTACCTGTGTAATCCGGTGTGACATGTTGCCGCTGCAGATCGTTCATCGAACAACCGCTCGCTGCACTCGTGTACATGTTCACATTGAATGGCTCATGGTACAGGCTGCTCTTGTCGATGGACTCATTGTCATTGTCCATGGTGACTGCCTGAAAGACGAAACGAAAACCAAAACCATTAAGAATGTAAAAAACGTACACCAACTCAACATGAAAATTGTCAACTATTTTTGTGTCAGTCCTTTGCCGCAACTGTCCATTTTGTTTTTTTGCGCTATACAAATTGTTTGTTGCTATAAGTACTCTGTGCTGTTTGCATATTGCCACCGTTATGACTGGGAATTGTTGGAATATCAATTTTTTGTAATTTTCAGGACACGACATGCATTTGAAATGAATGCAACGCGGCGGCCGGTGCGGTCACTTTGGCAGCGCAAAGTGCAAAATTTCAAATAATTTGCGTAAACATGTGCAGTTTGAAAAAACGTGTTGTTTATATTTGTCGGGCAATGTTCGTTTCAGCTGGACATTTGCGCGGATATTACAGCAACAGAAAAGAATGAAAAAACGACATATTTCATATGAACTCACCTTCATGCCGTTGCAGTTGAGGCGCTTGTCGGCGCCGCCCAGCGTGTCCGGATTGAAGTTGTGCTGGAACGCGTCGAGCACGTTGCTGCCACGCGCGCGCTTGTTGCGCGCAATTATCAGCAGAATGACGGCGACCAGCAGCAGAATGATTGTGGCGAGGACGGTGATGAGGACGCCGACCAGACTCGCTTCCGGCTCCTGGTCGATGGGCTTCGGCGAGATGACTGCGCGGGTGCGAGGAGAAAGATGCAAATGCGCGAGTGAGAAAATGCGTACAAAAATATTACGAAAAAATTGCTTCAAAAAAATAACTGAAACTTTTTCATGAAACTTGTTTTATTTGTGGCAGAAAGTTTGTGCACACAAGCAGCAATTGTGTGGCCAGAAATGACAACAATGCGACATGCAAATTGAAAATATTAAAATATGAAAAACGTCAATGCTGTTGACTTTTTGTTGAGGAAAGTATGGGAAGACTGATTCGTGGAATGTAGAGTTGCCGCGCGAAAGAATTTTACAGTAAAAGGTGGTTTCACTTTACGTTGAACTGGTTATGGAAAATGTATACCTATATTTCAATAACACTGTACAACACAAAAAAAAATAACAAGGTTTTGACAACAGATTCTGGTAGAGGGGGCCAAAAAAAAATATACGTGTATCGGCGTTTTGAAAGTTTACGTCTGAATTTTTTTTTTGGGGGGGGGGGTCAAAGTTTTCCCCTTTTTGCACATTCGTGCATTTCTGAGCTTTGGTGTATTCAGAGACCTATAGTATAATTTTATGGCGAATATTTTCGTGGTACATTTTGTCCTTAAAAGTCCTGTTTTACAGGACATTTTTGGCATTTTAGAAAAAAGGGTCAAATTGACCCATACAAATAGGAGCTACAGGGTTAAAATGCTCCACAAAAATGTTCTCCGTAGTATGTTACATCAAATTGCTGAACACATTACATACCTAAAATGTGAGGTTACATGGTTTTCGTATGCTGATTCACCATAAGAATGTGCAAAAAGGGGAAAACTTTGACCACCCCTAAAAAAAAATTCAGACGTAAACTTTCAAAACGCCGATACTCGTATATTTTTTTTTGGCCCTCTCTACCAGAATCCGTTGTCAGAACCTTGTTATTTAAAAAAAATTTGATTTTGTTGTGCAGTGTAATATGAAATTTTATATCTCAAATTTTCAAACTAAAATAGCAGTTGAGAATGTAACCACAGCGGAACTGTGGTTACATTCTCTAATGTGTCTCCAATGTGTCTAAGGCAAACCATTCTTTTCTAAATAACTTACTGCAAGACTCAAATCTCTCCTTCTCTGAGCGAGAGAGATTTAAATCTTCTAACGAAGTTTGTGCCTCTAACGAACCTATGAAGGCTCATTTGTGACCTAAGTGTTTCTTTTGACAAGGTCCTGTGCTTTGACAGCCCATTCTGATACCACTTACTGCTAGACTCAAATTTACCCTTTTTTGAGCAAGAAATATTTGAGTTTTCTAAAGAAGTTTGAGTCTCTAATGAAGCTATGGGGGGTGTAAATAGTCTTATGAACGAGATCCCAGGTTGTCGAAGAAGAAGGACCAGATTATTCGTACTACACCTAGAGAAACTTTTTCGTTGTAAGGGATCTTTTCAAATGGACGTCACTCTATTGAAGGTGGGTGGGCAGGTAGGGCTAAGAATCCAAAAGGAGATCATGCATACGCCAAAGAGGACCATTGCCATTCTACCAATTGCCGGAGTCGCATATCCTCTCCTAAAAGAACCATTTTGAGCTTCTAACAGAGCTAAGTGGGCTATCAGTAGAAGACAGACCAGGTGAATCGGACTTTTTTCAGAAACATTTTTCATTGACAGTGATCTTTTGAAATGGGCGTCTCTCTAGTAAAGGTGCTTCAATAGGTAGGTAGGGCTCGAGTCGTCGCTGTTGCCACAAAGTGCCGGATTCAAATCCCCTCTAGAAAAAGAACCAGTTTAAGCTTCTAACAAAGCTGAGTAGGCTGTCAGTAAAAGGCAGACCAGATGAATCGTACTTCTCTTAGAAAAGTTAGGAAGTGATCTTTTCAAATGGGCACTCAAGTATATAGGCAGGGCTCGAGTCGTGGCTGTTCCGAAGGGATCATGCATACGTTAAAGAGGCGCATTGTCATACCACAAAGTGTCAGACTCAAATCCCCTTCCCAAAAAGAACCACTTTAAGCTCCTTACAAAGGTAACTAAGTAGGCTGTGAGTAGAAGAAAGATCAGGTGAATCTACTTCTCCTACTGAAATTCTTTCGTTGAAAGTGTCCTTTAAAACTGGGAGTTTCTCTAGTGAAGGAAGGTAGGTAGGTAGGTAGGTAATCATGGCTGCTCTAAAGGGATCATGCAAGGAATCAAAATCATTGCTCTCCCACTAGAAAAGAACCAGTTTGAGCTTCTAACAACGTTAAGTAGGCTGTCAGTAGAAGAAATACCAGGTGAATAATACTTCTCCGAAAACAATTTTTTCATTGAAAGTGATCTTTTCAAATGCGCGTCTCTCTAGTAAAGGTACTTAAGTAGGAAGGTAGGGCTTTAGTCGTGACTGTTCTGAGGGCATCATCCATGTGTCAAAGAGGCGTATTGTTACCACATAGTGTCAGACTCAAATCTCCTCTCCGAAAACCCCACTTTGAGCTTCTAATAACGTCTTCTCCTCCTAATGAAATTTTTTCGTTGAAAGTGCCCTTTGAAAATGGTAGTTTCTTTAGTGAAGGTAGGTAGGTAATCGTGGCTGCTCTAAAAGGATCATGCAAGGAATCAAGAGGCCCATGGTTCTACCTCTAGAAAAGGATCAGTTTGAGCTTCTTACAAAGATATATAGGCTGTCTTATTTTATCAAGACAAGATCCCAATTGCAAGTTGTTGAAGAAGAAAACCCAAATGAATCGTGCTTCTGCTAGAGAGACATGCACAAAAAAGATGACGTTTGTTTTCTTTCTTCTCTTCGTCCATGAAGCTCCTCCTTCGTCCATGAAGTCCCAACTATTAGACTATGATCTACTAGGACACCCAGAGAGATTCTCAGTTGACTGCCTTCTATTGAGAAAAGTTCTCTACTCGTAGATCGACGTTGGTTGAGAGTTGGAAAGATTTGGTGCGTCAAACCGGAGTCACTTTGAACCAAACCGTGGTTCTTAGCTGGATCCTTTCCAGTGAGAGAAGTTCTCTAGAGTGATAAAGCTCTAGTCTGGTCACTGTGATCCAACTTTGATCGATAGCTGGACCGTTTTTAGTAAGGGAAATTTTTTAGAACGACGAAGAGTTGGCCAGATTTGGCGTGCAATAAAGCCAGAGTTACTCTGCTCCCATTGGGAGTTGGTTTCTCTAGTGGAAAAGATAAGTCAGCCTGTAACGGCTGAAGGACTCTCGCCAGGTTTTCGCTAATAATGCGCATACATATGTAATATATATATTTTTTGTAGAGAACTAGCAATATTCTTCTGCCATTTGCTATCTGGGCCATCAACAAAAAGTGAGAAAAACAACGAACAACACAAATTGAAATTGCTTTGCGGGCGTTCGGAACGGTTTCTCCTACGTCGGCTGCCCATATTTGAATGTCTCTTTGGCCCGAACGAACGCGAGCACAGCGGTGCATAATGAAGGCAAAAAATTGCCATGCTAGTTGCCAACATTTCTAGTTGCCTTCGTTCGTTCGCTTCCCACATGGGTTCGCGCATATTTCCCTTGGCTGTGCGCCTCGTTTCGGTGTTTTTTTCAGTTTCGGTTCGAGCTGGTCTGGTTTGCATTTCATTTCTCGACGGCTTGTTTTGCCGCTTGCTAGATTTTCCGTTTGGCCGTTTCGCCAACGCTGCGAACATTTTCACTTTTTTTTTGCTTACGTGGCGCGAAAAATGGAAAATGCTTGTAATATTTTTCCGGCTTTATTGTGTGCTCCGGTGCTTGTTGGTATTTGGCTGCCGTTTGCATTGGTGTGAAAATGGTGAAAGTACGACTTGCAGTCCGTGGACGGTGTGGGTGTAGAGGTGGAGGGGGTGAGAAAATATAGACGGGATTGTGCGCAAAGTGCGGTGTGGCAGCGTGATTTGTGGATTTTTAATATGGCCAAAGTTGTATTGTAAGTTGCGGCTGGCGTCGCAGTGGTTGGAGTAGAATGCGGGAGAATGAAAAACATTTTTAAAGTTACAATGGAAAATAGAAAACGATCTTGTTGTTGTTTTTTTTTGTTGCGTTGGCATATTTAAAAAATTCTCCGGCAACACTTGCAGTGTTAATCCAGTGTGGTTAATTTTCACACAGTGGTTGAGGCGGAGCAGGGTCGAGAGGGGGCGAAACGTGACGCCTGTGAATTTTTGTGGAAATTTGAAAAATTTGCTACATTTTGTTGGTGTTTGTTTATTGCTGTCTCGAAATTGAAGCGCCTCAAAATAATTCGATTTTCGCCTTGAAACTTGTAGACAAAATATTTGTGCAGCATTTGTTGTTGTCTGCCTGGGTACTTACTCTGCGGCGTATGTTGGCTGCGCTCGCCCAGTTTGCCGCCCGTATTGGCTACGCGTTCCACCTCGTCGCGCTGCAGCGGGTACTCGGCGTTGTCCTGTGGCGTTGCACCGCCACCAACCAAGAAATCCTCGTCCGTAAAATTACCCACCACGGGCACTTGAAGTTGGAATTATTTGTTATTTGGCAGTTGAGGGCGCGTCGGCCGAGCAATGCGTGAGAGAGAGAAATGAGCGCAAAATTATTAGACATTATTATAATGAGCTGGTTTTTAGTGTATAAGTGGAGGGTTTGGAGTTGCGCTGCATTTTTTTGCTTTTACTTTTATTTAAATTTTTTCTAAATTGCGCAAAGTTTTCAAGTGTGGTGAAGGCATGATTTTTTACTAAATTTTGAATTTACTAAATTTTGCTAACCGCTTGAAGAAGAGCGTTGCGGTATTTGTGAAGGAGGGAAATTGAAGGGGGAGATGTAATTTTATATGGGGAAATGCATGTTTTAGAAACTTGGTTGATGATGATGATGTGAGGATGGACAGGAAAGCCACAAGCTTTCCATAGTCGAATCCAATGGGATATGGTAGGAGAAGGAAGGGAGAGAAGAGTTGTGAAAGGGATTAGGGGTGTTCACTTGCCCCGAAATTGCCTGTTTCTTTGAAGAACATTGGGAGGTCAGGAAGAGTAAACAAACTCAGCTAAGTTTTCGTTAAATTTAAAACTAATTAGTTCAAAATTTTTCTAACCATATTGTAGCATTTTTTAATGAATATCAATACAGACAAAATACACTATGATCAATAAGTACCGGGACTGTGTCAAAAAACAAAATTGTTTTATTCTTCTGGTAAATTTATTTTATCCCCTTCAAAATAAGCCCCATCTGAAGCAATACACATATGCCAACGCTTAATCCAATCGTCCATGCACTTCTGGTAAGCCGAAGCAGGTATGGCCTTCAGCTCTCGCGTCGCATTTTCGGCGCATTCAAGTCTTGAGGAACAAGCCGTGCGGCGACGCGTTGCATGCGCAAAATATCGACAACAATGTGTTGTGCGCTTCCATAAGAGATGTTAAGATCGTTAGAAATATCTCTGAGGCTCACATGACGATTTTCAAGCACGATTTTCTTCACAATTTCAACATTTTCGTCGGTATTCGATGTTGAAGGACGTCCAGAACGAGGAAAGTCTTCGACCACTTCACGACTACTTTTGAACATTTTATACCACTGGAACGCTCTGGTTCTTGATAGAGCAGACTCCCCAAATGCTTTCTGCAACATTTTAAGCGCATTGGCACAAGAAATTTCGTTCTTAAGACAAAATTTCAAACAAATACGTTGATCAACAAAATTATCCATTGTAAAATGCGACGAAGTACAAAAAGTTGACTGACGCTAACAGCTGCCAAACAAAAACTAATGATGCAATCCCGCTCAAAATTTGACACAGATTTCAGTTAAGGTCCTACCGACCTAAAAAAAACCTGCATCGGGCAACGGCGGAAAATTTAAAATACACAGTCCCGGTACTTATTGATCATAGTGTATATTAAAATTATTTGCGTAAGTAAATCATCTCAGGTCATACATCTTAATGTGCTTTTACTCTGTTCGAATGAGTTTCCATTTTACAATTTAAATGGGTTTTCAGTAGCTATATTTGAACTTTGACAAATAACTTTAAAATACAGTCACGCTCAAAGGAAAACCCTTTAGTAATTATAGGTTCGTTTGCTCTTTTCAAACTTATTCAAATACTGCATAACCACCACTATCTAATCATATCATATATATAACTTAACTTACAGAAGCCTCTTTTGTAGTTAGGTCGGTAGGAGTAGCTACCAAAGGCGGGGCTTAGTCCTAGAAGGACCATTATGATACCACAAACAGTCGAGCTTAAGTCCACTCACTCATTGAACCAGTTTGAGCTTCTCACAAAGCCTAGAGACTATCGGCTAGAACCTCTAAACTGCTCAGGTAATTCATTCTCCTTCTGGATAAAGCAGGACAAGTTCATTCAAGGTCAAAGGCAATTTTTTTCTTTATTCTCGCCCACACAACTAGCACTTAAGTCGTTTTAAAGCAGCCCTGATCTTTAAGCGTGGTTGCCAATTAAACAATGACCCATCAGAACATTAATTATGGTTCTGATCTGGTGCCTATTTAGTGAGAGACGCTCTCTAGAATTCTGGAACACCAGAGGTCTAAGGTTGGCCAAACTTTACGCTTCTCAGCCAATCAAAATTTCCTATTTCATAACAGCTCAATCTTCATTAACCCATTCGGGACCGATTGCACACCGTGTGTGCAATGTATTTCCGAGGCTATAAGACAGCCTGCACACCGTGTGTTCAATAACAGTAATGTGCAATTATCAGTTATTCTGAGTAAACTAGTCGTCGAAATACGATTTTTCTGGAACTAATGAAATCTGTAAAGTACAGGAAAACAAAATTTGGCATTGGTTCTACTGTGTAACAAAAAATCTAAAAATTATCTAAAAAATTATAAAATGAACAATACAAAGAAAAAATAATTTCGCTCCTGGGGACCGTGTTCGAAAAAAATCGTCGTCTGGAATGGGTTAATAGGTATTGGCAATCTTCAATCATACGAGGGCGGGTCAATAAGTTCGTGACTTTTTGAATGAAACACAGGTTTTTAGATAAAAAGTTATTTTATTTTTCAACGTAGTCTCCTTTGAGATCTATACACTTAGCCCAACGTTTCTCCAGTTTTTTTATCCCTTCCGAAAAATATGATTTGTCGAGGTCTTCAAAATAGGCATTTGTTTGTGAGATGACTTCGTCATTGGAGGCAAATCTCTTTCCGCCGAGCCATTTCTTCAAGTTTGGGAACAAGAAATAGTCACTTGGGGCTAGATCGGGTGAATAGAAAAAAAAAACTCGTTCATATTGCGATTGAACAACGCCAAACATTCCTGCGAAATTGTCACACGGTTGCGTTTGTGGTCGATTGTGAGCAAACGCGGCACCCATCTTGCGGAAAGCTTTCTCATACCCAAATGATCATTCAAAATTGAAACGACTGAGCCATGTGAGATGCCTATGGCTTCCACAATCTCTCTCACTTTTAATCGCCGATCGGCTAAAACCATATCGTGGATTTTTTCAATTGTTTCGGATGTGGAGACCTCAACTGGGCGTCCAGAACGTTCGGCATCTTCCGTGCTTGTACGGCCACATCGGAATTCAGTAAACCACTTTTTTACCATGGAAATGGATGGTGCAGAGTCCCCATAATATTTATCAAGCTTAGCTTTGGTTTGCGTAATGGATTTTTTCCGCAAAAAATAATGCTTAATGAGCACACGAAATTCACTTTTTTCCATTTTCTTCTCAGTCAACGCGGTAGTCTGATATTAACGGCTGTCAAAAACAAACTACAGTGTAATCTGGGTGGAGTGAACCCCCGATGCTACGAACACCCCGATAGAGTGAACATCAAAATTTTTACATTGAGTACTCTATAGAGTGAACAATTCTGAATCTCTTTATAGTGAACACAATTTAAAATAAATTACTTCTGTAACTTCAAGTTACTGCCAACCAGAATTTCGGGCTGTTGAAGAGAACAACTCTTAAAAAAGGCATTGTACAATTGGTTTGTGCGTCAGCGCCAGAAAAATTTTCCTGTCAGTGGAGATATGTTAAAAGAAAAAGCAAAGAAATTACATATGATATTAATGAAAAGGAAGGCGGTTTTAACGCCAGTTGTGGATGGCTAGCCGGATTTAAATCACGCTGTGGAATTCGTTAAAAGTGTGCGGGGAGAAATTGTCTTCAGATAGCCCGGCTGAACCGTTTAAACAAAAGCTCAATAGTACGATTTGTGAGGTACAAATTTATAAAAGCCAAATTTACAATGCGGACGAGAGTGGACTATTTTTGAAGATGCTACCCGAAAGAACTTGTAACCAGTAACCAGTGCAGAAAAACGGCTCCAGGCAGAAAATTAGAAAAAGCCAGAGTTACAATTCTTGCATGCGCAAACGCAACTGGACAAACCACGCTCTTTCAAATCTTTCAACATTCCGGTGGACTACCGACATTTAAAAAATGCATGGATGACAGCAGAAATTTTTAAAGAATGATTTCAAAAGTGTTTTGTTCCACAGGGGAATTTAAAAAAAGAAAGGCAAAATTTCAATTTTTAATAAATTTATTTATTATCCCCTTCAAAATACTCTCCTCCTGCGTCAATAAATGTATGCCAACGTTTGATCCAATTTTCCATACATATTTTATAGGCCACCAAAGGTATGGCATTCAGCTTACGCAGCGAAATCTCTTTTATCGCTTCTATGGTCTCAAAACGCGTTCCCCGCAATGGCAATTTGAGTTTAGGAAATAGAAAAAAGTCACACGGGGCCATGTCTGGACTGTATGGTGCTTGGCTGATGACATTGGTCGAAATTCCGACATTGGCCAAAAATTCCGAAATAATCAAGGCTGTTTTTAAATGAAATTCAGCTTTTTTGGCACCAGCCGAGAAGCGACGCGTTTCATGCCCAAAATATCAGTTAAAATGTGTTCCGCTGATCCAAATGAGATGCTCAACAACACAGCAATCTCTCTAATCGATACACAACGATTTTCCAACACGGTTTGCTTCGACGATTCGATTTTTTCTTCGGTAACAGACGTTGATGGCCGTCCAGGGATGTCATCGTGCTCTAGGCTCTCTCGGCCCCCTTTGAACCTTTTATACCATTCGTATGTTCGTGTTTTCGACATACACGCTTTACCATACGCCTTTTGTTACATTTTCAATGAATCGGCACACGAAAGTTAATTTTTAACACAAAATTTTTGGCACGCGTGTTGTTCCAATTCTTCATCCATTATAAAAATCGCCACACATCAATTTTTCGACTTCTTCGTATAGACGCCAATCGAATACTAATCTTACAATATGCGTCAAAATTTGACAGAACACCAATAAAAGTATTCCCAACGTTGAGAAAATAAATTCCAAATTACCGTTCTTTTTTGATCATAAGGTATACTCGTAAGTACGTAATGGTGAACAGAAAAACTCAATCTGGATATAGTGAACAATCTGGATTCTATGAACTGGCCTTGCATTAATTAGTTCACTCCACCCAGATTACACCGTAAATGTCGCAGCTTGTTCAATTTTTGACAAGAGTCAACTGACAGATGACTGTTGACGGGAGCAGTGTTGCCATTTCAATTAAGGGGCGGGAAATTCAAAAAGTCACGGACTTATTGACCCGCCCTCGTATTTATGAAACCATATTGTTTCATAGATCGTATAAGATTCGCCTTATTTATCATATCACACTATAGTTGATATCACGCTATGATTTTCAAACCTCCAAATTCATAAGCATTTCATTGCCTGAATATGGGCCAAACAATATACATTAGCTCACCTCATAATACCTAATACTTCACCATAGTTGATCTCATAATTTGTCTTCCATACCATAACACACCATAGGAAGTAGGTAATCTTGCATGAATTAACCAGTGGTTTTCAAACTTCCACACCATTTGTCTAGCAATTTAAGAGCCATTAAACAGGCCGTTGATTCGCTGAGTGTCAGTGAACCAGAGAAAATCTTAATGAAGTTGTTGAATTTTAGGTCCTAAACAACTTAATTGAGTCTTAAATACTGCTTTCGCATATATATTTTTCTTTCAAATAATACAACATTTAAATCTAAAATGTTTTGAGTAGTGAAGTTCAATAAATTTACTTTAATATTCATCATAATGTCTAGCATACTTTAAGGAACTTGTTTTAACTTCAAACATATTTCACCACATTTTGTTATAAATATCACCACTCTCTGGCCATATTTACCTTTTCAATATTTCACCACATAAATGTGAGATCACTTACTACACCATGGTGGTGACTGGTTTGTGTACAGGGTAAGTTTGAGTAAAGAGCTCATCGCACTAGTTGAATAAATGTTTGAGCAGAAATATCAAAGACAAGCTCGAGACTAAATTAAACTCAACACATCAGTTGAAAAATGTTTGAGCAGAAATTTCAAAGATAAGTTGGAGATTTCATTGAGCTCAGATTATCCGTTGAAGAAATATTTGAGCAGAAATTTTTGAGATTAAATGGAGATTTCATTGGACTCAGCTTATCTGTTGAAGAAATGTTTGAGCAGAAATATCAAAGACAAGCTCGAGACTTAATTGAACTCAACACATGAGTAGAAAAAATGTTTGAGCAGAAATTTTAGAGGCAAGCTGGAGACTTAATTGAACTAAAAAAATCAGTTGAAGAAATTATTGAGCAGAAATATCAAAGACAAGCTCGAGACTTCATTGAACTCAACTCATCAGTTGAAGAAATGTTTAAGCAGTAATTTCAGAGACAAGCTGGAGACTTAATTGAACTCAATTTAGACTTTGAAGAATTTGTTGAGCAGAAATATCAGAAACAACTCGAGACTTAATTGAACTCATCACGTCAATTGAAGAAATGTTTGGTCAACCAAAGTGATGGCAAGTTTTTGGACTGCGCGACAACCCTAAAACCACTGATAGCATTTTCGACGTCTAAGGCGCCTGCTACACCTTCAATATTTATTGTGATATTTGGATCGCGATCCATATTGATGGATTGACAGATCGCGCGCGAATGCTACATGGTCAATATTTATCGCGTCAGTATTCACATAATTGTTATTCTGAGTGGTTCGTCGTTTAAAAGATGTCGCAATTCTTCCAACTTGAAAATGAATTCTTTCAAAATTTGTTTTTCTGTCGTAAACTCTGATTCTACCGGCATCACACACTCGCTTTCAATATCCTGTTCCATTATACACTATGATCAATAAGTACCGGGACTGGGTATTTTAAATTTTCCGCCGTTGCCCGATGCAGGTCGGTTAGGTCGGTAGGACCTTAACTGACATCTGTGTCAAATTTTGAGCGGGATTGCATCATTAGTTTTTGTTTGGCAGCTGTTAGCGTCAGTCAACTTTTTGTACTTCGTCGCATTTTACAATGGATAATTTTGTTGATCAACGTATTTGTTTGAAATTTTGTCTTAAGAACGAAATTTCTTGTGCCAATGCGCTTAAAATGTTGCAGAAAGCATTTGGGGAGTCTGCTCTATCAAGAACCAGAGCGTTCCAGTGGTATAAAATGTTCAAAAGTGGTCGCGAAGTGGTCGAAGACTTTCCTCGTTCTGGACGTCCTTCAACATCGAATACCGACGAAAATGTTGAAATTGTGAAGAAAATCGTGCTTGAAAATCGTCATGTGAGCCTCAGAGATATTTCTAACGATCTTAACATCTCTTATGGAAGCGCACAACACATTGTTGTCGATATTTTGCGCATGAAACGCGTCGCCGCACGGCTTGTTCCTCAAGACTTGAATTTCGTCCAAAAAGATCATCGAAAGCAAGTGATTATTTGAACACAGTGTGAATATCATCGATCAGGCTCCCTATTCTCCAGATATGGCACCATGTGACTTTTTCCTGTTCTCCCGACTCAAGTTACCGCTTCGTGGAAAGAGTCCATAGAGGTCATAAAAGAAAATGCGATGCGAGAGCTGAAGGCCATACCTGCTTCGGCTTACCAGAAGTGCATGGACGATTGGATTAAGCGTTGGCATATGTGTATTGCTTCAGATGGGGCTTATTTTGAAGGGGATAAAATAAATTTACCAGAAGAATAAAACAATTTTGTTTTTTTGACACAGTCCCGGTACTTATTGATTATAGTGTATAGCCACAAACAACACAAAAATTAAGTAAAATGCTTTATTTCTTATTTGTTTTATTTTATTTTAATTTCACCACGTACTGCCGAATCGCGTATTGATATCATGAAATATGCTACACGTTCAAATTTTTTATTCACAGATTTGTGATCCGCGATCCAGATTTCAAAATATTTAAATATTTTGCGATATGGATCACGATCCATCAATATTGCATGCTAAACGTTCAATAAATATCGCGATACTGGATCGCGGTCAATAAATATTGAACGTGTAGCAGGCGCCTAAGAGAACGCAAACTAGGCCAAAGAAAAAAAACCGCTCATATTTGAAAGAGCTAGTCTTATGAAAGAAACTTGAATCTCGCTATCACTTTGTTATTTATGATGCTTTGAATTACTTGAAGTTATAATAAATTTTTCAGAAAATTTGTTAAGAAATTTGTTTTAGAGATGTTTATATTCCAAATCTTGACCACTTTAAGCTTCTATTGATGTCTAATTACTTACTTGCCCCTTTCAAGCTTTAGCTATCACTTTTCCTCTAATCAAATGCCATGTTGGGGTTCGTTCGTCGGAACAGTGCGTCATTCTCTGATCCGTATACGTTTAAACTGTTGTTCACAGCTTTCGTTAGATCAAGGCTGGAATATGCTTCGTTTATATGGAGGCCATATCAAGTGACTCACATTAATCGCATTGAGCGCATCCAAAAGGTTTTTATACGGTTCGCCCTAAGGTCGCTGAACTTTACTGAACCGTTGCCGTCGTATATTTCCCGCTGCCGCCTTATAAACTTATTGAGTCTAAGCTCTAGGCGAACGTATCTTGCATGCTCCTTCATTGTTGGGTTATTAAACGGGTCTATAGATTGCCCGGCCGTTTTGAGTAAAGTGGGTTTTAATGTTCCTGTACGTACGGAACGTAGAGACTTTCCACATCAGCTTTTTCAGGTCAAACTATGCTAGGAATGCGCCTCTGGCTAGAGCCCCCGCGGAACTGAATAGTGTCACCGACCTTGATGTATCCCTTCCCAAAGGGACTTTGTTAAATTTGTTAATGAATAGTTTAAGTTGAAGCTGTTTTCTTCATTTGTGTTTTTTTTTTTTCTAATTGTTCCTATAGTCAGTAAGTTCTTTATGTTCATTGGCTTATTAAATAAATAAAATAAAATAAAAATAAAAAATAAACATTTGCCAACAAATACAATTTTTGTAATCTCAGTTACGTAACAGTCCTGCTGCTGTCTTTGATTTAAGTTAACATAAAGAATCACAACCTTGATTGTATATTGAAAAAAAAACGGGTTTAAAAATCGATTGCCCCTTTCAAGCTTTAGCTATCACTTTTCCTCTACACCCATACATTCGTATTGACCTCTTTTTTCAACAGCTTCATTGATGGTTTTTTGTTCACAATCATTTCATATTTCATGCCTTTCAAGGACGTTTTTTATGCCATGTCAAAAATCGATTTGAGGCGTAGGAGCTGCTGGCCTGAGCTTGAGCCTTTTGTAATTGCAGCAATGTATGAACCAGAGAACAGAGTCTAACAGAGGGCAAAGGGAGCGATGAGTAAATGGCATAAGCCCAAAAGTGCAGCAGTCAATTTCAATTAGTGCGAATCTAATGGAATGGAAATTGAAAAAATGTCCTTGTATTATGGGAGCAGAAATGTGGAACTCTTAGGGAGAGTGTGGAATAGCTGCCAGTTGGGTATGAAGTATGGGAGAGTTGAAAGTAGAGGGTTGAAAGAAGAGCTAGAAAGGAGAGGTTGTTTCTTCGAAGAGATGATATTAGGAGCCATAGAATTTTGGTTAATAATGGTTGGAGGTTCAAGGCAAAGAGGGAGACCGTGTCTTTGGTGGAAGGATAGGTGATAGGGGCGCTCAAAGCAGAAAACCTGGAGACAACTTTTGCGGCCGGCCGTAACCCTGTAACGGGTTGTTATGACCAATTAAGTGAGCATGTAACGGTTTAAAATTTTTTCTGGCTTTTCTGAAACTTTCTTGCTTTAAACAAAGCAACATGAATGATTGAACTATGAAGGTGAGCATGTTTAATGTTACAAAAAAAATGTGTGTAAGTTGTAGCCGGCCTCGATAGCACAGCGTGTAGAGCGCTGGCTTCTCACACCAGAGGCCCTAGGTTCGATTCCTAGCTCGGGCTGGTGAAACACTCGTCTACTTCTATCGCTATCCACATGAAGCAGATGAGAATTACAAGAATCGTATATGAAAACTATATTGGAAAAACATCCTTTAAATTTACTTTATATTATTTTTCCCTTTCCCTCTAATTTCAAATATAATATTCAGTTCTATTAGTGTCGAAATTTAATGATTATTAAGCATGATTAAACTGTTTTCTCATATTCATAAAACAAAGTGAAACTTTGAGACTTTTAAGCAGCCAACTACTGTTGGCACCAGTTGGTACACTTCTTGTCATTCCATATTCAAAGCACTTAACCTTCGCAGCAGCACCTGTACTCATACTTGTACTTGTCCATAAATAAGCCACATTAACCCCGTTACAGACTTTTCTTTTTCAACTTTTTGCTGGCGACTTTTGTTTTTCGCACACACGCACTCGGCACGCATTACGCTTCCGGCCACGCACAAATTTGCGTAGACACTTGGAGCAACAATACAAATGTGAGTACAAAAAAAAATAGCAATTTGAAAATGGAAAACAAAGGAAAATGAATACACACATACCTGACTACATGCTTGTATAATTTTTTAGGATAAAACTTTGTTGTAAAATGTAAAAGTTTCAATAACCGCAGCAAATAGAAAATACAGTAAAAACTAAAAAAAAATTTAATTAAAAATGAAAAAAATATATAAAACTTAAAATTATTCAAAACTGCTGTAAAAATGTTTTCAAATATTTGAAAGCAATAAAAATAAAAAAATATTTTAGAAATATATACAAAATTCAAATTATTCAACCTGCTGAAAAAATGTTTTTAAATATTTGAAAGCAATAAAAATAAAACAAAAATATTAAAAAAATATATATAAAAGTTAAAATTATTCAAAACTGCTGAAAAATGTTTTTAAATATTTGAAAGCAATAAAAATGAATAAAAATATTTTCAAAATATATTCAAAATTAAAATTATCCAAACCTGCTGAAAAATTGTTTTTAAATATTTGAAAGCAATAAAAATAAAACAAAAATATTTAAAAAAATATATATAAAAGTTAAAATTATTCAAAACTGCTGAAAAATGTTTTTAAATATTTGAAAGCAATAAAAATAAAAAAAATATTTAAAAAAATACATACAAGTTAAAAATATTCAAAACTGCTAAAAAAATGTTTTAAAATTTTGAAAGCAATAAAAGAAAAATATTCTTCAAAAATATATAAAAGTTAAAATTATTCAAAACTGCTGAAAAATGTTTTTAAATATTTGAAAGCAATAAAAATGAATAAAAATATTTTAAAAATATATACAAAATTAAAATTATCCAAACCTGCTGAAAAAATGTTTTTAAATATTTCAAAGCAATAAAAATAAAAAAATATTAAAAAAATATATAAAAGTTAAAATTATTCAAAACTGCTGAAAAATGTTTTTAAAATATTTTAAAGTAATAAAAATAAAATAAAATATTAAACAAAAATATATAAAAGTTAAAATTATTCAAAACTGCTGAAAAAATGTTTTTAAATATTTGAATGCAATAAAAATAAAACAACAACAAAAATATTTAAAAAAAATATAAAAAAGTTAAAATTATTCAAAACTGCTGAAAAAAGTTCTTTAATATTTGAAAGCAATAAAAATTAAAAAAAAATTTTACAAAAATATATACCAGTTAAAAATATTCAAAACTGCTAAAAAAATGTTTTTAAATATTTGAAAGCAATAAAAATGAAAAAAAATATTTTTCAAAAATATATAAAAGTTAAAATTAATCAAAACTGCCGAAAAATGTTTTAAATATTGGAAGGTAATAAAAAAAATATTAAACAAAAATATATGAAAGTTGAAATTATTCATAATTGCTGAAAAAATGTTTTTAAATATTTCAAAGCAATAAAAATTAAACAAAATATTAAACAAAAATATATAAAACTTAAGATGATTCAAAACAACTGAACAAATTTTGTTAAATATTTCAAAGCAAATAACTTCAATTGTCAGCTATATCTTGCAACTTTAAGGTCTCATTGTAGTTCATTATTATTACTAAACTATCATTTGTTGTCCCATGTCTGCACTGACAACCATCGACGTCACCTATGCATGGCATGGGTTATGCGCAATTTGCATAGAGTCAACCTACAGAAACAGACTGAGCGCCGGAATCAAATATCTTTACACCTCCGGTTGTAAGCTTTCCAACTGCAGTCAATGCTTTCTAAAATTTTGTTTTATGTTCTTTTACTTGCTCGCTGCAATTCTGCACTACTCGGGCTTGTGTGCAATTGTGCATGTCCTGATACAAAAGGATATATGCAGAAAGCAACACAAATAAATGCTAACCAGTGAGCGAGTGCATGTGTGTAGCTAAAACAACAACAAAGCGCAGTTGCAGCCAAGCAGCTTGCACAATGTGGCAATAAGGCCAAAAGGATAAGCAACAGCAGGCATCTATCGAGCCCAACTACGATTGAGTACATACCGTATAGCACATAAGTATGGTACATATGTGTGAGTATTGCAGAGTTTGCCGCATGGCGCAGTGTTAGTTGCACGGATATTGTGCAAATGAAATGAGCCGCATTACTTTTGTGCATCGGAGATTTGCAACTCAATGAGCAGCTGCAACAACTGAATGGAACGGCACAGTCGTACATACATGCATACATACGTCTGATTGCATAAGTGAGTGCGAGTGATTGAGTGCGAGCAGCAACTGAGTGAATGTGTGTGTGTGTGTGTGTGTTAGTTCAAAAGGATGCTGCGCGCATGTGCTCGTCTTGCACGAGCAATGTTTAGCAAAAATGTTGCTACAAATGCATTAATTATGCCCTAATGTAATTATAATTTAATTAAGTGCCTCGAATGCTGTATATGAAGGAACAGAGTTGTACAAATATTAAAAAAATGCATTCATCGAAAATGCCATCACTTTGTATTATCCCACTTTGCCAACTTTACGCAATTTTGCAGCTTGGAAAATGTTTCAGCAAATTGACAGTCGATTCGTTTACCTGATATAAACGTAATCTCGCTCAGCATCATCCAGCGAGCGGCAAAGTACAAATGCAACTGCAAGTAGCGGCCAAGGCGATGATGTAATTTGATTGTCACGTCGCGTGCGTGATCGAGCACCGTGTCGGGCATGTAGGAGAACTGCACCGGCTCGCCGATGTATTGGCGTCCGCCAATGCTGAAGAACACTTTGGCATGCACAAACACCTGCAAAGACAAAAACAACAATAACAATGAAACACATAATATGGCATAAGAAATATCAGCGCGCTGAAGCCAGCAACTTGAACGGCGGCTAGTTGACTCGTTGACTGGTGGCTTGTGTCGGTTTGTGTTGGTGGTGCAAATGTGGTCGCAGCAGGTGACGAGCGGCATAACAATTCAGTCAGTTAAACGCATTTTACGGAAGCAGTTTTATTTTTATTTTTATGCCAATGTCCATAATGCGGGCCTGCCATGACTATTGTTGTTATTGTTGCTCAGCAATAATAATGTTGTTGGTGTGTTTTGTATTTTTTGTTGTGTGGTCAAATGGTATTAATACGCTGCAGACTTTTTCGTTTCGTTTCTATTTGTTTGCTGCCGGTTTGAATTTTTATTTTTGTATTTTTTATTTAATTTTTTTTTTATTTAAATCGGGCTTTGTGTGCGCACAGCAGCGGAAATCGAGTGCAATAAGGAGGCAAGAACTGTAAAAGGAAATGCACAGCATTGCGCTGACCATGTAACGTCATTTGTAACGATTAATGCTAATTACTCGAATGATATCAAGTTGCCAGCGTCATGCAAATGCAAATACATATTTACACAATACTATTGTACAGCCAGTCGTATGTGAGAAGGTGCGGTCATTGGAACTACGGGTGGCGTTGTTTGGTGAGGAAGGAATTGGAAAATTAACAGCGGGCGATACACTTTCCTGACGGGGGAATGCCGAGAGTTGCTTTAATGACTAAAATTTTAAACAAATTCTGAATATTTTCTACTCAATATAATTCAAAATTTAAAACGAAAACGAAACGAAAAATTCTTAAAATTTTTTTTAATTCAATTAAAAATTTTTAATGTTTAATTAATTGAAAAATTTGTCAGAAAATGTCGAAAGTTAAATGACTAAAATGATTGACTAAAATATTAAACAATTTTTATAAATTTTCTATTTAAGGAAAATTTATTCCAAATCTTAGGGAAATGTTGAGAGTTGCTTTAATGACTAAAATGTTGAACAAATTCTAATTATTTTCTAGTCAATTAAATTCAAAATTTGGAAGAAAATGTGGAGAGGTACTTTATTGACTGAAATTCCAAACATTTCTGGCAATTTTCTTACTTAATTTTAATCAAAATTTTATGAGAAAATGTCGAAAGTTAAATGACTAATATACTAAAATATTTAATACATTTTGAAAATTTTCTATTCAATTTAATTCCAAATTTGAGGGAAATGTCGAGAGTTACTAAAATGATTTAAATTTTTTGGAAAAGAAAATACGGAGAGGTTGTTTATTGACTGAAATTCAAAAAATTTCTGGAAATTTTGTTATTTAATTTAAAGTTAAAATATGGAATGTTAAATTACTAATATGAATGACTATAATTTTTAATAAATTTTGCAAATTTTCTATTCAATTTAATTCAAAATTTGAGGGAAATTTCAAGAGTTGCTTTAATGACTAAAAACTTGAACAAATTCTAAATATTTTCTACTCAATTTAATACAAAATTTCGAAGAAAATGTGAAGAGTTTCTTTATTTACTAAAATTCAAAAAATTTCTGGAAATTTTCTTACTCAATTAAATTCAAAATTTGGAAGAAAAAGTCGAGAGTTGGTTTAATGACTAAAAATTTAAACAAATTAAATTTAATTCAAGTTCTGAGAAAAAAAGTCGAGAGTTATTTGATTAATGACTAAGGTTTTGAACAAATTCTGAAAATTTTAAATTCAATTTCACGCCAAATTTGAGGGAAAATGTGCAAAGTAAATTTTATGTCTATAATTAAAAACAAATTCTGAAATTTTCTGCTTAGTTTTAATTAAAATTTGGGAACATTTTTGGGAGTTACTTTAATGACCCAAAATTTTTTGGAAAATGTGGACCGAAATTCCAAAAAAATTTTTAACTAAATTCACTTCAAATTTTGGAAGAAAATGTTGAGAGTTATAAAATTTTGAACACATTCTGGAAATTGTTTACTCAATTTAATTAAACTTTTGGGGAAACCTGTCGGAAGTTGCTTTAATGACTAAAGTTTTGAACAAATTCTGAAAATTGTCTAGCCAATTTAGTAAAAAAATTTGGGTATTAATGTCAAGAGTTTCTTTTATGACTAAAATTCTAAAAAAATCTGAAAATTTTTTACTCAATTTAATACAAAATTTGCAAAATATCTATTAGGAAAAGGTCAATCTGAAACTGAAAGAAAAATGTTAAAAAAAATTACTAAAAAGTGATTAAAAGGTCACTAAAGAAGCTACTAAAAAGTGACTAATACAAATTTTAAAGTCAGGTCGCTAAAAAGTAGAACATCATAGACGAAACTGAAAGTATAATGAAGAAAAAAGGTCTTGAAAAAGCAAAGAAAGTTTAGGTGGTACGAAATCTAACATCATAGACTGAAACTGAACTGAAAGAATAATAGGGAAAAGTGACTAAAAGTTACCAAAAAATAGTGACTAAAAATTGGCTAAAAAGATCTAAAATTTGAGTGGTTAAACAGTCTTAAAAACGTCAAAGACTGAAGCAGATAGTATAATGAGGCAAAAAGTGGCTAAAAAAGATTAGAAAGTTTAGGTGCTAAGAAGTTTAAATCCATAGACTCAATTGAGAAAAAGTGACTAAAACATCACTAAAAATTTACTAAAAAGTGGCTAAACAAAGTTTAGAAAGTCTGATATTAAGGAGTCTACCGTCATGGCATTAGGTGTACGTGGTACAAGTCGATCATAATGTTCACTAAAGACATTTTAGGATATTGTCTCTGCTCGTAATATGTCATTCTAAGGACTCGGACGACATGGATGGGAGCTTCACCTAACTTAACCTAATGTGCCAGACTTTTCAATTAATCAATTCAATTATTTTCTATTTTATTTTATTCAATTCAATTTTGTTTTTATTTTATTCAATTAATCAATGAACTGTTTATTTATTATTATTTATTCTTTTATATTTACATTATTTATTTATTTATTATTATTTTATTTATTTATTTTCTTTCGATCAAAATCAATACAAATCTAAGCTACCAAACATGCCACAAATTTTATAAACCAGAATAAATTGCGCCAAAAATAATTGGGTTGCCTTTTAGAGAACACGAATGCCTGAGTATTCTGAGCGCGTTTTACTTGTGCTTTGATAGCTTCATTAATGGAAATCAGTCACGAATTATGGCGCATTGAAACAGCAATTCAAACCGTTATATGGGGCCACATTGCAGTTCATAATCCAACAGGTGCCCTCACCGGTTCGCATCCACAAACGCCGACATTAATGTAAACATACACACACACAGATACACCGTGGTATGTACAATATTAAGAAAATTTGTACGCATTACGCGGCAATTAGTGAACAATTAGCATAAATTTGGGCTTATCAATCCATGAATATCTTTATTGACATTGGCCAGCCAGCGCAGACAACGGAACTAATATTGATGTGAACGCGTATGTATGTATGTAGTATGTGTAATATTACGCAGCTATATGAATTGAGCAGACGAACCACAAATGTCTCTTGTGGCATAATTTGGGTGGGGATTATTGTGTAATATTTTCTACAATTAGCTTTTCCCAAACGTATGACATGGTATTGATTTAAGTTGTTCAAAGAATACTGAAATATTTATGTTTTGAAATATATAAAAGAGGTACAACGCTACGTTATAGGCCAGACAGACATAAATTGATGGATGTTCACAATGACGATTAATTAAAATTTTGTTTAAGTTCTATGTAAGTTCTGGCAACTGTTTTGATCAAAAATAATTAACCTTAGAAACGTCGTAGACTAAAAAAGAAGAAAACTAGAACAGAGTGAAGACCAAATCAACGAAAATAAATCAACTGTTCACATCACAAATAGTAAATGAATTTATTAAACATTTATTGAAATTGAGGCGTAGATTTACCCAACAGATGAACGATTCTAAGGTTAAAGAAGGTCACCATATGTTTTGTTTCAGGTTTCCAATGTACACATTGAACCTTGATGTACCTAACTTTTTAGTTCAAAAGAACATTGAGTCCGCAGAACATTGTATTAACCTTTTTAACAAGAACCACTTCAATCTTATCGCCACAATGGCTTCAAGCCGTACGTCATATTGTGTTATGTGTAATGCGATACTCTGCTAACTGAAAGGTGTATCGAAAATTTATTGAGCTGTCATAAAAGCTACTTGAATGTGTCAAATGCTGTCGTTGATTTTGTGTCATATACAATGTTTGTATTGTATATCGATACATCAAATACATTTATAGATTATACGCAGTAATGCATGCAAGCAGTGGCGCACACAGGATTTCTTTTAGGGGGGACGGAGTTTTGCGTACAACTTTTGAACTCAATTCCATTTGAAATCATAATTTGTAACAGCAATTTTAGTATTTGGGGGAATTTTGAATCAACCAACGGGCCAGATCTACTTTACATAGTTGGGATCCCGGGTACTTGCAAGTCAAAGGGGGACAATAGCTGTGGTACATTAGAAAGCAATATCCTTGTGCCTGTGGCCATGGACACTCCCAGATCTAAGATTGTAGTGTCAGTTTAATCAGTTAGAAAATCAGTTAGAAGGAGAATAAGTTAGAAAACTTGTCACAAAATATTTTGTGACATTTGTGACAGTATTCTGTCAAAATCAATTTGTCTAAACAGTTTTGTAAAATATATTTGTGACAATTGTTCTGAACATTTTTTGTGACAGTCAATTTTGTCCAAAAAAGTTGTCACAAAGAAATTGGGAAAAAGGTATTCAAATATATGCGACTTGTTCTAATCTGCTGAAAGTGATGGAATGGATGGATGGAGAGATATAAACACTCTCTAATTTTTTTGAGAAAAAGTGACAACGATTTTAATTTTTTTTTCATTTCGATTTGAATGACGCAAAAGTGTAAAAGAAATAGAAGGAAGATGAAAAATCTATTATTTACGACTCCATCCTATTCATTTCTAAACGTTATATTCTATTATTGTGACCAAGTTATTTTTTGCTTTGTGTTTGAGTTTACTTTGACTCTGATAACTAATAATAACTTACAATCGCTTCATGCACCTATGGGCCGGTAAAGTAATTATTAATATATTTGGAACTTGTTGTTGAAGTACAAAACTGATAAAACTTTTGCTGCTTGTACACAGATAAACAATATTGATAAAATAATGTTTGGTATGTGGGACAAATTAACTAATGTTCTGTGGGTTAGAGTATGGGGGCCAGTAACCATTATGGTGTATGGAACTCACTGATTAGAAGCGCTTTACGTTTGTTGTGTAGAGTCACTGAAGTGGCAGTGTACATATAGATATACAAAAGTACATATATACTGGTACATACATGTAAATATACACTTATTTGTTGATTGCCATCAAGTGGTGATTAGCTGTGTTCAACGAATCAGAGTATACGTAGTTCGTATTTCAAGTGATGCCTTTGAAAATGTCACAAAAACTAACTAAGTACTCGTATTGTTGGATCGAATTAAAAAAAATTTTTTTAGTACAATCAGCCTTTATTGAAAGTTTCAATGAACCGTTTTTAAGTCTTCACAGTGCCTATTTGGTCAGTGGTTCAAGTAATAGTTTGGGACATATCACAAACAATGACTGACTTCAAAGTCTATACTGAAAGTTTCAATATAGCGTTTTCAAATCTTTACAGTAAGTACCTACTTGGTCATGTTTTCAAGTAATGATTTGGATATATCACAAACAATAACAAAGTACTGTTGGATCAAATTTAAAAGTATTTTTTCAAGTCAGTTTTTATAGCAGGTTTTTGTGTAGTGTTTTGAAAGTCTTCACAAGAATCTAAAAATTATAATTATTTCTTATAACAATTTTAACAACATACCAATGTTCTTTAGGAAAAGAATATGTTCTCAATAACTTCAGAAAATCTTTAGTGCAACTTTGAGTTACTTTGTCTGAGTTCAAAGCGCATATCCGCACAGCAAATTACATTAAAACAAACGTATGTGCGACTATGAACATATTTTTATTTATGTCTGTTAGCGTACACACGTTAATAAGTGTCTGACTGTCTTGTCTGACGTGTGCCTGTCAGTTAGGTTTCAACAGTTTTATTATTGGCCCTTACAGAACAGAAAAAAAGATTCACCTTAGACATTGCACTGCTTACATATTCAGCGCTGGCCCTGCGCACACCATGCAACAAAAATCAACTATTTATTGGATACATGGAAAAGCGAATGTGAGCAAATGAAAAGGTGAGTTATGCGTATAGTAAAAATGCATACTCGGGCGTATTTTTGCTGCTGCACAGTGTAATTTATTGTAGTTGCTCGACGCTCTTCTTGTTGTTTTTGTTTTTATGCTGATTATTTGTTCAGCGCGCACTTGCTGTGCGCTGTTTGTTGTTTTTCTTTTGCGCTTCCTCTTCTTCCCTGCACTTTACTGGGCACCGTCTTCTTCTTCTTCTTGTTTCAATGTTCACTGGTGCCGCCAGCCTGTCTGCCACAATACGCCACACAATTTCCATGCCCAGTTAACACGTATGGCATTGTTTTTTTTGTCGTGCTGCAGCAAGCTTAGTGCTATTTTTAATTATTGTTGTTGTTTTAAATTCAATTTTTTTTGTTTTTTATATTATTATTGTTAGCTTGTTTGCTTTGAAAGTGCGCGCAAAAATGGCGCGTTGCTTGGCTTTATAAGTGCCTGTTGTTATTTTTGTTTTTGTGATACAAACTAAGTATGAACAATAATTGCTGCTGAGAATTTTTGTGATTTTTTTTTGCTTTCGAATTTTTTTGATTTATAGCTATGAATCCACGTATGGCCAACATTAATGCATTCGAGCCGTTTTCGACGTCTTTATCACTTTGATTTATTTATAACGCTCTGCGGTAATTGAAGCTCAGCCCTGCACATTCCCAGCTGTACCCTCTTTCACTTCAAGAACCTCTACTCACATGTGTAGATAGGTATGTGACCATATGAATTCGTTTCTTTGTAGGTAAGCCGTATGTGTGCTGTTCTATGCCGCCGTATTGTCTGCATTGAAAAGCGCTTCGCACCAAATCTAACCGAAAGCACTTCGACTGCCACTTCAGTTGTCATTTCGTTGGCATTTGATATGCCTTTCAGGTAGCATACGAGTGTCGATATCGGTTGTGCTGTGACACAATTTTTTTTGTATGGCATTTATGATATTTGCTTTATTTATTTTATTTTTGTATTTTTCATCACACACACTCGTTGGTTTTTATTTATTTAGGATATTGGCACTTATGAAATCGCTATAAGTGGCAGCAACATTTCCTATTGTTGTAAAAAGGGAATCGAATTGAATTGCCCAAATATTTCTCAAACTTTTTGCATGGCTTAGCGCTGCGGTGGCAGTCCGAGTTGAATGTGTGATGAATAATTTTATTAGAAAATTTCAAGTGTTTATGGCATAAAATATTCATTGTAAGCGCATTTGGCTGGAGAGCACTTGAGCGAACATAGGAAAGGCAGCGGTTGCGGTGAAATGTAGTTATGGGCCAGTGCTATCAAACTGCTTGAATGGATTACTCATATGTACAACAACAATGCATAGAGTAAATAGTTGGTAAGTTGGCCTCAGGTACAGAAATGATTAAAATAAACTCAATTTGAGTGAGAATACAATTTTTTTTACAAATTAGATTTCTACAAAAAATTGTCACAAAAATATTGTAACATTTTTCGGTATCGCAAAAGTCACAACAAACTTTGGTGACAATTTTGTTAAAACTTGTGAGACTTTTTTAAAATTTGTCACAAAATATTTTTGTGTCATTTTTAACAGTATTTCGTTGAAATCAATTGTCCAAGCAGTTTTGTAAAATATTTTTGTGACTACTGATTTGACAACTTTTTGTGACTAAATTTGTTGCAAGTGGTCACAAAACGATTTAAAGACATTTTTGTATTGCATTAGTTTTAACAAATTTGTTTGACAAGTTGTAACAAAAATATTTTGTGAGAAGTTTCAACAAAATATTATGGTTTTATTGACAAAATTTATTTCTACAAAAAACTGCCCCAAAAATATTGTAAAATTTTTTGGTATCGCAAAAGTTTCAACAAACTTTTGTGACAAGTTTGTTAAAACTTGTGACGTTTGTTAAAACTTCTCACAAAATATTTTTGTGACATTTGTGACCGTATTCCGTTAAGATACATTTTGTCTAAGCAGTTTTTTAACATATTTTTGTGACTACTGTTTTGACAATGTTTTGTGACACTCAATTTTTTCCAAAAAATTGTCACAAAACTATTTAAAGAAACTTTTTTATTGCATTAGTTTTGACAAATTTTTGTGACAAGTTGTAACAAAAATATTTAGGGAAAATTTTCAACAAAATATTTTGTGACAACTTCCAACAAAATATTTTGTGACGAGTTGTAACAAAAATATTTTGGGACAATTTTCAACAAAATATTTTTTGACAAGTTTTAATATTATTCTGCTTTTGTGACGGTGAAGTTTTCCCAAAAATTTCAAAAAATTTAATAGAAATTTTGAAATTTGTTCAAACTTTTCCCAAACTACTTTTGTGACATTAAATTTAGTCTAAAGAATTTTGAAAAATATTTTCGTGACAACTGTTGTGACAATTAATTTTGTCGAAATATTTTGGTATAGGTTTTGACAAATTCCTTTGGTCACAAAAAAAATTAAAGGCAAATTATTTCGAAAATTTTTATGAAATTTTGTGAAACAATTTATTGTGGCAATTTTTTTAAAGATAATTTGTATATTGAAGATTTAATGGGCTGAAAGGTCATTACTGAATTCACTGTTGGCTTATGTTTTGTTAGCAGTTTAATAAAAAAAAACTAAAATTTCTTGAACACGCACTTTTGGCCTTCAACAAATCGTCCAGTAGTTTACGGATTTTACAAGCCATTAAACCATCGACAGAAACAGGAATCGATCGATCGATTTCAATGTTCGTAAGTAAAAATTTTGTCTGTTGTCTCACAGACGAGCTTCCCAACTTCACAATCTTTTTTTGTACATAAGTTGTGTAGAACTTGCTGAATCAGAGGCTTCAAATGTTCTGGGATGGTGATCTTTGTTGGAACGATCATAATTTTTTTGTTTCAAAAGAATCAGTCAAGTGTCTCGGCTTTCTTCAAGCAGTGTAAGAAATACTTTACTCCATTTGAGCTCCGACTGATGTGCATCACCCACTTTCGCTCATAAATGGACTTTAATTCAGACATTCCAAGACATTCACTTTTACAGGGTGTTTGACAGTGAACCGAACAGCCGAAATAAATAAAATAAGCCGAAATAAAACAGTGTAAGAAATACTTCACCATCTGATCTCTGAATGATCTACATCCCCAAAATGGAGTTCAACTCGCACTTGTGGACAGGAACCTAGCAAATACATCCAAAACTCTTGAACTGCATACAGAATCGTACGATAAAACTGGCGGAAGGATCTAATAAGGTATCCAGCTCTAGTGATACATATGACATACATGTCGACGATGATCCAAGGACTCAATAGAGCTGGATATCACTGGTATCACAGCTCTATTACAATATTCACGGTAGATGTTCCGTTGAAATGAGTAGATTAATGTCACAGAAACGTGTAACATGGGCCACAAATGCAGGAATGGTTCGTTTCTCAGCTTTGTCGCGAGGTTCTGGAATAGGCTTCCTGCAGATATTTTTCCTAACACTTGCATTCTTGACAACTTCAAACTGGGCGCTCACACGTTCCAATTCAATTTTATTGAAATTTTGAATTTCATTGAAAAATTCGTATGCTTTCGCCCCACTCACCTGTACATCCTTGGAGAACATGTTGTTCGTATGCAATATAACGGCACTAAAATTGCGCACACTATCAAACTCGAATGTGATCTCAACGGGACGTCCCAGCAAACTTGGCGTATCGTTGCGCCAGCCAATCCATTCGTAACCTGCAAAACGATATTAAAAAAATATGATTTAGCATTTTTAATTTTGCCCATAAAGAAGCATTTTATGGCCAATGCAGCCATGTAGGCGAGACTAGGAAATTCTCAAATTATGGACAGCAACAACATCATAAATAATTTCGCTACCAACTGCCATGCAATGCAATTTTCCATTAAGCTATCAACAAAATATGACCGAATGCAATGTGCCAGACTTGATACATGCCGCCCGCAACTGGCGGTCGCGTCGCTGACGTCAGGCCGTGGACACAGAGCGCAGTAAATTATTGTGAAAATGCCAGCGTACGAAATTGAATTGACATTGCGGTTTTTGACATGTTGCAGCAATTTTTATTTGTTTTACACATTTTTTGTGCGTTGTTGTTGTTTTTGTTGTTGTGCCGTTGCGGTACATAAATAATTGAATTTTTAAGTGGCTGTGTTGTCAACACAACGCAACAACAATAACAACAACAAGGACAGCAATGCATATCAGCCACGTGCGCATAGTTGGCTAACAAAGTTGGCGGCTTGTAATGCACTTTGCTGCATTTGTTGGCAAATGTTTTTTTTTGTTTGTTGGTTGGTTTTATAAAAACTTTTGGCTTTTAATTTTCAATATTTAATAGTAAATTTTTTTAAGTGTTGCTGTAAAAAATTCAATTTTAAATTTTGTATCTAAAATATTTTGTTGCTTTAAATTTAAAATTAAATTTAAAAATTTTCAAATTAACGCGTCCCAGTGTTGATTTGGGTTTACCTTTACCGAATCCATGTATATCTGTGCGAAAGTTGTCTTTGCCCTTCTGACCATCGACCAATTGACCCAAACCGTCCACATAACGGTCGCCGTCTTCGTGGCCATCGTAGGTTTTATCCGAGAGGTCAATCTCCATGCCACGTTGCACGCCCTTCGGTATGCTGTAGGAAACAATGCCCTCTGTAAATGAATAATAGAAGAGAGAGAGAGAGAGTGTGAGATGGAGAATCAATGAATTTATTAGCTGAATTATTTTTAATAGATTTAGTCTGTTCCAAAAGAAAGTGTTGGCGGTTTTTTAAAAATACTGCCACTACTACTACGAGATTGCCAGCGAAACTTGCTGGAGGAGCACGTAAAATGTTTCAAATTAAACTAAAAAGCTGCTTTAAGTTCTGAACAGATTTTCCTGCAAACTGGCTCTTCTAAAACACCAGACGTTTTATATGGGGTTTGGAGATTGAGAAACCAATCCATGACGAATCTGCCGAAATGGTTCAATCGAATACGAACAAACAAGGAGCTGCATGAGCTGTTTGAGGGAATGGACATAGCACAGTGACTCAACATCCAGCAGCTATGCTGGCTTGACTATGTCTCCTGTATGACCAATGAAGCTTTGACGAAAAAGGTGTTCGACGTGGTAGTTGGAGGTCGACAGCTGGTAGGAAGACTGTGTTTCCGTTGGAAGGACCAAGTTGAGGAGGCCTTTTCATCCAGTTGCGGCAGAGGCGGCTCCGAAGATTCGGGTCATTGTCCTCTTGCAAGACCCAATTTTCGTCTTGGCTGACGAAAAGGTCAGGTTTATAAATTTTAAGCATTTTAACTTAGTCTAAATTTTGCACACACAAATTCGAACCCATCCGAATCCATAGTTTTGGCTGTCTTTGAAATGACAGGTTTATAAATTTGAATTATTGGACGTGAATCCAAATTTAGCCTGACGAATCCATTTTCTTGGCTGATACGTCAGGTTTATAAATTATAAACATTCTAATTGAATTAAAATTTTGAGCACACAAATTCGAACCCATCCTTATTCATCTTTTTGACTGACTTCGACAGGCAAGTTTATGAATTTTAAGCATTCCAACTGAATCCAAATTTTGCCTGAAGAATTTATCTTCCTGGCTGACTTTGAAAGGTCAGGATTATAACTTTTACAAATTTTAATTGAATTCAAATTTTGCGTACCCAAATTCGAACCCATCTGAATCCATCTTCTTGGCTGACTTTGATAGGTCAGGTTTATAAATTCTAAAGCATTCTAAGTGAATCAAAATTTTAATCCAGAGATCTTAGCACCCAAATCCGCTCTCTGAGAAACACCACTAGACTTGAAATAACCCCAGAATGAAAACTATATTACGTGCTAACCAGACAGGATTCACCCAAACCCAACGACCAGAAAGTCGCTATATCGAATCGCAGTTTTCATTCTCGCTTTCCCAGGTCATCCGTTTTTGGATGTTGTTTGCACTAAGCTGAGGTTTCTGGTAGGACAATACAGTAGAATAAGAAGAAGAAGAACTAGAAGTCGTAGTAGAAGTAGAAGTGGAAGTGGAAGTGGAAGTGGAAGTGGAAGTAGAAGTAGAGGTAGGAGTAGAAGTAAAAGTAAAATAGAAGAAGAAGAAAACGGGCGATACAGTATTTTTGTTTGGTGCAAACGTTGTCTCAACGGGTTTCCCTTTTTGCCAAGTTTAACCTTAACGCTGATTGGGATGATTCCTAAACTACTGCACAATCCCTTTTTCCTTTTCTCCACGTTTTTTACTTTTTTTCAAAAAAGACAATAACCTTAATTTTACTATTAAAAACCTCGAACACTTTGGCCTTGAACAGACTGATAAGTAAAAAAAATCCCCAACAAAATTATAAATTAATAATTATTTATGTGTTTTACTCGAGCGTTCTTTGAATTGAATATAAATTAAAGCAATTACTTAAATTATTATTGAAATTTTTAATTTGAAAAAATCATAAAAATCAAAAATTATTGAATTAACTCTTTTTTATCAAATATAAATTATTAAAAATAAATTCAAAAATCAACAACAATTTCAAACCAAACACACTTAAAGCAAGTTTTGGTTTTCAATATTAGTTTTCATTTGCACCAAAAAGGCTGAAAGCCTAAAATTTAATTATAGTAAAAAACCATTCGAACCACATCTTTCAATGTTCACTTTTAATGCTTTCTGCACGTTGTACATGAACCAATTTCGAATGTTAAAATTACACAAACTATGTGTGCACCGTTTTAATTAAAGCTGAACCAAAGCGCGCAACGCCTACCGCCCACCGCTGTTTCGTAAGTCAGAAATGCGGCAACAGCTGAAACCTCGCTCTAATTCGTCTTAACCGCAAATTGTGCGCACTTGTACATAAAATATGCAAACTTATTAAAACTTTAGCAAGTACTTAACGCAAATTTGCGCACCACAACATTACCACAAGCCATTTGCTACACGATATGCGAGCAGCGCAGCAAAAGGTTTGCCAATGCCGATCTAATACTAATTTAGATGGTTTAGGTAGAGAGTGAAATTTTCCAAACGAAGCAGAATGAATCGATTAAGTAAATAACCGAGGAATCATATGTTTTAAAGCAAAAGCTGCATTTAATAAAATTGTATTATGAAAACATTGAGTGAATTTTTAGTCGGTATTAATTCTACAGATTCATTGCCATTGGAATGGAATTTGCCTAATAATTAAATATTCCAGTTATGCTTTGAGAATTTCAATGAACCATATTTGCGCATGGTTTGAGTAAAAATTATTAATTTCATGTAATGAATTTTTGCAAGCCTTACTCAACATAATTATAAATATTATATTAATTGCTGCCATAAAACTCGCATTTCACTTTAGGCCTTTTTGGGCGCTCGAGTTTATTACAATGTTATTATTATTTTTAGCTCGATTTTTTTTGGTGGTGCATTGTTGGCGCACTTCATTAGCGGCAAACAATGCGCGCGCAGGTGGTTCAAATTTCATGGCAAATGCAAATTTCGTTACCAGTCATAGATACTCGATGTGAGCGCTGCACTCCGCCTACACACTCGTCGGAACATCGAGGCAGCTGAGACAAAAGCTGCTTTTGTATTTTGCATATTAAATCATACTCGTACTACACGAATTTTATGCTTTTCAATTGTGCTTTGCGTGAAAAATTTCGTAAAAACAAAATGTAAAAAAAAAATTCGCCGACAAAAAAATTATTTCATATGCTTTACACACACACACACAGAAGGCGTTTCGGGCATTGCTGATGGAATTTCATGCATTTTATAGGGGAATGTCAGAAAAAATATGTTGTACCTTTTATATAATAAACTTCTGAAATACTGACAGGAATAGTAGTAAAATATTGCAGGTATATATTTTATATAGCAGGAATTTTTAACGAAATAAAGCGAATGAAATAAAATGTATGAATGGACATGATTAGTTTGGTGCATGGATTAGTTGCTACTGATTTGACATTTAATACTTTTCAATAATAACTTAAAATAAGCTTAGTTTAAGCTCCAACTCACAATAAATGTTAAAAAAAAAAATTATTTAAATTTTAGTTAAATAATATATGAAGGTGTATTAAATTTTTGTGTGTAGTGGAAAAATTCAAATACGAAACGTACGAAAGAAAAAGAAAATGAAAATGGAATTTCTAAAGGCAAAAGAATTAATTTTAGCAAATAAGTCAATTGATTGGCATCAATTGGTTAATCACTAAAGTTATTAGTGAATGAATTGATTGGCATATTAATGGCATATTAACTCATTAATCTATAGTGATGAGAATCAATTTTAGTAAATAAGTTGCTTAGTTAATGAATAGATTGGCATATTAATTCTATTGTCAAATTAGTCAAGTTTAGTAAATGAACTGATTTGACAACTAACTGTGTGGCATATTAATTTATTAGTCTATAGCCATAAAAATCAAATTAAATAAATAAGTTGATTAGTCACTTAACTAATTATCATATTATATGATTAGTCAATGAATTGGTTGTCATATTAAGTCTAAAGCCCCAAAAATCCATTTTAATTAATAAATTGATTTGCCAATTAACTGATTGGCATATTAATTAATTAGTCTATAGGCATAAGAACCTAATTTAGTAAATAAGTTAAGTAGTCAATTAACTGATTTGCATATTATTTGATTAGTCAATGAAATCGTTGATGTATTAACTCTATAGACCCAAGAATCCATTTTAAAAAATCAATTCATTAGTCTATACTTTTAGGAATCTAATTTAGTAAATAAGTTGATTAATCAATTAACTGATTGGCATATTTTTTTATTAGTTAGTAATTGGTTAACACATTAACTCTATAGTCCCAAGAATCCATTTTACAAAATTAATTGCTTTGTCTATTAACTGATTGGCATATTATTTGCTTAGTCAATGAATTGGTTGTCATATTAACTCTAAAGTCCCAATAATCTCTTTAAATAAATTAATTGATTTGTCAGTTAACTGATTGGCATATTAATCATTAGTCTATAATCATAAGAATCTGATTTAGTGAATAAGTTTATTAGTCAATTAACAGATTGGCATATTATTTGATTAGTCAATGAATTGGTTGACATATTAACTCTACAGCCTCAAGAATCTATTTTAATAAGTGAATTGATTGGTAAATTAACTGATTGGCATATTCATTGATCTATAGTTAAAAGAATCTAATTTAGTGAATAAGTTTATTTGTCAACTGATTGGTGGACATGCTAATTGATTAGTCTGTAATATGAGTGGCATAATAATTGACTGAGTAAACAGTTTTATGAAAAAATTCTAGATAAATTCAAAACTCCGTAAAATATATAAATTCAGTTTGTCACATAAATCTAAGTTATTAATTGGTTGTTAATGGGTATTACTGATTAGTCAATTTGTCGATTGATCAGTTAACTGACTGATTCGTTTTTTTTTAATTAAATAATGCAAAATTAATTTCAATAAAACTCAATAATTTTCTGAAAAATATTTAACAAAAATTAAATTTTAGTTTCAATCCAATATAAATTTATTTTGAATCTAAAAAACAATTAAGGGGGAAAGCCACTGTGACGGGTCAAAAAATTAGTGATTTTCAACATTTTTTTTGACCGAGTAAATATAGGAATTTTTGGATCGGGTTTTTTTTATTTTATTAAGCAGACATCTAATAATATTTCCACAAATTTTTATTAAAAAATATTAAATAGTTTAAACAATAGAGATGATACCGTAGCGCTTGAAAAAAAATTCCCCCTCCATGGCGGCATCGATTTCTCAAAAACCCGTACTCAGAAAAAAAAAATAAAATTTTATTGTAATCTGTATGAATGTAGTTATCTTTGTACGTAGCCGTTTTTTTTTATTTTGATTTTTCACAAAATGGCGACCGATTGAAAATATTTCCATGTTTTCGACCTTTTTTTTTGGTTTTGAGACAGTTTAAAAAATAGTAAAAAACAAAATTTTCCAAATCGGCTACGCTTAACCTTAACCACTACTAAGACGAACAAAACAAAAAAAATTAGAAATCGGTTCATAATTGTTCGAGTTATTGATGCCGCCAGTTCAAAAAAAAAGTTTCGAGAAAAACGCGTTTAAAGTTTTGAGTCCACCTGCGTTTGAGTGAGACCTGCTCTCACTAAAATAGTTGTAACTTAGTCAATTTTTGAAATTTTGACTTGAAATTTTGTACACATATTTTTGAATATATAAGCTTTGATTTAAAACAAAAAAAATTTTTTGACCCGTCACAGTGGCTTTCCCCCTTAATGTGCTGTATTAAACAAAATTTTAATTTAAAAATTTTGCGCCACAGAGTGTCAAAAATAAAATATTTTGTAGTTATTTTTGTGATTATCAATTATGAATTAAATCACAACAATAAATTTTTAAATGATTATTTAGTTAAAAAAAAAAATTAATGCATAGATAAAAATTAATCATTTTTAATTGTAATATAAGCTATAACCTCAAAGCATTCAAGACAAATTTAATTATTTAAAATTAATCAATATTTACTGAACCAACTTAAAATTAAATCACAACAATACATTTATTAAGTTATCATCTAGTTAAAATAAAGAAATTAATGCACAATTAAAAAATTAATAATTTTAAATATTAAGAATTTAATAATTGACTGGCACGACAATAATTTTAAATTAAAATTAAAATTAAAGCTATAAGCTCAATGCATTAAAAAAAATGTGTATTAATTAAAATTAATTAAAATTAATCAAAAGTTAACTAACTTAAAATTAAATCGCAACAATAAATTCATTTATTGATCATTTAGTTAAAATAAAGAAATTAATGCACAATTAAAAAAATTAATCATTAAAAATTTTAATAAAAGCTATAAATTCAATGCATTAAAAAAATTATATTAATTAAAATTAATCAATAGTTACTGAACTACTTACTAATGCCATTATTTGCTATTAATTATTTTAATTCCTTTGATTTTTTTCAAATAATCACATTCATTATGATCATAATTAGCAATTAATTAGCAGTATATTTCTTTTCATTTCAACAATTATTGAAAATTTTGTCCAATGAATTTTTGTCTCCACTTTTCACTTTGAGCTGCAAACTTAACCTAATCAATTTATCAGAAATTCACTTTATTCCTGTAACTTTAACTTTCCTTTATTCCTGTAAGTTTAACTGTCTTAAATAATCACAATAATTATGATCATAATGAGCAATTAATTAGCTGCATATTTCATTCTATTTAAACAATTATTGCAAATTTTGCCCAATTAATTTTTTCCTTATACTTTTCGCTCTATGCCACATCGACCCTGCCACATTCACAGCCCGCTGTGGTGCAACACATGTTGCCCAAAAAAAAAGGAAACCAAGACAGCACATGCAACGTAACAAAAAATTGGCGCCCATAAATCTTGCAATGGCGTGAAATTAAAGTGTTGCATGCACCATGCACTGCAACCGAACGCCGACAAATGAAGCAAAACAGCGCAAAGTAAAACTAAAATCCAATGAAAGATGCATTTACCACACTGCGGTGCAACGCAAACGCTGCAACATCCGCCATGTGAGAACGGTTTTGGAAAATTTCAAGCGTGCAGCGTGCAGTGGATTGAAATGAAAGGCAGCTGAAAATTTACAAAAATCAAATTAAAAAAAAGCTAAAATGAAAAGTTTTAAAACAAAAGCAAACATGAGAAGCCAAAAGAGCAGAGCAGTGCCCGATGAGGTGATTGGCAAGTTAAATGGTGGCAATTGAAGGTTAAAAGATAAGAATTGAATAAATAATTTGCTGGTGTTAAACACAGAGATTAGTTAGAATTAGAAATCAATGATTTGATTTGAATAATCAATCGATTGATGCACAAATTGATTGCTTGAGCTCTTTCAAGCGCCTCTTTTGATGCGCTCCTGGCGCGTTGCAATTGAAATCGCTGCAATAAAAACACTTGGCTGCAAACGAAAAATAAATACCACAAAACAGTATCTCGATATCTCATAGTTAGCACGCACCTTCCCAGGGACAGCCGACAACCTCGGCGCGCAGGCAGACCGTTCGATCGTACTGGCTGTACGGATAGATGCGCACCTTCGATGCGAAAATGATCGGCTGCAGCGTGTTCTCCACCTCGCTGTACGTATTTATGTTGCCGGTGAGTATCTGCAAGATATGAAAGCAATGAGTGAGAGATGTAAAAGACAGCATTAACAACAACAACAACAATAACAACAACGACATCAACAGCATCACGAAGGAAACACTTGAAAGTGCGCGCCTTGCATAGAGACAACAAAACTAAAAACAAAACGCGCCAACCAGGCAAAGGGCTGTGAAGTGTTTTTGGCGGCGCTTTGGAGTTACGGAGCAGCGCGCGGGTCAAGTGGGTGTTCGAAGGCGTACGGAGCACGTTTGCGTTTACGTTTTCGATGGGGCAGCAGCGCGCGGCGGGCCTTAAATAAATAAAATTAATGTTTTGAAATTGAATTTTCGCAGCGAATGGCAAAAACGAAGTGCCGCAGCGCTCGTCGTGGCGTGCACACTGAAATTGCCAACATAAATCTACCGCAAAAAAGACCGGCACGAGAAAAATTAACAACAACAACAACAACCACAGAACACATAACAATAAAATAGAAATGAAAGCAGCGCGAAGACAACACGTGCAAGAAATAAAAACAAACAAGTCGAGTAAGAAAAATGTGCGCCAATAGTTTGTGGGGGAGGGGGGTAGCGGTCAGTTGGGAGGAGGTGAGTGGGAGGAGGGGGAAAATAGGAAATTAGCTATAGCTGCTGCGCTATAAAAATGGTACAGGCCAATATAAAAATGAGGCAATAATAAAAGCGGGTCAGAATGTGCGACCCAAAGGGCGACACTACAAACGTGTAAGGTGGACAAAATTTGACTAAATCGAATGTTAGGTGGGAAAAGTCAGAAGACAAAGTGAATGATAATGACAAAGTTAAGTAAATGACAAAGTAAAAATTCGTATTCAAAACTGTAGACAATTCAAGAAAACTGAAAAATGGGAGAATAATTAATGAAAAAAAAAACAAAATTCAAAGTTATAGAAAACTTGTTTCCGACTGGTAGAACTTTCATTAGCTATAATCTTTTAAATCAGCTATAACACTACTCGTCACGAAAAATGCTCCTAAAAATAAAAGTATTTTTTAAACTAATCTTCAGCTGCTGAACACGAAACTAAAAATCAAAAAACTTTCTTAAGAAGCGTTTTCGAAAAATCTTCGAAAAACACGTTTTCCCCCTCTATTTCAGTTATGAGCACATATCTCGTGAACCAATCATTCGACTAACACAAGTGGTTCAGAAGGTAATTAACTAACCTTTCCAACGATATATAGATTGTCCAAATCAGATGAGACTTGGAGAAGTTACTGACGGTGAAAGTTGAAAAAAATTTAATTTGTTAACCATTTTCAAAAATTATACATTTTCAAATGGTTTTTTTATAGATAAAAAATTATCTCCTCAGGTTTTAAAATTTTAGATGAAAGATATATTATTTGTGCAATATTAAGCCTAACATCAATTAAATCGAAAGAAAAATGACAAAGTTATAAAGCACGGAGTGAAAACACAAACTTTTCATTTATTACACCGTGCGAACAAATTTTTTTATTTTTCCAAGACCCATCCAAATGTTGATATAGTTAGACGTGAAACTAGAGGTTATTTATAGTATCCTGGCATAGTCAGTTTTTCATTTTCTGACCTAAAAACCTTCTTAAAGGACTTTAAAATGTTAAGGATATACACATTTCAAATGTTTTTTTAAATATTTGCGGTTGTGCAATGATGAAGTTATGGGTATTTAATGAAAGAGTCTCCTTTTAACTCAATTTTATATTTTTAACTTTCAGGACCAAAATATGTCAGGTATGGAAAACATAAATTTTTGGATCTCAGTCTGTAGATTCATACATCTAAATTTTTTTTCTATTTCAAAGTTCTGAGTAGTGTAAGCTGTCAATGTTAGGTAGCCATTTTATTCATCATTGTGTAACATTAAATTATGAAAAAAATAATGCTTCTAAACAATGCTTTTAAATTGTTCGAATTTATTTCGAAATTCGGTCTTCAGTGCGTGAAAAATATATTAAAAAATAAAGTGAACTTTTGGATTATCTGTCAAACCAGCTATCAGCTGTCAATGTTAGGCGGCCATTTTCTTTATCATAGTCATCAACAACATAATCAATATTTAATTACTAAAAAACTAACGCATCAACAATGCTTTAAATTGCTAAAATTTGTTTAGAAATCAGGTCTTCAATGCGTGAAATATATATAAAAAAAATTAAGTGAACTTTTTGATTATAATAATTCACCATTTGGACCAGAATTCCATGAACTTTACTTCTACTTCTTCTTAATACTAAGGCAGCAAAAAGAAATGTTTGATCTGATAAATTAATGGCAGCAAGAAATAATAGCAGCAATGTAAATGAGGATCCAAAGATATCAAACAATGGTCATTCGAAACAATTATCCTTTGATTGTTTAGAGAATTTTTTAAAAATTCTTGGCCTATATTTACATAAGATTCAGCTGGTGCAAGAACTAAAGAAGATACTTTTTTTTATTAAATTTTTTCTTCAGTGATCCCTCAACATTAACTTTATGCCTCATTCAATTAACAACATTGTAGATTTTGCAATGAAACCAATGAAGAACTGGGAACGCCACAACTTCTGGAAACAACTGCTGTTTGATGTAGTTCGCATGCTGGCGACATAAACCATCCTTATTTCCTTCAAAATTATGCTAAATGTAACGTTTCATTCCATGGAAAAGTTATGGGACCACCTTTAAAGAGTTGTGTTTCAAAACATGCCAAAAATCGATCCAGACTAAATGTGCTTCACTACACGAATCCTTTGATTTATTGAATACAAAATTCAATGAAAACTAATTCTCGATTGGAACTAACTAATCGTACTCAAACATTATGTGATTTCCTACGGCTTGATTGTTTTATTATCTCTGCTCTCATCCGTCCATTGTAGTAACCATTAAAGTCAACAAATTGACGTGGGCCAGACACATATTAAGAGTGATGTACGTACATATAAACTGCAACATATACTTCATGGATAGTGCTAGGGAAAGAGGATCAGAGGGCGTCCAAGGTCAAGGTGGGTTTGACGGTGTCGACCGGTTGACAACTGAGTTGAGAATCAGAACTTGGAGAATGCTAGTGAGAGATAGAGAGAGACTTGGGACAAACGTTGCGACAGGCGCAGACCGAGGTTGTGCCGAGTTGTTCAATCAATGTTGATTATGATAATAATGATGATGATTAATATTTTTTGTGAGGTTATATAAAGTTTTTCGGGCATCACAATGGCCATTTGGAGGCCTTCGGGTGTACTTGCTGAGAAGCATCTAGCAAGCTGGATGTCTTACCTAACCTAACTTATATCAAGTGATTGCTGTAAGGCAGCAATCCACCGACAATTCCTCATTCTCAAGAAAATACTGAGCAAGTTTTAGCAGCGATGAAAGACAAAGACATACTTAAATAAGTGGTACAAAATTTATTTGCTTATCTTTTCAACAATTTTTAATACCAACGTTATGATTCTTTTAGTTAGCTCTTACTACATTCTAACCTAATTTAGCTGTAGATCAACAGCACTAAAATTATTCCAATTACGTTTCGATTCCTTTCTCTGCAATCCACTGAGCCATCACTAAACGTTGTAGGGTGCAAAAATCGTATCCGTAACTAAACCGAGAGGACACCTACGCAATTTATAAGGCGAACACGCAAGCATTGAAGCTTGAGCAGAAATTGTTGTTGGTTGAGATGCGAAACGGTGAAGACGCAGGAGGCAACCGAAGGAAGCGAGGCAAACCGATAGTTGGCAGATAGTTTTGGCATGCGATTGTTATCGCTGTGATTAATGTGTGAATATGCGTGGCATTGTCGTACGTTCCCATGCTATAACAACAACAACAAAGATAGAAACAAACGTGAAAAAATTGAGAAAAAATCGAAAACATTGAAGGAGGAGGAGAACCAAAAAGGAGAAGCAAAGAAAAATTGCGCATTGCCACAGAGTTATTGCCAATGCGGGGAGTGGCAGCAATGAAAATGAAGTAAGCCATATCTGATACGAAGGTGGACGAACGATAAACGACGAACGCGGGCGTACGCGTCATGGCAAATAAATTTGTCTATTAAAACAAACGTTTTCGGCTGTGACTGAACGAAAATGAGGCGGAAAGCAACACACAAACGGGGCATTGCAGGGTAATTGAAGTTTGTGGCAGCAATGCACATAAGAGAAGCTGTGATTATGAGTTTTTATTAACTGATTATGGGATTTTTGGAAATTTGTAGGAATTTTTTGAAAATATATGTTTTGATATTTTTTTATACGTTTTTATATATTTTTTTAATTTTTTGTAATGTATTCTTATATTTTTTAATTAATTAATTAATTTTTTTATTTATTTATTTTAATATATTTTTTGCATATTTTTTATATATTGTACTCTAAATATTTAAACAAATTTTTCCTAATTCTTTTTAATATATTTTTATATTTTTTATATGGTTTTATATATTTTTAACTATATTTTGTAAATTTTTGTAATATATTGTTTACATATATTTTTAAATATTTATAAAAGTATTTTATAAATTTGTTTAAACATATTTTTATATTTTTGTATATGTTGTTATATATTTCTTTATATTTTACACATATTTTAATACATATTTTTGTATGTTTCTTATATATTGTATTTTATATATTTTTTGTTAATTCTTTTTAATATATTTTTATATTTTTTTATATGTTTTTATATATTTTTATATATATTTTTGACATTTTTTTAATTTACTTATTAATTTATTATTATTTTTAAATTTTTTTTTTAAATTTATTTTTTAAAATTATTTATGTATTTTTATATATACAGTGTAATCTGGGTGGAGTGAACTAATTAATGCAAGGCCAGTTCATAGAATCCAGATTGTTTACTATATCCAGATTGAGTTTTTCTGTTCACCATTACGTACTTACGAGTATACCTTATGATCAAAAAAGAACGGTAATTTGGAATTTATTTTCTCAACGTTGGGAATACTTTTATTGGTGTTCTGTCAAATTTTGACGCATATTGTAAGATTAGTATTCGATTGGCGTCTATACGAAGAAGTCGACAAATTGATGTGTGGCGATTTTTATAATGGATGAAGAATTGGAACAACACGCGTGCCAAAAATTTTGTGTTAAAAATTAACTTTCGTGTGCCGATTCGTTGAAAATGTAACAAAAGACGTATGGTGAAGCGTGTATGTCGAAAACACGAGCATACGAATGGTATAAAAGGTTCAAAGGGGGCCGAGAGAGCCTAGAGCACGATGACATCCCTGGACGGCCATCAACGTCTGTTAACGAAGAAAAAATCGAATCGTCGAAGCAAACCGTGTTGGAAAATCGTTGTGTATCGATTAGAGAGATTGCTGTGTTGTTGAGCATCTCATTTGGATCAGCGGAACACATTTTAACTGATATTTTGGGCATGAAACGCGTCGCTTCTCGGCTGGTGCCAAAAAAGCTGAATTTCATTTAAAAACAGCCTTGATTATTTCAGAATTTTTGGCCAAAAATTCGACCAATGCAATCAGCCAAGCACCATACAGTCCAGACATGGCCCGTGTGACTTTTTTCTATTTCCCAAACTCAAATTGCCATTGCGGGGAACGCGTTTTGAGACCATAGAAGCGATAAAAGAGATTTCGCTGCGTAAGCTGAATGCCATACCTTTGGCGGCCTATAAAAAATGTATGGAAAATTGGATCAAACGTTGGCATACATTTATTGACGCAGGAGGAGAGTATTTTGAAGGGGATAACAAATAAATTTATTAAAAATTGAAATTTTGCCTTTCTTTTTTTAAATTCCCCTGTGGAACAAAACACTTTTGAAACCATTCTTTAAAAATTTCTGCTGTCATCCATGCATTTTTTAAATGTCGGTAGTCCACCGGAATGTTGAAAGATTTGAAAGAGCGTGGTTTGGCCAGTTGCGTTTGCGCATGCAAGAATTGTAACTCTGGCTTTTTCTAATTTTCTGCCTGGAACCGTTTTTCTGCACTGGTTACTGGTTACAAGTTCTTTCGGGTAGCATCTTCAAAAATAGTCCACTCTCGTCCGCATTGTAAATTTGGCTTTTATAAATTTGTACCTCACAAATCGTACTATTGAGCTTTTGTTTAAACGGTTCAGCCGGGCTATCTGAAGACAATTTCTCGCCGCACACTTTTAACAGACGAATTCCACAGCGTGATTTAAATCCGGCTAGCCATCCACAACTGGCGTTAAAACCGCCTTCCTTTTCATTAATATCATATGTAATTTCTTTGCTTTTTCTTTTAACATATCTCCACTGACAGGAAAATTTTTCTGGCGCTGCCGCACAAACCAATTGTACAATGCCTTTTTTAAGAGTTGTTCTCTTCAACAGCCCGAAATTCTGTTTGGCAGTAACTTGAAGTTACAGAAGTAATTTATTTTAAATTGTGTTCACTCTAAAGAGATTCAGAATTGTTCACTCTATAGAGTACTCAATGTAAAAATTTTGATGTTCACTCTATCGGGGTGTTCGTAGCATCGGGGGTTCACTCCACCCAGATTACACTGTATTTGAATATATATATTATAAATTTTTTAATAATTTTTGTATATACTTGTTGATATTTTTTTGTGTTTTTATATATTTTTATACATATTTTATACATGTTTAAATGTATTGTTTATAAATTTTTTATGTATTTTATATATTTGCATATATATTTTATTAGTTTTTTAAATATATTTTTATATTTTTTTATATATTTTTATATGTATATATTTTAAAATTCTTTTTAATATTTAAATATATTTTTTATAGATTTTTAAATCTTTCTTTATACTTTTATGTATATTTTATTAATTTTTTACATTATTTATATATTTTGTATATCTTTTTATATTCAACAACACTTTTTATTTACCTCTTTGCCTTGTATGCTCTTCCAGCGCAGCCATTTCTCGAAGCCCGGTCGCCAATACTCCAACACATAGGCCTCCGTGTACTCCTGTCCCTGACCGCGACCGAAGCGACCCTGCGTACGCACCGCCGTTATGACGTGCACCTGCAACAGATCGATCTGCAGATATTCCTTGAGGCCGCGCGACACCATATGCTTGGGACACCAGGCGCCGCCATTGTTGTCGACTTTCAGTCTGAAAAAAATCACAAAAAAATTAAAATTAAATATTACCAACGTCAAAAATATTGTCAATAAAATGCCGCAATTTCCTAGCCGTCGATATTGTCATTAATGCAATTTGTTTAATTAATTGTGCACTTAACTTAACGATGATTAACAAAATTTTTTCATTCAGAGCATATTGGAGAATTGGTTTTTTTCAATGCTATATCGTTTACATTAATGCATGATTCGTTTTTCGTTAATTAAAAGTAATTGCAATCGCCTCAAATTAACGGCACATTAAAATGAGATTACACGGCTGTGTTGTTTTTTGGCTTTTTACCGCCAACCAATCGGTACAAATTGGTAGTAATAAACTTTTTTTTTTGCACTTTACAACAGATATTCGTAATTATAGTAAATGGAGATATTTATCGATTGCATAAATATTGGCCTGGCTCGTGTTTGTGGTGAGTAGCGGGGTGGTGAGTTATGGTGGCGAGGACTTTTGAATGAGAAGTGTTGGTTGAAGTGAATATTTTGGGCTTTTTGGTGTGCACTAATTTGCTCGCAAGTGTTGGGGATTTTTCAATATCGATAGATAGTTTTTGTCAAGCAACAACTGTGCATTCAAAATGGCTGAAATTTTGATGACTACATTTGAAAAGAGGTGCAAACAGCTTCTCTATATTTTGTTAAAGATTACTGCTAGCTTCATATTGAGATCGGATACATTTCACTCCAAATCTAATTAAATTTATGGAGGTTTTAAATTTTATTAACAACGAATTCTTACTCTCGATTTTCCTACAAATGAGAAAAAATTTATCGATACAGAATTTGACCTGAGAATTTCCCTATCGTATTGCAAATATGATGTCGTTCAATATTTTTGCTTACTATTTTTTTATGGTTATTGTTGCCACATTGCCACCGTTTTATGACTGAAATTCGTGCGAAAATTTCGTGAAAAATTGCATACATTGGGGCTCCCCAAGCGGCCCATATTTCAACGTTAATAAAAAGTAAAAGTCACATATAACTGTCAGTTTGGCACATACTACAGTCGTGCCGATAGATGTACGCACACACACACACACATGCGCACATATCCTGGCAAGTGCATATGTTTGTATGGATCTATGTGTGTATGTCTCATTGGATTTATGACAGCAAAATTGATATTAATGTGTGAGAAAAAAATGCCGCGCTGTGCAAGTGCGAGTGTGTTTGGCTTTAGTATTTGCTTGCGAAATATTTTTGTTGATTTTATTTCACAATGTCGTTGTGTGTGTGTATGTGTGTTGTGTATCATTCTCCAGGGATCTACACTGAGTGGATACAAGTATTAGTTTATTTTATATTTCATGAAAAAATTGTAAATTTATATGAGAACAGCAGCAAAAATTAGTACAACCTTGTGCAGCAAATTAGAAACAAATGTTTTAGGAAAACTTTTTAATGTTTTTAGTTGTGAATGAGTAAACAAATTTTAATTTTTTTTAGTTTAGTTGCTTTTCGAAATATATTTCAAATAATGGAATCAATTTTTGGTTTGTTTAAATTTTAGAATTGAAGTATGGTTTTTCAAATGTTTAGTGTTTTAGTGTTTAATTAGTTACATGAAGCTGAATTTTTATAATTAAAATATTTTAGTACTCAACTGTTTGTTGTTGATTAGGTTCATATTTCTTATAACAAAGTAAAAGAATTAAATATTAATTAATTATTTGAAACTAAATACTAACATTTAACAGTAAAAGTATTACATAATTATTTGGTACTAAATACTAACATTTAAGAATTATATTTAGTACTAAAAAATTTAAAAAAATGTAAAGAAAAAATATTTCTTTTTTATAATATTGGGTCGTAAGTTACTGTAATTGTAATACTAAACTCTGAAATTTAAGCTCCGAATGACTTAAGTTTACTGCAAAATGACTACATTTTAGTACTGATTGATATGTTACTAATTATTTTTTTTATACTGTGCTTAACTTATATACTAAAGTATTAACATTTAGCATCACAGTACCAAATAAGTTTAACTGAAGTCTAAAATAATTTTATGAGTACTAAAATTTAATATGCAAGTACTTAACCTCGGCAAGTAACTAATTAAAGTACTAAGGTACTAAGGCTTAGTACTAAAATTATTTTAAGACTTTAGTGCGCAGACTAGACTAGAATAATTGAGTTTAGTACTAAGTTTAAGTATTAATTTACTGAGTTTCTGCACTAAAACTTTAAAATTTAGCATCACAGTACCAAGTAAGTTTAATTGAAGTCTTAAAACAATTTTATGAGTACTAAAATTTAGTACGCAAATACTTATACTAGACAAGTAACTAATTATAGTACTGAAACTTAGTACTAAAATTCTTTGAAGACTTCAGTACTATAACTAGACGAGAATAACGGAGTTTAGTTCTAAATTGTAGTACTAATGTACTGAATTGCTGCACCAAACCTTGAGAATGAACATTACAGTGCAAAATTTGTTAACTTAAAGACTTCAAATAAATCGCGGTGTACCAAAAATTCTATACTAGAGTGCTAAAAGTAATTACTACTCAAACAATAGTACTTGTATACTAATTTTTGGTGTTAATTTTTACTTGTTTTCTACAGTAAAGTATAAAAGTTTAGCACTTTAGCCATAAATAATTTAATCATTAGTCTTTAAATACATTGCTGAGTACTAAAATTCAGTATTACAGTACTAAATGCGGTTTATATAAATAAATTAGAAGCCCCAAATTAAATTGTTGAGAGCTAAATTTCTGTGAGGCAGTTCTAAAAAAATACTGATGAAGTACTAATACTTAAAAACTAACTTTTAGTACTAATCTACTTCAATTCTTTACTAAAGCTTTGAAAGTAAACACCGCAGTTCTAAATGCACTAATGTACTTGTATGCTGTACTAAAGTTTTAAAACTTAACACCGCAGTGCCAATTGCATTAAAGTTAAGTATTAAATAAACCACTGAGTCCTATAATTCAGTAAAATGGAACTTAAAGCAGTAGTTAAACCATAACTAACTTACGTAGTAAACTTTAGTACTAATTTACTTAATTACTGCTCTAAGGCATTGAAGTTTAGTACCGTTGTACAAAATCGTTAAATTAAAGTCTTACAACAAATCGTTGAGTACTAAAACTTGGTATGGCAGTGCTAAAAGTATTTACTAGAAAGTACTAAATACTTAAATCAATGCCAGAAAAGTGCTTTTACTTAATTTGAAGTTGTGAAAAAGTACTAAATTACAGCGAGTTGCAATAAGTACACAGGTTTTTCATACCACTTGATTACTCAATGCCGAACGGATTTATTCAAATAATAACTTTTCTTTCAATGTATGCTGTGTACAACACACAAACACATGCAGTGCCACCACTTAGTTGTTTGTTGTTGTTGTTGTTTCTGTTGGTAGGCCATAACGCTGACAGTTGGCATGTTGGCAACACAGTCGCCGCTATTTTATTTGCATATTTACACCAAAAGCAAACGCGCGCACACGCACACAACACTGCCAACCTCAACATTTAAAGCAAACAAGCAAAAATATGTGTGTACATACATATTAAAATGTAGGCATGGGGGAGGGCAAAGAAATGGGGGCTGAAAAAAAATATAGGCAAATGGGCAGCGTAAAGCATGGTAGCGGCCTTTATAGTTGAGTGGGGGGTGGAGAGAGATTGGGAGGATTGGCAACTCATACAAGCGGCGCACTTTATGCAAACATACACACACACACATACAGTCTGCATGTGTGCGTTTATATACACAGATGAGCGCGTCAGAATAATGTAGGTCATGGTAGTGGCGGATGCGAGGCGTTAACGCACACTCACACATATACGGCGACACATACACAAGTGAGGCGAGGCGCACGCAGAAACAGTCGCAGTCGGCGCAAAAATGAGCAACACTGCCGTTGAAAATAGACTCTCGGCCGGGCAGCTGCGGCAGGCATCATTTTTCCACTTTCCACATTGCGGCGCATATGGCGGCGCGCTGCTTTATGGCGGGTTAAGTGGGCGGTGTAAACTGGTGGTAATTTGAGTAGTTACGCGCTGCGTTGCGTGCGAGCTGAGCGCAGCGGAACGGGCGTGCGACTGCCGACTGGCCCACGAAGGCGGGACGTGTGCAAAATAAAATGGAATTGCGGGCGCTTAAAGCGTCCAGGCGATAAACTTAAACAACGTATTACAGTTTTCATGGGGGCACTTAGTGCGGTGCTGGGAATGGCATTTTCAGCGCATGCAAGTTAATAAAAAAAAATATTAAAAAAATTTTAGCAGAAATAGTTTTTCGTTGTAAAATGTTTGCTATATGAGAATCGGAGGCTTAAGAATTAGACTGCAGGTAATGGTTCTAATTGAGTGTGATTCATTTGAAAAATTAGAAAAGTCCTCTGTTCTCTATTCTTACTTTACTCTCAGGAAAGCGAGTAACTCATGAGATCTTTCCAAAGAAATCATTGGAAACTGTAACGAACAAATGACGCTCTCAGAATAAATGTTTTGCAAACAGCTGTCCCCTTCAATCTTCTATATCCAGTCCAATCTAAGACTTCACTGGAGTCATTTTAACCACATTCGGTGTTCTACTGTTTAAGTTTCTGGGAGATAAGGGGAAACCAAACAGATTTTTCAATGAGGGAAACACTGCAGCTATTTTAAATGATCGACAGGTCATTCAGGTGGCTTTAGAAGGATGAAAAGTGAAGATGAAGTCTCCTTCCGATCTCAAAGAAGACATGATATTTTAATAAGTTTTTCATCTCTTAATTCGAGCCTGCATCGTTTAAGTCGTTGAAGAAAGACTGCCAAAGCGAATCTGTTTCTGTTTAGAGACAGAGACATATTATACAAAAAGCCATCTTCTGACCACAGAGAAGACACATCGTTTTGACTTTAGTACATAGGTTTAGTTTGGGATAGCTCAATGAGACTATAATTGATCCATTGTGTTAAAACAAGAAAGATTGCACCTTTAAACTACCGATTCTCCAGACTAACAGAGGAAATCATGCTGACTTCTCAGTCATGCAAGCAATGCTGCTGATTTTTATGGCCAAATGATGGTTTAGGTTGTGGAAGAATAGCGACTAGAAAGACGTAGTCTCCTATTGGCCACAAAGACTCTCAAGAGAAGATTAATAGAGTCTCTTTTTGGTCACAGATAAGACAAAATCTCCTTTCGATGACCGAGAAGACAACGTCTCCTTCTGATCACAAATAAGACAAAGCATCTTTTTGATCGCAAAAAGGCAAAGTTTCTTTGTGATCACAATAATTAAAAACAAAGTTTCCTTTGGATCACAGCTGGGCTGGACCTTTAGGTAAAACAAATTTTTTGCTCTTAAAATCTGTAGTTGCGCCATTAATCGAGGAATAAGGACAGCCAGAGAAAACGGAGTCTCCTACTAACCATCGAAAAGATAGAGACTCCTTCCGACCTCAGAGAAGATTAAGTATTTTGTTAATCATAAAAGAAAGTCTCCTTCTGAACACAGAGCAGAAAAAGTCTCCTACTGGTGTAAAAAAAGAAGACAAAGAATACTTTTTGCAAATTTTTGCTCATAGAATCTGTAGCTGCGCTGTTTAGGTCGTGGAATATGGATAGCCAGAGAAAACATAGTCTCCTACTGACCATCAAGATGATAGAGACTCCTTCCGACCCCAGAGAAGATAAAGTCTTCTGTCAATCATAGAATAAAGAAAGTCTCCTTCTGAACACCGAGCAGACAAAGTGCCCTTCTGGCATTTTAGGTGTAATAAAGAAGACAAAGAATCCCGCAAATAAATTGTTTGCCCATAAAATCTGTAGGTGTGTCATTTAGGTCGTGGAATAAGGATGGCCAGAGAAGACCTCAGAGAATATAAAGTCTTCTGGCAACTATAGAAAAAAGGAAGTCTGAACACGGAGCAGACAAACTGCCCCTCTGGCATTTTAGGTGTTATAAAGAATCCTTCAAACAAATTTTTCGCTCATGAAATCTGTAGCTGCACCATTTAGGTTGTAAATTAAGGACGACCAGAAAGACGGAGTCTCCTACTGATTATCGAGAAACTTCTTTGGATCACAGAAAAGATAAAAAAATCTCCTTCTTTTTCTGATCACAGAGCACACCGCGCCTCGTTTTGATCCGCGTGTGACAGGCTTTTCTTCGCATCTACTAATTTATGGTTTTCATCGGTAAAGGCGGGTAAGGTCTGGGCATGTCTACTAATAACTATATAGTCTGTTTAAAGCGAGTTATTCTAGTGAAAATTTTGTTCTTTAAGCAATAATTTAATTGGTGATTTTCTAGGAAAGTCAAAGAACCGGCGAAATGTTGGCCTGATCAATGATAAAACTGTTTTGCAAGTTTGTCATTACTACAAAATTTGACCCAAGTAGAAGCTGAACTTGATTACAAATTATATCAAACAAGACTTCAGACTTCACTTCATATAAAGTTTTGTTTGTTTAATTACTTCGAATGATATCTCAAAGACTTATTGTCTTTGCATAACTTCAACTCTATTAAACTTCAATCACAGTTCCTCAACTTGTAGGTTAAGTTAACCTAACCTACCCAATGCAGTTATTTTATATTGTATGACTCTCTCAAATTCTTTTATCCACTCAACTGAGTTGTCGTACATTTGGCCACATTAAATTTGCTAAAAAATAATCACCCACAACACTGGATTCGGTGTACGTTTTCACTTCAGCTTTCAGTAGTTGGGTGCATAGATGGCATTTGCGTGTGTGTGTGTGTGTGTGTGTGTGTCGGTGCATTTAATTGCATTCGAAATGAGCGCAATTGAGCGCAGCATTTATTACCTGCGCCCAAAAACCCCACTTTCGACATACACAAAAACCACTGAACACGGCGTCGAGTGGAAAGAAGAGCTCATCAAATACGCTGGCGCCCTCCAAAGGCATTAAAAATTTGGTGCTGAAAGTGCACGTCATTTTCAACGCCCCCTTCATTTCGCACCCCCCCTCTGCGCGCAGTTTCAGCACCATTACGCACAACACCGCTCAGCGGTAACACGTTAAAGGCGCAGCGTTGAAAAGCGCGGAAAGTAAGCAAAGCAGCGCCAGAAGAATGGTTGCAGCGTGTTGGCAGTAAAACATGAGAATGTTGGCCAAAAAATAAAAAAATTTACAAAAATATCTCTGAAATGGCAACTTTTGCTTTTTTCGCTGTTTTAAACAATTCGGTTTTTTTTAGTACACACACACATACTTACACCCCACTCTAGTTGTTAGTTAGTGCTGTGCTGTTTGCAGCCGTAGGTGAAATGATGAAACATCAGCTGCATGAGTGCGTGAGTGTGTGTGTGTGTGTTTGTGTGTCAGGCAGTCTGTGTGTGCAGCGCCTTGAAATTAGCTTCGTTTTGCATTGATGCATATGCAATTGCAGACTTTCAGGACACAAACACACACACACACACACACGTATATCCCCCAGCTCACATTCCATATCCACGACATAGATATCAACGCTTGTGTTGCCGCCATTGATGCTGTTGATCGTTGTGTATGCGCCCGAGTGTGTGTTTGTGTTGGTACGTGTTACATGAGTGTTGGTGCAAGTGAAATTGCAGCAAAGGACGCCAAGCGAAAAGCAGCCTCTTGGGAGGGGAGCGCCAATGTTGAAGGAGCATTGGCGGCGTAAGCGTTGAGAAAAGTACAAGAAACGAGAGCTGGCGGGGCAAAGCATGGACGGTTAAATATGAAACCTCAAATGTTGTGCAGCTAACAAGCAAAAAACGTTGGTTGTAATGCCTCAGAGTGAGACACGGCAAACGGCACATATAAAGGGATAGAGAGAGATAGAACGATTGTGAGGGCGTTGTGGCAAGTAGTGGTGCAGCAAAAGTCGTTATTGACGTTGTCAGCAATGAAGTGGTGACTGGAGGCGACGGTGTGCGTAAAGAATTTTCAGCGTCGAGGCGATGGAAATGCTACAAAACGAACGGGACATAGCTTTAGTGGCAGTTTGACGGGTGGCGCGCGAGTGTTTCGTGTGCAGGCAGCCGGTAAGTATGCAATGAAATTGTACTGCAGGCAACATAAAACAAATAGAGAGACTTGCAGCCACTCGTACAACTTGTCTATTGCTGAAACGGCTCAGAGAGCTGAGCTTAGTTGCCGGTTGCTGGCCGCTAATGGGGTCTAGAGTCATTTACTGGCACGTAAGCTTGAGTTACCAGCAAAAGGGGCTGTACAGCAAAGGAATTTTTGCCCGTTGTGAAGGTAGTCGCTGGTGTTGAGTAAGTCGTAGAATGTAAGTCAGGAGCCTTTGAGATCTGAATTCTTCGGATAGTTGCTTTAGCCAGGTTTGTTCGTTTCTTTGTTGATTGGTTGTTCTTATGTTTGATTGACGATATGTCCACCTGTCAACAGGCTGATCGAAATTTTGGACTAAGAAATGAGTTCGTTATGTCTCCCGTATGCGCGGCGGAGGTATTCGGGGGAGAAAAAGGTGTTGGATGCGGAAATTGGATGTTGACGGCGAAGAGAGAGACCGTGTTTCCGGTGGAAGGACCAAGTAAATAAGTAGGTAACTGAGTAAGGAAGTAAGTAAGAAAGTAAGTAAATAGTAAGTAAGAAGTGAGTAAGTACGTAAGGAAGCATATAAGTAAGTCAATTAGTAAGTAACTAATTAAGCAAGTAAGTAAGTAGTTAGTAAGTAAGTGAGAAAGTGAGTAAGTAAGTAAGTAATAAGTAAGTAAGTGAGAAAGCGAGTAATTAGTAAATAATTAAGTAAGTAATTAGTAAGTAATTAGTAAGTAATTAAGTAAGTAATTAGTAAGTAAGTAAGTAAGTAGTAAGTAAGTAAGTAAGTAAGTAAGTAAGTAAGTGAGTAAGTGAGTAAGTGAGTAAGTGAGTAAGTAAGTAAGTAAATAAGTAAATAAGTAAGTAAGTAATTGAATAAGTAAGTAAGTAAGTAAGTAAGTAAGTAAGTAAGTAAATAAGTAAGTAAGTAATAAGAAAGTAAGAAAGTTAGAAAGTAAGCAAGTAAGCAAGTAAGTAAGTAAGTAAATAAGTAAGTAAGTAAGTAAGTAAGTAAGTGAATAAGTAAGTAAGTAAGTAAGTAAGTAAGTAAGTAAGTAAGTAAATAAGTAAGTAAGTAAGTAATAAGAAAGTAAGTAAGTAAGTGAGTTAGCAAGTAAGTAATAAGTAAGTAAGTGAGTGAGTGAGTAAGTAAGTAAGTAATTGAGTGAGTCAATATGTAAGTAATTAATTTGTAAGTAAATAATTAGAAAGAAAGTAAGTGAGTAAATATGTGTGTAAGTAAGTAAGTAATTAGAAAGTTAGTAAGTGAGTAAATATATAAGTAAGTAAGTAGGTAAGTTATTAGTAAGTAAGTAAGTAACTAGAAAGTAAGTTAGTAAGTATGTTAGTTAATAAGTAAGTAATTAGTAAGTGAGTAATTATAAAGTAAGTAAGTGAGTAAGTAACTAAATAAGTAAGCAAGTAAATAACTAAGTAAGTAAGTAACTAAGTAAGTCAACTGAAAATGTAGAAATAAACACTAAAGTATAGTTTCCATGTTACAGAATTTTAAAATAAAAATAAAAATTTAAAAATATTTTTATCGAATATCGAGAATCAACTGGGATTTTTCATTTGTGTTTATATGATGCAAAAAATTTACATTCTGCGCCATTTTAACTCCTTAAGAACCATAGAAACTCATAATTTTATAAAAATTGTATTTTCATTGGGGAAAATAGTCTTAGAAAGAGGCGTGGCTTTAGTCAAGACCATAAATAATTCACTCAAGTCTGACTTAATAACTCATTTTTAAGCTTTTAACTCTTCAAAATACTTAATACTCTCTCACACGTACACAGCCACACAAAACGCTTTGTATACATTTTCTTCAAACAGACTTATTGACTTTTAAATGTCTACATGTCACACCAAGGAAACTTTGTCTCTGGCACATTTACCACATACACTCAAGTAACTTTCCATTGAACCAAGAAATAAAAAAAATCCTATATATGAAAAATGTTTTAAGTAAATTTGCTGAAAATTATTTGGCATTTATTACAGCGACAAAAAAAATTGCATACAAAATTATTGGGAATACGAAATTCTTATGTAAACTTGTCATGCACACAACTTCTTTGCATAATGTCGTTTCACTTTCGCGTTTTTCGCTACAAGTTGGTGATTTTTTTGCTGTTGTTGTTGTTGTTGCCATTTGTCAGCGTTACAAAGTAACGTGCCGTGAAAGGCAACATTTTCATACACTTCCGCATATTTGGAATAATCCAGTTTTACATACACACACACAGCCTCATGTGTGCATGTAGCGATTCGAATTTATGTGACACACATACAAAATTGCAGCAAAAGCAGTGGAGTCAAGGCGCCAAATGGAAGGCAACAGTGGAGCGCAGTGTGGCAAATGGCAGCAATGTTTTGTTGTGTTGTAGTTTTTGGTGTGTGCCCCTCTTTTGGGCGCGTTTCGTGGGGAAAATTTTATTTAGAAATCATTTAATAAAAATATATGAAGTCACAGGGACGCACACACACACATATGCACAACCGCGTGCTCCAATTAGATTGCACATGCAACTTTTGCCACAGTCGCTGGCACAGCTGAGCGCCGTATTTGGTGTGCTTATGCGTGGCTGCTTTGACAGTGGATACGTGTTCAGTGGATTGCGCTGGTTGTTGTTGCGTTGGGTGGGTTGCTGTTAGCTTTAGCTTGTCACACATATAACTAGTACATAGGTATGACTTATATTTCATATATATATGTGAGGCGAACCATCACAGCGCAACGCTTTGGCATTTCATAGCCTGTGCGCCTAAAAGTATGTGCACTCAGGCGCAAACAAATAAGTTGCTCATTACTATGAAGGCAGAGTGGAGCAAGCTACCAAAAACAACAGCTTGTAGAGTGTTGGAGGAAGGGTTAAAGTAGATCGAAAATATTGTATATACAATTTTTATGACCTCCAGAGTGAGAAAATTCTACTTTATGCCAAATCAATGGTTGTTGTTTCAATTTTCTAAATTTAGAAATTTTATTAAAAAATTCTAATGTTATTTTAATCATAATTTCTGAAACAAAGAACTTCAAAGTTATAAAATTTATTGGGAATTTTGTGAAATATTTTCATGTAATGTATTTCTCCAACTCCAATTTTCTACTTAAGATTTTTTCCTAAAAGCAGCAAAAACACTTTGATGATATGTCAACTGAAATGCTTTGTTTTATTTCTTAGGAAAGGTAGAAATGGGCAAAAAAATGCTGGCGAGAGTGGAAGCAAGTCAATTGCGCGAGGTTCGAAAGTGGAGAGAGGTGAACTAAAAGCAAAGAAAGCGCATTAAAGACAACGAAATAAAAGCGCACAATTTCCGCTTACAAAAAATACTAATACAAACTCACACACACATACACAGAAACCCATACATATGCACAGTTGCTCACCCATATTGTTGGCGTGGTTTGGCCCAATTCTTATAGTAAATACGTATTTATAATGCACGCTGTCACCGGCATTCGGGCTGTCGTCCATTCATACATGGCGCCCAAATATGCAAAGACAACAACAAAAATAAATATAAGTGAAGAAAAAAAACAAAAGCGGCGAAAACAGCGAAGCTCAGAGACACACTCCAATGGTTGTGTGCAATTGTCAGTAAGTGGACAATTTTTATTGTCAACGAAGTAACGAACGCGCGCTGCTGGCGGGTGAAGAGGGCGCAGTGGTGTTGGGAGGAGTGGGGGGCAAACTTACTTGAAGCAACGATTTCATGTGGCGTATTTGTTCTAAGACTTAGCGAAGACAGCGCGAAAATGTGGAGCAAAAGTGCCAGCCCGAAAAAAATGCTCATAACACACACACACACACACTAACAAGTACATGTAAATATGAATTTATATATATGTATGTATTTATTTTCATATTTTAAAGTCTGTCTGCGCAATGAAGTTGTGCGCGTCATTGTCTGCATGGTATTTGTTGTTGTTGTTGTTGCCAGTAAAGCGGATTAACATTTGTTGGCCCAGACTTGAGACTTCACGTCACGTCAAGTCGGTGTATGTATTGTATGCCTGTGTGTGTGTGTTCGTGTGGCAGTTACCTATTTGCTGAAGTGGAACAGCCACAAAGACAATGGCGAATTTATTTTAAAATAAATGCGCTGCCACGCTGATGTTAAAGAACTTTTGCCGCAAACAAACCAACACACATTCACTCACACTCACACACACACACAAACTCAACATAACAACGCACTTTGGCGCGGTTTACTGCTATTTATTTTACTCCATTTAACGCGCGCGCGCGTGTATGTTGTGACAATTGCCGTCAAAGCGCCTAAAAGTATGCTTTAATGCATGTCTTCCTGTTGTGCTGTTGCCGCTTTCACTTTTGCGCAATCCTATTTCATTGTTGCTCTCAGTCTCCTCTCGCACTTTAACCCGTTTCGGTGCCTTGTTTGGCATTTATTCCGTCCATTCCGCCACACTGCGTGCTGTTCGTTATTTCTGCTGTGTTTGCTTTTAGTATTTTGTTGTTGGCGGCTTTCTTTATTCTTATTTTCATTATTGTTGTTTTTTTTTTTTGGATATTTTTAACGACACTTGAATGCAATTAAAATTGCTCCAACGTAAATGTTTATTT